>VBSM01001562.1:42034351-42051703 GCA_008086735.1 Cheirogaleus medius | reverse complement strand
GGGGTCTCGCTCTTGTTCAGGCTGGTTTTGAACTCCTGACCTTGAGCGATCCTCTGTACCATTGTTTAAACAGTGAAAAATTGTGAATGACTTAAATATCATATAAAGATACATAGATATCGACAAAACCATAAGAATGGAGAAAGGGAGAATAGTATTAGAATATTATGCCATTTATAAATAAATACATTAGGTGTGTTTATGTATGAAAGACAGTAGACTTTTTTTTTACAATAAGTTTTATTTTATTTTTTTAATTTACAGTAATATAGCTCTTTGCAAATGAAACAAATAGTACAGTTGAGTTTATTCACAATCCTCCACATTCCTCCAGCATGGTGTATATTCAAGGCTTAATATAAAGCTATAGTGATCAAGACAGTGTGGTGGGCCAGGCACGATGGCTCACAGCTATAATCCTAGCACTCTGGTAGGATCGCTTGAGCTCAGGAGTTCAAGACCACCATGAGCGAGAACGAGACCCCCTCTCTACTAAAAATAGAAAAATTAGGTGGGCGTCAGGGGGAGCACCTGTAGTCTCAAGTACTTGGGAGACTGAGACAGGAGAACCACTTGAGCCCAAGAATTTGAAGTTGCAGTGAGCTATGATGATGCCACTGCACTCTACCTGGGGCGACAGAGCAAGATTCTGTCTCAAAAAAAAAAAAAAAGGGTAGTATTGGTGAAAGAACAAAGAGATCAGTAAAACACAATAGAGAGCCCCAAAATTGATCCATACAAATAAAATAAACTGATCTTTGACAACAGAACATCAATTCAAGGAAGAAAAGATAGTCTTTTCAATAAATGGTGCTGGCATAAGTGAACCTGCAAAATATGAGTCTAGACACAGACAGACCTAACACCTTTCACAAAAAATCAACTCAAAATTGATCATAGACCTAAATGTAAAATGCAATACTACAACTTCTAGGAGATAACATAAGAGAAAACCTAGGTGACCTTGGGTTTGGCAATAATTTCTTAGATAAAATGTCAAAAATCTATGAAAGAAATAATAAGTTAGACTTCATTAAAATTAAAAACTATTGTTTTGTGAAAGGCATTAACAGAATGAAAACACAAAATATAAACTGGGAGAAAATATTTGCAAAACATACCTGATAAAGGACTTGTATCCAAAATATACAAAGGACACTTAAAACTCAACAATAAAAGAATGAATGAACAACACAATTTTTTTGTTTGTTTTCTTTTGAGACAGAGTCTCACTTTGTTGCTCAGGCTAGAGTGCCGTGGTGTCAGCCTAGCTCACAGCAACCTCAAACTCCTGGGCTCAAGCTATCCTTCTGCCTCAGCCTCCCAAGTAGTTGGAACTACAGGCATGCACCACCATGCCTGGCTAATTTTTTTTCTATATATTTTTAGCTGTCCAAGTAATTTCTTTCTATTTTTAGTAGAGACAGGGTCTCACTGTTGCTTAGGCTGGTCTCGAATTCCTGAGCTCAAACAATCCACCCGCCTTGGCTTCCCAGAGTGCTAGGATTACAGGCATGAGCCACCGCGCCCGGCCCAAACAACACAATTTTAAATGGACAAAAGATTTGAACAGACATCTCAACAATGTATACAGAAGGCAAGTAATCCTATGAAAAGATACTCATCTTCATATGTCACTAGGGAATTGCAAAATAAAACAGTAAGATACTATTAATATTATATACCTATGAAATTGGCTAAAATCTAAAACACTGACACCACCAAATGTTAACAAGGATATGAAACAAGAACTCTGCAAAATAGTACAGTCACTTAGGAATACAGTCTTGCAGTTTCTTATAAAGCTAAACATAGGCTTACCATACAATTCAGTGATTGCTGTCTTATGTACTCAATTGTGTTGAGAACTTAAGTCTATACAAAATCCTGCACACAAATGTTTATAGCAGTTTTATTCATAATAGTCAAAAGTTGCAAGTAACCAAGATGCTCTTCTATAGGTGAATGGATAAACAAACTGTGGTACTCCTATAATGATGGAGTATTATTCAGCAATTTAAAAAAATTAGTTATCAAGCTAAGAAAAGGCATAGAGTAACTTAAATGTATACTGCTAAGTGAAAGCAGCCAGTCTAAAAGGGCTACATACCATATGATTCCAACAACATTATATGATATTCTGGAAATGGCAAAACTATAGAAATAATAAAAAAAAATCTGTGATTGCCAGGGGTCAGGTTGAGGGAGGCAGGATGAATAGGTGGTGCACAGGGCATTTTTAGGGCAGTGAAACTATTCTGTATGAGACTGTAATGGTGGGTACATGACATTATATATTTGGCAAAACCCATAGAACTGTATAGTACAAAAACTGAAACCTTACGTAAACTATGGACTTTAGTTAATAATAATGTATCAATATATTGGTTCATCAATTATAATGAATGTGCCACACTAATGCAAGATATCTATAATAGGAGTACGGTGGGTGCGGCGGGGGGCAGGATATCGGATCTTTTTGTATTTTCTGCAAAGTACGATATTTCTGCAAAGCTAAAATTTCTCTAAAAGATAAGTCTCTTTAAAAAGCAAAAAAAAGTGGGGGGTAAATATTTGTGGAATGATTAATGGATGAATGAATCAATTCTAATCTCCTTTTTTTATCAAGGTGAAATTCACATAACATAAAATTAACCATTTTAAAGTGTACAATTCAGTGACATTTAGTAATGGACTATAGAAATGATCCCTGAAAGTACAGTCTTTACATTTAGTAAATGCACACTGTTGCGAGACCATCATCTCTATCAGGTTACAAAACATTTTCATCATCTCCAAAGGAAACTCCTTACCCACTGTGGGGAGTGGGCTCTGTGCCTAGCAAGTGCACCGGAGCAGGCTTCCGAGAGTTGAAAGAAGAGTCCAGCAGCAGTGGGCTGATGAGACATGTTCTTTATCGTCGGGGAGCGAGGGGTGCAGCCGTGGCAAAAGCATGGCCGAGAACATGGTGAGCACTTATATATGGCTCAGAACAACAGTGGCAACATGCCATGGGAAAGCATGATCACATGGGTTCACATAGGAGATAACACCTTGGTTACATAACTGTGCTAACTTATGCCTCCCTGGAAGGCCTCCTGAAGACACACCAGTGATCATTTGAGTTTGGCCTAAGAAACGTATTGTTTATGCAAATGAATTTCCCTTACATCCATTAAGCAGTCTCTTTCCAACCCCACTTTGTCCCCAGTTCCTGGCAACAAGGAATCTGTTTCTATAGATTTGGCTATCCAAGATATTTCATATAAATCACATCATACAATACGTGATCTTTCAAGTAAAAGTCCAGAGTTAGGGGAGGGCTTTCAGTCTAAAGATGGCCGCCACAGCGGCAAAGTGTCCGGGCCTGCGTACAGTATTAATTAGCTTGTTTCCTTTTGTTAGAAAAATTCCTCACACCCGTGTCGAGTGAGCTGAGAGAACTCTTTGCACAGTTTAGCCATATATGAAAGTGCTTTGTACCTTTTGACAGACTGGCTTTCAAAAGGGCTTGGGTTAGGTTCAGTTTTCTACAGAAGAACTTCAGAATGCACCACAACAGGAAAATCAGATACATCATTGCTGGAGTAAAGTTCCATTTTCAAACTCAAAGATCAAAAGTTTTGCAAGGGGATCAAACAACTGATGGAGAGAAAGATTTTTAAGACTATTCCTGCCTATTAAATAAGGTTAACATAACTGAAATAAAAGAAGAAAGTCCAGAGGTAGGCGGTCTGGGGCTGGTATGGTGATTCTCCTCCTCAGTGTCTTCATCCAACAAGGCTTCTTGCTGCTCACCACTCAGATACCCCTACAGTGTGGCCCTTATTATCAAAGTTCAAGATGGCAACTAGAGCGCCAGCCATCACAGCCACATTCTCATCAACAGATGGAGGAAGGGACAAAGAAGGGGCAAAGGGCAAAAAACAACTATCTTTTAAGGAAAGTTCTCAGCAACTGCCATGATACTTCTGCTTATTCTTCTCATTGGCTAGGGCTTAGTCACATGACACATCTAGCTAGAAGTTGAGGCTTTAACTAGTGGAGGCTGTGAGGCTATGTGCTCAGTTACAAATCAGGGATTCTGTCAGTAGGGAAAAAGAGGTGAATGAATATTTGGGGACAGCAAGCAGCGTCTGCTATACAGCCAACTTGATAAGGCTGACCTCAAATTCTGAGCTGTTGGTGGCATAAGACACATGCTTAATCCTGAAAACATGCTCTTAGAATCTGGGAGAAGAGATTCCCATTTCAAACAAACACTGCAGCCAGGAGAAGGTGTTCATGTGACCCCTACCACGGCCCATTCATGGAAGAGAATGGGTGGGACTGGGAGCTGGAATGGAGTTGAAATCGAGCAGCCAGTGCTCACAACCAGTGCCTCAGAGGAACCGTCCCGAAGGCAGGGGCCCTGTTACTGAAAAGACGAGGTAGGGATGAGACAGGAGTGAAGACAACTAGGAAGGGAAACACAGTTTCGTTAGTAGTGAGGAAGCAACTAGTCAAAATTTGAAGGGAATGAACTAGGCTTTACTGTAGAAACCAATGTTCTCAAATACACAGATTTAGACAACAATTTGGAAAACAGAAAAGAAAAAATATCAGCCTTGATTCTGACATCCCTATACCACTTTTGGAATATTTCTTTCTGGCCTCTTCTATTCCTGTGAGAGGTATTTTGTTTTATTTTAAACACAGATACTGTAAACATACTAGATATACCATTTGGTACTCTGCCTTTTTCAGGTAACATTAACATAGGAGCATTTTTCATGTTATAACATTCTTTGTGGAGGCCATATTGTGAGCTGGTTAAGCATATGGGCCTTGAAGTGACTCTACTTACAGCTTGAGTTCATATCCTAGTGTGGGTGACCATGGTAAACTACTTAACCTCACTTTGCCTCATTTTCCTCATCTCTGAAGTGGGAAAAAAATAAACATGAGGACAATAATATCTACCTCATAGGGCTGTTCTGAGGAGTAAATGAGATAATTCATGCAAAATGAGCTAATAACAGCACAATTAATGTAAGCTATTGTTATTTGTACATATAATTTTAATGGCTACATAAAATTCCAACCAGTGAACATCTCATCATAACCATATCCCTAGTACTGAGCACTTGGCTAATTATCAGTATGGGGCTATTATAAAGTTTGAAATGTTTTACTACATTTATCTATTTTATATTTAGGACTACTGCCTTAAAGAAATGTCTTAAGAGTCTTAGTGTATATTTTAGAACATTTTATTTAAGCTGGGTTGTGGGTATACAGGAATTCATCATCTTATTTTATTTATTTATTTATTTATTTATTTTTTTTTTTTGAGACAGAGTCTCACTCACTCAGGCTAGAGTGCCGTGGCATCAGCCTAGCTCACAGCAACCTCAAACTCCTTGACTCAAGCAATCCTTCTGCCTCAGCCTCCAGAGTAGCTGGGACTACAGGCATGTGCCACCATGCCCGGCTAATTTTTTCTATATATTTTTAGTTGGCCAATTAATTTCTTTCTATTTTTAGTAGAGACGGGGTCTCACTCTTGCTCAGGCTGGTTTTGAACTCCTGACCTTGAGAGATCCTCCCGCCTTGGCCTCCCAGAGTGCTAGGATTACAGGCGTGAGCCACCACGCCCAGCCATCTTGTTATCTATTTATAATTTTCTTTCCGTGTGTCTAAAATATTTCACTAAAAACTACACTCAGTGAAAAATAAGAAAAGCATTCAATAATCAAATGTTCATGTACGAAAGAATCAAAGATTCTATTAAAATAAGATAAATAGCTAAAGGACAAAGACGGGGCCTTCAAGGCTCTCCACACTCTGACCACAGCCATCTCCTGCTCACTATACACCATCACTCACACCTTCTCACTCCAGCTAGAAGTTACACTCAAGGCTGCTAAAACATGCCCTGTATTCCTCCTGTCTGCTTCTTCACTTGACTTGTTTCCTCTCCTACAACATATTCTCTTCTCTATCTCAACCTGCCCAAATCCAATCAACTTTCCAAGGTTTGGTTCCATCTTTCCAAAATAACCCCTCCATGGTGTGGTCTCATTAGCAGCAGCTTCAACTTGAATGACATTACCAAAGCAGTCATAAAGAATCCTTCATTTCATCCTCAGAACAGCACTGAGGTAGGGAAGGGAAGGCAAGGCCTCAATCCTCGCATTTGGTCAGCCTGGGCCTGGAATCACAAACCCTCTTCACTCTACACTGTAGCCCTTGCTAGTGAGTAAAACACACAAAGAAAACACTTAGTACTCTTCTCGTTGGGACCTGGGGATCCACAGATGCCTGGTATTAATAAAAACAATGTAATACAAAGGCAAAAAAGTGACAAGAGTAAACAGACAACACAGCATAATTTAATAAATGATTGTTTAAAAGGAGGGAAAGGAGAGGAAAGGAAGGAAAGAAAATATGCTGATGTGCCAAGATCTGAATTTTCCCCACACGAGGCAGATGGGATAAGGTAAGGAATATGGCCGTGCTGCCTCTCTTCAGGGAGAGGGTAGGGGCTGGAAAGGTAGGATAATGACTCTCACAAACAGCAGAGAGGTGTTAGATGCCTTCCCTGTAATGCATACTACACAGTTGCAATGCTTGTTCTAATTTCTAAAGAATGCCAGATCAGAAGATTGGTTGTTAGCATTCTAGACTTGACACTAACACTGATTCTGTCTGAGATTTGGGACCATCTCAATAGCTGTGTGCTTCAGTTTCTTCAATCACAAAATGGTGTTCTTATTCTGTTGGCACCATTATGGTTCACTACCCCGTGGGGGAGCTCCATGCCCCACTTTTTTCTTACTAACAGAACCCCAGTTTTTGAAGACCATGTGCCTCAGAGTGGCTGAACCCATTCCCAGTCCTGTGGGAATGAATCTGGACTGGGATAAGTCAACCATGGCAGCTCCACTGCCTCTGCCAATGATTGGTTTAAGAATGAACATGTCATGTGACTGTGGCCAATGAGAGGTGAAGGGAGATAACACTTGGGAGGAGGGCTTCTGGGAAATTTTTTCTTTTAACTTTAGAAGGGACGAAAGGAAGGGGTTTTCTCTTCGGACGTTTGGGTGTGATACTTGGACCTGTGGCCATCTTGTGACCATGAGAGGACAAATCTGAAAATAAAAGCTAAAATGCAGAGGCTACAGAGAGGAAAGGTGGAAAATATCAAGTTGTTGATAATGTCATTAAGGCAATAAATAAAATCTAACTATAAATACAGTTGATCTAATCAGATGATAGACTCAGGTAGTAAATCACCTTGGAAGGCACACTGCAGTCTTGTATCTCAAGCCCTGAATCAGACTATCAATGCTTGTCCTAAACTTAGAGAATTTGAGAGCTAACCTTGAAAAAGAATAGAAATATAAAGACAATTAAGAAATACATCTAAATACATTACACAAATACTTTTCTAACTAAGTGCGCTGATAAGCTTTGTAATCATTGTATGGTATTTCTGTTTCTTCATTTTTTGACAAATATTCAAAACATTTCAGAAAATCCAATATAGTGGTTTCAGTTGAATGAATAAATTGACTAAATTTATCATCAATATTTACATATAGAAATTTAGTTTGCTAAATGTATCATGTTTTACTTATCAGTTATCTTAGTAATATATAAATACATAAAACTAAAAAAGATAAATAAATACTACGGGCTTTTCGTGTATCTGCAATTTTGGGGTGAATCAAAGATGCTATACATGGCATTTTTAGGCAAGTTACTTGCAAAAGTGGCAGCGATCCCACCTCAAAAGCAAGAGCAATCTGCTGTTTTGGTTAACTATAAGAACCAGAATAAATGGAAAACACTGGTCACAAAGTCTGGATAGGACAGAGAAGGTTACCAAAGGTGCCAGGTCATTAAGATCCCTTTGAAATGCTTTCCCTCTGTAATAATTAACATGGAGCTCTGGTTCATGAAGACAATATAACACATTATATCCCACTGGAGCCCCTGAGCAAAGATACCTCAGTTTCTTTGTTAATACAGTGTAAATATGGAGTAAAACAAAAATAAAAAGAAAAATATTATCCTCAGGAGTCCTACACTCATTAAAACAACAAAAGCAAAATAACTTTTAAAATAGAAATAATTTCCTATTGTGTCTAAAAACTGCTTCTTCTACTCTTTTCAGCCTGGTCCTGTGATCATAGCAAAATATATACAAATATAAACACAGATGCACACCAGTTAAAACTAGCTTTAAAAATATGAAAATAAATAAATAATAATAAACAACTCTGAGGTTTTTTTTGTTTTTTGGTTTTTTTTTTTTGGAGACAGAGTCTTGGTTTGTTCCTAGCTACAATGCCATGATCATTTTCACTGTAACCTCAAATTCCTGGGCTCCAGTGATCCTCCCAGCCCAACCTTATCCTCCTGCCTCAGCCTCCCTACTAGCTGGGACTATAGGCTCATGCCACCACACCTGGCTAATTTTCTACTTTTGGTGGAAACAGGCTGGTCTTGAACTCCTGAGCTCAAGCAGTCCTCCCACCTCTGGCCTCCCAGAGTGCTAGGATTACAGGTGTGAGCCACCGCACCCAGACTCTAATGATATTTTAAACAATGGTTCTCTTTTACGTTATGCCACCAAATCAGAGAATGAAAGGTATACTTGATTAGTTTGTCAAATGTCACAAGTCCCTAGATGAATGGACAAGGAACATCTAAATCATAAGGCTGCTGCTATTACAAACTGAATGTTTATATCTCTCCAAAATTCATATGTTGATATCCTAATCCTCAATGTGATAATATTAGGAGGCGAGGCCTTTGGGAGGTAATAAGGTCCTAAGGGTGGAGCCCTCATGAATGGGATTAGTGTTCTTATAAGGAGACACATGAGAATTTGTTTCTCCTCTCTCTCTCTCTCCTGTCTCTCTCTCTCTCTCCCTCTCTCTCTTCTTCCTCTCTCTCTCTCCCCTCTCTCTCTCTCTCTCTCCTCTCTCCCCCCGCACCCCAAGATTGCAGGACTGAGAAAGACTTTTGATTTTTCATTTGTAGGAGAAGATGAGCTTCTTTCTCAGCGTGTGCTGCAGCGAGACATAGTATTTCTCCTTAGTAGAAACTCTGCTATTCCAATCATACACCTTGTCATTGAGTTCAACATGGAGATCCAGGAATGGGCGTTTTCTGTAGGAAATAAGGAAGACAAAATTTAATGCCATGCAAATATCAAAGAGAAGACAGATTGTCATTAGGATGAAATGAGCCAACAGATGTGAAAGTGTTTTGCAATCGTTCCTTTCTAAATGCTCCACAAACTGCTCCGTGAATGATCCAAACTAGTTCACAGGACTCTGGCCCAGTGGCCACTGTCCTCTACATCAAGGAACAGCTGAGTTTTACTATGCTGGGAACATACCAGGCACATGCTAACCCACCTGGATCATCTATGCAAATGCAGAATGGGTGTAAAAGGCCAATAATACCACTGGCCCATGGAGCACTGACCTTGGAAGCTCAGTGGCTTCTTCTCTAGCCCTACCCTTCCCACTGAGTCACTACTGAGGAGGTGGGGAGAGAAGGCTATGAGACTTATTCCCAGGGTCCTCAGAGCTACAGCCCAGAATGCATTGATAGGTGGCTCAGAAACATCACTCTAATTGTAATTCGGGGGCAGGTGAATAAGGCCAGCTAATCTTGTACTTGAGGTACAGTGTGGCTTCATTCAGCTTAAATGAAAACAAAGACAATGATGTTTCCCTTAGAAAAGTATTCTTCCCAATAAACATAAAAAAATGTTTATATAACAAAGACTTGCAGACCTAAAAAGTCAGATACCACTTTTCACCTATCAGAATGTCAAAACTTGGGGAAATATAAGAGCATGTAGTGTTGGTGAGAATTCAGGGATGCGGCCACTCTCATGTGAAGCTAATATGACCATCCCAGAGGACAATCTGGTAAGATGCATCCAATCTTGAAAAATGTATGTCCTTTGACTTAGTAATTCCACTTCTGGGAATTTCCCGCAAGAAAACAATTAAGTATAAGCTGCAAAGATGTTTAATATTATACTTTCTTTGTATGAAAGCAAAACACTATCCAACAATCAAAGATGGATCATGGAAATTAAGCTGCAGCTTTATTATGGGCTACTGTGCAGACATTAAAATGATCCTGCATAAATATGATCACTAACATGCAAAAATGCTTGTGATCTACCATTAAACGAACTAAAAGCAAGTTATGAAGTAACAGATGATGATTCGATTTGGGCTTTAAAAACATACTTATATAGGATTGTGTGGGTATCCAAAAAAATCTAGAAGGCCATACAAGATTTGGTTAATAGAAGTTGCTTTTAGTAAGTAGGATTATGACTACTTGTTACATTCTACTTTCAGCACCTATATTTTATGACTTTTTTCTGTAAAGAGTACATATTAACTTTTGTAACAAAAAACAACAATTTCTTAATTTTGATGAAAAACATCCAAACTACAAGCTAACTAACACAAAGTGCTCATAAATCATGCTAAGTCTATATTGTACTCCTCAGGCGACCCTGGTGGTCCAGGAAAAAAATCTCTTTTTCTCCCTGAAGAGAAGGGCTGGCATCAATCATGGCACAGTGGTCACCCTTTCTTGGTGGCAGGAATATAAGCAAGTGGTCCGGGATTGGCCACCTCCTGAGCGGCTCACCTTTCTTGCCTCAGTTTCTGGGAGAGGCACTGCAGGTACACGGATGGGGAGCTGGAGGATCGCTCCAGCAGGGACACGTCCCCTATACACATGCTCCAGAAGAAGTCCGCTTCAGGGTGAAGCATGCTGGGCCCAGGCTTCTGTGCCGCAGATGCCACGTTGCTCGCCGCTGGCGCGTCCACCTCCAGGAGGCTGCTGGCCTCCAGTTGGCGCTCTGACACCACGTAGTTCTGAATAAAAAAGAGCTTTGGCTTCCCTACTAGAGCAGGGCATACATCTCCCATGAACATCCTCCTCATATGATGCAAGGAGAACCCTGAGTGCGTCTGATCCACGCCGAACACAGTGTGGGGGCTTCCTCGGCTCACAAGGACACACACAAAGCTGTCGTAGTCTCGGTGTTGGGGCATAAGGGCAACTTGGTGAAGAATCCGGATTATATCAGCCACTCTGAGATACAAGAAATGCTGGACTTCATAGCCCAGGGAAGTGAAGGTGTCTCGAAGAACTTCTGGAGAAAACAAACAAACAAACATGGAAAACAACACGGGAGTGAGAAAAGCTCAAGAGGAACCAGGTAGGAATCCTAGCCATGGTCTAATCTCCATTATTTATCTATTTCTGCTTTTGGGTAATATTTTGAGGGACCCAAGTCCTGGGCAGGAGTGGTAGGATCCACCTGAAACATGAAAGATGTGACTTTCATGTCCCAAGTCCCCATTACACCTGTCCCTTGCTACTCTACTGCCTAGTGCTGCCACCTAGTGCTGCCTGCTGCTGCCACCACACCTGGCCACAGGCACAGGCTGAGCCCACTCTAGGCCAGTCAACCCCAGGGAGAACAAAACCTTTTTCTCTTCAACCCAAACAAAGTTGGAAGGTTTTCAAAAGCCTCTTTCTTACAATGAAAGCACACACACGTACATAGAATGGATGCATTTGCACAGTGCAGATCCGAATCTAGATGCAGATGGCTGCAGAAATGGTGGCACAGATCACGTGTCTCCTCACCCCTCTGCCGTGGCCAGAGACAGAAGCCCTAGTCGTGGCCATCTCCAGATTCTCAGTTCCTCTTATGATCTGCCTCCCAGAGTGACCTCTGACAGAGCAGTGTGAGCCCTTGCCAAGATTCCCTACAGTGCCCCCAGAGAGTTTTCTCTTAGTTTCTGGGAATCCTGGATTGACTTTGCCTCAAGAGGAGTGTAAGGTAGTAGAAAGAGCAGACTTTATGTCAGATAAGCCCACCTTCTAATGCTGATCTTACCACGTCTTAGGCTGTATGACCTTAAGAAAATAGAGCTGGGCATGGTGACGCATGCCTGTAACTTGAATGGAATGTGGCAGAAGTGATAATATGTGAGCACCAGAGTTAGATCACAAAAACGATACAGCTTCCACCTGGCTTGCTCTTTCTCTCTTTTGAATGGCTCACTCTAGGGGAAGCAGCTGCCACGTCATGAGAATACTCAAGCAGTCCCTTGGAGGGGCTCACAAGAACAAGAACTCAGGCCTCCCACCAACAGCCAGACCAACTTCCCAGCTGTGTGGGTGACCACCTTAGCAGTGGATTCTCCAATTCCAGTCACGCCTTCAGATGGCCCCAGCTGACATCTGACCACAACCTTACTAGAGACTATGGGCCAGCACAGCCCAGCTAAGCTGCTCCTAAATTCCTGACCCACAGAAACTGTGCGAGATATAATTAAATTAGCATTGTTGTTTTAAGCCACTAAATTTTGGAGTGATTTGCACACATCATTAGATAAAAAATTCACTAGGTAAGTCCTTTGACCTCTCCTATCAGTAAAAGGAAATGATAATCACCATTACTTAAGATGTAGTTAGTTAGGCTACTTACTTTACTCCTTTGCCCAGCCCACAGTTAAGGGTGAAAAAAAAATGAGTTATTATATCATGTCATAATTGAGAAAGACAAAGGCACTAATATCCTTAAGTCTATAATCAATAAGTATCATTATCAAGGAAATGGGGACATGATTCACAGGTTGGTGATAACCTATTAAATCACGAGGGCACCTGCTGTCATAAGGTCTCAGTGTGGTAGCAATGGCCTGGGCACACTGTCCCCTAGACATCTCTGAGGGTGTAGGCAAGGCTGCAATACCCAGTACCATGTCCAGGCTGAACAACAAGAGAGCCTGGACTAGGACTCCAGTTCCCTCACTACTATCAATATTTTATTCCCAATACTTTCTTTCAAGACTCACAGGTCTCTGGTCATGGCATATTCTCTTCTGTAGGGGACAGAAGCAAACAGGGAAACCAGATTCAAAGCTCTTTTGTTTACTTATCTCAGACTGATTCACTTCCCTCAAAACCTTTGCTCTTCGCTGATAAATGTCTTTCCATATCAAAGTCCTTGAAAGAAAGCTTTACCAAGGCCTCCCTGCCCATGCTGATATGCAGGGATGGGACAGAACAAATGCCATTGTGCATTCCAGCTCTTTCCTTTATTGGGGCTCTCTGGAGGCTCTGGCTGGAGCAGCCCGTCACATGGCAGGGCAAAAGGGGAAGATAGCTCAGAATCACAAGATCTGAGTTTATGTCCTGGCTTCAACAGCTCTTTCACCTCCTTCCTGGGCTTGGAAGAAGACTGAGCTACACCAGCAGATGGGCTAAGAAGGGGATCAGAATCTGAGGTCTGGGGCAGGAAATCCTTACTTAATAGAACTGGAGAAAAACAGCTAAAGCTGGAGATGAAATAAAAAACCACGCAGGGTCCCAAATGCCAAGAATAAGGCCAAGAGCAACACCAAACCTGGATAGGCCCCAGACCAAGACAGAGCACCCTTTAAATATCCCTGTGGTGAAATAGTCACTCAATACACACAGCCTGAAGACATCACAGCTGACATTTCCCATTAATGTCACATTTTCCCTCTATTAGTGAGGTGGGTTGGGGACGGATGCTAGCTGACATTTGTAACTTTCTTTCTTAGGCCAGCAAGAACATGCATACAGCCGTCTAATTTACAGGAACCAAAAGATGATGACAATGTGACTTTGAGTAAGTTGCAGCTTCAGTTTATTCATCTATAAAATGTGATTAATATTAATACCTAAACCATGTTTTTTACAAAAAGTGACTGCGGCCCAGGCAGAATAGCCCATGCCTGTAATCTGAGCACTTTGGGAGGCTGAGGCGGGAGGATTGCTTGAGGTCAGGAGTTTGAGACCCGCCTAAGCAAGAGCGAGACCTCATCTCTACCAAAAATAGAATAATCAGCCACTCATGGTGGCACACAGCTGTAGCCCCAGCTACTCAGGAGGCTGAAGCAGGAGGATGGCTTGAGCCCAGGAGTTTGACGTTCCAGTGAGCTATAATCACATTGCACTCTAGCCCAGGCAGCAGAGCAAAACCCTAACTCAAAAAAAAAAAAAAAAAAAAAAAAAAAAGTGACTGTGAGGATCCGATGAGATTTTTGTAAAGAAGTTTTGCAAACTGTGTTTGCAAGATATTCATTTTAAAGACAATAAAGGCAGCCATTTCAAACTACAAATCACCAAGTCTGTAGCGCCTCTCTCCCATGGAATCTACCCCTTGGGACCCAGAGGTCCTAAGTTTATTCTAAACTAAAATGGGCTCAGAGCAGATTCCATGTCCTGTGTATGTCTTGCCCCTTGAACACAAATAGGGGAAGAAAAACTTGGGGACTAAGTTTGGAAAATAAAACTTCACAAACTGCAGAAGTCCCACTTCTCCTTCTACCCACCCTGGAAACCCCACACCCAACCCAGCCAGATCTCTGTAAATTTCAACTGTTCTTTAGAACTTCTTGAAATGATGCAGGGTTTTCTTCTGGCCTTGGAGTTAGTACAGGGCTGTTTGAAACAGCCTATTCACAGGTTTGGGGACTACACAGATAAATCAAAAAACTAAATGCAGTAAAATGTCATGACCTCATTAATTTAGAATTTGTTTTGAACTAAATGAGGGCACTTTTGTCTTGACACTTCCTATGAAAAGGGCTCCATTAAATAAACATATAGAATAAACGAGAAAGAGGGCAGGCCTCACCAGTTGATTTACAGTCACTTACTGAGTACTCTTATTAGCCCATTGCTAATTACTATGGAGCACATGAGCAGAACACAAGATGGGTAGGACATTCCTAGTGGAAAAGGAAGATCTGAGGCCAAATGTGTATGGGCAATGCAAGGGAGACGAGGCTAAAATAGTTTATTTTTTACAGGAAGCCTTCTCGAAGCCTTTAATAGGTCAATATGCAAAGCAAATCTCCGAGAAGCAAATAAACCAGGCAACACTTCTCAAATTTACTTGAACCCCAAAGCTCCTGTTTTGGTTCTACGAAGTTCCCCTTATTGCCTTACAGAAATATTGCAACAAGGGGATACAGAACAAGTATACAGTGTAGTTTCTGTTCTTCAAGGAGCTTATAATCTTGTTGTGAAAGAAAAGCTCATAAATGTGCATAAAACGATGAAATGTCACATGATACAGTTGGATTTTAGGAGAAATAGGTGGTCAGAGAAGGGAAGATGGTCTGAGACGCTGGAGAGAGCACTGTAGAAAAGGTATAACTTAAACTAGGGCCCGAAAGAACAGGGCAAAGGAAAGGCACCCCGGGGGTGGGGATGCTGGTGAAACAGAGAGAAGAAGGAGCCTGGAGGTGGGCGGTGGGCAGCCTGAATAAACCCAACTTCCCTCTGTTTAGTTAGGCGAGTCAGAGGGTTTCACTGGACCATCCTCATAGGCTCAAAATTATAGACTACTTCATAAAGCACAAATGATAACTAGGAACTTCTTCTGGACTAGTTTTTTGGGTTTTTTTGGTTTTTTTTGAGATGGGGTCTTGCTCTGTCACCCAGGTTAGAGTGCAGTGGTGTCATCATAGCTCACAGCAACCTCAAATTCCTGGGCTCAAGCAATCCTCCCACCTCAGCTTCCCAAAGTGCTGGGATTACAGGCGCCAGCCACTGTGCCTGGCCTGGACTAGCTTCACTTAGGAGAAAATAGTATCAATAATAAACATGTCAATTGTATGTCAAGAGAGGTTTCTGGAGTGCCTTAGGCAGCCTAAAAGTACTTTGTTCACATATCTACAACCCCTTATCCCCAAGCTCAGTACCCCAAAAGCTCTGAAAACCTTAAGTTATTTTCCCCAACTCATTTTGTGGCGAAACCTTTCCTGAACTCATGAGGGGCCACTTACAGTCTTTATTTATCCCATTTAGTGTGACTATCCATTCATTTTGCTACAGAAATATTAACGTAGATATTTGATTAAGGGGTGCTACCCCAGACCTCACTGGAGTGTTTTATAAATTACAGTGTATACAGCATGTCATCTTTCTAAACTCTCAAAAACTTCTAAATTCTAAAATACAAGGGTGTCCAATAAGGGATTGTGGACCTATAATTCTTACATAAACACTAGATTTATGCTATCTATAAAATAAGGTTTAGCTATGTAGTACAGCCTCTGAGTGACTTTGATTTAAAGGAAAATTTCATTGATGATGCTAGGTTTTCAAATGAATGGCTAATTAGTCTCATCTGAAAAAAACTGCCTCATCACAGACCCCTGGTCTTTTTCCCCAGGATGAAGCCATCTTTAATAGTAGATTAATCCCACGAGAGCAAGAAAGGAAAGCTCCACTTCCTTGGTACTCAAGTTGGTCAGAAGCAAGTGGTTGCTGCTCCATCCGAATGAAGCAACCATCCACCATCTCAGATGTCACGTACCACTTGTCTTCATAGCTCATGTGTAGAGGCCACAGTGGCTGCTCCAATTCCCCTTGCTGAGAGTTTCCTACAAATGTTACTACAGGAAAATGCCACTGATTCAGGTCACTGCCAATTCCATTAAAAGAAAAGCAGTAAAGGAGGCCAGGTAATTCCCAGAAGCAGCCAAGTGCAAGTCTTGAAGCCTCTACACCCTCTACTGGCTTCCATCATTCCTATTGCCCTGTTAGAAGAGGAAGTTTACTTACACAAGATCTATAAAGGATATTTGCAGCGTCTGCTAGAAAAATCTAAGTCTCAGCCTGGTTAAAAAATACAGGAAAATTTTCAAGCTTTTCAGAAAGAACAGGGGAGAAAAGAAGAGAAAAAATACTTCCTCCTAAGATCTGCAAACACCATTTATTATTCAGAAGCCTAAAAAACAGGCAGAGCAGCTTTAGGCCAAGCTCCAAAGTCCATCAGGGGGACATTTGCTTCTACATTCCTAACAACAGCCAAAGGTCTGGCACTCAGACAGCCCATCGGGGCCTAGCACAGATCTAGATTTGCTAGGTCACTGACACAGATGACACAACACCAAAGACTTATTTTTTAATTCTACCAAACTAAGATAATTAGCCCCAAATACCTAAGTATTATTTCTACCTCAAAAGGATTGCTGCTATAAGGATTCTTCTCAAGAATGAGCCATAAAACAATAACCTTGTTCACCATGTGGCTCTGAGACCAGATTCTACCTCATTGACTTAATATTTGCCTCACATAGGACCAAGCATGGTGCTGTGCACATAGTAGGTGCTCAACAAACATTTATCAGACAAAGGAAGAAATAAAACTATAAATATTTGGGGGACTTGCCTACTCTTTGGAGAAAAGTCTGGTTTTTAGAGGACAGAGGAAAAGATAGGTAGAAGAGATTCTGTTAAACTCAAAAGATAAAAAGGAAT
>VBSM01001562.1:41994827-42011816 GCA_008086735.1 Cheirogaleus medius | reverse complement strand
CCCCCCCCGGTACAAACTGTCCCTGATCTTCACAAACAGAGCAACTAAAGCCTAAGACCAGATTCGGTTTCATTTCTTTGGTGGAAGTTATGAGAGCATTGCCAGTGATATTTAAAATGCCAAACAAAGCTTATGTAAGTCACCAGCGTTAATTTCTACAGTACTGGTTAACAGAAGGAGCATCAGATTCCGGAAAAAGAGACAGTCCAGGCATTTTCAGCAGAAATACATTCAATACTGGTACTTACAAAACTGCTGGAAGTAGACGAAAGGGCTTTAGGCTGGGTTTCTAGCAAAGATCCCTGGGGTTCCCAGGATGACCCTGCCTCAGTCAGGGCAGTGGGGAATCAGGAGCAGCCACCAGGGGAACTGAGCTCAAAGACCCCCTGCCATAGCAGAGACCCAGCAATAGTGGGGGGCACCCTTATGACACCTGCTTCCAAATGCCCCCATTACCACCATCATGCTAGCCAACAGAGAAAGGAAGAAAAGCAGCAAAGTCTTGGCCTCCACCCACTTCTCTTTGTAAATCTTGCCTGAATGTGTCTCACTAGCAGAAATGAATTCACATCCTAGCTGTAAAAGAGGTTAGGAAATGCTGTTTGTAGCCTTCCTCCCTCTAGCAGAGGTGAAATGGGTCTGGAGCAGCAACTGACCCTGGCCACCACAGGAGGATACGCCATGAGGACACTTATTTCTTCCTTGTGGTTAAATCCTCTGTACAGACTCAGTGACTGACTCAATAGCACTCAATATTTGTTGAGCAAACAAATGGAGTTACACAAGATGCTACCGGGTAATGACCTCACTCCTTTGCTCTCCAGACCGGACCTGGAGCACATGCTACTACCTCTGTCTGACAAGTACCCTCAATTCTCTCACCTTTTTGCCTCCTGACTATCAGCCCTGCAACACCTCGGGTGACCAACTGGTCCTGGTTTGCCCAGGACTTTCCAGTTTTAGCACTAAAAGTCCTGAGTCCCAGGAAACCCCTAGCCCCCCAGCCTCAGATAGTGAGCCTCCTCCACTCCTCCACCTAGAGTAGTAAGCAGCTCTGAAGGGAGGGAGAAAAGATCACACAACCCTCAAACTGACACCACCACCACCCTGTGGTTTCCACCCTCAGCTGGGCTTCTGCTGCTCGGCAGTTTCATTTACAGAACCGTGGTCAGCTCCTTTTCTACCGCACCCCCCACCCCTTCAGGGACAGCTCCAACCTTCATTGCTTTCTTCCACCCTAACACTGCCCACTAGTGCCGTCTATCAGGGTGAGCTTCTGCCACCTTCCACCTGTCCACTGCCCCAGCCAGCACCTCCTGCCCCTCAGCCTGCTCTGGGCCGACCACCCCCTGTGCCCTACTGCTTCCACAGAGCTCCTGCACTATCGTCACCCTCTCTCCACCTCCAGGGACTGCTCCCCTCAGCTCATAAACATGCTCAAGTCTCTTCCACCATAGAGGATAAATAAAACCAGAAACCCCTTAAGCCTGAGGTCCCTTGGACCGACCAGTCTTTCACATGAAGCTGGGACTTTGTGAAGGAACAGTCTTCACTCCGTGCTTCAATTTCTTCAACTCCAATCCACTCCTCAACATGCCTGTGCTCGGATCCCCCCAATCCACCATCCTTTACACTGTGACACTCGGTGCTGAGCCACCGTCGATCTGAGGCAAAGGAAAAATCAGTAATACCGACGCTGTCATTATGTAAAATCTTGATATTCTGTTCATCATAGATTTTTGACATTTATGTCAATTCTTGAAAATACTGCATTAAGATATTATTTATCTTGATTATTGAGTTTTTGGGCATCCCCTTAAATGTTGTGCTGGAAGTGAGTGCCTTCCTCACCTTACCCTAGTATCCCAGCCCTGATGACACTACTCTTGCTGAGACCTTGGTGATTTCCTAGCTGCCACATCCAAGGGTACTTAGAAGTCCTCTTTCCTCTGAGCACTCTGCCACATCTGATGCTGCTAATTAATCCCGCCTTGAAACTCTTCTCCCTTGACTGACCTTACACCACTGTGTTCTACCTAGTCCCTCTCTAACTTTCTCCCTTCCCTCAGCACCCTCTTTGTGCACCTGCCCCTTCCATGCTGGTGTTCCTTAACATCCATCCCTCACCCAGACTCATTCCCTTGGCCTTTCTGTTCCCCTGCCTCTGATCTCTCCCTTTCCAAATCTATCTCCTATCAGAATGAACTTTCTGAAGTTCATGTTTGAACCAAGTCACTTTCCTAATTCAAACTGTTCAGTAGTTCCCCATCTCCCATTGCAGGTTCCAATTTTCTTTGCATTCAAGGTCCCCTCTTGGTCCAGTGCCTGCCCTTATCTCCCATTAATACACCAAACCAAACCTCAACAAGGAGTTCTTTCCCATGCCCTTGTGCCTTTGCCCGGATCGTACTCTTCTACTTACCCGCCCAGCATAACCCTTCATAGCTTTCAGAACCAGTTGAAGCATCTCCTACTGTACAAAGCATTCCTGGGAAGAGCCTACACTGATCGGGTCAGTAACTCCTTCATACCACAATGATACTATTAATACACACAAACCTCTATTGAAGCACTTAACACACCTCTTTAGTAGCCAGCACTTGCTGTAAGAGGTGACAGTAAAATATGGTTAATGTTAGCCTTTTCAACCTTTCTCACAGAACAGCAACTTGCTTCCAAACTATCTGGTATACAAAGCACACATTTTCTGTAATCAGTAACACAGCAACCAGCATGACTGGTTAAGCTATCCAAAGACATACTTAACATTCCATTCTTTGTACTGCTTCCTGAGCTGAAGCAAGGTCATGTATCATAAGCCACAGTGTGAAAGCAAATGTAATTTCTCAGCAACCCCACGAAACTGGACAGCCTGTCTTGCCAGCTGCAGAAAGCAGCATGCAAACCCAGAAATTGCAGGTGTCTGGGAAGGCCAAGTGGAGATATGAACATGAAGTACTTGAGAGTGTCACCCAGAAGTTTCTAAAAAGATAAAGAAGAGGTTGCACAATTCTGGGTAAAATAGAACGTGGCCATGTCACAGAAGTTCTGTGCATTTGCTCTGAACAGAACATAACCCACTTTCCTCCTCCACTGGTGTGCAGAACCTGTGGATGTTGGCTGTGTGTAGCAATTCAAGCAGATAATATAATGAACCTACTTTTCCTCCTCCATCTGTAGGCATTTTAAACCTAAGATAGTTCACAAAATGCCATTTTACGCCCCCTTCAAAATATTTAAAATGAGGATGTATAATAATAAATCATCATGTGGCTCCTGATTTCTGTAATGCTGTAGATACGTACTCAAACTTAGTCTAGAAGACCATGAACTGAGGCTAACAACTCAATATATCCCAATTTGGAATGTTACTCATCATTATTATATACCAGTGGCTAAAAACATGCCTTAAAAAATTACTTGCCTTCACAAGCAGTGCATTTTAATCATAGCAAACAATATCACCCGCAAACAATAGATGATCCCCAATTATAAAATGACATAAAATTAGAAGGCATATTTATAAAGTTTTTTAATGAGGCTGCTATGGTTTGAATGTGTGCCATCCAAAATTCAGGTGTTGCCAATGTGATAGGATTAAGAATCGGGGACTTTAAAAGGTGATTATGCCATGAGGGCTCCTCCCTCATGAATGGGAGTAGGTGCCCTTGTAAAGGAACTTCTTTGTTTTTTATTTCTTATGGAAGAGATACCTTCCCAGCCTCCAGAACTGTGAGAAATAAATAATAAGTTGCTGTTCTTTATAAATTACCCAGTCTGTGGTATTTTGTTATAGCAACACAAAATGGACAAAAACAAAACAGACTTTTCATGATTCTCAGGGAAGCTCCCACAAACCCTAACCTAACACTGTCTCCAGTGATCTCCCTGGTTCATAACAGTTGCATATAGGCTCAAGAAAATGGGAGAATGAGTTACAGAATGAGAAAGGATCTAGATCAAAAGATCATAGATCATCAAATTGGATATAGAAACATGGGCAGAGTCACCAGGAGCAAGAGAGCTAAATCCAGCTGACACAGTGCCCTGCTCAAGTTAAATTTCGCTGAGGCAAACTTCTCATACATAGCCCAAGCACTAAGAGTGTTACCCTGCTTTGGCCCAACCCATAATCTAACTCCAGACAAATAAATATCTCACTGTTCTCTGTACAGTATTTTTCTGTTCCAGCATCTTTACTCAAGCATTTCCCTCCATTGGAAAGCCCCTTCCTTCCTCTTCGTCACTGCCAGTTGAAAATCTATTCCATGTTTAAAGTATCTCTTCCCTAAGCCTGTCTTGATCCCCAAATCAAGCCATCCCCTCCTGCTTTGTAGCACTGTTTGTACTCCCTTCCATGATTTATCTTAATCTATCTTCCAAGAGACTCGGTGAGTCCTGTGATATGTAGAGGTTCATGAGGAGAGAGAGGCTCTTACTCATCTTCATTAGGCTGTGGTATACCCTGGCCAGACCTGCCAAACTCAGCCCTCTTAGGTCTTTTTTTTTTTTTTTTTTGAGACAGAGTCTCACTCTTTGCCTGGAGTAGAGTGCCGTGGCGTCAGCCTAGCTCACAGCAACCTCAAACTCCTGGTCTCAAGCGATCCTTCTGTCTCAGCCTCCCGAGTAGCTGGGACTACAGGCACACGACACCATGCCCAGCTAATTTTTTCTATATATTTTTAGTTGGCCAATGAATTTCTTTCTATTTATAGTAGAGACGGGTCTCACTCTTGCTCAGGCTGGTCTTGAACTCCTGATCTTGAGCGATCCTCCTGCCTCGGCCTCCCAGAGTGCTAGGATTACAGGCGTGAGCCACCACGCCCGCCCCCTCTTGGGTCTTGAACAGACTGGTCATCATTGCACAGTTGCAGCAAATATGTACATGTGTAATGTCCACTCATCCTTTTGTAACTTACAATGAAGCAAGATGGAGCTGGTGCTTTAGTAAGATATCATACTAGGAACCTGGTTGTTAGATACAGGAGACAGAGCTTGTGAAGGAAGCTTTTGCAAGTACATGAGCGAGCGATCCGACTGTTTTAGGGTGACTTACAATGTGATTGTAAGAGGCTGGGCAAGCACCCATGCAAAACCTCCTGGAAGCTAACAGGGCTTCACCTTGAATAGGAAGAATATAGTGTCACCAACCAAGCTCACCAAATATCCCCTGGCCCTAGCAAAAGGTACCACCCCCAGCACCTTCTGCTAAAAATGTATTCTTTGCACTTATCACAATAAACCATAATTTCTAAAACTCTTGAGATTTATGTGTCAGAATTTTCATTTTTGTCAAACCTCCAACCCAGTCCTCTGTGTGTAGTATAGTTCTCTTAGGATGGGCTCAAACATGTCTAAAAGTTAAAGTATTTTTTTCCTAAATAAGACAGCCCTCTAACATCCTCAAAATTACTAATATCTTGTATGAGATGGTACAAGTTTAATACATAACTAATCTTCTGTGAGTTGTTGCTGTATTCATTCACTTTACTGAGGAAAAAAACCATAAGACAATGTGAGGCATTTGATACATTCATTAATTTATTACAAGGCTTCAATTTCCTTGGCAGAAAAATCAGCAACAGGTCAAGCTGCCTGTGTTTAAACAAGATTTCAAATTTTACTGCTTCAGCAAAGTGTGAGTTCAGAGACCAGATCTCAATTCCAAGTTGTATGAAGAAGGGCTGTGGCTCAGCCTCACTTCTTGTTAGGTTATCTAAATGTCACCTTAAGGGTATCTGAAGTCACCTTTAGAGGAACTGAGATATCCTGCAGGAAGTGCATATCCTCATGCAAGAGCAGTCAGGAATACATGCATTCCTACTTCTCAAGGTTTTCATCAAAGGAATAAAAAGTGGCTCAAGAAACAATCATATCTGTCTAAGAGAATAGCATAGTATCAATAATGCCACAATAAAATAAAATATTTAACATTCTCTGAAGCTTACCTAGAGAAGATTAGCTTGAATTAAAAATTCAACCCGATGGGTATATTTGCTCAGTTTGTACAATGGGTTCTCCATTGTAACTAAAGGGCCAAGGAGACAGCTCTGTTCAAAATCACAAATTGCTCTTAAAATTCTTTTTATACAGCATTGTTTTTTCTAATTATAAAAAGCACTGCCTGCTTGCAATAGGAAAATCTGGAAAACGGAGAAAAGTAGAAAAGAAAATGAAAATTCCATGATTGCTTCTGTCTTATCACCATCCCTGGTACCTGTTTACCTGTTGCTTCATTTCTCATCCCTTGCCTGGTTCCTCTTTCTAGGTTTCTTGCCATTCCTGCTGACTACCTAGGTTAAAGGGACAGATTCATTCTACATTTAGGCTAAATGTTAGCCAGAAAGCCAAGGCTGACAGTAACTGATATAGATTCTCTGGGAGTACAGCTTTGTGCTCTACATAACTTCCCTATGCCACCACACATTTTATTAATAGCTCCACCAGTATACTTAGAGCACAGCCTTATAATTATTTGCCAGATTAAAATAACCTAGCCATGGGTTAGAGTAGAATGCAAGTCAAGTATAAAATTTGAATGCTAGGGTTTCAATAACATACCATGGCCAAGGTTTTGAGCATAACTTTTGCTGCTGCTTCTATCTTTCCAACTAGAAAGGGAGCTTCAGAAAGAAAAGGGAGATCTGTCTGCCCTCATTCCATAGCACGAGGAGGTGCTCAGTAAATACTAAAGGAATTAATGAATTTTTTTCATTCAATTCTGAATCAAGTTCAGTCATCGTTGCAGGGAATATGTTCACTTACTAAGTAGTATTCAAGCAAGAAATTTGTCAAGTGCCTTCTCTGTAAAACAAAGCTGCAAGTAAAGTAAAAAACAAAAACAAAAAGCCAGATATATATAAGCCAAAGGAAGTTCAAGGAAAAAAAATCAAGAATTTCACAAGTAGGCCGGGCACAGTGGCTCACGCCTATAATCCTAGCACTCTGGGAGGCCAAGGCAGGCGGATCACTCAAGGTCAGGAGTTCGAAACCAGCCTGAGCAAGTGCGAGACCCCATCTCTACCAAAAAAAATAGAAAGAAATTAATTGGCCAACTAAAAATATATAGAAGAAATTAGCCAGGCATGGTGGCGCATGCCTGTAGTCCCAGCTACTCAGGAGGCTAAGGCAGAAGGATTGCTTGAGCCCAGGAGTTTGAGGTTGCTGTGAGCTAGGCTGACGCCACGGCACTCTAGCCCGGGCAACAGAGTGAGACTCTGTCTCAAAAGAAAAAAGAATGTCACAAGTAGACAAGGAAGCTTTTGGTTCCCACTTGTAAAGTCAGATGACTGAAGGAAGTCACTACGCTAGGAAACATTTTAAACCTTGGAGCAAGTAGCTACAAGAAGATTTTTTAATGACATTGAAAAACTGAGGTATATAGGTATAAATATAGATGATACAGATTCATTTATATAATTGAAGAGTTCACTGCAAAAAACACAAATCATCTTGAATATGCAGAGAAAGTGGTATCAAATGTGTAGAGCTTAGTTCTATTATAATAAGTACTGAATTATCAAAGAATGACAACCCAGTATAGAGAATAAGAGAAAACTTATGTAGAAGTTATTTGTTTAATCTAGCCAAAAACTTAAATGGCCAAATAAAGACAAAGTGGCTAGAAGTGGAGACCATAAACAACAAAAACAAAACACCTGGACTGTGTTTGAGTGCACCAATGTCTGAAAAAGACACTAAACTGCAATCTTTGGTTATCTCTAAAGGATATACCCCTGGGAATTTCTCAATTTACTCTGCATATGTTTTAACTGAGATAATTATAATACAACTTGACTGAAAAGTTTTTGAAGAACAAGTATTACGATACAGAGTGTTAAATGCAATCCTGTGGTAAGTGCAAAGATAGCCACTGAACAAATGCAAGTACAGAAGAAGTGCACCCAAGGAGGTGGGTTGTCAAGTCTTCCTAGAGGAGATGACAGAGCAGAATATAAAGGAGGGACAGGGCATTGCAATAATAGTGCTTTTCGCCTCACTGATTTATAGTAAATAAAGTAAGAATGCATGTAGGGCCAGGCACCGTGGCTCACGCCTGTAATCCTAGCACTTTGGGAGGCTGTGGCAGGAGGATCACTAGAGTCCAGGATTTTGAGGCTGCAGTGAGCTATGATAATGCCACTGCATCCTAGCCAGGGCAACAGAACAAGACGCTGTGGAAAAGAAAATAAGAAAAGAGAGAGAAAGAACGGAAAGAAAGGAAGGAAAGAAAGGGAGGGAAGGAGGGAGGGAGCAAGGAATAGACTGTATGTGGTTGCATGCTGCCTTCTGTTAGGTGTCATTACTGCCCCACCTTGGCCCAAAGGCTTCCTCCTCCTATGTCACCAGGTCGGTGGACCTTGTCTAGACTGCCTTGACTCCAAGTTACTTGTACATGTAACTTTGCCCAGTCTCCCCCAACCATACTGCGTAGAATGGAAACAGGAACCAAGTTTAGATCTATTTCTATGTCCTCAGGAACCAGAACTCAGCCTAGCCCAAAAAAGCGCAACAAATGTAGGAAGGATTATACTGAATTAAAGGCAAGGAGGCATTTGAGTCCACAAACAAGAGTTTAATTAGCCCTTGGGTCTCTACAAGGAAAAAATAACCAGATTTAAAGGGCGCCCCATTCCCAAAGGGAGTCCATTCCTGGGATTTAAAAGAGCAACAGGGCTCAGAGTGTTGAGGGCGAGTCCCAAGAAGGCTCAAGGAAGAGGTCAAAGGCTGAAAGCGGGAGACTTAATCCTTTTCTGCCGGGATCAGGGGGACAGTGCCCCGACGTACCCAGAACCCAGACCACACCAGCCCCGGGGCGGGAGTCGGGAGAAGTGGGGCGGGCAAGGTTGTCGGTCTACTCACGCCCAGGCAGCCGCCAGCTCTTCCCTCTGGATCTTGGACACTCAGACCTGATACTGCGGAAGATCCGAGTTGGAAATGCTTGACCCGACGAGGAACTGAGGAAGAGAGTCATATGCATCAAAAAGTGGCTTCCCTGCCAGCGTCCTAAAATTTGACTGCGCAGCCCCTTCGTGTTGCCTCCACGCAGTCCCCAGGCGTGACGCGCCGCCCACACTGGGCGGACAGGCATCATCCGCCGCGTGTACTAGAAACTCGCACATGGCCAAGCGCGTGTCTCTCCAGATGGCAAAATTCCCCTCGCGTGACCAAACAGCCCGTGCGGCACTGAAAGGAGTTAATGTGCGGCTCGCGGGCCACCAAGACTGGGCGCCGCCGCAGCGACCCACCACCACCTAGTAGGAGTGGCGGTAAGACCCCGGGACGCCTGGGCGCAAGCTACTTCCGTTACAGTTTGCTCGAGGCTCCTGGCCAAGGCTCAAAACACTGCCAGTGACCTCCCCCAGCCCCAGCGGCGACAGACTCCTGGGGTAGCACCTGGCGCCCCTAGCAGACCTGAAGGTGGATTCACCTTGGAAATAGGTTTAAGGGAGCAAGTAACAGTGTTCAAGGAAGTGCAATTGTCAGTTACAGAAATGTAAAACAGGATGTCGCTATACAAAAACATTTTAACCAGTACATTAGACCCAAAAGCTATCAGTAAAACGAGTGTTAACAAAAAAAGAAAAATTCTGTACAGCAAGCAAAGTTCCCTTTCAAACCAGAGTGTTTTTTTTTTTTAATCTTGGAGTTGGTACCCAAGTTTTTTGGTCAAGGAAACCTCCTCTAGGGCAACCACTCAAAAGAAAAATATCCAAAGTTCCATTCTTCTTATCTAAAATCTCTTATGTAAAGCAGGCCAGAGCCCGGTTTTAGTTCTAGTTTAGTGCAGTTTGTCCAAGTCCAAATGCTTTACACATGCTTCAACCCTAATTGCCTCAGAACAAATTTCAAACATCTTTGAGAGCTTAGCCGTCCCTGAGCTTACTCCCTGCCCCCTTGAGTCAAAAATTTATTCCCCAGTGGCCCTTGTCCTATTGCATCCCACTGTTACCATTAAAAGAACATGCCCTTCTGTCCAAATCCGGACAGTCAAGCAAACACCTTGAAATCACCTTACATATTCGCAGTCTTTCTGAAGGGGAGGAAAAGAAAACAGGTTCATTTTAAGGTTTTAAAAAACTTAGCCAAGCATTTCCAACTTTTTCAAGGCAGGCTTTCCTAGCAATTTGCCAAAATATACATACATTAAACTGCTTTGGGAAATAACAACCCTGACCTACTTCGCCACCAGGATATTGCAAAAGAGTAAAAATTCCTGCCGGGCCAGCGGATACCGCTGAGTCAAGGCGCGCGCGCGCGCGCGCACACACACACAATGAAGAAAGTTACGAAAAGAAAAAGAAAGAAAGCAAGCAAAAGTCTACGTTCCCATTAACTTTTCAAAAGGGAAATTGCCAAATCTTTTCAACAGTTCACCCCAAGAGTTGAGCAACTCCCAAGATCATCTTAAGCAAAGTTTACTGGACGCTGGGGACCCGCCACCAGAGCTCGCAGCCAGTTTTCTGTCTGTGGCTGTTCGGTGGCCAGTGTTAACCAAGGCTGGCTTCCGGTAGGTCCGGTCCGTCGGGCCGCACCTGGGATCCCGGAAGCCTGCGGCCGCCTTTCTGAGAATCCAGGGCACGGGGCGGGGAGGGGCTGAGAACTGGGGAGAGCGGGTGGAGGCGGGGGCAGGGGCTTCTGCCCAACCAGGTGCCCGAGGGGCAAACCCGAGATAAGGAAACCACCGGACTGAGTCACCTACCCGAAGGCCCACCCCTCCCCTGGCCCCTGCCCGCACCCTCGCGTCCTGGAGAAGCGACGAGGAGTGGGACAGGGGTACGCGCGCACGCAGGGCCTGCGGCGACACTGACGAGAAAACCCGGCCTCAGGGGTCGGGGTCGGGGCGAGTCTGCGGCGCAGGAGCGAGGGGCTCGAGCGCGGGGCACGTACCGTCGTCCTGCCTCCTGTGCCCGGGCTCTCCTCCAGCTCCGCCGGCAGCCCTCGCTCCCCTGGACACCCAAGAAACGCAAACAACTTGGACACAAAGAAACCGAAAGCTTGGAAGCTGACGTGGTTCCCTGGCAATCGCTCGCTCCCCTGCCCACTCCTCCTCTGGTGGCCTAGTATCTCAACTACGCCACAAAAGTCTAAAACCGGACACTCACTGTGTTAGGCTCGGAGACCCCACTCTCCAGCCTCCGGGACGACTCCTCTGAGTGGAAATACTCTCCGGCAAGACTGCCAACCCGCTGCTTCCTGCTCAGGGTTTCTGTGACTACGTGTGCTTTGAACCCAGCGCGGAGGTTTAAAGAAGTTCCAGGTGTTATTGTGAACAACTGCTAGTGTTTATTACCGGTGTGTGGCAAATACATGGCAAAAGTGAACGTGCTTCCTGTTTTAATCTATTTTTTCCTAATTACTTTCTTATGATTAAAAAAAATTATTTAAAATTTCTTGAAATAATTTGAAACTTACAGTAAAGTTACAAGAATAATACCAAGAGATTGACTACCGGCACGACAGCAAGAAGAGCTTGGGGGGAGGGGTGCGGGGGGACCCACCCAGAGTGCAGTGAAAGTTATTTGAAACTACAAACGGCCCTGTAAAAGGCCTCTGGAAATGGTCCTAAAGGCAAACTGCAAAAGACGAAAGCATCTATTCAAAAACAATCTACGAAAACTCTTCCATCAGAAAGCCAGTCTATGGTATTTGAACCGAACTTCTCCCATCCTTCTTCCTCTCGGCTCAGGAAGACAGAGTCTCTTCTCTGAATGGCTGCAACCAAGAACCCCGAGTTCCTCTCTTCACAGCTCCCGGTCAGAGGAACCGGATGTCAGCATTTCGTATCTTGCTCCTCGCTACGCTACCGGGTGCTCAGGCTGGTGTGGGTGAGACGTGGGGGAATCCCTTCCTCCTTCCAGGCCGCGCTGGTGGAACAGAGGCTCTGCCTTGGACTGGAGTGCTGAGAACCAGGAGGAGACATAAATTTTCTTCCTCCGTTACTCCCACCCTGTTTCCCCTCGACCTTTTATTTTTTTTAATCTCTCCATCTTCTCAAGATAGTTGTATTCTGGTTTTGATTAAATTACATCTTCTGTATTGATACTACTATAATCCCGGAAATAGTCTCGGCCGAGTTATGTACCGAACCATGATTACTTTTACTTTCCTACACAACTTTCGTTTACTCTGGAGTTAATAATTGTCTTGTCGGCTTGCTTTTTTTTGTTTGTTTGGAGAGAGTGTCTTGCTACATCCTGGGCTCAGATTCTCCAGCCTCAGCCTCTCTAGTAGCTGGGACTATAGGCGTAGGCCACCGTTCCAGGCTTTTGTTTTGTTGGTTTTCTGCGTAGTTCAATCCGAAGCTCTTTGTCGGTTTTCCACATCTTATCTCAATTTATTGATATGTAGGTGTATTATTAATTTCAGATTCCTGGAGAAGTCACTTCCAGAGCCATTGGCTGTACTCCAATTTGGACTGGTTTACTCCGATACTCAGCTGTCATCCTGGAATCTCCCTTAACCATTAGCCTGACAATTCCCTTTATTTCCTTTTTGTGTGAGTCAAATGTATTACATATCCCATGTCTTTCTCTTTCTTGGTTTATTCCCTCATGGTTCAGCAACATCCCACGGTAGCTTCGTGAGGTTGTGTAAGAACTTGCAGTCTGCAAATGCCTTTATTACCCTCACTCTGAGCATAGACCTTCTAGGTTGGAAATTAGTTTTCTCCAGAATGTGGAAAGCATTTCCCCCACTGTCTTTTATCTATCAGTCTTGCTATTGAGTTGTCCAAAGTCATTTTGATTCTTATTTTTTTTAGTGTGAGCTTTTCTCCCCACTCTTCCCTCTGAAAGTACGTACCATCTTTTCTTTGCCCCTGGTGTTCTGAAATTTCACAGTATCTTCCTTGCATCTGAAATTGGCATCCACTATGCTGGGCACTCAGGGATGTCTATCTAGAAACTCATATCCTTCAATTCTAGGATACTTACTTTATTTGGTTGGTGATTTCTCTCTTCCACTTTCTCTGGGATTTTTTTTCTTCTTATTTTGGATATTGTGCCTTCTGAACTTAGTATGTATTTTTTTCCCCTGCTTTTCTTTGCTTTTACTTTTTGCTATACCTTCTGGGACATTTCCTCTATTTTCCAACCCTTCTATCAAGTATTTTTTAAAATTCCAGAGTAAGAATCATATTGAAGTTACATCTTCATTGAAAAAATGTTGACTGTTTAAAATTGTAAAATGTAAAAGACATTCAGTAAAGTGCACAAAACATAAATACACACTTTAGTGAAAAAGTATAAACCAAACATCAATATAACCACCATCCAAGACACAAAATATAAACATCTCAAAGTGTTCCTGTGTGCCCCTCCCTGATCATAACCCACTTCCTACCTCTAAAGTTAACTACTGCCTAATTTCGGAGATAATTACTTCTTTGATTTTCTTTATAAATTTTACCATTTCTGTATGCATCTATAAATAGTATAGATTAGTTTTGACTAGTTTTTTTGTTTGTTTTTTGAGTTTTGTGTTTTTTTTTTGAGATAGTCTCGTCCTGTCGCCCCAGCTAGAGTGTAGTGGCATCATTATAGCTCACTGCAATCTCAAACTGCTGGGCTCAAGTGATCCTGCCTCAGCTTCTGGAGTAGCTGGGACTACAGGTCTGCGCCATCACCCAGGCTAATTTTTTTCTATTTTTAGTAGAGATGACTGGTCTCACACTCCTGAGCTCAAGCGATCTTCCCACCTTGGCCTCTCAGCGTTCTAGGATTACAGGCATGAGCCACAGTGCTTGGCCAGTTTGGGCTTTTTTTGAACTTTATGTGAATAAAAAAAACTTTAAAAAAAGACAAAAATAATAATAGTATAAACAGAGATAAGCAAACAAAAAAATTTTAAAAAGAGCGAACTTTATATGAATGAAAACTATTCTTTTGTATCTTCCTTTCTATGCTCAATATCATGTTTATGAGACTATGTTGTATATTAGAATCTGCAATTGATTTTCATTACTAAATACTATAAAATTCTTAAAAGAAAAATCTTTGCAACCTTGGGGTAGGCAAAGATTTCGCAGACAGGACACAAAAATGCATTAATCATAAAAGAAAACATTTATAATTGCTCTTCATCAAAACTTTAAAATCTGGGCCAGGCATGGTGACACACACCTGTAGTCCTAGTTACTTGCGAGGCTGTTTCGGGAGCATCACTTGAGCCCAGGATTTTGAGGCTGCAGTGAGCTATGATTGCTGCACTCCAGCCTGGGCAATAGAGCGAGATCCTGTCTCTTGAAAAAATTTTTTTAAATCTTCTCGTCAAAAGAGCACTGTTAACAAAATGAAAAGGCAAGCCATAAACTGAGGGAAGATATTTCCAATATATATCTCACAGTAGGCATAAAACTAGAATATATAAGGAATTCTTACAACTTAATAATAAAATAAATGACCCATTTTTTAAATGGGCAAAAGATTTGAACAGATACTTTACAAAAGAAGATACACAAGTGGCCAGTAAGTACATGACAAGTGTCATCAGTAAGTAGATATCATCAGTTATCAGGGAAATGAAAATTTAAAGGCTACCAGAATGGCTAAAATAAAAAAGACTGATAAAGTGTCAGTGAGAATGTTGGCAGAAGTGTAAAATGGTACAATTTAGAAAATAGTTTGGATGTTTGTTATAAAGTTGTACTTTCCATATAACCCCACAAAAGCACTCCTAAGTACTTACTTTAGATAAATAAAAGGACATATTCATAGAAAGACTTGTATACAAATGTTCATGGCAGCTGTATTCATAATAACCAAAATCTGGAAATAACCTAAATATCCATCAACAGGCAAATGGAGAAACTATTAGCAGTTTATCTATACAATAGAATACTACTCAGCAGCAAAAGGGAGCAAACAACTGATTCAAGTAACAGCATGGATAACTATGCCTGATATGCATGCAGAAGTGTTTAAGAGGAATCTTTAAAATACATAAAAAAGTAAGATGGATTGATAGATGGATAAATGGATGTTTTAAAGCAAATGTAGTGGTATCTACTGGTAGAATCTAGTGGTACATATATGGGTGTTTACTGTAAAATTCTTTCAACTTTGCTTTATGATTGAATATTTTTATATGAAATGTTTGGGAAGAAAACATTGTGCTAAGTGAAAGAATCCAGACACAAACAATTTCATGCTGTCTGGTTTATTTATATGAAATTCTAGAATAGATAAATCTATAGTGACAAAAAGTGCATCACTGGTTACTTGTGGGGGAGAAATGCTGATTATAAAGGAATATGAGAAAACTTTTTGGGGTGATGGAAATATTCTATACTTTGATTGGGTGGTACATGGGAGTATACATCTGTCAAAAGTCACTGAACTGTACACTTGATTGTATTTATTTGTATAAATTATACACTGATGTAGTTGATTTTAAAACAAACAGGCAAACAAAAGCTCTGAGCTCCCACGTGGGTCTAATCCATTCTGAGTACCACAGTGGAAAATCTGGCTAAGTTATTTCCTTGGGGAACCTCCAAGATAAGTATTTTCAGTTTTCCTTTTAAATTGGTCAGATCTAGGAAAAATAACTCTTCTCATCTCCTGCCTGCAGAGGAAAGGCCTGGCTGTCAGGGCTCCCAGTGTGCAGTGGGAAAAGATTGATGAGCTTTCTTAATTATTAGTAGCAGGCATACCTTATCTTAGTCGGACACTCTTGACCTCTCTTCCCCTGACGGAAATCCTTTCTTCCTTGGTTTTGAGGACCCCACTCTCTCCAGATTTACCTCCCTCTTCTCTGATCATCCTTTCTCTGTCTCTTTGTAGACCTCAATTCTATTGTTTGCCCTTTAAAAATTGGGTCTGTCCTTGACTCTCCTCTTTTTGTCAACCAGAATTTCATTATCTTTTTTTTTAGTGACCATACATCCCTTGGCTGTGTTTCTCTAGTTCCTTCGTCCATCCAGTCTCTGCCATGGTCTGTTAGAGGTCTATCTGTTGTCTTCCTTTACAAAGCACCAAAGGCGTGTGTTGAGTACAGAGTTTGACAGAGAGAGGTAGTCAAGGTCAGAGGAGAGAAAAATCGTCAGAGCCTGAAGGCCACCAGCTGGTTCAGCAATGTTGCAGACTTGGAGCGAGATGCCAACAGAGATGGAGGCCAAGCCTAGGTACAGATGTGGCATCTCTGAGTCATACTGCTGCTGCTCCTTCTTTGTGATGACCTACTTCCATTCTGTTGTTCCCCAGCAAAGGAGCGCTTTCCCAGCACAGAGTAAATGCTTGGGCACTTTGGCTTTTCTTCTTTTATTTTTTTTAATTAATTTATTTATTTTTACTTTTATTTTATTTATTTATTTATTTATTTTGAGACAGAGTCTCATTCTGTTGCCCAGGCTAGAGTGCCCTGCCATCACCCTAGCTCATGGCAACCTCAAACTCCTGGGCTGAAGCCATCCTCCTGCCGCAGCCTCCCAAGTAGCTGGGACTACAGGCATGGGCCACCATGCCCGGCTACTTTTTTCTATTTTTAATAGAGATGGGGGTCTCACTCTTGCTCAGGCTGGTCTTGAACTCCTGAGCTCAAGCGATCCTCCCGCCTCAGCCTCCAGAGTGCTAGGATTACAGGCATGCGCCACCACACCCGGCCGCGAATTAATTTACTTTTAGATACAGGTTTTTGCTCTGTCACCCAGGCTGGTGTACAGTGGCATGATCATAACTCACTGCAGCCTCAAATTCCTGGGGTCAAGCAATCCTCCTGCCTCAGCCTGTTAGGGACAGATGTCGGTAGACAGTCTTGGGGGCAAAAATGAGGAGGCCAATGAACATTTAGAACCTAACCCATAGAGACAACTCAAGGTTAGGGACTTTTCCCAGCCAGGATCATTTGCAAAAACTAGGAACTCATGTCCAAACAGGACCTTTTCTCCATTAATATATATTAACCAGGAAAAATGACACCCACCAGTGCTGTGACAGTTTACAAATGTCATGGCAACCCCTGGAAGTTACCCTATAAGGATAAAATTGG
>VBSM01001562.1:41984085-41994727 GCA_008086735.1 Cheirogaleus medius | reverse complement strand
CCCATTTAAAAAAAAAAAAAAATGCTTGTGTAGAAGTACTAAGCTTCTGTCATCACTCCATCACACCAGCCCGGCTTGCAATTTTTCCAAACAAGGAGCCAAAGAACCGGGACAACACCCTTCAAAAAACAACCCTGACAAGCCTCCCAAGTAGCTGGGACTACAGGTGCACACCCCCACTCCCAGAGAATTTTTCTTAATTTTTTAGAGACACAGTCTTGATATGTTGCCCAGGCTGGTCTCAAACTCCTGGACTCAAGTGATCCTCCTGTCTCAGCCACCTAAGTAGTTGGTACTACAGGCAAGTGCAATCATGCCTGACTAATTTTTTAATTTCAGTTAATTATATTTTTTAATTTTTTTGGAAACAGGGTCTTGCTATGCTGCCCAGGCTGGTCTCAGACTCCTAACCTCAAGTGATCCTCCTGCCTCAGCCTCTCAAGATGCTGGAATTACAGGCGTGAGCCACTGTGCCTAGCCTTTAGGCACATTAATATGTCCCTTATACACAATGATTTCATGTAATTCTTCTGTAGGCACCATTATCCTCATCTTGCTAATGGCAAAACTGAGGCTCAGAGAAGCTAAATAATTAAGTAACCAAGAGTTTAAAGTCATATAGGCAATAATTAGCAGAGTTTTGGTTCAGAACCAGGGAGCCTAACTCTAGAGCCCATGCTATAGGAGAAGCCTGTTACCTGTTGTTAACTAAAGAGGTGGGGCCCTGGTGGGAATAAGGATGCCTCCTATCCCCACCTCGTACATAGATAGATACTGGGCACTGGCTGCATCTGGGTAATCAGGCCAACCAATCTCCAAGCTGAACTCCTTTGTATCCGAAAGTAGAGGTTCCTAAACATCTGCATTTCGTAGAACAGGAAGTGGAACAGGAGACTATGGTTGCCAAGTTTTCTGGGCAAAGTAAGGATGTTAAAAACAGGCATAACTCTAAAATGAATGTATATTATTTACTATCTTTATAAATTTATAAAAGGGAAAAAATTAAAAACTATGAAGAACAGTCACCAAATAAACAATATCCTTTTAACTCAAATACCCTGAACTTTATGAAAGAATCACTATGTCATACATGTTTCTCATTTTTCAGTATGCTAAGGAAAATTTTATTACATATTAGCACCTGTTCTTAATTTTAAAACCACTATTCTAAACACCTGATCTCCATCATCACCTCCAACCCACACCATTCTAAATGAAAGCCTGTTATGGTTGTCAGTATAACCATCATAGTGGACTTAACCCAGACCCACCTTGCATACTCTCTGATTCTTACCACTTCAACACTCACCAGTATGACTTCTTACCTAGCACATGCACTTCTTTGCCGGAGGGCTTTTCCTGGCCCACATTGGGAGCCCACATCATCTTCCCATTTGGCAGACCACCAGCAGGGCCAGGCATTTAACTCTCTGACCCCATGCCATCCCCATCCCTGGCCCAGCAGCTGTCAAACAATGACTGTGTACACTCTAGCCTGCAAGTCCACGTTCCATTCTTATCCTCCTACAATCAGCCACCCCTTGGGCTTAAGGATGTGCATCCTTGCAGTACAGTTTGCCCTTGGAGTATCGATTTGGGGAAGAGGCCAGTGCAGGCCCTAGTAGGAGGCTCAAGGACTATTTGAGAATTTCAGGTCTGTGCTACCCAGAGAAGGTTCTAGACAGAGAGTCTCTGTGTGGGCATGTCCTCTTGGCCTCACAGACTCATCCTGCCTCTCTGATTTTTCTCCTCACCTGGAGGAAGGGCATAGCCTGAGAAGAGCTGGGCAGGGCCCTTCTAGATCAGGGCCCGCTGCAGGGTTCCCAGTTGCATGGTCTGTGGGCAGTATTGATTCAGCCTCTCTGTCATTCTCACTCCACACTTAGCAAAGAACCAACAAACGCTCGTGTTTTTGTCAAATCCAGTGGTTACTAAGCTTGACTGCACATTAGACTCTCCCTGAGGAGCTTTAAAAACCTCAGTGGCCAGGTACCATCCCAGACTAATTAAGTCAGAATCTCTGACAGTCGGACTCAGGGATTAGTAATTTTTAAAGCTCTCCAGATGATTTCAAGGTATAGCCAAGATTCAGAACAAATGTTCTAATTCAAACATTTTTCTCTCTTCCCCCTCAACCACAACTCAATTTTCAGATGAAGAATCTGAGGCTTAACACAAATAACTAGTTTGAGAAGTCTCACAACCAGCTAATGGCAGAACTAGGACAAGCTCCCAGGCCTCCTAACACCTTATCTACCGTGTTTCCCCAAAAATAAGACCTACCCATAAAATAAGCCCTAGCAGGATTTCTAAGCATTTGTGCAATATAAGCCCTACCCCGAAAATAAGACCTAGTGATGGGCGTGGCTACGCAGCGTATCTGCACAACCCATGCATTTCCTCGTGGAGGTGTAAAGAAGACGAGGCAGCCCTTCTCATCTGCCCCATGAGAGCTCTATTGCTCGACATGAGAGATTGGGGCCAATGGTTCTGAAGGAAATAGAGTCGCAAGAAATTCAGGATGGAATTCAGGGTTTGGAGAGTTATGACGATGTTCCAGAAGAAGATGACTTAACTATATTTGAATAAATGTAGATGGTTGTACCGTACTTAAAAAAAATAACACATCCCCTGAAAATAAGCCCTAGGGTGTCTTCTTGAGGAAAAATAAATATAAGACCCTGTCTTGTTTTCGGGGAAACACGGTAGTGCTTTTCCTTATGTCACGGTGACTTGGAAGGTGGAGAATAGCCACAGCAAAGACTCTGTATCTGCGCTTCCTGGTCGCACATCCTGCCTCTACTCCTCTGGAAGAATACATTTTTGAGAAGAATACAGTAAACACCTAATTCTAATATGCTGGGTTTCTGTAAGAGAAGTCGACTGTAGATTTGTGCCATCAGACTTCACAAGCAAAGCAAAATGCAGAAATTAGTAATTAACTAAGTCATTTCCAAAAATATATCTGGCACTAATACATAAGGTTAAGAGTACTGACTCTGGAACTAGTTCTGAGTTTGAATTCTGTCTCTGCCTCTCACTAGCTGTGTGATCTTGGGCAGGTTTCTTCTTTGTGCCTCAGTTTTCTCATTTGTATAAAAGGAATAATAGTAATAATCGTAACCTTATGGAATTATTACACACATTAAATTAATCTTTAGAATATGCCTGGCATAGAGTAGGTGCCAAATAAATTACTATGTACCAGGCATTGATCTAGCCTTTGGGAGTATAGTGGGGGAAAAAGGCAAAGGTTCTACACTTAGAGCTTAGAAGTTGTATTAACAACTTCCATTCCACCTCTTCCCAAACTTCCCTCCCCATCCCCAGCAAGGTGAAAAGGGAAAATAAATTATTTAAAAAATTCCTGTCACACCAAGAGGCTATGCTATAATATCCATTCATTTAGCAAACATTTTTCTACTATGTCCCAGGTACCATGTAAAGAAATAGAGTCCTTGTCCTCAAGCAGTCCCTAAGGAGGACATGCAGATGTAAAACTCTTTGAACAATGCAATATTATGCATGCATTTTTATGTACTTAAACATATTTTATTGGTAATACATGTGAGCTAATGCCTTGCTTATCAGGAAATAATTTTTAGTCAACAACCTAGCCAAGAGCTAGGAAGTAAAAAATAGGCATTTGAGTGCACAAAGAAGGTGTCACAAAATTAATTCAGTTTATTTATAAGATCTTTGGAGTCTAGTTATTTTTATCGCAAATGATAACAAGTTCATTTGGCTGGTTTCCTAGATTATTAGGAGCTGAGAATTAGAAAAGGATTTTCCAGAGCTGAATCAGAAGCAAGAAGTGGCAGCTGGCTGTGAATGAAGCAAAAGAATATATGATGAAAATAACAGAAAAAGCAGTTGGAGTCATTTAGTGTCTGGGCATCTCTGTGCCATGGACTAGTGCAATGACAGATGCTTTCAATCATGGTCTGAGTCAGAAAAAGTTAAAGACTTTTCTGTGCATGCTATTTCAAGAGGAAGAAAAATATTTAGTACATTTTAGAAGACTTTTTATGAAAGATAATTCAAATGTAAAAAAATTTTAATTCTTAGAGAGTTGAGTTAGTTACCTGCAATATTAACTTAAATGATGATACAAATAACTGGGAAAATATTGCCTTTGATTATTATTTATGGATAATAATGCTGAATTCTATAATAATAACAACTAAAATATAATAAATATATAATAAAAGTGCTATTTATAGGTTAAAGATGAGAACAAAGGAAAACTTCAAGCAGGAGTCATTGGCGAAGGAGGATTGGAGACTATGCTGGCTCTGAAAATTGAACACAAGCATGATTGCAAGGTTGAGTGAGAGGAGATGATGGTCTGAATGAAGCAATTATTGTTGAAAATGTTAAAAATGCAGCAGAGTAAATTCCTGCCTGATCAACTTCTTACTATGAATTTTTACAGCCCTTACTGGATTAGAAAATCAGTTTGAAAAATATGCTTTGTATATATTTATTTTGAGTCTATCATGCATTTATCCAATAGACATTCATTGAGTACCTGTTGTCAGGCATTATTCTAGGTGCTGAAGGTATCTCCAAGAACAAGACTAGTTCTGCCCTCACAGAGGTCCTAGAATGTAGATTACTAAGAGATAACAGAGAAAACACTAAAACTTGTGTGCTTAGTAATCACTGTATAAGTAATAAAATCATGTCTCATTTAAACAAAACAAAAACCTTGCTGCCTCATTAGAGTAATACAGATTTGATACGGTAGACAGTAAAGTGTAGCAGAAAGAACATGGGCTGTGAAGTAAGAGATCTGAGTGCAAATTGTGACTCTGAAACTTAATAAATATCTGTGTGACCGTAGCCAAGTTAATGAAACTCTGTGAACCTCATTTGTCTTATATGAAAATAGAAATAATACTTTCTAGTGTAAGGAATAAATGGGGTGCCATGTGTAGTGATGGTGGGTAGGTCACTGCTATGGAAAACTGGGCATTCTTTGCTTTGGGGAGGGCATTGGTTTAGCTTTGGGGAGGGCCCATAACTATCAGGGATAGAAGGAAGAAGAGTTATTTTGGAGATAAAAGGATAATAAGCAAGTTAATAAAAGTCAGTTATAGACAAATGAGAATTTTGGTATAGACTATATATTAGATAATGTTGTGAATCTATGTTAAATTTCATGGGTCAACATCTATGCTTAATCCATTTGGCCTGATATAGCAGAATACCATAGACTGGTGGCTTATAAACAACAGAGAATTTATTTCTCACAGTTCTGGAGCTGGGAAGTCCAAGAACAAGGCACTGGCAGATTTGGTGTCTGGTGAGGGCCTGCTTCCTGGTTCATAGATGGCCATCTTCACTGTGACCTCATATGGTAGAACAGTGAGGGGGCTCTCTGGGGTCTCTTTTGAAGGCCACTAATCCTATTCATGAGGGGTCCACCCCCATGACATAATCACCTCTCAAAGGCCCCACTTCCAAATACACTCACATTGGATAGTAGGTTTCAACACATAAATTTTGAGGGGGACATAGACATTCAGTCTATTGCATGTATGATAATGGTATTGTGATCATGTAGGAGAATGTCCTTGTTCATAGGAGATACACACTGAATGAGAAAATAAAGATGAAGGTGCCTGGTCTTAGTCTCAAGGAGTTCACAACCTAGAGGCAAGACAACAGTAAAGCAAAGTAGAATGAGATAGGCCGGGCACGGGAGCTCACGCCTGTAATCCTAGCACTCTGGGAGGCCGAGGCGGGCAGATCCTTTGAGCTCAGAAGTTTGAAAAGTAGAATGAGATAAATAGTAATTAGGTATAAGCATCATGCTGAGGGCTTGAAGGGATGGGATTTATTACATTTGTGGCAGGAATTAGGTTCTAGTGAGTAAGACAGGGAGTGAAAAAAATACTGAAAAATATCCTGGAGCTTCACCCAGTTTCTTAATGTTGAGCTCTGGAACTCTGCGGTGTTGCAGCTAAGTCTATGTGGTTCCTGGCTTGGCAAGACGATGCCTTAATATCTCTTGTGGCCTATGGAGACCATAGGACCCTCAACACAGAAGAGAATGTTTCCTGTTAATCCACGGGACCAGGGCAGCTCCATTCCATCATTAACACACTCAGGCCACATCTCATGCAGCCCAGTCTGCCACAGTAACCCACTACATTCTCAGCAAAAGCTGCATATGCAAGCCACTTTGTTATTTTAGATTTTGTAGCTTTTGAAAATTATACATTTTGTTATCTTTATTACCTTCAGCAAAAATAATTGGTTGATCTTAAAGGGTAGTGGAAAGGAGGAAGAATGATGTAATATATAAAACAAGTATGGTAAATGCTTGTGGGTGGATTAAAAGGAGAGCTCAATGCATAAATTGGATGAGTTTTTTTTTTTTTTTGAGACAGAGTCTCACTCTGTTGCCCGGGCTGGAGTGCCGTGGCATCAGGCTAGTTCACAGCAACCTAAAACTCCTGGGCTCAAGCCATCCTTCTGCCTCAGCCTCCCAAGTAGCTAGGACTACAGGCATGCGCCACCATGCCCGGCTAATTTTTTTAATATATTTTTAGCTGTCCGGCCAATTTCTTTCTATTTTTAGTAAAGGCGGGGTCTCACTCTTGCTCAGGCTGGTTTCAAACTCCTGACCTTGGGCAATCCACCCGCCTCAGCCTCTCAGAGTGCTAGAATTACAGGCATGAGCCACCAGGCCCGGCCTGGATGAGATTATCTGGTTTTATCTAGATGGAGATTTCTGATTTAAAAGAGAAGGGTAGTGTGCATGTGATAGAAGAGTAACATATTATGAAACTCTTTTTTTTATCGTTTTTTTCTTTATTTTTTATTTTTGTTTGATTTTTTTTATTATTCCTTCCTCTCTTTTTTTTTGTTTACATTGTGGTTTTATTATGAAACTCTTAAAACCAACTGGTTGTGCTTTTATTCCAAGTTACTTTTTTATTTCTTTGTTTTGTAGAGGGTCGACTTTAGATGATCAAGTAAAACAGAAATTTATAGCGCATGCGAACACTGATTTAAGGTTGGGCGCACTGGTTCATGCCTGTAATCCCAGCACTTTGGAAGGCTGAGGCAGGAGGATCGATTGAGGCCAGGAGTTAGAATCCAGCCTGGGCAACACAGTAAGACCCTACCTCTAATTTTTTTTTTAAATACATAAACTTATGTTTCTGGGAAAAAAATGTTTGGTTGGTAAAATATACTGCATGTCAACAAAATGTCTCTGGTGCCTGCCAAGTGGTGAGAATCCCCACTATTAGTCAGCATCTGGAAAAAATAATAATCCTACACTGAGATAAATGTAAGTGCCAAGAGAAGAGAAACTTGTTTTGTTCATTGATGTAGCCTATGTGCCATGAATACCACTGGTACATAGGAGGTGCCCAATAAATATTTGTCAAATGAATGAATACAGTGCAAAGAAAAGGAACTGAGAATTCTAGTTACAATTCCACAGAGCTTCCTTGACTTGGGTTTGGCAAGCATACCCCATTATTTGCATGCAGGGGTTCTATTCCTTGTAATTTTGATAAAACAAAACAAAACAAAGAACCAAAAATGACCAATGTATTAAAGGAGAGATGTTTATTGCATACAATGGGCATGGAGTAATCGGTTGCATATAGCGTAAATTGTTCTCAACCTGTGACGGTTAGTATTAATATTTTTATCACCAACCCATCAACAAGTTGGGTAAAGTTATACAGTGTGTGTCAGAATGCTTAGGCTTCGCTCAGTTCTAATCTTCTCACCATGGGATTGAGAAAATGCCTTCCAATTCTGAAATCCATGCCCATGTCACCACCACAGGCCTTTTGTTAATGATCTCAGTTTTCTGATAGGTGATTGGAATCCATGAAGCCTCTTAGTCACTGGAAAATACGTGAATCTCTCCAATCCCTCATTCCCACTGAACCTTTATGGGGTTATAAAATGAGATATTAATCTGTGGCAAATCATTTCTATTACCTCATTTGTATTTTTAGATCTCTAATTATGAATTCATTCATCCAACAGATACTAACTATTGCATAGGTACAGTCTTTGTCTTCCAGGAAGCCATGGTTTAATAACGAAGTCAGACAGGTATATGTACAATTATGATACATTATGATAAATGCTCTAGGGCATAAGACTGTAAAAAATTTCACTTTATGACTGCTTATAAATACAGAAATTGATATATTAAAATTGTGGTTGCCGACAAATCCAGATCACCTATAAAGAAGCTTTTGTAGGTCATGAATTAAGGAATCCTTAATTCCTTAATTAAGGATTAATTAATCCTCATATTGTTAAATCCTCATATTGTTAAATTATGTATGAATTGTGATATGTTTCCTTGTTGGAAATTATTTGGCATCTATAGTCATAGTTTTAGTTTTTAAATATGTTTCACTAGAAAGTCTTGTCTGAATATAAAATCTAATTTTAAGCTTTACGTCTGTATTAAATACTCATGCTATTGTATTACATTACTACCATGTGGGATTCCATGGTCCAGGTGATGCCACTGTCTGTGAACCTGATTCTTCCTCAATAAGATGATCCCATCTGTGCTGACAAAGGAAGTCTTTATTTTTAGGACATTTATTGCTATGGTTACTGTGAACCACAGAGTTGGCCTTCAATACTATGTCACTGAACAGTTAGTATTATATTTCTCATGAAAATTCTGAAGCAAGAAAATAAATAAAATACATATATAGTACAAGAAGAGCTATACTCATAAAACATTTACTTATATGTGTAATTCATTTAAATGTGAAATATAAAAACAATCTTTGTTAAGATGTATTTAAAATTATGACAGTAAATTTAGAAAGATGTTTGATTAATTTCCAGATAAACAGGAAATATATGTTAAATGCTGTTATTATTTTCAAATTCAGTTTGAAAATTAATTAAAATGAGAGTAGGTATAACATTTGCAGGGAGTGCTTTATTTATAATGATACAATTAATAATTTATAAATAGCATAATTGGTAAAAATATAAAAGCAAAATATTTCTTTTTAGCCATAATTTGCTTTGAAGAGAACTGTTTGGCACATTATTAAGAATTATTCTTTCAGTTTTAAAATACAAAATGAAATATATGACTTTTCCAAATGGCACAAAATCTTCTGATTTTCATTTTAAGTGTACATGTTTTTATTTTGTAATGTCCTTATTTTGTAATGCATTCCCAAAAACGTAAGTCTTTAGCAACAACCAAAATTCTTTTCAGTTAAATTTTGTAATTTGGGGCTGTATTTCAAAAGAGTTACTTCATTTTGTTGCATGAGAGATTAAACAGAAAAATACACAGACCTTAAGATATGGTGATTTTGTTTTTTATTGCTAAAGCAGTTTTAAATAGTTTATAAGTTTCAGAAGCAATTCAGTCTAATATAGTGTATGGCATAAATAATTTGATCTTTAAATGAGTTAGCATTTTAGATAGTTTATATATTTATAATAATGATATAATATTATAAATAAAATACATATTTTATATGTTATAACATAATTTTAATAAAGTTAAAATTAAATTCCTCTTTGCAGTAAATCCTTTCTGATAGGATTTCTGACAGAATCGCAGGCAAGTGAATGCAAACAGAATGCAAAAAAGTCTATTTTCCTCACCGAATTGATGTCGAGGTAAACCAGGACTCATTTGAGGGATTCCACTCATTAGCGTAGCTGATCGAATTTGAGTAATTTGTAACTGGAGATTCTGAGGGCCAAATAGGATTGTATCAGATTGTGAGACTCATGCTGCCAGCTGAGCAAGAGGCCACCATGAAATAACATTTAATTTTTGTTGATAAACTACCTGGGTTGTACTTAATAAACTATACATTTAAAGCACACTTTAAAAATCTGACGAGTTCTTTGAATGGTATTTTTATGGGCCCAGCACGCTTCCGCTGCGCCACTCTGCTATCCTGAATGGTATTTTTAAAGAACTGAATACAGGTCAGGCATGGTAGCTCATGCCTGTAATCCTAGTACTCTGAGAGGCTGAGGTGGACGTCTGAGCTTAGGAGTTCCAGACCAGCCTGAGCAAGAGTGAGACCCCGTTTCTACTAAAAAAATAGAAAGAAATTAGCTGGACAACTAAAAAAAAAAATATATATATATATATAAATTAGCCAGGGATGGTGGCACATGCCTATACTCCCAGCTACACGGGAAGCTGAAGCCGGAGGATCGTTTGAGCCCAGGGGTTTGAGGTTGCTGTAAGCTAGGCTGACACCACGGCACTCTAGCCCCACTGAATATTGTAAATAACATTTATAGTAAATCCCAACGTGTGACTTAACATTTTTTATGCTATATGTAAATATTACCATATATGCACATTGAAAATATACAAATGTAGAAACTAAAGACAAAGATTAAACATATTTTAAAATGTCTTGCTAACCATGATGACTATATGCTATCATTAGTTAACATATCAGATCAATATGCTCTTTGGGCAAGGTTCATTGTACTGATAGTGGGTCCAGATCCAGTATTACAGTCTCCTTGTTTTTTTTGGGTGTGTGTGGGGGTTGACTTGTCCCATGATTAGACCATCACCTGGTAATGTTGCTGATAAAGAGTTAATAGCTTTTCTTGTTTGTTTGCTTGTTCTTTTTTTTTTTGA
>VBSM01001562.1:41969104-41982247 GCA_008086735.1 Cheirogaleus medius | reverse complement strand
TCCTGAGCTCAAACAATCTGCCCACCTCGGCCTCCCAGAGTGCTAGGATTACAGCCATGACAAGCTGGTAGCTTGTCTTTTTAAAGACGTTGTCAATGTCATCAGAACTCAAATTTATCAGCATAAAGTTGTCTGTATAAAGAATGCCCTTATTGCTTTAATGTATTTGGATCTGTAGTGATGTCCCCATTCATTACTGATCTTGCTATTTTTCTTTTTTCATCAGTCTAGCTACAGCTCAAGGCCAATCTTAGTTGCATTCCATATTTTGTTTTCATTTTCACTCAGTTAAAAATGTTTTCTACTCTCCCTAGACTTTTTTGAGCAAAGGGTATGACATCCAATTTCCAAATGTGTGGATTTCTCAGATGTTAATTGTTAATCTAATTTCCTTGTGATCCGAGAATATACCCTGTATGATTTCAACCCTCTTAAAGTTATTGAGCCTTGCTTTATGGTCCAGAATGTAGTCTATTGTGGTAAATGTATCATGTGCACTTGAATGTGTGCTCTGCTTTTGTTGGGTAGCCTTTAAATATTATATCAAGTGTTCAAGTCATAAGACTCACTTTCTACTTGTATCAATTGGTGAGAAAGATAAAACCATACTTGTGTTTAGTGTATTTCTTGTGTAAGTTCTATTTGGTTTTGCTTCATATTATTTTAAAGCATATACATTTAAGATTTTTATGTCCTGTTAATGATCTATTACCACAAAATGTCTCTTTATTACAGAAAATATTTATTCTAAAATCTACTTTGATATTAATATAGCTACTTCAACATTCTTTTCATTATTGTTTGCACAGTGTATCTTTTTCCATTCTTTTTACCCTTTAAAGGGGTTTTCATATACACAGCTTATAGTTGGGTCTTGCTTTTTTACCCAAGCTGACAATCTGTCTTTTAATTAGAATGTCTTAGAGTTTAAACTTTAGACCATTTACATTTAATTATCAATATGATTATGTTTAAATCTATCATCTTTCTATTTCTATTTGTCCCATTGCTCTTTGTTTCTTTGAAAACTTTTTCATTTTTTTTTTTTGAGACAGAGTCTTGCTGTCGCCGAGTGCAGTGGTGTCATCATAACTCACTGCAACGTCAAACTCCTGGGCTCAAGCGATCCTCCTGCCTTAGCCTCCTGAGTAGCTGGGACTACAGGTGCATGCCACGACACCAGGCTAATTTTTCTATTTTTAGTAGAGATGGGGTCTCGCTCTTGTTCAGGCTGCAATTAATTAAATTTTTAAAAGTCAATGATTGGGGAGAATGTCTACTTTATTGTTAGTAATACAGAAGAAAAAAATGTAAGGCTTTTCACAACATGGAAAAAATGAAGGCTGCAGCAAGAGTAGAAAATACCACAGTAAAGAAAAACAAACATGATGCATGGATATGTCAACCTGAACTGGGCAGCAAGTATTTATAGTATAAGCTAGATCCCCCTAATCACCTGAAGTGGATGGTAAAAGCAGCAACACCAACTCCCATTTAAAAACCTTTTAGAACATATCCATTTGTAGAGTGAAAAATATGCTGGCTGCCTGCTATATGCAGAATGTACTGAGCTGGTACCCAACCCCTGATGTATTCTAAATCAAATCTTATATGGCTTGAGATACTTTTTTTTTTTTGAGAATGACAAAAACAGACTGGAATAAGCTTTTCTTTATTAAATCTTACTTATATTCTTTAAGGGACAAACACAGACACAAGTAGGCTACAGTGAAGAAATCTTATTTTTATAAGAGAGTTATGAAATCACTAAGATACTTCCAGGTATTATCTTCAGTGATGCTTCTGATCTTTATTCACGGACTTCAGGAAATATTCAGCCCCTGCAGCTACCACAAATGCAGCAAATCCCCATTTGAATCCTTTTAATAATGCACCAATAAAGGAAACATTGTTTGCATAGCCGCCCATGTATCTCCAAGCTTCATTACTAGAGGAAAAAAAGGGAAAAATTATAATCACGCACAACTTGTATACATTCATTGAGCAAAATAAACTGAATTTTCACCTTTCTAACATACTTAAATGCAACGCTATATAAGTAGATCACAATAGGAATCTTTCTGTGGCATAGGAAAATTAAGTATATATGCCCAAATCTCACATGTAAAATAGAAAAAAAACACTTAATGATTTCACATTTCACAGTCACACTACTCAGGAGTTTATAGAACTCTCAAATGTAAGACTCACTTCAGCCTATCTGTCACAGGTCAGCTGGGTGGCTCTGCCCATATTAGTCATTACAATATCATACAAAATGAAAGATGAAGTTAGAGACTTGAGTATTAATCTTCGCTCTGCCACTTATACTAGATTTATAACCCTTTCAGGCTGGGCAAGGTATTTAACCTGTCAGGGTCTGCTTCTTCTTCTATTCATTGATGATTACTATCTACTTTACAGTGTTGTTATAAAGATTAAACAGGTTCACATATGATATATTTTGACACAGGAGTATGTAACACTTGACATCATTATTAGTATTCAAGAGGATTGCAGCTTTTCCCTGTCATAGCAGCCTGAACTTTAGAAGACTGATTTCCTGCTCTGGCAATCATTCTTATGAGTTCTCTGAATAGAGAAGTAAACAGAAGTCAGAAAGCTCTAGGGAAAACGTCTTCTCCCACAGATAAGGACAAATCATTGAAAAAAAATCATGTTATGCAAAACAAAAACCACCTAACTCTAAAAATCTGACTTACTAGAAAATATGAGAGCTAATCAGATCTAATTTAGAAATTTAGATACCAAAACCAGACAAAGATGTTAGAAGGAAAAAAACTACAGAATAATATTCCTCATGAACACAGATGCAAATATTCTTTTTTTTTTTTTTTTTGAGACAGGGTCTTGCTCTGTTGCCCAGGCTCAAGTGCAGTGGCAACATCGTAGCTTGCTGAATCCTCAAATTCCTGGGCTCAAGTGAGTCTCCTAAGTAGCTGGGACTAAAGGCCCCTGCAACCATGCCCAGCTCATTTTTTTATTAATATTTTTTTGTAGAGACGGGGTCTCATTATGTTGCCCAGGCTGGTCTTGAACTCCTGGGCTCAAGTGATCCTCTTGCTTTGGCCTCCTGAAGTGCCAGGATCTCAGGTGTGACCTACTGCACCCAGCAACATTCTTAACAAAATTTTAGAAAACTGAATCCAGCAATATACAAAAAGGATAATACATCATGATGAAGTAGGGTTCACCTCAGGAATGCAAGATTGATTTACTGTTTGAAAATTCAATAAAAGCCATTAATGTACCATATTAGCAGAATACAAAAGAAAAATAGATGTAGAAAAAGCATTTAACAAAATTCAACACTAATTAATAATGATAAACAAAACTCTCAGTAATGTAGGAATAGAACAGAAATTCTTTATCTTGATAAAAGATACCTATGAGAACCCAACAACTAACATCATAGTGATGAGACTGAATGCTTTCTCCCAGTTAGGAACAAAGCAATGATGCCTGCTTACACCACTTTTACTCAACATTATATCTGACACAGATGGTAGTGGTAAGAAAAAAATGTTTGTAAAAACAAACAAACAAACAAAACCCAAAAACATTATACCCTCAGTGTTAGTGCGTTAAGCAAGAAAAAAGAAATAAAAAGTTTCTACACTGAAAAGGAAGACGTAACACTGTCTTTGTAGACAAAAATGATCATTTATGAAGAAATTTCTAAGGAATCTGTAAAAAAATCTACTATAACTAAAAAGTAAATTTACCAAGGTAACAGGATACTAAATCAATATACAAAAGTCAGTAGTGTTTTTATTTTTTTTGAGACAGAGTCTGGTTCTGTTGCCTAGGCTAGTATGTAAACAGATAGCCTCCTGCAGCCTCAAATTCCTGGGCTCAAGCGATCCTCCTGCCTCAACCTCCTAAGTAGCTGGAACTACAGGTACGTGCCACCACACCTGGCTAAATTTTTTTTGTTTTGTAGAAACAATGTCTTACTATGTTGCTGAGGCTGGTCTCAAACTCCTGGACTCAAATGATCCTCCTGCCTATATAATCCTGCTAGGATTATAGGCATGAATGATCACGCCTGGCCTCAATTGTGTTTTTAAATATTAGCAACAAACTATTGGAAACTGATATTTAAAAATACCATTTTCAATAGCATAAAAAAGAGAATAATTTAGAATAAATTAAACAAAATATGTGCAAGACCTGCATGTAAAGCAACAAAATATTGCTGAGAAAATTAAAGAGGACCTACGTTGTCTATGGACTGGAAGATTCAATATTTTTAAGACATCAATTTAACCCCAATTTGATGTGAATTTGAATCAAAGTGGATATGAAATAGATTTACATTGTGAATCTATGTGAAACAAATTCAATGTGATCCCAATTAAATCCAAATAGGCTTTTAATAAAAATTGATAAGCTCATTCCAAAATTTATACGTAAATGCAAAGGACCTAGAATAGCTAAAACAATAAAAAAAAAAAGTTGGAGATCTACTACTACCTGACAGTGTGCTATTGGCATAAGGGTAGACATACTGATTAGGGTAAAAGAATAGAGTCTAGAAATAAACCACATACATATGGTAAACTGATTTTTGACAAAGGTGTCAAGTTAGTTCAATGAGGGAAAGATAAATAGTGTTGGAACAACTGGATGTCCATATGTAAAAATATTAACCTTCATCCTTACCTCACATGACACAAAATTAACTTAAAATGGATCACATACCTAAATATAAGAAAGTTTCTAAAAGAAAGCATAGGAGAAAATCTTAGGGTGCAAAAAAGCATGAACCATAAAAGAAAAAAGTTGCTACATTGGGAATTCGTCAAAATTTAAAACACTTTGAAAGACATTATTAAGAAAATAAAAAGATACGCAACACTCTGGGAAAAGATATTTGCTAATGTTTGTATTTGATAAAGACTTATATTCAAAATATAGAAAGAACTCTTAAAACTCAATGAGAAGACAAATACCCTGCTAAATAAAATGGGCAATATTTGAATGGGTATTTCACCAAAGAAAATATACAAGCAGCAAATAAGCACAAAAAAAGATTCTCATTATCATCAGTCTTTACGATTCACTAGAATGGCTAAAATTATAGGACTGATAATACCAAGTGTTGATAAGGACGTTGAACAACTGAAATTCTCATACGTTACTGATGGGAATGCAAAATGGTACAGCCACTTTGGAAAACAGTGTGGTAGTTTTTTATAAAAATAATCATACACTTATCATATGATCCAGGAATCCCATTCTTAGGCATTTACCCAAGAGAATGAAAATATATGTTCACATGGACTTGTACTTGAATGACTATGGAAACTTTACTCAAAATAGCCAAAAGCTAGAAACAACCTCAATGGTAAATGGCAAACAAAATGAGGTATAGCCATACAATGGATATAAAATAAAAAGGTAATACAAAAGGACTATGGATAGAAGCAACAATGTGTGTAAGTATTAAAAGCATGTTAAGTGACAGAAGCCAGAACAAAATCCATTATACAATTTTAATTGTATAAAATTCTAAAAAGGCAAAACTACAGAGACAAAAGCAGATTGGTGATTGCTAGGAGCCAGTGGTAGGATAGTAGTGACTGCAAAAAGACAGGAAGGAACTTTCTGGGATGATAGAAATATTCTGTACCATGACTGTGGCAGTGGTTACACAATTGTATACACCTGTCAAAACTAATAGAATTACACATGTAAAATGGGCAAATTTTACTGCATATAAATGACACTTCAACAAAGCTGATTTTAAAACTTTAATGTAAAAAGCCATTTTTCATGATTCTTTAAGGAGAATATATTGAAAAAGAACATAGACACTGATCTCTAAGATAAATTCTATCTAAATTACTTAATTCATCTTACCGGCCCCATGGATCTCTTAGCCCTCGTGCAGCCAGCTTCTGTTGGACAGTTTCTAATGGTGTCCCTTCTATCTTCCACTGTTTATAATCTGGAAGTTCCATTTTACTATGTCTATGTTCATGTCCATGTCCATGGGCCATGTCTATAGGAAAAGATTAACGTAAGTGAGAAACATGCAGACTGTAGATATCAAATACCCAAATTTATTTAAGGTGAAACATTTAAAGTAGATGCTTTAAAAAAGGAGCCAATATAAATATTTTTATAAAACAGTGTCTTATTACATAACATAGTATATGTTCACAGTTAGGAAATACACATATACAAAATATAAAAAAGAAAAATAATCAGTTACCTCACCACTCAGAGATAACCATTTATTATTTGGTTCCTTTCTTCATAATAATAGAAAACATTTATTGAGCCCTATGTGCCAGGTGTACTATGCTAATATGCTTTACATGTATTAACTCCATTACTTCTAAATCAACTCTTTAAACTTAAATGATCATTATCCCCATTTTACAGATGAAGGTAATAAGACTCCAAGTTAAGTATTATATAACTTTCCAAAAGTAACAAAAATAGTAAATGGTAAAACTGGGATTTGAACTTTGCAGTTTGATTTCAGAAACCTGCTCCTAACTTCTTAGCAGTATTGTTTTCCTCTTTTCAATCCTTTCATAATACATAAATATGCATAACAAAAAGTTGTATAAACTGGGTTTTTTACTTGATTTCTTTAGAATGCAGTATTATTGCTTTTAAATACATATGATTACATGAAGTTTTTCTGTAAAGAGCCAGATAGTAAACATTTAAGGCTTTGTGGGCAAAAGTGTTAAAATCAGGCTATTATGTTAAGTACATATATAGCAACAGAGAAAACAAATTTCCATAAATATTTTATTGATAAAATTAAAAATATAACTAATAAATGAATACAATTTTGGTTATACTGCTATCCTAATTAAAAAAATAGAATTCTGGGCTGGGCGTGGTGGCTCACATCTATAATCCTAGCCCTTGGGGAGGTGGGAGGATCACTTGAGGTCAGGAGTTTGAGACTGGCCTGAGCAAGAGTGAGATCCCTTTTCTACTAAAAATAGAAAAAATTAGCTGGGTATGCTGGAGCGTGCACCTGCAGTCTCAGCTACTTGTGGGAGGCTGAGGCACGAAGATTGCTTGAACCCTGGAGTTTGAGGTTGCAGTGAGCTATGATGATGCCGCTACACACTAGCCAGGGCGACAGAACAATAGTCTGTCTCAAAAACAAACAAACAAAATCAGAATTCCCTCTTTTAGGGGTATTATTTGGCTTAACTGGGGCTCGATGTTAGTGTTCCTTAGTAAAGAAAATGTTCATCTGTAAAAATCATTTTTAGCTCATGGTCCTTACAAAAAACAGGCAGTGGGCTGGATTTGGCCCACAGGCTGCAGTTTGCTGATCCCTGTACTGAACCAACAGAGACCTTAGGATCCCTTTGTAATCATTATATTTGCTTCTTTAAATATGTCCTCAATGGTTTTACAAAGACTTCAGTTTTACTAGCATTATTTTTATAAATAATGTAAAAATAAACTTCAGCTCAGTCCCCATTTAAATTGCTATGCATTTCAAACTAAGGGGGATGAATTAATTATACTATAATTTGCATAAGGTTAGCAGTAGCAATTCAATAATCACTGCTCTCCAGAAATAACGCCAAACCAAAAATTATAACCATTTGTCTGCATTTATAACTATGAACAGGCCCAATAACAAGGTAGGATTTCTTATATTGCACTTTATTAATAGAAGACAGAGCTAATTATTGATGTATACTAAATATATAGTATGTGAAATGTTCATTTCACTAAATAGTTCCCAGATGAGAAAAAAATTGTATATAGTAATTCTGAAAAATTTACCAACACTTAATATTTATAAACATGTTAAGATATCACCAAACATTATGTTGATGACTTTCACATTTGACAGAATGAAAACCAATATCCACCAAACACAAGTTAAAACTACAAAACTTACACCTTTGAATGAAACATTTAGTCCATTATTTTATTATTATTTGGTGGATTCAATATGAAGGAATAAATTATGGTTTCAGATTTCAGAATGACTTAAGATTCAATACATTTATTACAAAAGACATTAGAAGCATTTATTTAGAATGACAATTTCTAATGGTATGTAGAAATACCATGTTTAAAAATTTTTTTTTTAAATAAGGTGTCATTTAAAAATGTTAAAAGAGATTCCAAGACAAACCCTTATTTTGACAAGTGTCAATTCTAGAATACTAACCCTAATTGAGTATCAATGTACTTGGGAGAAATTACAAGACAAAGGTTCAAAAATTTTTGATAAAATAGTTTTTGAAATTGAAGTTGAAACATTACTGTGGAAAGAAGACTATCTTGAAGTTACAATATTATTACGCTCAAATTATTAAGTAATTTGGAAGACAAATCTTTGGGAAAAAAACCAAGAAAGTATACATACCCTACACAAATTTTTAAAAATAAATTCAATGTGTTTTCTCTTCTGCCTAATTAAAATATTTCAGAAAGGGTCCTTTTATAGAAATTTACCAAATATAATATTTAAAATACTTTTCAAAAAGACTAAAAAGTTGAACAACAGTATTTCTAGGGAACTTTTCATTTTCCTGAAAAATTATTTCTATTTCAGAATAGCCACAAATCAATGATATCCTGATCACTTAAAGGAAAAGTTTGGAATTCTCCTACTTTGCACTATTAATATCTATGAAATCCAAGGCAAATCCCTTAATCTCTCTGAACTTCAGTTTCTTCATATAACATGAGGATAAAACCTACCTTGCAAGGTTGTGAGAACTAGGGAAAACACATTGTGATGTGCCTTCCACTTTCACACCCAGGTGGTGAGAATGTTACTTAGCACAACCATTCTGAAAAACTGGCATGACCTAGAAAAGGTGAACATTCAAATATCTTATGGCCAACAATTCCACTCTTAGCTATATATACTCTAGATCTGCACTGTCCAAAAGGGTAGCCATTAGCACTTGAAATACAGCTAGTGCAACTGGGGAACTGGGAATTTTAATTTAATTTGAATTAATTTTAATCTTAAAACAGATTCTCAAATCAGTTATTGGAAAATATTAAGGTGTGTTTGGAACAATTTGGGCACATGAATCTACTTTTTCAACTGTAAACTTAAACACAGATCAAGTGTTTATATTTGTGAAAACTTAGTAATTTTAATACTGATTACATCTTGAAACAATAATATTTTGAATATATTGGATAAGATGAAATATTTTATTAAAATTCATTTTATCTTTTTAAATTTTTAAATAAGGCTACTAGAAAATTTAAAATTACATATGTGGGTTGCATTATATTTCTATTGGGCAGCACTACACTACAAAAACTCTTGCATGTGCATAACAAGAGATATGTTTTATAAAATCTTTATAACCACATTTTTATGTTAGTTCTCAACTGTAAACACCCCAATTTCCAATAAGAATACAAGGGGTTATGGTATAGTCACATTATGGAATATTATACAACAAAAACTACATACAAAAGTATGAATGGATCTTACAAATATAATAATGAGCAAGGCGGGAGTTAGAAAAAAAATACATGCACTTTGATCTCATTTACATTGACTTGAATTAAATTAAAAACCTAACAATTCATTTTTTAGGACTGCATTATAGATGGAAAAACTAAACGAAAACAAGAGACTGCTAATCACCAGTCAGGATAATGGTTACCTCTTGGTGTATACTCGATGAAATCACAGAAACTTATATAGGGAGTATCTTTTTTTTTTTTTTTCTTGATAGAGACAGGGTCTTGCTATGTTGCCCAGGTAGAACTCTTGGCCTCAAGCAATCCTTCAGCCTCCACTTCTCAAAGTGCTAGGAGTATGGGTGTAAGTCACTGTGCCAGGCAGGAAGCTTCTAAGGCACTGTTGTTCAACCAATTTTTAATTACTGTCCTTCTAAAAAACCTTTTTAGACTTTTTTTTCCTAATCATACTCCCCCCTCAATGAAATTTTAACACACAGATACACCATATATCTGCTTACGTATTATGGCCCTTTGGAGGGACACAAATCATTGCAGTAACTAAGATTCCCTACCACCCCTCCAAAAACCAATTTTCACCCTCTATATGCAATATTCCCTGTTAAGAATGCATCTTCTAAGTTATTGGCAATGTTTTATTTCTGAACCTAAGGGGTGGTTACATGAGTATTTGTTTAATTATAATTCATTAAAATGTATATATGTTTTATACACTCTTCGGTTATGTATACTTGACAATAAAAAAATAAAATGAGAAAAAGTGACTTAAATTGTGCAGAGGACTCACAAACAGTTATTTGAGCCAGGCGCAGTGGCTCACATCTGTAATCCTAGCACTCAGGGAGGCTGAGGCGGGAGGATGGCGCAAGGTGAAGAGTTCGAGACCCTGTTTCTACTAAAAATAGAAAGAAATTAATTGGCCAATTAAAAATATATACTAAAAAAAATTAGCCAGGCATGGTGGCGCATGCCTGTAGTCCCAGCTACTCGGGAGGCTGAGGCAGAAGGATTGCTTGAGTCCAGGAGTTTGAGGTTGCTGTGAGCTAGGCTTATGCCACGGCACTCTAGCCCCAGCAACAGAGTGAGACTCTGTCTCAAACGAAAACAAAAAAAACGGTTATTTCCATTTCAGAGCTGCTCAAATAAGAACAGTAAAGAAATTAGTTCAATAAAGAGAGAACATATAGTCATGAACATTTTAAAAACTATCTATGTCTGAAGTGAACCTACAAGTCTGGTGGAGATCAACCTCCACTAAAAGAAAATGGCTCTACCACAGGAAAAGTGCTGGTATACTTACTCTAACAACAACAACAAAAAGGATAATGCCACATCCACTACATGAAATTTTAGTTTACCAAAGACTTTCAAGTATATATCCTAAGTTCCTCTCATTTTAAAAGTTGTGAATACTGTCAGAACATTAGAAAATTTTAAAAAAACAAATGAACTGTTACCACCTTTATTGTCCCTTCTAGTCCCTGCTCCTACACATATACAACTTAGAAATAGCTGGCACTCTAAAAATGGATGCGATTTTGAATCCTGCTCTTTTTCACTTTAACATTGTATCATAGACAATTATACCACGAAAATCTTAATTAAAACCATACAAGTCTGTGAGACAGCAATTACAATGATTACTATTTTACATGTTTTCGGTCTTGGGACTGTTCTGCCTTTGTTCGATTCAAAGGTCAACCAAACAAACAAACAAACAAAAAACAAAACACCATGGGGCGGGGAGTGTTGCGTGTGGCACAGGCAGGAAAAAAGCACGTAGATTTAACAATCACGGCAATACTCTTTCTCCAACCACCTCTACCTACCCCAGCTCTAAACTAGGACTTCATGGTTCTCTCCCGCTAGTTCTTCGACCTCCTTCCCACTTGAGCTGCCCTGCCTCATCATCTTTCTCCTCCACTTAGTTTCTCCCTTTCTGCATTCCCCAGAATAAAGCCTACCTCTGATTCCTTATAAAGAGGTCGCTCACCAAATTCCTAATTTACCTGCCGGCAATCTGACCTCTCAGGACACTCAACGCTCCAGCTGGAGCCAACCGGAAATGGAGGTTGTCATCTCGACTCCCTTACGGCAGGAAAGCGGAGAGGCCATTTAACGTTCCGGTACTGAGTCAAAGATTCCTGAACTAGATGGAGATTACATGAGTGGACTGAAAGTCCATATTTTTCCCACATGTGTGCACTGCAGTCTGACTAAGAGATATTATAGCGGAAAGAAGGGCGGGGAAGAGGAAATGTTTTCCTTGCCTGAACACGGGAATCCTTAGACATTGCACCGAGGGGAGGGACACGGACATGCTGCAGCCAATAATTGAGGTTGTTGTTGAGAGCGTGAACTCACCCAATGAGAGGGCGGGTTGTTGTGCTGCAGTTGGCAGGCTACTGCGGGAGGCGGTGGCGGTAGAAAGCCGGAGACAGCGGGGTGACAGGTAGGCGGCTGTGCTGTCTTTGGGGGACGCAAAGTGCTAGATGAGGAGGGTTTTTCTTCTCCGGCTGAGGAAACTATACAGGGGAGCTGAGGAAGGTGGTCCAGGAAGGCGGTAACCTGAGTGTTGGTGATCCCGGAGGCTCTCATAAACCAGGTAGCAGTTTGGGAGGGTCGTGAGGAGGAGAAGGCAGCAGCCGAGGCGCGTGGAGATGAGCCCTGTGGGGTGACATGGGGGCCTACCTAAGACGTAGTGGAGCGGGGCTGCCGTGGCGCTGGGAGAGAGGGAGGAGAGAGGCGGGGGCAAGACGGTGTAGTGAGGGCTGGAGGAATTCCTTCTACAAAGCCCCAATCGAGAAAAGGACGCGGTATTGCAGACACCTGAGAGAAAGCCTAGTGATTGCTTCTTAGGGCCATTTCCTGGGGTGGGGAGGGGGAACGGAGGAGAAAGATATGTACTAATGGTCAAATGCTGGAAACTCTTTATAGCTGTACATTATGTAATCCTTGGTTATTATTTACCCAAATAACTGGGTTGTGCCTCCTGAAAGAGGAGGTCTTGCGATCTGTTGGTGGTTTAGAACACTTTTTTCTTTGGCTTCAGTGCTTTCTACCCGGGCAGGCTCTGTAGGCGAAGGGTGATAGCATCGAGGATAGAATAGTCACGAAGAGCTTATCCCAAATATGGACTTACGTTGAAAGATACGATGCTAGTTTGTGATGGATGTGGTCAGGTTCATGTTTTATAGTTCATGAATTTGTTTTGAAGGTCAAGGCTGATAACATTTTTTGTTTTAATCTTCAGGAAAGCGGAGAGCCTTAAAAAATCTATAGTAGAAGGTAAGTGCAAGTTGGAAAAAGATTAGAAAATTAGTTGGTAGATTTTTTTTCCGCCGGATATTGTGGATGTTAGGGACTGTGAAAATAAGTTGGTGATCTGAATTGAGGGGAAAAAGTCAACCTTTATTTAAGTAGTTTGCTAAGTCTGAGAAGCTAGTTATGAATTATTTATTTCTTAGGTTTAAAAAATGTACCTCTTTGAGGTAAAATGTATTTGCAGGTATAATAAACTGTAAATTATTTTGTTTTAAGAAGTTTTTATAATTCATTGTTTGCACAGTGAAATGTAATTAAAATAGGAATTCCATTCAATATGTGTTATGGAAGAACAAACTACATAAAAACTATATTTTTAAATTTTTTATTTTTTTGTTTTTT
>VBSM01001562.1:41929710-41954171 GCA_008086735.1 Cheirogaleus medius | reverse complement strand
CAGCCTCCCAGAGTGCTAGGATTACAGGCATGAGCCACCGTGCCCGGCCTGAGTAGAAGCTTTTATCCTAAAGGATATTACTGCAGTGATTCAGAAGTAAAATGGAGCTAGTCATGGTAAGCTTCCCTTTCACTGTTATATTATCCCAGAAGCTACAGATAAAATTGGTTTCAAGTTACAACAAGCAGTTTCAGCAGTCAGGCTTGCAGAGAATTACATTCTTGGAGCAATGTTTTGTATGCTGTGTGCATTTGCCCTTTGGGTTCTCGACTCTGTTTTAGTAGAGTATGACAAGAATGAATAATTTGATCAACATTCACAAGAGTTTCAGTTTCACAAGATAAAAATAGTTACATAGATGGGTGGTGGTGATGGTTGCACAACATTATGAATATATTTAATACCACTGAACTATATACTTAAAATGTTTAAGATGGTAAATTATATGTTATGTGTATTTGACCACAACAAAAAAATTGGGGGAAAAATGTAAAAAATATGCCATCATTAACTCAAATATTTTTGCCTTTAGGAAGAGCTTGTCCTGAACTGTGTCAGTTAACTAGTTAAAGAAGGGAATGCTTTTAGAGGTTAAAAATGCCACCAAATGCAGATACTGCCTTCCTTGACTCAACTCTTTGAATATTAACTTCTTTAAACATTTATTAAATATTTGAAAATTTTATTCTAAAATTCAACATATTTTCTTAGAATTTATTTTTACACTTTGATTAATTCTGTGTCTGCATTACCTAAACATTACCCCACATATTTATAAGTTCTTCTGAGTTGGATACTACTTTTTGTGGGGAAAAATGTTTTTATTTAGTTTACTAAGAATACAAGGATCTGGGAGATACCTCAAACAGCTAAAAATAGAAATACCATTTGACCCAGCAATAGCATTATTAGGCATCTACCCAAAAGAGCATAAGACATTCTATTATAAAGACATCTGCACCCGAATGTTTATGGCAGCACAATTCACTATTGCAAGTGTCCGTCAATTCATGAGTGGATTATTAAAATTTGGTATAAGTTTAAAAAAAAAAAGAATACAAGGATCTGAAGTAGATTCCCTCTTCTGCCTGGCCTTCCTATCACTAAATGCTAGTAAATTGTATTTAAGACATGCTCATTTTTTAACACCCAAACTATGGTCATTTTTCCCAGTGAAAGGAACCAGAGTTCCTTAGAGAAATATCTGATTCTAGGTTTAGGGCAGGAGCTGTACAACATGAGCCTGGGACTTCTTGTCCTAACAGGAGGTAAGAAGCCTATCTTTATTTATTAGATTTATGTCAAAAGGGATTAGGAGCTGTGTTGGGGGTCCCCAGGACCACTCCTAGGTTTCACACTTTATGAGAATGACTTATAGGACTCAAGTCGTTACATTCTCAGTTATAGTTTATTATAGAAAATAATTTTAAAAAAGGCACATGGCATGAAGTCTGGGGGAAACCAGGTGCAAGTTAGCAAGAGTCCTCCTCCAGTGGAGTTTTCACAAGATGCAATTAATCCCTCCAGTAATGAATTGTGTGTAGAGCCTCCAGGTTAGTCCCTGGTGAGATTTTAGGGCCTTCTGAGGTTTTTCGTGAGCATGCATATACCCCTGGTCACACATCCCTCTGCATGCATATATCCTCTAGATTCTTGGGAATTTGTTAGAGCTTTTCAGAACCTTATATGGATGTCTCATTCCCCAGCTTTTTTGTTTAAACTTTTGGGTTGGCCTATTGTTTGCCCCAGCTGTTATCCACTGCCTCAGGCAATCATGATGTTAAACAACTGCCCCGGTCCTGGACAAATGCCCCTAGGAAAATGGCTGTTTGCACTGGTTGGTCAAATAAAGACAGCCTTGAAGTAGGTCTTCTAGAGAACAGCCAGACTGGTCGGATAATTACAATTTACTGGAAATGAGGCTTTGAAGGCACTCCAACCCATTCTGTCCCCTTCAGTGGCTGCCAACCTACTGGCTTTCACTGTGATTGTGGGCTGTTTATTTTCAAGGCTACTGTGGAGCTGGAGCTGGAGAGGTGGAATGGGAATAAGGCAAGTTAAAACTCCTTAAAGGCTTGGTGCAGTGGTAAGTACCTGTAGCCCAGGTACTGTGGGATTCAGCTACTTTTTTTCAATAGACACTTCCCAGATTGCTTTAAGCCTTTGGTTAATTTCCAAAGTTCTGAAAAAGTTCATTCTGATTTTTTTTTTTATCAGTGTCTTTTTGCTTTTATGGAGGAGAGGATTTTCTGAGGTGATTACTATGCCATTTTCACTGACTTTACCTTGAGTACTACTAAAATGAATAGGAGTCTTTCCTTCCTTATACATCTAATGACTGCCTCCTTTGTCCATACACTGATGTAGGGACTGTGGATATAGTGGTGAATAAGAAGACACCCTCTTGCATGGAGCTTATGTATTCTGGGGGGGAAAATAGGCAAATAAACAGATAATAGTAAATGTTACCAAAAGTTTGGTGCTTGTCCATGAGGCCAAATCAGTGAACGAACGAGGACAAGTGTTTTGAGGAAAAGGATAGAGAAGTTTATTGATTTGCCAGCAAATGAGGAGGGTGGCAAACTAGCGTCTCAAAAGACTGCCATCTTGCCTTTAAGTAGAAATACAGGGCTTTTTAAAGGGAGATTTTTAGAGGGTGGTCTTGGGTCTTTGTGACCAGTGTCACATGTTGTGGCCTTGGGCTATTGTTCTTTATAGTTGGTGGTTTTGGTTGGTCTTAACTTCAGTGAAGATGATCTCGTGACCTCTGAACAATTTTGTTGAGCCGTCTCCTGTGGTTTAAGATACTAGAAAATAAAGAACATTTTTATGCCACTTTGATTACTGGCCTTGGGCAGGAATGTGGGTTTTAATTCCCAAAAATGGTGGGGGGTTTTAAAGAGACAATGTGTAATACATTTTGCTCTTTTTCAGACCTTTACCTCCATTACATAAATGTCATAGAGAACAGTAAAGCATAATCATGGGATGGAGCAATTGAGAATAGATAGTGTTCTTTTAGACTGAGGCTTTCCCTTACTACCCTCTCAGGAGCAGAGATGTGTCTGAAGTAAGAAAGCAATCAATGTGAACAGCTGGGCAGGAAAGGGAATAGCATCACAAAGCCTTTTGGGCAAGAATGAGTTTGGCCATGTTGACGAAAGAGCAAGAAAACCAGTGTGGCTGGAGCAGTCAGATATCCAAAAAGGGAGAAAAGAAAAGACAATTGGCATCACTAAAATTAAGTAGAGAATTTACAAGTTTTGGCATCCAAGATCTATAGTTGAATAACCATGATTTTTGGTATTCATTGTTTTCATTATCTTTTTCCTCAGTAGGCTAACTCTCCTCAGCATGGAACCAAAATGGGATGCTGTGTTGGGTTCTAATGCTAGTACATTCCTGCATCATTTTGAACTAAATGCTGGTTGCTAGTTCCTGGCATTTAGTGTTTCTCAGAATGTCTCCATGTAGGGACTCAGTTAATTAGATCTATTTTGAAAATTATCTAGTGATGGATAGTTTTTAATGTCCCATATAGTATGTTCATGGCTGATTTTTGACTCTTCCATTTCTTAACACATGTAATAGTTGGCCTTTACTATATAACCCCAAAATTTAGTAGCTTAACATTTTGACAACCATTTTATTTGCTCACTGTTCTGTGGGTCAGCAATTTGGGCATCTGGGCAATTCGTTTTCTGGTCTTTCCTAAGATTACTCATGTTGTTTGAGACTGTTGTCTAAAATGGCCTCACTCACACATTTGTTGGTTAGTGCTGGCTCTTGGCCAGCCTACATCTCTTCATCCAGGCTAGCTCTGGTTTCTTCACATGGCTGCTAGGTCTCAAAAGTACCGTGTTTCCCCAAAAATAAGACAGGGTCTTATATTTATTTTTGCTCAAGAAGACACCCTAGGGCTTATTTTCAGGGGATGTGTTATTTTTTTTAAGTACAATACAACAATCTACATTTATTCAAATATAGTTAAGTCATCTTCTTCTGGAACATCATCATAACTCTCCAAACTCCAAATTCCATCCTGAATTTCTTGCGACTCTGTTTCCTTTAGAACCATTGGCCTCAATCTCTCATGTCGAGCAATAGAGCTCTCATGGGGCAGACAGAGAGCTCTCTTAACTCGTCTTCTTCTGGAACATCATCATAACTCTCCAAACCCCGAATTCTATCCTGAATTTCTTGCAACTCTATTTCCTTTAGAACCATTGGCCCCAATCTTTCATGTCGAGTAAAAGAGCTTTCATGGGGCAGATGAGAAGGGCTGCTCGTCTTCTTTACCGCTCCACGATGAAATGCATGGGTTGTGCAGATATGCAGCATAGCCGCGCCCATCACTAGGTCTTATTTTCGGGGTAGGGCTTATATTGCGCAAATGCTTAGAAATCCTGCTAGGGCTAATTTTATGCGTAGGTCTTATTTTCGAGGAAACATGGTAGCAAGAAAAAAGGCAAGCTTCAGTAAACATGCATTTTTAAACCTTTGCATTGCATTTGTTAGTGTCCCATTGCTAAAAGTAAGACACAGGGCCAAGCACATAGCTGGTGTGGGAAGGGACTACAAGGCATGGATGGATATCAGAAGACATGATTCACTGGGGCTTTCACTGTAACAAGTTACACAACCTAGGAAGGAAAGAACATTAACTCTTTAGTAATATAATTTTAATTTATAAGTACATGATATTGACTAACATTGTTGAAGAATGGCGTTTAATAACAAAGGTCTGTGAAAAGAATGAATGAGTACAAACAAAACATTCATTATGCAAGAAAAATCTCTGAAAGGTTTTCTGTGAAACATGAAAATTAGGTATAATCGGCATGATGTTAGGGACTTCATTCCAAAAGATTTACTTTAACTCTTTTATAGTTTCTGTTCCGGTTAATAACTTGTGACTCTATCCAAGTTTGGTAAAACAATGAAAAGCATGGTTAAATGATCTACATTAATGGGAGGTAGAAAAGATGCTTAATTCAGAACAAAAATAAAACAGTGATTTAAATTTGTAATATGGTTTTGTTCAGTGAAAATATTGTCCATGACTTCATTTGCTGACTGCTTTTATGTCCATGATCTAAATTATAGTCAGTCATATTGCCCCTATGGATTGAACTCTTAAAACATGTGATAAAGGGATTTATCTGTTAGTTTAACTTTATCTGTACTTTTGTAATTTAGGGTATTTATTTTTTATGAAATACTTGTGGCTTCTAGATCTAGAAAATTAAGACAGTGAAATACAACCTCTCATAAACATTCATATTATGTATGGTCCATATATAATTGTGATCATACATTCCATATTTGAATTTCAAAAAATTATTATGGTACTTTTTCTATTTCATAAGAATCATAATAAGTCCTCCTGTGATCAAATTACCTATTCTGATTTTTTTCTTTTTGTTTTTTGGATTCTTTTTTTTTTGAGACAGAGTCTCACTCTGTTACCTGGATTAGAGTGCTGTGGCGTCAGCCTAGCTCACAGCAACCTCAAACTCCTGGGCTCAAGGGATCCTTCTGCCTCAGCCTCCCGAGTAGCTGGAACTACAGGCACACACCTGGCTAATTTTTAAATTTTTTTTGTAGAGACTGGGTGGTACTGTGTTGCTCAGGCTGGTCTTGAACTCCTGGGCTCAAGGGATCCGCCTGCCTCAGCCTCCCAAAATGTTGAGATTACAGACGTGATCCATCTTGGCTGGGTTTCACCTTAATTCTTGAAGGATATTTTTTCTGCGTATACTATTCTAGATTGGCAGTTATTTTCTTTTTGGCCCTTTAACAATATCATTCTTTTGTATTCTGGCTTTTATTGTTTCTATTGAGAAATCTATCAGTCTTATTGTTTCTTTGAAGGTCATAACTGCTTTTGTGATTTTTCTCCCCTCTCCCTTTTCCTCCCTTGCTTCTATAGTTTGATTATGATATCCTAGGTGTGCTAGGTATAATTTCCTTTTCATATATCCTGGTTGGAGTTGGCAGAGCATCTTCAATCTCTGAGTTGGTTTCTTTCATCAGCTTTGGAAAACTCCAAGTTATTCTTTTATTGAATATTGCATTTATATCTTTCTCCTCTTGTCTGGGACTTCTGTTATATGTATGTTAGACATTGTGAGCATGTCCTGCATTTCTCTTAAACTCTTAAGCTTTTCTTTCTTTCCCTGTCTTCCCTTTCCCCTTCTACTCTTTTCTCTTTATGCTTCAGTTTAGGTATTTTTTATTGACTTGTCTTCTAAGTCACTAATCTTATATTCTGCTGTGTCCAGTTTGCTATAAAACCAATATATTGAGATCTTAATTTCACATATTGTATTTTTCAATTCTAGAATGCTCATTTAATTTTTTTGTAGATCCTAATTTGTTGGTAAAATGTTCCATCTTTCTTCAGTTTTGTTCATTTTTCCTTCTATTTACTATTAGTCAGAATTACTTTAAATGTCTTTGTGTGTTAACTCTATTAAGTCATCTGTGGATCTAAGTCTCTCATTTTGTTTTCTCTTATTTGTTGGTCATATTTTCTTGTCCCCTTGCACAGTGAATTTTTATTGTGTGCCAGACTTTGTTTATGAAAGAACTATAGAAGCTCCAGACAGTGTTATCTTTCCAAAAGGGTTCCCATTTTTCTCTGTTGTACAAATGGGTAAGGGGCTAATTATCTCCAACCAGTCAGGGATTGAGCCATTTTAGGGTTATGTTAAAGTTTAATAAAACTCAGTTTTTCTGTTATTTGCCCTGTTTTTTGTTTTTTGGTTTTTTTTTAATTGAGAACCTTGTATTTGTCTCCCTAGCCCTGAAAGATTGTGGGAGACCTGTCTCTACAGAGGTTCCCTGTATAGCTCTCTAATCTGCCTACCTATACTGCTTCAAAATCTGGTGATTGTCTTGGTAGTTTAAAATTCACCAGCTATAAAAAGAAAGGCTCATTCCCACCCCCATTTCCTTGATATCAAGTGCCCCTTCCCAGAGTGTTACCAGTCTCTTATATATCTTTCCAGAGGTATTCTCTTAGTCCTTTTCAAGTTTTTTTGCCACTGTAGAATCTTCTCATAAAATAAAAATCTCATGTGAAAGCCCAATGTATAAGAGATGAAAAGTCCGCTACTATGTTTGGAGTAGGGGGTCCTGAAACATCTTCAGTTTAAAAAATATTGGAAGCTTTACAATGATGATGTGATTTAATTCCAAGAGAATTTAATTGCAGCATTCTTTATATTTAAGTAAGTACATTTTGTTAATGAACATATATTAAAATGTTAATTCTTTTAGTGTTTTAGATGTTAAAATTGTGGTACAGTTTTGAACCAAAGAGGTATTAGCAGTTTGAAAATTATTCTCTCTGATCAAAAAACTTTTAATGTTTTTAAGTCAGAAATTCAAGTAATACCACTTTCTGTGTTGTTTTTAAAAAATGATAAATTTTTAAGTTAGGTGAAACTCATTTTCACATAATAAGTATATCAAGACTTTAATGAGAGCATTTAAAAATGATTTTATGTGTGTGTATGTATAATTGTAACATGTTTCAAAAGTTAGAGCCATAGAATTTTTGTCTGGAAGGGACTTAATTTTATAGATTATTCAAGTGAGGCTCCAGATAATTAAGTAACCTGCTCATGGTCTTACAGATAATTAATGGCAAATTTGAAACTAAAATTTAGACTTTCGGTCTCCAAAATGATGCTTTTTTCTTAGGTTTGGTAAAGGTACACAGTAAAATAATTATTATAGACATTTTTTGAGTCCATTATTATTTTTAAAAATGATTTATTAGAAATGTCAAAGCTGTTCTTTGTATTGCATTTTTCAGAATATTATCTCAATATTTCAGTTTTTCATTTTCATTTTTTATAGAGTTGGAAATATTTAACTCTCAACAAATGAATTCCACACTTGAACTCTGCTGCATTCCTGTGCCACCTCCTCCTTTAGAAAACTGATCTTAAAACAGGTAAAATTAAAACTTTAATTTTTTAAAGGATAAAGAATAAATTTTCTATATAGTTAGACATGTTAGCATTTTTGGTAATCTTTGGTAGGTAGCTTCTATTTATTAAGTAATTTTACCTAAAATAATCACATCTTAATTATTTCCTTTGAATTATATTTTTGAAAGTGTTTTCTTTTTAATAGATTTTTTTTTTTTCTTGAAGAGATGGGGGTCTTTCCTCTATGTTGCCCAGGCTGGACGCAAACTCCTGTGCTTAAGTGATCCTCCCACCTCAGCCTCTTGAGTAGCTGGGACTATAATAGGTGTGTTTTTAAAAAACCTTTCTGTTATCTAAACTTTACATTTACTGAATTATTGAATTTACTCAGCATGATTGCATTATCTGGCTATATCTAGATCAATGCTGTCCAGTAGAACTTCTTTGATAATGGCTGTGTTCTATATCTGTATTGTCCAGTATAGGATACTAGACGCATGTAGCTGCTGGGCACTTGAAATGTGGCTAGTGCAACTAAGGAATTGAGTATTTAATTTTTATTTTAATTAATTGAAATTTAAATAGCCACATGTGGACAGTAGCTACCATATTAGACAATGTAGCTCTAGGCTTTTCCTTAGGGAAGTTGGTAATTATAGTAACAGTATTGTCTTAGATGGTTAAGTTCCAGACTTATACTTTGAAATATGTTTATAGTTATTGACTAAGTTTCACACTTTGCAGCAGCAAAATCATCATTGGCTATCTCATATGTTACCTTGATAATTGTATAGCTTTGTTTATACAATCATTTTCATTTGCTAGCTTTGAGAGCACTTACTGTTTTGCTCACTTGTGTCCTTAGCATCTTAGGACCTAGCATGTAATTGGTGTTCAACAAATATTAGTTGAAAGAATGGATGAATAATCTCTGTACTTTACCTCCACAGGAAAAATGCCTCCTAAATTGTCCAAAAGCTAAATAATTTTATTGATATTACTTCTATAATAATAATAGCTAATATTTATTGAGGATTTACGTTGTATCAGTCACTTTCTAAGACTTTATGTATGTTAATTGATTTAATCCTTTAAAATAAACCTTTGTCATAGGTATTTACTTTATCCCCATTTTATAAATGAAGAATTTGAGGCCACAGATTAGTTAAGTAACTTTCCCAAGGATACTTGTTATTATACTTAGAGAGCTTATTGTAGTTGGACAAATACTGTGAGTTTGCTTCCTGGCAGGTAGTTCTTGACCACTTTCAGTGGTTTATTATTTGTTCATTAGGTTGTAGTTATGGCTTGCTGTTACCATGGTCATCAAAAAGATAATCATTCTCTGTGATATCCTCTTTATTTTGTTACATCAATATATTCTGGAAGTGAGGCAGTATGGGTCTAAACTGAGCTGCGTGCTGGAATATCAGCTTGAGTTCTTGCCTTTTTTATTATTATTATTTTTTTATTTTGAGACAAGAGTCTCACTTTGTTGCCTGGGTTAGAGTGCTGTGGCGTCAGCCTAGCTCACAGCAACCTCAAACTCCTGGGCTCAAGTGATCCTCCTGCCTTAGCCTCCCAAGTAGCTGGAACTACAGGCATGCGCCACCATGCCCGGCTAATTTTTTCTATATATTTTTAGTTGGCCAATTAATTTCTTTCTATTTTTAGTAGAGACAGGGTCTCACTCTTGCTCAGGCTGGTCTCGAACTCCTAACCTCGAGCAATCCTCCCGCCTCGGCCTCCCATAGTGCTAGGATTACAAGCGTGAGCCACCACACCTGGCCTAAATATGGTTTTTACATACCAGGAGATGGGATGTGTGTAATATGTAGTAGAAGAAATGATCTTGAGAATTTTATGATGTTTGATTAAATAGGGAATTTGCTATATATTAATAGCTGTTTTCTGTAGCTACCTCTAGATACTAAAAGATACTGGACCTAGTTAGGAAATATATGTTTACAAAATTTCTCTGTAATGAGTACTATTCTGTTTTTAGAGTTTTAAATTTAGAAAATAACTTATCATTGTAGGAAACTAAAGCCCAAAGCATTTAAGTGATTTGCCCAAGGACATATAAGCAGTGTGGTTCATTGATTCAACAAATACTTACTTTAAGTATCTATCATATGTCCGTATAGCACAGTATGCTTGTTAGCTTTGGATGCATAGAGGTGAGCAATACAGAAAAGTACTCTGTTCTTATGGAATTTACAATCCAATGGGGGAGATAGACAATCGATTAAGAATGAGGTCTAATAAACAAGGAATAAAATCCAAAGTTCTAGGCCAGAAATAAACCTTGTGTTGGGATAGAAAATATTGGGGAACAGAAAAAGGGCTGCTATTTAGATAAAGTGGTTGGGAAAGTTCTGCTGAGACTTACAGGATCTGAAGGAGCCAGGTATTTAAATAGCAGGAGTAGGACAGCATTCTAGGCTGGAACAGCCTGTACAGATGCTCAGGGGTAAAGGTATGCATGCAGCTATAGAGAAACTGAAAGAAGAGTGTGGCCAAAACATAGAAAGCTGTGGGGAGAGTAGTATGAGCTGTAAGATAGGGACCAAATTACATAGTGCCTTTTTCAACTATAGATTTTAAAGTAGATATTAGATTCAAATCTAACATCTTAACAGTTTAAGTTCTGCCACTTAAACTGTTACTTTGTATAGGTCATTCAACCTCTTTACACTTTAATTTTCTTATCCATTAGATAGGAATAACAGAAGCTACTTCATAGTACAAAGTATCGCGAATGTTAATTACATAATGCTTATAGCAAACACTTATGTAATATTTACCTTGTTCTAAGTATATAATAACTATATGAAGTAGGTACTGTTATTATTCCTAGTTTTGAAATGAGAGAAACAAGGCACAAATGGTTTGAGTATAGAACTAGTAGGAGGATAAGAGAGTTAAACATAGCTAGTAAATGACCTTAACTTTAGGCAATCCGGTTCTAGAGTTTGTGATTAAAGTGTAGTCCAGGATCCTTCAAGGGAGTCCATGGGATCAAAACTATTTTTCATATTAATACTAAAGATAGTATTTGCCTTCTTCACTGTCATTCTGTCATAAATATGTAGTGAAGTCTTTTAGCAACAGATTGATTACAAGAAGCAATTATGAGACTTGAAAAAAAGGGAAATAATGCTGTTCTTCTCACTAAATTTGTTTTTGTTTTGGAAGAATATAATTTTCATTTAAAATCATAATCCTGTAATCCCAACACTTTGGGAGGCTGAGGTGGGAGGATCTCTTGAAGCTAGGAGTTCGAGACCAGGCTGGGCAACATAGCAAGACCCTGTTTCTGATTGATTGATTGATTGATTGATAGATAGATAGAGAGAATTTTAAAACATTATTTATGTTAAGATGTAATGGGCTTATTTTTTAAATGAATTCCATAAATTAACTTTTTAAATCAAAGGACTTCTAAGACAAAAAATAAAGTTGACAACTGCTGCTCTAAGCCACTTAATTCTTCTGCCTATCATTAAGTCAGGTAAAATATAGAAAATATCCATTACAGTGTTTATACTTGATAGGCTCAACAATAACTTACTTATTTCCTCACTTTTAAGACACATTTTTTTTTCGCATTTTAACACTTTTAAAATCAAGATGTGTCTTTTTTTTTCTTTTTTCTCAAATGTGCTAGAAACATCTAAGGATGTGTCTTATCAGAAGAAACTCTGCAGCTTCCAGGCAAATAAATTGTGAAGTAGCAGTACTCATTCATACTTGGTATTTCTAGACTTTAGCTTTGTGTATTCTCTTATTCAGTTATCATTTCAATTGATATTAGTAGCACCACATGAGGTTGAAATTTTAATTGAAATTGTGTCCCTAATTTTTGCTTAAAATGTCTATAGAGGCTGAGTGCAGTTGCTCATGCCTGTAATTCTAGCACTCTGGGACGATTGCTTGAGCTCAGAAGATAGAGACTAGCCTGAGCAAGAGCAAGACCCCATCTCTACTCAAAATAGAAAAAATTAGCCAGGCCTGGTGGCACATGCCTATAGTCCCAGCTACTTGGGAGGCTAAGGCAGGAGGATCGCTTGAGCCCAGGAGTTTGAGGTTACAGTGAGCTATGATGGCACCACTGCACTCTGCCTGGGGTGACAGAGCAAGACTCTGTCTCAAAAAAAAAAAATCTACAATATAATGTAGCTTTGCAATGAGCAATTGTCTCAGTAGAGGATTGCCTGATATATGCTAGTTAATTCAAAGACAGCAAAATTGCCAAATCTGTCAGTCTCTAATTTCAACCTGGGCAAGGTTGGTGTTTACTGATTCATACATCTGGGAGAATATCTACCAGCCAAAAATTTTTAGGTGATTTTTGAAGAAGCTATTTAACTTCCATCTATATTTACTTTTCCAAATAAAATTATTAATCCTAGCCAAGTAGAAAACACAGGCAGAAATCTTAGGTTTCGTTATGACTCTGCTAAAGGTGCTAATAAATTATGTTGATGAGCACAAGTAATCAAATTAGCAGATGTTTGTGTGGCTACTGTGTGACCAGCACTTGAGATACAGTGCCTGTCTCTTCGAAGTACAGATTATAGTGCGAAAGAAAGACAGTATAAGTAAACAAATATTCAAGATAATCACAGTTTGTGCTAAATGCTATGAAGGAAATGGGCAGAGGGATAGGGATTAGAGGGATGAGGAAGCAGGGGGACCAATTTAAGTAGAGTACACAGGGAAGGCTTCTTTGAGGAGGTGACATTTGAACTGAGTCTAATCTAGCCATATACAGAGAGAGCTGGGAGAGCATGCCAGGTGACAAGTACAAAGACCAAAGGTAACCAGAAACACAAAGGGTAATTTTTAAAAAGTAGCATGTGGATAAGCTTATGCTCTTGTCCTTTAGTTAAGTGTTTTTTTTCTTTTTAATAAAGATTGTTTCTATTTTCTCCTTAAAGTAGTTAATAAATTACTGTCTTAAAACTAGTAGTTTTATAGAGTTGAGGGAATATGATGGTGTTGTGGTTATACAGGGTGTCCCAAAGTCACCAAATTTTACAAAAAAATTTGTAATGAATATTTTGTAAATAAAGGTACATTTAGCGACAATTTCCCATTTTCCCTATGTATGGTGACTTTTGGGACACCCTGTAGTTAGTATCAATACCACTGTATTTCTCTATTTAAAGACATTTAACTTTCAGTCATTTTTTAAATATTGGTAGAAACTATAGAGATTTGATATGCTGAATTTGTGGTTGTAGGAGAGATCAAATAGGAATTAAAATAAATTACCCTGGATGTGATACTTGTTTTTTTGTTTTAATCTGGAAGATGGTCATCAGGATTACTTGGGGGGGGTTTTCCAGAGTAAATACTCGGGGGCCTATATTTGATAGGGATTCTGATATAATATGCATCAGATTAAAACGATTGGGGTTTCTTTTTTATTTTTATTTTTATTTTTTTGAGACAGAGTCTCACTCTGTTGCCCGGGCTAGAGTGCTGTGGTGTCAGCCTAGTTCACAGCAACCTCAAACTCCTGGGCTCAAGCGATCCTCCTGCCTCAGCCTCCCGGATAGCTGGGACTACAGGCATGCACCACCATGCCCGGCTAATTTTTTCTATATATTTTTAGTTGGCCAATTAATTTCTTTCTATTTTTAGTAGAGACGGGGTCTCGCTCTTGCTCAGGCTGGTTTCAAACTCCTGAACTTGAGTGGTCCTCCCACCTCAGCCTCCCAGAGTGCTAGGATTACAGGCGTGAGCCACCACGCCCCCACCATGCCTGGCCAATCAATGAATTTCTTAATCCCTTTTTTACTATTTGGGCAGTTGCCTACTTAGGTGCTGAGAAACTTCCAGGGGCAACTACCTTAGGATTTAAATGGAATTATAGTTTACATCCTACTATACAGCTTGCTTTTTCTCCTTGGACATTTTTCCATTTTAGAAAATTTATGGATCTATCTTCAGATTTTGTATAATGCATATATGTTTATAATCAGTTTGCTGAATATATGACCCATGCTTTCTAGCTTATGTTATCATTTATACTGTCACATTGGTTTGTTCTGTGATTTGTAACTTATACTGGTTTTATATTTTGTAAGAGCTCCAGGAATAGACTGTGCATTTGTCTTGGATAATGTGCAGTTTGATTTCACTCAGGACACTTGCCTTTCCATCTTTGAAGTATAATTGCTGAGGAAAATATGAAAGCATTAGAATAACAGGCATCAAATGTATTGTTAAAAATAGAAATTATAATATTTCTGAAAAATTTTGTTTTATAATTGCACTCCAAACTAAAAGCAAGTCTCCTTATCTAAAATATTTGCTAAATGAGTGTCTCCTTTAGTGAAAAGCACAAATCATTTACTTTTGGTAGTTTCTGCAAGTAATACTATCCTCAAGTTCACTGCTTTTTTTCTTTACAGATAAAAGAGGAATAGAAGGTAAAAAAAGATGCTGGGATCTGAACGTAGTGTTGTGGAAGAATGGTTATCAGAATTCAAGGTAAATTGGATTGGGGATAAGAATGTATTATTATGTGATTCTTTATGTCAGTAATTCAAGCAGTGAATATGCATCTATGGAGAAATATATACAAATATGATGTGAAGTGGAAATGGCAAAATAGGAAATAACATATTTCAATAATTGCAGTTCTTAAAAAAAGCACTAATGTGAATAAGGGCTAGAAGGTAATATGTAAAAATGAAAATAGTTGTTAGGATTGATGGGATATTTATTAATAAATTTTTAAATATATTCAGTAAAAGAGAGAAGCCTCCAAGATTTAATAAGGCATAAAAACAGGATTTATACCTTATGTTTTTATTTCCCATAATTAAAAATCAAATAGTTTTGATATAAAACTATATAATTTATGAATACTATGGAAATAAATGTTTTATAAAAACATAAATGCAAAAATTGAAATACATCCCACATTATTTTTTGTTTTAGATTGGATTAGTTTAAGGTGGTCCATTTTGGCAAATCTTGGTATGATATGTGTTTTCTCATCATTTTTCATGGTTGAGTAGTTAGAAGATTTGTGTCATATAGCATCCTAATTTAATTTCTGCTTACTTTCATTTTCTTTTTTTTTGGAGACAGAGTGGCACTCTGTTGCCCTGGCTAGAGTGCCGTGGCGTCAGCCTAGCTCACAGCAACCTCAAACTCTTGGGCTCAATCGATCTTCCTCCTGCCTTAGCCTCCCTGGTAGCTGGGACTACAGGCACGCACCACAGTGCCTGGCTAATTTTTTCTATTTTTAGTTATTTGGCTAATTTCTTTCTGTTTATAGTAGAGATGGGGTTTTGCTCTTGCTCAGGCTGGTCTCGAACTCCTGAGCTCAAGCAATCCTCCTGCCTTGGCCTCCCAGAGTGCTAGGATTACAGGCGTGAGCCACTGTGCCTGGCCTCTCATTTTCTTATATTAATTAATTTTGCTTTTCTTACTTGACTCTATTATGAATCTTTTCAAGAGGTACTCATGTAAAATAAAGTTCCTGGCTTCCCAAATACTAAGTTCACTTTTGTTTTCCTTTGGTGGTTTCCTTTAGGCATTACCTGACACTCAGATCACCAGTTATGCAGCAACTTTACACCGGAAAAAAACACTTGTACCAGCCCTCTATAAAGTTATTCAAGATTCGAATAATGAGGTAGGAGAGCACGTAAGAAAAATAATTTCTAAATAGTAAAATGAAATATGTGTACTAAAACACATAAATGTGAGTTTTATAGTTTTCTCTCTTGTGGTTCTGAAAATTTTTCTTTCTGCTGTTTTTCATTCTGATAGTTGCTTTGGCTTTCCCCATTCCCTGCCTTTCCATATTTTAAAATGTTTTGGTCAAATTTTTTCCTGTTGAGGGCCGTATGTTTTGATTCTTGATTTGAGTGACCATCATCTCAATCATTTATTTAATTTGAATCTTTTCTGTTTCCTGCTCTGGAAGCCATATTTTAACTGTATGCTGATTTAGCTTTCTGTATTTTAAGTATTGCTTACAATTAATTTATTGATAATATATAACCGTATAATCACTCTAGTCGGTGAAATCAAACTTATAGCATAAAATGATGCCGCTAGTAAATTTAGCCTGAAAATGATCAGAGGAAGCACTTTTTAATCTTAATATAATAGTCAAGATTAGTAAACTTAGAATAAGAATTTTCTATTATTCAGCCTTGTGATAGAAGGAAAAAGTGCAGTTATTGAATCTATTAATATGTTAATGTATGCAAAATACACACATTATCTTTCCATTAACACAATAGTATGACATACAGTTTTATCACCACTGGATTCATGTATGCTTTAAAATGAAAATGAAAGGAACACACAGGAAAGTAGCTTCTTATCTTCCCAGATACAGCCTCCAAGATTGCCACTGCTGTGTACTGGAGTGAGTTTGAAGAAGTTCAGGTAATCATCTCCTAACCAGCAGCTTAACTTAAAGTGCATCTCCATTTTTTTGTCCTGTCACTAAAAGCTTGCTTATTGACCTCTTTCTTTTCTGTCTCCTAAATTTGGATTGGCTCTCAGTTAGACTTGCATCTCTTGCTATTTATAGCAGCAATTGCAGGATCCATTTGCTTATTTTTCTCTTGCGGTGTATTTCTGAATGTTTTATAACTTTAGGTATGGGTAATGTACACATATGCATATTCTTCTTGTTCAGGAATTTTCAGAATTTTGTTTGAATAATGAACGTGTGTATTCCCTACCCTTTGTTTTGCGCTCTTAACATTTAAGCTTTGCTTATTAAAATTTGTCTTATGCTTTCTTTTTAGATTGTAAGCTCTTCATGGGCAGTGGTCATATATTCTGTATTTGTTACTTCTCTAGAATTTAGTATTTTATGTACATAATAAACATGTAATAAATATTGATTGGAGGAAGAGTGAAGTACAAAATGAGATTCTAAAATGACATTTTTTCATTAGGGCTCACAAGTGTTTAAAAGGTATTCTTTTCCTTTTTTAAAATACTTTGGACGCTGATATTAAGAAAAGTTATTCTCATTGTTTTAAATTTTTATACTTCATGATATTAATGTGTGGGACCTTGGGATCATGGCTAGTAATGGAAAAATTACAACTAAAGAGATCCGAGCTCAAACCTAGCATTCGTTGTAATCAACCAGTTGCTAGAGCAGATCTGGGTTTCGGTCATATCTCCTGTCAGGTCATAAGTTTCTAACCATGTGTTAAGACTTCAGAAAAATAAAGTGATAAATTCTATGGAATCTCAAAATAATTCTAGACTTTAGTCGTAGAAGGAGGCCCCTTTTAGTCCTGATTTTGTTGTATTCTGAAATATAAGTATACTATTGAGTTAATAAATTATTTCAGAAAATTGTCATATACCATATTTATATGAATTGGATCTTATAACAACCTTATAATTTTGCTTTGAAAACTATAAGAGTTCTTCAGAACATGTATTTCCTGGAGGTTTAGTATTACATGTCATGACCAACTTATGTTACAGCTTCTGTTTTAAATTCTAGACCAACATATTGCTTTAATTTTTTCTTGTACCTACTTACAGATCCCTAGTCACTCTAGCAGTTCTTCTACTTCAAGTAGACCTCCAGTCCATTAACTCTATCACTTTTTCATGACTTGAATGCCTTTCTTCCTCCTCTCAATGTCTCACTTCTCTCTTTTCCTAGTGAAATTTTTGTGGTCCATCATTACGGTTATTCCCTTGCAAACGTTCTTAGCTCCTTTGCCTCTCATTTCCTTAACTCATATTCTTAGGGCAAAATCTCAACACTGGATAAAACTCAGTCATCCATTTACTTCCTGCCTGTACCTGAGCAGCTGAGCATGTCTGGAGAAAGCACAATGTTGTTTACCTTCTCCATTTTAAATTCAGGACTGCAAATCTCCAGTGAGCACTTAAAATGTAGCCTTGCAGTGTTACCTTGCTTCCTTGGTACAGTATTCATTTTACACCTTCTCTTTCCTCATACTCTTACCTACCTTCTTCTTTATTTTCAACTTGCTTTCTATGTCATTAAAAAAAGAAGAAGAAAATAGTTGTGCACTCTCTTATTTTCCCATTCAAATCTGCCACTCTACCAGCATCTCCACCCACACTCTCTTGCTTTTCTGGTGTTCAGTGGGGTGAAGTGTTCCAGGTTGTATCAAAGGCCCTCTTCTCTACTTAGGCCTGGATCCCATCTTCTCTAGCCACTACAAGGACTCTGCTCCTGTAGTTATCCCCTCTCCCCTCCATCAGATTTTTTTTTTTCTTTCCCTGCTGAGTGGAATGTGGTAAACAACCATATTCTACTTTCTCAAAAACCTTTCACCTTGCCTCCTATTTTATCTACCTATTCACAGATGAACTTTCGTATAAAGTGTTCCTTATTTATAGCCTCTTTCTCCTGGTTTCCATTTCTTCACCTCATATTCTTTCTTTAACCCACTCAACTTAGGCTTCAGTCTCTACTCTTTCACCCAGAATGCTCTCAGTGTGTTCATCAGATAGCATGTCTCATAATAATTATTATGTCAAAACAGTGTTTGCTAAGTTTGGGAAAGGTGTCAGTTATTCTTATGAATCTTTGGAGAGTTTTTAACTGAAGAAGAGACTGAATTTGAAACATAAGTGTATGTTTTTAATAAATAAATTTATAAGAGCAACAATCTTTACTTCCCCAAAAGAGCTGAACATTGCTGTCAGTATTTAAGGAAGATGCCAGCAATTGACTGTTTTCAAAAGTTTATTGCTTGTTCATTATTGGCACTACATGAAATGTACAATTTCCAGTTCAACAACCCATACTTCCATTGTAGTATAAAAAATCTGAGGGAGTGGAAACCTCAGCTTGATACAAGAAGACCTGAATTTAGTGTCTTTCTCCACAACTAACTTCTGTGACTTTCAACAAATTGTCTTACTGGTCTAGACTTCAGTGTTAGGGGAGAGATGGAGATTTTTGAAGATTTTAAAACTGTGCTCTGATGGTGATTCCACATAAAGGGCTTAGTATTTTCTAGACTAGTGTGTGTATAATTTTTTTAAGCTTTAGAGTTCTCCAAGGGCCAAGCTTAACTCATCTAAATATATTAACTGTACAATTGACATAGATTTGTTAACTTTTAACTTTACAGTTATGATAGTGACTTTTTTCTAGAGTGTTAGATTATTACAGACATACATAACTACATTCGAGCAGATTTCCAAATGTATATGCATTATTTTAATCATTCAGAATAGAGATGAGCATATGAAATTTCTGATCTATTACTAATTTTTAAAAGAATTAGTGTTAAACTTTAATTTAAAAATTATTTTATAATTTCTTGTCAGTGTTTTATATGAATTTTAAAGTCATAGCCAGTTTTGTGCAATCTGTAGTTACTCCAGCAAAGCCATTCTAAATTGGCAATACACACTTAGGGAAAAGTGGGGAAGTTTATTTTAACTGCTCATTTTCTTCACTTTTGTAGGTCATAAAGTTCCTCACAAGTCATATTGTGTGATATCATTTGAAAAGTTAGCCAATTAAACATTTAAAAAGCTATTTCTGTATACTTTTCCCCTTTTCAGAATCTTTCAAATAAATATAATTAGTAAAATTTAAGTCAGTTGTAAAATATAAAAGTAATCAGTTTTTTACTTGTATGTATTTAAAATATTGGCTAGAATTTTAGATGCCCAAATATTATACAAAATCCCTTTCTATACGAAGTGGTATATAATTTGGTTAAATCATAGTCTCATTTGAGGTTTCAAGTTTATTTCCAACAAGATTATTTAAAATTATTTTATTCCAATGGAAACTTTTTAAAATGGAAAGTAAAAAGAGTTGGTAAGAGCAAAAAGAGAAAATCACCAAATATAAATGTAGTAAATTGGCTGAAGGACTAATTATCTAATCTATTTAGTGTATTGAAAGGTATGTTGATATTATATGGGCACAAAATACTGCTTATCGTTAGTGGATTTGTTAGTTTAATTTGTGGTCTCTTTACACAAGCGGAGATTAAAGGTTTTGGTTGAATTAACTCAAAATATGGAGAAACTAATATTGAGAATTTATTTTTAAAATATTATACAGGTGTATGTATCTTTTAGAAATAGAGTTACAGAGCCAGGAGTGGTGGCATGCTTCTATAGTCCCAGCTACTCAGGAGGCTGAAGCAGAAAGATGGCTTACGACCAGGAGTTCAAGGCTGCAGTGAGCTATGATTGTGCCACTGCTTTCCAGCCTGGACAACAGAGCAAGACCCCATCTCTTTTAAAAAAGGAATAATTACAGCCGAAAGAATGTAGATAACTAATGCACTTTATTTGCCTTTTAGCTCCTGGAACCTGTCTGCCATCAGCTGTTTGAGCTCTATCGTAGCTCTGAAGTTCGACTTAAGAGGTTCACATTGCAGTTCTTGCCAGAATTGATGTGGGTTTATTTACGACTTACAGTTAGCCGAGACAGACAGAGTAATGGTTGCATTGAAGCACTTCTGTTAGGAATTTACAATTTGGTAAGTTGAACATGATAGGTTGGGAAATTTTAAGTATTTTTTGAAAGTCCTGTGAAATAATGCTTATGGAATGTTTAGAGAAAAATAAATGTTTACTGAATAATTTATTTGAACTACTTAAGTACAGAGGTGTAAGTATTGATATGCATTTTATAAAGTAGGTAGGACTATAATTGATAACATTATTAATATAATAAATAAGTCATAAATAACATTATGACTTATTTCTTACGATTATTTTATTTGACCAATATTTATGAATGATTTCTGTGTAACATATTGAGCTGGACACTGAAAATACAAAGAATTAGATGTGGTACCTACTTTTAGGGAACTTCTGCTCTACTAAAGAAGACATGTTTACAGATGACTAATAATGCAAAGTTTGTGGAATAAGAGGATTTAAGAGAGAAACCCAGATGTTAACTGAAGTTATCGTGGCAGGCTTTATTGCAGCAGTGACATCTAAGCTGGGCCTTACAAAGAGATATAATTCTGACAGGTTGAAATTAAAAGTAGGTGAGACTTCAGGAAGAAGTAATTAAATGAGCATAAGCAGAGAGGCTGGAAAGTCATGTCCTGGAAATAAAAAGTAATTAGATTTGAGGTACAGAATATTATATGCAAGCTGGAAATGATGATTTCGTATCAGTTTTAGAGAGTCTTTTTAAAATGAAGAGTTCAAGTTTAGATTTTCTTTAAAACAGAGAGTTTTGAACAGAAGAATTGTATTTATGTATTAGGAAGATGAATCTGATGGTGGTATGCAGAGAGACTTTGGGATTATAAATTAAATGTAATCACTATTCCTTATATTTCAAAGGCTACATATATAATTGAGAAGAGTAGGGGAAGTAGACATGGGATTTTTTGCTTCTCTAAGGGGAGGGCATCAGTTAAGAGAAGAAAAAGTTCAATATACTGTTTTATAGCATGTTATGTTTTTTAAAAACACAATGGAAACCAGAGGGAAAGAAGAAACCACTAACACTTCTGAGATGCTAGGGGCCTTACATGGAACTTGAAAACTGAGACTTGATTACTTCTACAAGATAGGGAGGATATGCCAGAAAGGGAAGAACTTAAAAGTTACCAGGACTGTAGGAAACAAAGTGAAAAGGTGCAGGAGAGTTTGGAAACATGAGAACAGCTATATAGGGCCTTTCTGAAGACTTGGGAGCAAGGCTCCTTTTCATGTGCGATGCAAGGGAACAAAATAGCCTAACATCATATTTCTACCCTCATGTGCCTCTTCAAAATTGGACAGTTACCTGAATTCCTCAAGAAAGAATTGTGAAATTTATGAGTATATCTTGGAGTCATTGAGTGGGGAATAATTGAGAAACTACTGGCATAATACTTTTGGTTCTGTCTAGCTTTAGGATATGGAGCTTGCTTATATAAATTTCCAATTCAAAAGGTAGTTTGATCATAAAGTTTATAAATTTACTAGTAATTATTTGATAACATCTTATGAATTTGATACTATATTATTTATGAAACTCTTTTCTTCTAAGGAATTCAGTACCTTAAACATTATTATTCTGTTTTTTTTCTCATGATGCCAGTTGAGGACTATTGGTATTGAAATTCCTGCCCTTCAAAGTCTTGTATTGTGTGTATTCAGGACACATTGTAAACAAATACTTCTCATAATAAAGTTTAGTTTTATAATTGAAAGGTAATAAAATATAAGAAAATTGAGTCTCACAATAAATAGTCTTCTGTACCAGTCATTGCTTCTCTAAGTGTTGTCACTTAAAAAATACTTAGAAAACATTTCCATCATTAGAAGTCTGAAGGAAGGAGCATGGGCTTTAGAATCACTTGTATTAAGTTCAAAACCATGTCCTGCCACTTATTGGCTGTTTTAAATTTGGGCAAATTACTTGATATCTTGACTTAAGTTGCCTCATCTATAAAACAGAAATAAAACATTGTTAGTAGGATTAAAAACAATTCAAAGAATTCAGCATGTTGCCTAAGGTGTTTATAAATGTTTATCATTATTATTATCATCAAAATTGTAAGTGGGTTTTTTAAAAATGAAAAGCTGGTCTGGGAATACATTTCTCTATTTTTCCTAACTTGCCTGATTGTTTTTTCTTTTAAAGAAGGAATTTTTTTTTTTTAAATTATATCACTGTTTTCTGTAGTGCTTATCACAGGCACTTAGTAAATGTTTGTTGATTTAATAATTGAGTTTAGTGTTTTAGGTTATGTTTAACATTAAGGTATCATTTTTATTAATTTGTTCAGTGTAATAAAATTCAGTAATAGGACAAATGAAGCAAAGATATTTTGCAAAACAAGATGTTCAATAGGCAGTGCCGTTGATACTATGGTTTAATTTATCTTTTGGCATCTCAAAATTAGTGTACTATGAAAAAATGCTCAGTTATATGTCAGAAATGTAACCCTAGGCTTCTGATTTCTTTTAATTCTCTTGATGTCTGTGTTTTCTTCTCTCTAGTTCTCAGTTTTTCTTACCACACTGATTTCTTCTATATACTCATTTCTCGTTTTTCCTTCCCCAACACTGCTTTCCTCAAGTAACATCAGGGGCAGTTTCATATTGCTTCAGCTTAAACAAATTTCAGCACACCCTCTTTGTGGCCCAGATGTGGTGGGAACTATTATAGTTTGACTACAGAGAAGTTACATGACCTCTCATAGTACTTTTTAAATCTATTTTCCTGCCAAAATTAGAGGTATGGACATTATTTACATATAATTGGCACTCTCCTATGACATAACAAACTCAGAAATGAGGCCTATAGAGAAATTCTTTTGGGTTTTAGTGTTTTTATTGTTGTTTCTTCCTTTTATGCTGTGCAGCCACTCAATCTCTGACTATCTACAGTGTAGGTCTAAGAGCAGACTTCTCTATGGATTTTATGCCAGTGATGCATACTAATATAAGTTGTAAAAAAAACAGAAAAAATAGGGAAAGGAGTGATGCAGCTTGCACTTCTCTGATTGTTGTCATATATAGGCATATACTTATTGATACCTGAGGAAGATTGAAGGTGCCAGAGGCTGGAGAAATGAAGGATATCCATTGCCCTTTTTATGAAGAGATAAAATGCTTTTTAAAACATCACAAGAATTTTCTTGCAGCTCAGTAGCTTTTAATCACTTGGACTGATATTTGTTAATATGTAACGTATTTCAAGTGGTTTATTGCTGAATGATTGTAAGAGTTTCTTTTATTCAAGATTCATTCTTCAGTGTTCTCGCCATTAAAAAAACTATAATGAGGTATTGTATATGTTAATTAGCTTGATTGTGGTAATCATTTCACAGTATATACATATATCAAAACATTATATTATATACCATAAATATATGTAACTTTTGTCAGTTATACCTCAAAGCTGGAAAAAAAATTGTTCTGTTAGAACAATGTGTTTTTCTTGTTTTAGTACGTGTGGCTCTCTTGGCTACGACCTTTGATTTTAATCTGTTCAGCTCAGCCATGTTCCTACTAAAAGATCCAATCACTTGTAATCTCCCTGTCCTGTATGTAAATTTAACATAAAATTTATTTGGGTGCCTGCCTTATATTTTTGCTGTCATGTTGTATTTGATTCAGTATAGTATTTTGCTTAGTATCTCCCTGTGGATTATAACTCTACTACCAAAGTGTCCAGATTTGCTAAGTTAGAAAAGATACGCTAGGGTAGACATATTTTACTATTTCTGAGAATCTTCCTCAATTGCCAATAATATATTCTGTAAGTTAAGAAAGTAATTATTATTTTTATAATGTAGACTTGTGATTATTTCATTATCTTTGTATATTTTTTGGCTATAGGAAATTGCTGATAAAGATGGAAACAATAAAGTTCTATCTTTCACTATCCCCTCCTTATCCAAGCCTTCAATATATCACGAAGTAAGTAACATTGGAAATGTGGAATTGTTTAAAATTATATTGAGTAAGAGATAAAAAGTCAATTTCTTACCAGAGGTAAATATTTCTAAATTATCTTTACTAATTTATTTCTTTTTTTTT
>VBSM01001562.1:41897207-41928330 GCA_008086735.1 Cheirogaleus medius | reverse complement strand
AATCCTCCCACCTCGGTCTCCCAGAGTGCTAGGATTACAGGCGTGAGCCACCGCGCCAGGCCTTTACTTCCTTTTAAAGACATTGTCTCTTACTGTACCTTATTTTTGTAGCCCTCAACAATTGGATCCATGGCTTTGACAGAAGGAGCATTGTGTCAGCATGATCTCATCAGAGTTGTTTATAGTGATCTTCATCCTCAGAGGGAAACATTCACTGCACAAAACCGGTAATGGTCAAAACTGTATACAGTAAAAATTGTTAATTTACACTTAATAGTTAACTATAATTATTTAAGTTGAAGTTTCATATGAGAAGAGTCCAATAGTTAAACACGTCTACTTATGAAATACTGATCTAATGCTTGTATTATTGATATGTTATGGTCATCTTGTATAAAGTAATATAAAAACTAAAATGTGAATGGTAAGTCAGACAAACCAGGATTCATGTTCTACTACTGTTTAGAAGTTTGCCCTCTTAGGCAGTTTATCTACTCTCTACACCTTGCTTTCTATGTAGAATGGAGTTAGTAACAGAAATCAGACAAACTGCAGAGTTTGAGGGTCCTCAAGACTGCCCTCACTTCTGACATCAGCTGAAAGTTTGAGGAGTTTCCAAAACCAACCTCTTATTTAATAATTTGTTAGGATTCACAGAACTCACTGAAAGCCATTATACTCACAGTTATGATTTATTACAGGGAAAGGAAGGATACAGGTTAAAATCAACCAAAGGAAGAAACACAGAGTATGGAGGGTTCCAAACACAAAGCTTCTGTTGTCCCTTCCCATGGAGTCAGGATACATTGTGTCATCAGTGTGTGAGAGTAACCACAGAGCATTGCCAATGGGAAAACTCACTCAAGCTCTGGTTTCCAGTGTTCATGGAGGCTTCATTATGTAGTCATGATTGATTAGATTGATGGCCTGCATGGTTGATCTCACCTCCAGGCAGACTGATACCATGTGACTCAGAGCCACCACCTTAAATCACATGGTGTTTCTTTCTGGTGTGGCCAACTGCCACCTAAGAATGTCAGGTGTGCCCAGCTCTACCCTAAGTTCTGGTGTCACTAAGCAAAGACAATGATATCAGTTATAACATAGATTACTTCATAGCAACAAAGGCCATACGTCTCTTTGACTAAGGCCAAATTACAGACATTCCCTGAATTAGATGGTTGTACTTAATGTGATTTTTCAGCTTTACAACCGTGTGAAAGCAATACTCGTTCAGTAGAAACCATACTTCCAAGTACCCATGCAACAGTTCTATTTTTCACCTTCAGTACACTATTCAGTAAATTACTTAAGGTATTCAACACTTCATTATAAAATAGGCTTTGTGTTAGATGATTGTTACCCAACTGTAGGCTAATGTAAGTGTTCTGAGCATGTTTAAGGTAGGCTAGGCTGAACTATGCTGTTTGGTAAGTTAGTTGTATTATATGCGTTTTTTACTTATGATATTTTCAATTTATGATCGATTTATTGGGATGTAATTCCATCAAAAATTGAGAAGCATCTATATTTACTGCACAGGCCATCCCCTCGTCTTTGGCCAAGGCTCTCAAGCAAAAACAATCATGTTTATCTGGACATCTACATTTAGTATAGTATTTATACAACAGACACAGCAATACTATCATTATGAATATACCTAACATTTGGAGGAGCCAATGTAGGTTAGGGATAGATTGAAAGAAATAACTGATTCATCCCATAAAGCCACTGTATACATTTTTGTGTTTTTGCATTGATTATTCTTTCTTACCCCACTTCTTGTTATTACTTGTGGTAAACTTGTGCAGAACTATTTGTAATAGAAATTAGCTGATGATTAGTCCAGTTCTTCTTCAAGCCAGTCATTTTCCATTAGTATTCATCTTGAGGGGGCTACCATTCAATTTACTAATACATTTGACCGGTATTATAACCTTACCAATAATGCTAGTGTTAACACCATGTCACAGGATGGCAGTAGATGAAACCTGAAAAACAAGAGCCAAAGATACTGGCACATAACTAGAGTCTCAGTCAATCATTGACAATTATTCCAGTTCATCATTATTCATATGACCAAAATATCTCCCAGAACAATATCACTCAAGTTTATAGTCTTATATTCAACTTTATTAGGTTCTGAAAGCAGGAGTGGTCTCACCAACTATGGCTTTACCCTTTCAGTTTTCTGGTATAATTGAGCTAATAGACATTATCTCTTGCTCTGAGCCTCTTTCAAAGTATGATAACTTAAATAATGAGTAATTGAAACCAAGAGTTACACTCAAATTAGGTTTATTAAGCCAAATTCTAAGGACATGTCTGGCATAAGCACAGGCCACAAACATATCTGTCACTGGGGCTCTCTTTCCAGGGATTTGGAAACAGAGTATTTAAAGAAGAGGGCAAACAAGAGAAAGGAAATGGAGAGAGATTGGCAGTGGGCTGATCTCATCTGTCTTTGGTTTGCATCTGTGGAGATAAACTTGCAATCAACATCATCAGTGTGAAATTTAACAACTCAGGATTAAGGATTTGTTTAGGTTGTAGCTTTAAGGTTATAATTTGCATGTGCTTGTTTTATAGGGGCCACATATGCTGAAAGGTTTTAGGGCTAACAAAGCAGTTTCCTGTAAGCAATCTGTGAGGAAAGTCATCTGGAGAGGCAAAGGATCTTTGTTGTTGTGGGAATTGGCTTATGCATAAGGTCATGACACAGGGTCATGAAATCATAACTATTTGCTTTGGGGAGAGGATGGCAATCCTTTTGTTACCTAAAGCTTGCACTTGTCCCCGAGGCTGCATCAGAAGAACAAGGACAAGTGATTGAGGAAAAAGATTTATTAATTTGCCAGCAAATGGGGAGATGGAGACTCCTGTCTAAAATGCCATCACTCCTACTCATACTCAGAAATACAGAGCCTTTAAAGGGAGGGTTTCCAGCTTCAGGCTATTGCTCATCCATCCCATCTCCTGGAAGACAATCTTGTGACCTCTACCCTGGACTAGACATTCCCCTACCCCTCCTGACCACTGGCCTGAGGCAGGGATACAGGTTTTAGTTCTCCAAAAGGAGTGGAGGATGTTTTAAAAAGAAAAAAATGTTGCCGTCTTTTCAGGCCATTCCCTCTGTTACACTTTTTGGCATTATGAGTTTTGGGGGGTTCTAAGATTTTATTTTTCCTTTATAAGTGCTAATGTAATACTGAATTTCCCACATTACACTACAAATTTACTCATTTTACAAATCTTAGCTACTATTCCTCTCTCTCTTCATTTATACATAACTTTTCTACCTTTGAAAGGGATGTTAGGTTTGGCCAATATGTTGGTCCATATTGCTGGCAGCAATACTAGTCTAGCAGTGCCTCTGGCTCAGTCCACTCCTAATGACATCTTAGGGTGGAAAGCCTAGTAGGTGCTCATGGTGTGGGGAGAGAAAGATTTCTCACACAGAGATTAGGAAATAAAAGTAAAAAAACGCTTATCTTCTTAGAGGTGAGAGAGAGTGAGATAGTGAAGGGGGGAGGCCAGGGAAGAGAGCAGGGAGACAGCGTAGCATACCAAAGAAAATAGCAGGAGGTGCCAGCACTGAGGCCAAGTGGCTTGCTGATTTAAGGAGGACAAAGAGAAAAAAAAATAGTGTTGTCTGTCAGTTGGAGAACAAAAGCAGCAACAGGTTATCAAAGTCCAAGAGTTGGTTTCCCGCCTTTCCTTGGAAATGAAATTGTCGCAGGAGATGTGACTCTGCCCTTCTGCTCTTGGGATACCATTGAGGCTGTAGCTTGTTCTCCTGCTGTTTACTCAGGAACTCTGTAAAAGCAGATTCTCAAAAAACAATTTTAATGGAAAGATTTACTTCTCTTTTCCATCTGTTTAGCTCTTTTCAGAAGTTGTGCAAAACAGAATTCCTGCAGGGCACCTATTAGAGAACTCATAGCATTGATCTTTAACTGTTACCGAGAAATTGTGGGATTAGGTATTTTCCTGTTATTTTTGCAAGGCCACTCCTTTCATGATATAGGGTAGATTTACATAGTTATAGAACTAGCATGCTGTCTTGACCACTAGGCAATACATCTACATACTCTGTCAAGCCCAGTTTGTCAGGTGGGGTCAAGGCACAACCCACCCCATTAGGCCTTTAGGAATTCTGACATAAAGATTTAAAAGTATAGTTTCAGTTTCTTGCTTAGGAATCATCTCTGCTTCTTGCACCCACAGTTGCAGCTCTGGTATGGGGCCACTGCCTTAGGTAGGAATAAAAAAGGTGATGTGGGCAAGAAAGGAAAAAAGCATAGTCATACCACCATCTCCCTCCCACCCCATGAGAAGCACTGCATGGTCATACCAGCATTTATCCCCTCACTGTCTCTTCCCCCAGAAAAGCAGAGGAATTTATACAGTGATGATCAGCCCTCTCTTGGCCCCCGTCATGTTAAGTACAATCATAAAGGCCTGTGAGGGAGCCCATCCTGCCTTTATCTCCACCACTCCTTTTAGACCACAAATGTTTCAGTTGATGGTTCTAATTCTTTTCTTTTTCAATTGCTTCCATTCCATTCAATTCAATTCCATCACTTGTTCCATTACCCTGGGGATATCTCTTTGCCCATTGTTGGACCTCATGGGCTGTAATTGTGTTCCTTGCTTAAGAAATGTGACTCTGTGGTTCATACTGGTGCAATATCTTCTGTTCTGGTCCTGTTATACTACTATGAACAATTTGATCTATAATCTGGTAAGCAAAGCCCAATGCAGAGTTAGTGTCTATTCCTGTCAGGACCCATTTGTAGCCTCTAGGGGACTACTAGCATCAGTTTAGCTTATCAGCTATGTGCAGGGCCTTCCCCCATGGGAATCTGGTCCGTAGCCATCTGCAGTCTTTGTCTCTTTTATTGGCATTTTATGCCTCAGAAGGTGCAAAAGGCATGTCTCTAAATTCAACCCATCTGTCCATTGTTGCATTCTGCCATGTGTACTCATTGCATGGTCCCAAGTGGCCACCTCAAGTGAGCACACAGGGATATCTGCTCATTGATACCAGTCGCCTGATTCTGGGAAGGGGTTCTCCTGGTGTGGATCAACACATCCTACTTTAATGCATTCCTCAGTTTCCCGTAGTGATTTCCATAGGGCTGTTCTCTATACAGGACCCAGTTTACCATTATCCTTCTGCTGTTGGCTACCATGCATGAGTTGGTGGAAACCCAAACAGCAGCAAACTGTATGCAGTTCAGCTGACCTGCCAAGCTGATTTGTTCGTATCTCCTTCAATCAGTCTTCCAAACAATATACTGTCCACTCACCCTGGAACTGCCATTGATAAACCAAGCAGCTCCTTTTTGGTCAATAGAGAGCTGTTCATAGGTAGTGTCTACGTAGCAATGGAATTGGCAGTTCCTCTGGTGGTTCTAGTTAGCCCTGGGGAACAAGCAGCTCCCTGCTCTTGTATACTTAGTTTCCCTTTGCATTCTTTTGGTAGTATGTTCCTGCACAAACCATTTCCATTTTATTATGGATCTCTTCTGGGCATTGACCTTCCCATTTGAGTGTTTCTCTGACATCACCCAAGACACAATAGTATTTCAGTCTCAAGATTATTTTGTGTCATTCGATCACAGGGGCAATCTCAGTTGGTGCATAATGGCAAGCTAGCTGTCTTTTAAATGGAAATTTTCTGGTCCCAAATCCCAGCAGTTGTTGCTGGGTGGTGCTTACTGGCTTTTACCATAAACCCCCATTAGTACTCCACGCATGGTTATTATATACCACATTAAGACCTGCATGAGCTCAGGCAGTCTTGCCTGGTTCTCATTTAACATGTCCAACTCTGTTTGGAAAGATTTTGAAATATTTGCATAGGTGTAATGAGATATCTTGGGGATGGGACCCAAGTCTAAATATGAAATTCATTTATGTTTCACATACAGCTTACACACATAGCCTGAAGGTAATTTTATATAATATTTACAATAATTTTGTGCATGAAACAAAGTTTCGACTGTAACCTATTATATGAGGTCTGGCTGCCAGTATTCTTTTTTATTATTTTATTTTTTTTATATTTTTAGTTGGCCAATTAATTTCTTTCTATTTTTAGTAGAGACGGGGTCTTGATCTTGCTCAGGCTGGTTTTGAACTCCTGACGATCCGCCCACCTTGGCCTCCCAGAGTGCTAGGATTACAGGCTTGAGCCTCTACGCCTGGCTTGGCTGCCAGTATTCTGGTGGCCAAGTGGGGAAAGAGAGCTAGAGGTCTCAATATCCAGTAAGGCATATTTCAGTATAGTGTTCCTCCCCACCCTCACTCCGCCCTTGTACTCACCCCAACCTTCAAATCATAGTTGTGCCTAGTGGTTCCCAGGTCGAAATTCTTTTTTATCCTTTCAGAAAACAAACCTCCCCTCTCTTACCTAGATGGATGGAGAAAGAGAAGGGATCTGAAGGTATGAGTGCTTCTGACTTGGACTTTCAACTTGATTTTTAACTTTTCATATTTTTTTGAGACAGAGAGCTAATTTTTTTTCTATATATTTTTAGTTGTCCATATAATTTCTTTCTTTTTTTAGTAGAGACAGCGTCTCGCTCTTGCTCAGGCTGGTCTCGAACTCCTGAGCTCAAATGATCCACCTGCGTCGGCCTCCCAAAGTGCTAGGATTACAGGCGTGAGCCACTGCACTCAGCCTTAACTTTTCATTTTGAAATAATTTCAGACTTAATAACAAAAATTGCAAAAATAGTACAAAGAGTTTCCACATGCCCTTCATCATTCATCGATGGGAAGCTTTTTAGAAGTACAAATTCCCTGGGTTTTGCCCCAGAGATTCTAATTGGGTCAATCAGGGTTAAGACACAGAAATGTATGTTTTGAAAAAGGTCCTTAAATAACTAATGTGCATCCAGGTTTAGGAGCACTTTCTTAGAGGTTATACAGATTAGAAAAGCATATATTTATTCATTCAATAAATATTTATTGAGCAATTATAATGTATTAGACACTTTACTGGATATTAGTGGTAGAGATGAATAAATTTAGGTCTCTTGTAAAGTTGCTTGTTACTTTAATGGGTGAAACAGCTAGAGGTTGAGAATTATAATTCAGTGGGATAAATGCTGTATTTAGAGCTACACAGATAAGGGACCAGTTTACTTTAGCTGAGAGAATAAGTGGCCTATGGCTAAGGTAAAAAAGTTGTTTTTTTTTTCAGCATATTACGGGGGTACAAATGTTTAGGTTACATATATTGCCTTTGCCCCGCCCAAGTCAGAGCTACAAGGGTGTCCATCCCCCAGATGGTGCGTACCACATCCATTAGGTTTTGAATAAACCCATTCCCACCTCCACCTTCCCCCTGCCTGACACCTGATGACTGTTGCTACTATATGTTCACATAAGTGTTGATCAGTTAATATCAATTTAATGGTGAGTACATGTGGTGCTTATATTTTTATTCTTGTGATACTTCACTTAGTAGAATGGGCTCCAGTTCTATCTAGGATAATACAAGAGGTGCTAGATGACCATAGTTTTCTGTGGTTGAATAGTACTCTATGGTATACATATACCACATTTTATTAATCCACTCATGTATTGATGGGCACTTGCACATCTTTGCAGTTGTGAATGTGCTGCTATAAACATTACAGTGCAGATGTCTTTTTTATAGAATGTCTTTTTTTCCTTTGGTAGATGCCCAGGCTAATGTAAAAATTTGAGCCAGGATTTGAAGTTTTAGCAGGAATCACCCAAGTGAAAAAGTATATTCTAGTAAGAAGGAGCAGCTTGTGTAAAAGCAAAGAGTTATTATGAAAGGTTATAGCATATCTGTGGAGTGGTAAGATTCATGTAGTATGATAAATGTGGTGGGCAGTGGAGGGAAGTAAGGTTGGAAAGGTAGGTTGAGGGATGGATTTTTAAGGACCTTGTGGTAAGTTTGGGTTTTATCATGAGGTCAATAGGAAGATGGACTTTGTTGATAGGAGAGTCACCTGTTTAAGTATGATGATTTATTTCTTAGAAAAGAAAATATAAAAGGCAGCAAGAGATATAACTTGTAATGAGAATAGAAACAGAAATCTTTTGAGGAGGATGCTGCAGGAATCTGATTGAGAAATCATGAAAGTCAATATTAAGGCATTGTTATAACCTTCCAGTGAATAATTCATATACTATAGTCTCTAGAAATAATTGTAATCCTTTTCCCTGTGTTTTTTTTTTTTTTAGGTTTGAAGTTCTGAGTTTTCTCATGCTGTGTTATAATTCTGCTATTGTGTATATGCCTGCCTCATCTTACCAATCTCTTTGTCAAATGGGCTCCAGGTGAGAAGAGTAATTATTAATCTTCATATTTGTGTATTTATTGAGCACATTCTCTATGCCAGACACTCTTCTAACTTCTGGTGATACAGCAGTAAACAAAACTCATGGAGCTCCATTCCATTAGGAATCCTCATCCTCATGACTTCTTGAAAATGATTTCAGCATTAAAGAAATATTTTCTAGCTGGACATGGAGCTCTACCAGGACATCTAAGTTTAGGGTTGTTTAGTGATATACCTAATCACTCCCTAGATGCCAGTTTTTATAAATCACTTTGAGAGCTTTGAATAGTCTTATATATGGGGAATGTCTTAAGGAATGTGCTTTTTTCCCCATACATTTCATAAATAACTGTCTCTGTGTTGGAGAAGTTGATTAGCAATAGCACCAATTATCTGTGTGTCTCATATGTATGTGTGTTGGGGGGTGTTCTATGTGTCTCATAGATTATAATCTTTTTTTTTTTATTTCAGCTTATTATGGGGGTACAAATATTACGGTTATGTATATTGCCCATGCCCCCCTCCCCCCTAGATTATAATCTTTATTAATCACAATTTCTAATAATTTGGACAGACATGGACTGAAATTGAAATTTCCACTATATCAAAAAAATTTAATAATATAAATTAGTTTGAAGACAAGGGATGTTTAGAGTGATAGAATTTCAGTTATAAAAGGGACTCTGAGTTCATCCTTTTCAGCTGATTTTTACTTGAGGAAACTGAGCCCAGAAAAAGGTTAAATCTTGCATTAGTTTTCTATTTCTGCATAACAAATTATCACAAATATAGCAGCATAAAATATCACACTTATTTCATAGTTTCTATGCATCAGGAATCTGGGCACAGCTTAGCTGAGGACCTCTGCTTAGGGTCTTATAAGGCTACAGTTAAGATGTTGGCTGGAGTTGCAGTCTCATCTGAGGCTCAACACTTGTTGGCAGAATTCAGTTCCTGTGGTCCTAGGACTGAGGGCTTCAGTTTCTTGTAACTGTCTGCTGGAAGCCATCCTCAGCTCCTTGTACATTGGCCTTCCAACATAGGCAGCCTGTAACATGGCAGTTTGCTTCTTCAAAGCCAGAGAAAGAATGAGAGAGACTCCAGCAAGACCTGTTTCCTTATATAACATAATCACATGCACATAATCATGGAATCCCATCAGCTTTGCTGTATTCTGTTGGTTAGAAGCAAGTTAAAGATCCCACCCTTACTCAAAGGGGAGTGGATAACATGATGTGAATACCAGAGGGGAGGGATCATAGCAATCATGGCCCTCGAGAGTCTGTCTACCACAGATGGTTTGCTCAAGTTCACATGCTATTGTGTTACTGGGAAGAGAGCATGATCCTGTTTAAACAAAACTTATTAATTAATTTTTTTAATTGGGGAAGGCCAGTCTAAATTAGCTGTAACTTTGATTTTATAGATTTTCTTAAAATAAGTATATTATTTTCTCTTGCCTGTAATAACATGATTAATGGCTAGCAGAGTTCTTGTCTCTAATCTAGAGGCTATTTAAGCACTTACTGCCTATATGTAGATAAGTTTATTTATAAGTGACTATTTTTGGTTTATTAAAAGAAATCTGCCAGCTCTCTTATTGGCAGCATATTGTGGCCTTTAATAGTTTCTTAATAATGAAAGAGATGGCAGAGTTTAGTAGTCCTCAAACTGTTGTTCACATCTTCTAAAGAATTTTGAAAAACTATGTACCTCTGTAGCCAAGATGACATTTAAAAAGAAAAAAAAACCTTGTACATTTTTAAGTTTACATTTAAAATTTTTCATTCTATCTTAAATAGTTGCAAATTATATAATTTCTAGTATGTAAATGCTGACAATAAAAAATAGCTGTTGGGTCACTATTTTAAATGTATATAATATAAATATACAATGACCACCATCATCCATTTGAGGGATAAATGAACAAGCTTTGGCCAGGTGTGGTAGCTCATGCCTGTAATCCCAGCACTTTGGGAGGCCAAGGCAGAAGGATTGCTTATGCCAGGAGTTCAGTACTAGCCTGGGCAATATAGTGAGACTCTATCTCTAAAAAAATTTTTTTAAAAATTAGCCAGCATGGTGGCACATGCCTATAGTCCCAACTGCTGAGGAGGCTAAGGCAGGCAGGAGAATCACTTGAAGACCAGGAGTTTGAGGCTGCAGTGAGCTATGATTGTGCCATTTTACTCCAGGTTAGGTGGCAGAGCAAGACACTGTCTCTGAGGGTGAAAAAAAAAAAGATCCATTTTATTATTCCTTTTTCTCCTTGGAATTTAATTTCCAATCTACTTTCCTTACATAATTTTATCTTAATATAATGTTATTTTCAATTTGCAAGTCCTTTACTGATCACCTAATATACTTCTCTGCTACAAAAATATATTTATATATATATTTTTTTGAGACAGAGTCTCACTCTGTTGCCCGGGCTAGAGTGCCATGGCGTCAGCTTAGCTCTCAACAACTTCAAACTCCTAGGCTAAGGCGATCCTCCTGCCTCAGCCTCCCAAGTAGCTGGGACTATAGGCATGCGCCACCATGCCCGGCTAATTTTTTGTATATATTTTACATTGTCCAGATAATTTCTTTCTATTTTTTTTAGTAGAGATGGGGTCTCACTCTTGCTCAGGCTGGTCTTGAACTCCTGAGCTCAAACCATCTGCCCGCCTCGGCCTCCCAGAGTGCTAGGATTACAGGTGTGAGCCACCATACTCAGCCCAAAAATATATTTAAATTGAACTTTATTTTTAAATTTCATGAGACCATAAGGCACTGAACACTAAAAAATTTCTTCTGGGCTCACCATTATAATTATCCTAATAAGTTAATTGATTAAATTAATATAAATACATTACAACTTTGGATAATTATCAAGCATAACTTTTTTGGAAGCATCTCTTAATGAGATGGAAGGTAGGGAGTTATTTATGGTACTTTAATTAAAGATGGCCTCACAGACAACAGTGTTTTGAAATGTCTCTTTGTTTTGAAATTTATATACTTCCCAGTGATTCACCCTGATACAATTTGATATGAGTAAAAGTTATGCATATTTGTGTGTGTATGAGTGAGAAGAGGGAGAAAGATGATTGTGAAAGAAATGGTTAGCTATTTGAGAACACTTGTTGCTTTTATGGATATAGTCCACTAGAATGTATGTTTATGAGGGTACAGATTTATTTATTTTTTTCAACTTTCACCTATTCATAATAAAATACCTAGGCCCAGAATAGCAACTGGCACATAACAGGCACTCAATAAATATTTGAGGAATGAATAAATGAACTTATGAAAGAAAAAACTATTTTATTTAATGAATCAGGAAATCACACACGTTAAATACATATTTCCCTAGGGTTTGTGTGAGTGGGTTTCCACGGCAACATGAAAAACATTGGAAAGAACTCTGCGGTCGGATAGTATTGGATCCTGAATTTATGGTGCAGCTTCTCACAGGGGTTTATTATGCTATGTAAGTAGGTGGAGCATGAAATTGTATGAATAATGTTTGGAAACTTTTCATATTTCTCTTTCTTCCTTCTCAGACACAACACTGAATCTTTTGTTCCGTCATCAGCCCATTATCTTGCTTTTCTAATATGGTTTCCTTTTAGTACTTTTTAAATAGCCGAAGTATAACTAGTCATTAAAATTAGAGTCTAGAAATTGTCATGTTTTCTGTGTAGAAAACTATGTATCTCTACATAGTTCATAATCTAGGCTTTCATGAATGCATTAAATAGTTTAGTGTGAATATGAACATAATAAAAACCAATTTATGTGAAGAAACATGTAAACTATTTTAAACACAGTATTTGAAATCTTCATTTTATCGTTATAAGTAAAAGGGAGATAGTTTATAAACGAAATGATGTAAAATTTGATTGAAAATTTTCATGGCCAAAATAGTAGGACTTGGAACAATAAAAAAAGTTATGATGAAGATTAGAGATATTTGCCTGAGAGTGAATGATCTGCTTCTCCATAGGTATAATGGACAGTGGGACCTTGGCCAGGAAGTTCTTGATGACATCATTTATAGAGCTCAGCTAGAACTTTTTTCTCAACCACTATTGGTAAGTTATTATATTAATCTTTATTAAACATACCTATACCTAAAAAAAGGTACTACTGGGTCAAAAAAAATTATTTATTTTGTTTTTTGTTGTTGTTGTTGTTTTTGTTTTTTGGTTTTTTTTGGTTTTTTTCGAGACAGAGTCTCACTCTGTCACCTGGGCTAAAATGCTGTGGCATCAGCCTAGCTCACAGCAACCTCACACTTCTGGGCTCAAGTGATCCTCCTGCCTCAGCCTCCCAAGTAGCTGGGACTTCTGGGGCACACCACCATGCCCGGCTAATTTTTTCTATTTTTAGTAGAGGTGGGGTCTTGCTCTTGCTCAGGCTGGTCTCGAACTCTGAGCTCAAGTGATCCTCCCGCCTCGGCCTCCCAGAGTGCTAGGATTACAGGCGTAAGCCACAGTGCCCAGCCAAAAAATGTATTATTAAATTAAATTTGATTTTTTTTTTTTTGAGTCAGGGTCCCATCCTGTTGCCCAGGCTGGCATGCAGTAGTGCAATCATAGCTGACTGCAGCCTCAAATTCTTGGGCTCAAACTGTTTTCCTGCCTCAGCCTCCTGAATGGTTAGGAATGTAGATCCACACCACTGCACGAGGCTAATTTTCTAAAGTTTTTTTTTAGAAATGGGGTCTCACTATGTTGCCCAGGCTGGTCTTGAACTCTTGGCTTCAAGTGATCCTCCCACCTTGGTCTACCAGAGTGCTGGTATTATAGATGTGAGCCACTGTGCCCAGCCACGGTCAAAAAATATTTAATATGTGAGACAATCCAAATTATTACGGGAAAAAATTTATTTCATAATAATTGGTTAACTGTTGGAAAAAAAAGCAAAATTAGTTTAGATCCTTTCCATCTACCACTACCAAATAAAGCTCCAATAAATTAAAGAATTAAATGTTTTAAAATCCTTTAAGAGAAGAAATGGTTCTAAATACTTATTCAGATGTTTAGAGAAGGGAAGACTTTCTAAGCTTAAGCAATAGGACAAGTCACTAAAAAAAAATTGATTTTTTTTCCCCCACATAAACATCTAAATTCTAAACCATCAGTTTTTTGTTTTTTTTGAGACAGAGTCTCACTCTGTTGCCCAGGCTAGAGTGAGTGCCGTGGCGTCAGCCTAGCTCACAGCAACCTCAAACTCCTGGGCTCAAGCAATCCTTCTGCCTCAGCCTCCCGAGTAGCTGGGACTACAGGCATGCGCCACCATGCCCAGCTAATTTTTTCTATATATTTTTAGTTGGCCAATTAATGTCTTTCTATTTTTAGTAGAGACGGGGTCTCACTCTTGATCAGGCTGGTTTTGAACTCCTGACCTTGAGGGATCCGCCCGCCTCGGCCTCCCAGAGTGCTAGGATTACAGGTGTAAGCCACCGCGCCCGGCCTAAACCATCAGTTTTTTAAAAACAAAATTAATGTGCAGTACACCAACTGAGAAAAATATTTTCAGCAGACATGACAAGAACAAGAGAATTAATACTTTATTCTGAATAAAAAGACTTCATACTCTACCACAAAATAAGTAAATCTCCAAATGGTAAGTTATCAATTAAAAAACAAATGTAAACATCCAATAGTGGAATGAGAAAGGCATTCTTTATGTTACAATGGTAGTACAAAACAACTCTAAACATCCCTTTGCAGAAGCAGTTTGTTAATGTGTAGTGTTTTTTTTGTTTCTTTGTTTTTTCTTTGACCTTCTATCCCTGGTCTAGCAATGTACTCCAGGAAACTAAATACCAACAAAATGTATTATAAGCACAGTATTACAGTGCAATTTTTAATTGCAAAGGAATAAAAGTAGTCTAAATGTTCCACAGCAGAGAATTATTTAAGTTATATGATATTTACATGATGAAATTATATATTAGAGATTTTATATTAAATAAAAATGCTAGCTTGTTTTAGGTTGAAAAAATACAACTATTTTTTTAAAAATCTAGATGGGACAGAGGAAACACACAAAATGCTAATAGTTGTCTAGGTGATTCAAGTGTGGATGTTTTTACTTCTTTCTAATTTTCTAAGCCTTTTGTACTATTCTTATAAATTGTATTCTCAAAATATTATTTTCTACTTACAGCACTTTAAGAATACAACTTTTTAAAAAGCCATCGATCTCTTTTTTTAATATTTTAAGCTAAATATAAATTTATTGAGTTAGCATTTGCAGTAATTTTCAGATATTTGAATTCCCATTTTTTCTCATCTCGGCATCCCTAATTTTACCATATGGGTTATATTAAAACAAATGGATAAAAAGATAAATTACAGCAGCATAGTAGTACTCTTCATTTATGAGACTCTTTAAATTTAGCCTTGCAACAATCTTGTAAATTAAGTAAAGGTGGCATTTCCAAGGAAATATAGGTAAATAGATTAGTAATCTCTAGTTCTAGAATATTCCTTTATTGTCGGGGATCTCTCAGGAACCCAATAAATAATAACTCTTTTCCCTATTCAAATCTAGAGCCATGTGATAAACAGACAAAATAGTTGGCAAATGGAGAAACAGCCATTATCTTTATTACTAATAAAGGCTAAACTGAAAGACCTAGCTCCCCACCCTTCCATCTAGAGCATGGAATAGCCCACTAGAGAGAAGGTTTGAGGGGGAAGATCAGGCACACCCATCTAGCTTGCTACCTTCCACTTGTGCTTGTCCAAGTGGAGAGGGAAGGAAGAAAGACAATCCTTTTGCTTAAGATCTTTGCTAGATTAAGACAACCCAGTTAAGAAACTTGGACCAGTTAAATGGCAGTAACGCACCAACCAGGTATCTCACTCTCCTCTTCAGGGAGCAGAAAGTGGTGGGAGAAAATACCAGAAGAATTTAGGGAAAATTTCTCCTCATGTAAACTGAAGAGTAGAGAAAATCCTAATGTTTATCAGAAATTAAATTTTGCATGTTTTTATCATTTGAAGAATCAGATACTGATTCTAAACTGACCTATATCAGGGTTGAAATGTTAAATAAATTTTCTTTCTTTGGAATGCTTTTTCTCTTTGATGGTAACTTAAAGGAATCAGTAGTATTGTGACTCAGATTTTTAAAAAATAAATTCCATTTGAAAAGCCTTCCTGAAAAGAACTTTGGTTCAGATTTAAAAAAAAAAAAAACCAGAACAATGGAGATACATTTCTGACAAATTTATACTTTTGTATGTTATAATACAAGTTTTAAATACATATTCCAAAAATTATGGAAACATGAAGTATAGAATATACAAAAACTATATATTGGCCAGGCGTGGTGGTTCACGCCTGTAATCCTAGCACTCTGGGAGGCCCAGGCGGGTGGATTGCTCAAGGTCAGGAGCTCAAAACCAGCCTGATCAAGAGCGAGACCCCATCTCCACTAAAAATAGAAATAAATTAATTGGCCAACTAAAAATATATAGAAAAAAAGTTAGCCGGGCATGGTGGTGCATGCCTGTAGTCCCAGCTACTTGGGAGGCTGAGGCAGGAGGATCGCCTGAGCCCAGGAGTTTGAGGTTGCTGTGAACTAGACTGACGCCATGGCACTCTAGCCCAGGCAACAGAGTGAGACTCTGTCTCAAAAAACAAAACAAAACAAAAAAACCCCTATATATTGGTTGTTAATTTGTATAGACTTATATTATCATTTTAGGTTGCCAATGCCATGAAAAACTCATTACCATTTGATGCTCCTGATTCTTCACAAGAAGGCCAGAAAGTACTTAAAGTGGAAGTCACTCCAACAGTGCCGAGGATTTCTCGGACTGCGATTACAACAGCTTCAATCCGTCGTCATAGATGGAGGAGAGAAGGTGAGTGCAAAATCCCCATAGTCTACTCATGAATTCAAGTAAATGTATCACTGTTTTTACAGACTGTTTTAGCACATGATATTATAGGACTCTGTATAATTAAAGTATTAATAAAATTTTTCAGTTTTTAAAAATAGCACTAGGTATGTGATTAAGTGCCTAAAGTTAATTTAAATGTATGTATATATAAATTAGAAAGATGTTATTTAGACTGCTTTATGAATGTTAAAACAGAAAATAAGATCAGGTTAATTTTTGGTTTTTTTGAACTAGTAATAACAATAGGAAAGAAGTTGCTTTAACTCTGTTACCATACTGGAAAAAAAAGGTGCATGTATGAGCATTGTGGGAAAAAACTATATAACTGGCCAAACTAACAGTATAATACAAACTATTCATAAAAGATTCTTGTTTTTGGATTTTTATCTTTGCTTTTCCTTTTTTTGTAAGTGCTGAATCCAGCAGTATTTCATAGACATATGGTACTTGAATAGTCAAGCTGTCTTGCTTAAGAGATATTAATTGCCATTTTAATGATCCCAATTTTTCTGTCCTATTCATTTGCAAACCTCACATTGTTCATCTGCCGCCTTATGTGTGTGCATGCTGTGCACACACATGTTAACTATATAAATAGTGTTTGTGTTTATATCATATCCATATATACATTCTCTTATCTGCCTGGGTCAAAATGCTCAGAACAGAATAGAGCAGCACAAAAGCACTAAAATTTTATATGTTGAATCCCAGATGGCTTTGACTTCTCAAACGAGGCTGACTCGAGTATTCCTGGCTCCCCGATCCAACTCGGCTCCACTGACCTAGGGATCAAACGTGTGCAAGAGGGGGAGGTGCTGGTGCGCAGGACCCCTGAGCATGGCTCGCCGGAGCCCAACTCAGCAGCAGCCACAACAGAGGGTAGGACAGAGATGAGGAGGCAGAAGTCAGTGAGGCAGTTGCTGGAGAAAGATCCTGGCTCTCTATCCCCAAACAGAATATCTTTCCATTCTAGTGTGTGTTTTCACTATCCCAGGGTGTTATTAGCTCCTCCCTGCAAAAGCACCCTCCCTCCCCATATGCCTAGCACCAGGTCAGATACAATCTTTAGTTGCCATTTGTGCTGGCCTGGAGTCTGCATCCCTGTGTAATCAAAGAACAGCTTGGCATGGCTACTAACAAGGCAGAGGCCTGTCTCCAAAAGGTCTGCAAATGCTTGGAACTTTTTCATTACTGAGCATGTTTATTCTAACATTAGGAAAGAAAAATGCACCCAATGGACATGAGCCTGATTAGTCAATATGAATGATTTCATTTATACAATAATTAATTCTTTAAAAATCTGTGAAAAGAGTTTTAAAACATTAGTATATTATCTTTGAGGAATTGAAGTGGAGCCGACCAATTTATCTGTAATCCTTGGGTATTAAATTAACAAGAACTTTTTATCTCTTTGACAGAGCATGCCGATATTGATTGGTTTTTTTATAATCTGCAGATTAAATTGCCTAGGTCTAGCTAGTGAACTACTGACATCTTTCCTCTATAAATGTGCTATTCTGGTGCGTACTACATTTTATAATTTATTGTAAATAAGGGCTGTATTTTATAGCTCCCAAACAGAACTGAAATATATTATGAAAGGACAGATATTCTAGTAGATCCTTATTTCTACAATGTAGGTATCTCAAAATGAGAATTTTTTTTACACATACAACCCACCACCACTATCTGTAAAAGAACACTTCTCCCTGATAGGACAGTATTTACTTGCTGTTTTGCATGTAATCCCTTAGAAGTTAGCTTTGTGAAACAGGGAACTGTAGCCAAATAGTTTTTTTTTTATTTTATTATCTAATATATTGCTGCTGTGGAATCTTTACACTAATTTATGAAATAAATCAAGTAGTTTTAAAAGAGGTTATATATTTTTTCTTATTTTAAAGACCAAACATACATAAAGCAGTTAACTTCCACCTTATGGAAGTCTCTTGCTCTTTGGTGCATTAGAAATTTGAGCATGCTCAGTAAGAATCTAAATCTACTCTCTGTTCCCTTGCCTATTTGCCCAGATTGACCTTACTTCATTTAACAGTGTTGCATGTGCATGACCTAGGGACCTAAAAAAGTTGGTGCGTTTTAGAAATCCTTCTTTAGATGGCTGTGAAAGATGCAGCCTTCCCTTTTTGTTCTTTATATATCCCTTTATGTTATCCCTAGGAGTCAGTTTTATTTTGTATAAACACATAAAAATGAGAATGTAAATACATGTGGATCCCAGAGTTGGCCTAAATTGAACAACAGCCTATTTCTCAACATTCTTGGTGACTAAATGAGCCATTTGATGTGTATCTTCTACTATTGTTAGAATGTTGGGAGCATTTGTGCTAAATGAAGTACTGTATTAATTAACAGTTGATGAAATTCTAGAAAGTGAGGGATTAGGTTGGAGCATTTCTTCTAATTCATTGAAAGTCATATACATTGAAACAAAGGAACCAAAATAGTAGTTCCTTTTTAATATCCTCTTCAATATTAAAATACCCTATTTTAACATCTCTTATCATTTATTTCAATGGGGGGTAAGATGGTATAGCCACAAGGAAAGAGAAATAAGTTTCTTGAGTGTGTTTGAAATTTCTAAAAAAGTTATTTTACCTTTTAGTCTAGATTAAATGTGGTTTGTAAATCAATATTAGAATAAGCTAAATTTATGAGAAAAGCCAGCCATCAATAGAAAAGTTCATTAAAAATCCTTTCAGTTGTCTCTTTGGATCAGGAATGGTATTATTGTCACCTAGGGAGAATATTACAAAGGAAAAATGTTTTGAGACATAGTTGCCTTTTTATTCCCTGAGGCTTTTTAAACAGCAGGAAGGAAATTACTAAAAATTATGAAAAGTTTTGATAATTCTGAAGTCTGCTGGAGCTTTTGGAAGGCATCTATGCTTATCACTACACCATCAACGCCTCCTGCTGGAGTTTTTGGATTAGCATAGATTACTGGCTTTAAAAAAAAAGAAAGAAAACATTTTCTATGATGGATTTAAGTGGTTCTACAGTCAAAATTGGGTTGATTATATATTGAAATTGAAGGGAGGAAAAAAAAACAAAAAAAGAAATTGAAGGGAGACTATAAGCCCATCACCTACCTTTCTCCTGATTGTCAAGTAACATTCTGTTTGTGACTTTTAAGGCTAGAATTAAAGTTATTACTAAACTGAGGACATTACCTGTGATTAAAATATAGTCAATATTACATTATATTGAAACAGCATTGCTTAGTATATAAAATATCAGTAGATTCTCTTGCATGGTGGCTTTTATGTTATCATCCTTTTTATGGCCATATTGCTTGGGCATCAAATCTGCATGCAGCAAAATTCAGAAGCTCGCACTAAATCTCTCAGTCTCCTTTCCTAATTAAATAGATACACCCAACAATACAGTCTGTTCTCTCCTAGTTTTATATTACTATAATAATATCAATTCTGAACCAATAACTATCTTTTCTTGGACATTTTGCAGTTCTTCATACTAATTATAAGTAAATTACTAAAATGATATATGAATATAATTTAAAGTTTTTATTTTGAAGTACATTATATACAATTCTTTTGGAGGGGTTGAGAGAAGTGGTGTCAACTGCTATTGGTCTTAGTAAATGCGATTTCATATGGCTTTGCATGATTATTAAAGACTATTAAACTGCTGGATATAACAAGGTACCTTTTGCTTTAAGGACAGATTATTTCACTCTTCTTTAGAAAGAAGAAAATAATCCATATTAGAAAATATAGCTAAGAAAATATTTTAATTTTTCCAGGTACTATGTTAAATAAGATTGTATTTAAATATTTTATATATATTTTGCTTAGGTAACCTTTATCTCAAAGTAATATTTGTTTAGATTCTTTCCTAAAATTTTACCTTAACTATAATGTTGATATCTGTTTTGTAGATTCAGATTAAACTTTCTTGCATGCTGGGAAACTTATTTAATGAGGTAGCAAACCAATATCTGTTTTTGAAAGAAGCAAATGTATTACTTTCTAGGAGACTACTGATCATACTTTCAGTAAGAGCCTTGGGATTTCTGGAAACCACAAGTGCAGTATATTATATATGCTTCTCTTCTTCCCACAAAAACCCTAAGATAAGATTTCTTTCATTAACTGCAGTTTATGTATGAAATGTGATGGGACAATATAGTATTTTGTGATTGTGACAATAATATGTCTCAATGCTAAGAGTTCAAAATATTGTAAAAATACACAATACAGAAAATAAAAATCCTTCTTAAATATCCCTGCTGGTTCCCTACCCCTGCTCCCTGTTATTGTCTTCACATTAATTGATTGAGAAAATGTGGAAACCAGTGAGTATATGTGTCCATAAGACAAAATATATTTGTGAAGTTGCTGGAAGCAATGTAGTTTTTAGTTTTGAGTTAGAAAATTTATTAGTTCTACCTTAAAGGTTTTAAAGCCATACAAAAGCAGTTATCTGTTGAATAGATATAAACTTTCATTTCAATTATAAAGGGTTTGGTTTATATGCATAAATGAGTTTTTGATATAATTCTGGGTAACTGAAGTTAGAAGAGGGTCTTTTTTGTACAGTCTATCTTATGGTAGGTAAAAGAAGGTGAGGGAAGAGTTTTGTTTTTTTAAAGAGATAGATATGGTCATTTCAACTGAATGATAGAGTGTATTATAAGGATTTAGGTTAACAAAATCTATTTTACTAATTGGTCATATACTAAGTATGTTTCTGGATAGTTTTATAAAAGCTAGACTAATCAAAGCCAAATGAACAGAATGAATAGCATAGAATTAGAATTCTGTGTAGATTAAGGTTTATTCCTCTAAATTGTTTAGGGGCAATGTTGATAGTAGGGCCATTGCCAACCTATAGCAACCATTACTCAAGAGATAAGGTCAGTGTTGTTATTCACAGCTGCTTCTTAATTTGCTGAGTCTGTCTGATTTGTTTTTTTAGGTGCTGAGGGTATAAATGGAGGAGAAGAGTCTGTAAACCTGAATGATGCAGATGAAGGATTTTCATCAGGGGCTTCCCTCAGCAGTCAGCCAATTGGGACCAAACCATCCTCCTCTTCTCAGAGGGGAAGCTTAAGGAAAGTGGCAACTGGGCGTTCAGCCAAAGATAAAGAAACAGCCTCTGCCATCAAATCCAGTGAGAGCCCTCGAGATTCAGTAGTTCGCAAGCAGTATGTACAGCAACCAACTGATCTTAGTGTAGATTCAGTTGAGCTGACACCAATGAAAAAACACCTGAGCCTGCCTGCTGGCCAGGTGGTGCCAAAAACCAATAGTTTAAGTCTAATCCGGACAGCCAGTGCTTCCTCAAGTAAATCATTTGACTATGTAAATGGCAGTCAAGCAAGTACCAGCATTGGGGTTGGCACTGAGGGAGTTACTAATTTAGCAGCTAACAATGCTAATCGATACTCAACCATCAGTCTACAGGAAGACCGGCTAGGTCAAGCTGGTGAAGGTAAAGAGCTCCTCAGCCCAGGAGCCCCCTTAACCAAGCAGTCTCGATCCCCAAGTTTTAATATGCAGCTAATATCCCAGGTGTAGTTTTGACATCCTCTCTTCTCTTTCTGCTTACCTTTTAAACTGAACATATTTCATTGTGTAAGAAGACACTTCATCCCACATTGTGAAAATACTGGTCATCATAATGAGATTTGATTTAGTTTAGGTATCTTCATATACTGTATTTTGTATGGAAACAGCAATAAGGTTTTCTTTCCCCTCCTTCCTATATCTTCTCTTCACCTATTCCTTGTAAATGTGTTTGTGAAGCAGTATAAAATGTTTGCCTTTTCCATGCCTTCCTTTCTCCTTGGGTGATGTGCAATCCATCGTAGGCTGATCGGTCCCATTTCAACACTGTGAGACTGAGGGTACATAGAGGAAATGGTGTATATGATCCCTATGAAATGATTCTTTGGCTTTTGCTTAAAAACAAAACAAAACGGGTTTGTTCTCTTAATCTATAGAACTATGAAGATTACTGGATCATATTTTTTTCTCTCTTAACCAGGAGTGCCTCAGAGATTCTGCTATGACTTTGGACTTCTCTGAGTCTGTGCAATCATATTCTGGAAAAGCATGGGGAAAGGTGGTAGATTGCTGCTCTTTTTCATTAAAATGAGAGTAGCTCTTTTTTTTCCCCCATCTCCTTTTTCCCCCCCCAGGACATAAATGTTCAATTACTGAGGCATTTAAATCAAGTTGTGACCACCTCCTTTGGAGGGCAGGGCTCTAAGTTGATTGTGTAATTGATAATGCACTTTCTCAATGGCTCTATAGTCATTATTAACATGTCTTCCCTCTTCCCCACAAGGACATAAGGTCATTTCTGTCCTTAAAATTTGAACAACTAACAAATCAGAGAATCCAAGAGGCAAGTTGTTTCCCAGGAATGATTGACACTTTGGTGCTGGGGTTTTGTGGGGGGAGGGGTAGATAGTTTTTGTTTAGGTTGTGTGGGATTGTGTGTGTGATGGGGTTTTGATTGGTTTTTTCTTTTCCTTTGTGAACTTATAATGACTGAAGTAGAATAGTACATCTTCAGGTAAAGAGAGGGATTTCTCAATCCACTTTCTGTGATGTCAGACTATTAGAGAAACCCTTTCAGCTGCTTTCTAGATGTATCTAAATTCAGTCAGATATTTTGGATTCAGAAACCTGAAGACCTGATAGATCACATACTCCAAGGAAACATATCAGGGACAGATAATTGGCTGAAAACATTGATGCTTCAATGTGACACATTTTTTTTAGAACATTTCTACCAGGGGGTACTGACTTGATTTATCCTACAAGGACCACACTGCCTTTGTGTTTAATGTAATGCAATTTGTGGACACTCTAATCATATATCTGCAAAGTTTCTCATTTTTATAAAACTTTGAAATCATGCCAGTAAGCTAGATGTTGAATGTATGTAAGTAGCATTCGGTAACTGCTGAAAGGCTAAAAAAAAGAAAAAAAAAGAAAATACATTATTGGTTGGAAAAAAAATTAATTCTGATTTGGTTGAATAAGTAACCTCTTCTGGGTCTCAGGCGCTAATGTTTGAAAAAGAAGGGAATATATTCAGTTTTTAAAAATCAGTGTATTGTGACTTGAACTGCTATAAGTTATCCTTCCACAAACTACATCAGAGCTATTAGTGCTTTGTACATGTAGATGTTTTTACTTTATTGTGAAAGAAAAATATATTGAATTTATAGAAAGCAAGTATTCTCCTAATTAACAAAAGTTTAAAATTTTATCTCTACCAATTAAAATTACAATAGATTTTGATAAACAGAAAAATGCCTCTTGTTTTTTTCACACCTAAAAATTCTCCCCTTTTATTTACTATAAGAACATTTGTTTTAAAGAGGGACTTTCTGTTAGAATCTTTATAAGAATAATGAGTTGCTTGTTTGAATTTAGTAATCTGTAACATTTTTCAGCTCATATGAAAATGGAAAACTGTAATAGAACCTGAACTAGTATCTATAACATTGCCAAAGTCTGGGGTAAAGATAAAAGTTGATAAATAGACAATTTATTGATTTTGTGTGTATGTATATATATGATGTGTATATGTATATATCACAGAGACATATTTTAGATATCCGTTGGATGTCAAATGAAAAGAATTTAAAAACAGCCAAAGTAAATGAGGTGTAAAGGTCTATAACATGGTAAGGATGGCAGAGTTTCAGGTATGTAAGGAAAGAAGCATTGTACTTACCTGGGAGTGAGATCTTGGCTTTGGCTGGAAGTCAGTCACTTTATGGCAGAAATACCTGGTTTATGTAGGAGGCTGAAGGACTGTTTTTAATTCAACAAATTGTGCATTTATTGGCATCTAAATCTAGCATGATTTTAGTTAAAGCACAAAAGAAATACCAAATAATATGAAATTACAGCAAAGCTGTAATATAATAAAATTTTCCTTTGGTTAGAAATCATATGTTATACCTGAAAAGTTGGTTTTAAATAATTTTCATCTTAGAGGATTTCATTTATCTGTGTATACATATATATTTTGTATGTATACATACTCATTAATGTTTCATGACCCTGTAATATTTGTTTTTAATTCTTTTAGGTGATATGATTTGGCTCCAATGAAGAAACATTTCATTTAGTCTAAACTTTGCATTCAGGGTCTTAGAACAGATTTCTTGTGCAAGATATAGTTAAAATGGAATGAGTTAGTTTAACAAACTGGAAGTCAAATTTTCTAAGAGATTTTTGATAGGCATTTGCATTACTTATTAGCATTTAATTAAAAAGTTTTATTTCTGATATACAACAGCTGTTACAAATATATGCCAGCAATATTCATATTTCATCCTTTAACAACCTTTTGTTTTATACTTACTACCATAAAAAATTCTACCCATCTATAGAAAAGATATTAGGGAGAAAATACTTGTTTTCTATAATAAAACGATTTGGTTGATGCCATCTATGCCAGGTTGGATTAAGGAATACAAAGAAATATCTGAAGGTTTTGGGAACTCTTTTCTATGACATTAATTATTAGAAAGCAAACTAAAATGTAAAGTGAAAAGTTAACTTAGAAATAAGATTTTTAAATATGAAAATATTTTTAAAAGCCAGGGGGAAAATGGCTATAATTTAAAATCTTGATTTCTACCACCACCCATACATACCTTTCCAATTCACTCTTCTGTGCCTATTAATTATAGAATCAGAATGTTTGTGCTAGAAGATACCCTAGAGATAATCTAGCTAGTCTCCCACCCCACCTCCCCACCCCACATTCATCCTCAGGAAACTGAGGCTCAAAAAGTTGTAATGTGATCAAGATCACATAACTAAAGCAGAGCCAGAATTAAACCCAGTCTGCCGTCAAATGCATATTAAAACCCACTGCCTCCTTATGCATACTGTGATAAATGTGGTACGTAACACTCTCCATTTCTGTAGATTCCTTACATTTCTGCCTAGTAGTTGCTGAATACAGCATATTAAGAAAAGTATTAAATCCAGAAAAAAGAGTAATAAATATAGATGAGAAAGTGTTAGAAATGTTATCTATACAGAAGTAATGATAGATGGGTAGATACATTATTCTTTATTCTAATTTATGCCTTACTATTTTCTGCCACACAACAGTTGTATGCTGCCATTTTATAGTTAATTATATGTCTGGGGATTTATTTAGTGCAAAATAAACTCAATGAAATAAATGGCTTTGATCAGTGTTCCTAGCTATTTTAAAGTAATTTTTGAATCAGCCAGCTTTCAGTCACCAAGGCGGCAAATTAATTATATTGCACAATGGGATATTGGAGAGTAAAGATTAAATAAATTTGATCCTGTTAATTTCTAATGTAGAAAGAGAGATTGAATCTTATGCTTAGAGCAGATACAAGCAATATTTCCTTATGTGACTGAAAAAGGTTTACAGTGTGAAGCTTATGATTCCATAATGGAACCGTAACCATATGTCATTTAAAGTGTATATACCATATAAAATGTCTTACATGTGGTAGTCTCAGCTATATAAGCTCATTATTTACAACCTGTATTCTCAAATTCCACTTAGTAGCTTTAAATTATAATTATTTATTAGACACTGGAATACTGAGAATAACCTTTCAGATTGTTTTGTTTGCACTACTCTTGTGAATATTTTAATTAAGTGGGGTGTTTTTCCTATCTCACTTTGTGAGGTTTGTATGGGTCCATTTTCGAGTACTTTAGTTGTTGACAATCAGTTGTCTCATTCAATTTTCTGCATCTCCATTTGTAAATAAAAAAAACCTCTAGTATCTTGTCTTTAGGATTAGTATCCTATTTATATGAACACTGGCAAGGAGGATCTCTCCATTTCTGATTTTGGATGACAGAGTAAGTTTTGTTTTGTTTTAAAAAAAATCAGTATTTCAGTTACATATTTGTTTTTCAGTTTAAAAAAGTTTAATAAGTCATGCCAGTGATCAGAAAATCTAAGAATTTTAGGGCAATTTTTCTATAGTATGGCTATGTTAAACAGTTTGAACATGAGATTTTTTATCTTTCAAGTTGAATGATTATTGTCATTGTTTCACCACTAAGTTGGTTGAGACATTTGTTTGTAATATTTTAATTTTTTAAAAGTGCTTTTTAGAAACAAGTTGTTTGAAAATCAACTAGAAATAGATAACTTAAACTCTTAAAAAATTAAGAATACTGCCAGATTATAAGAAGATGGAATGCAGTGTAAAGTTGTTAACAGTGCTAATAAAATCATAATGAGTCACCAGATTGGTAAAATTTTCCACGCTCAGGTGGTCATACTGATAATGTAAGACATAAATTTTAGTATTACTTGCTTTGTGTGTACCTGAAGGGTGGGTATATCATACTGGCACTGAGCAGATAAAAGAAATACACTATTCGTAGAAGAGTCATCATCACTCAGCCTCCTGGCCCATGTAGGCATATTCCTTCTAAACCTAACCACACAACCACAAAATTTTGGTAACTTCAGTCTCTTCAGTATTTTTGTAACCTTAGCCATTAGTCCTGTAAGAAATATATACAACAGCAAACAATTCAGGATAGAAGTTAGCCGAAAGCTGGGAATGATGTGAAATAACTGGCAACATGGTACAGAAATGTAGGGTCTATGTTTTGCTTCTGGATTTTGAGAAAATGTTAATCATGTTTACAAATTAAGGCATATTCAGATGTCTACTATTATGTTTAATATTCATTTTACAAAAACAGAGTAAGTGGGGCCAGGCATGGTGGCTCATGCCTATAATCCTAGCACTCTGGGAGGCCGAGGTGGGAGGATCACTTGAGCTCAGGAGTTTGAGACCAGTCTGAGTGACAGTGAGACCCTGTCTCTACCAAAAATAGAAAAATTAGCTGGGCATGGTGGTGCACACCTGTAGTCCCAGCTACTTGGGAGGTTGAGGCAGGAGGATTGCTTGGGCCCAGAAGTTTGAGGTTGCAGTGAGTTATGACACTACTACACTCTAGCCGGGGCAACAGAGTGAGTCACAAAAAAAGAAAAAGAAAAAAAGAAGCATAGCTTAAAAGTATAAGTGAGTTTTTAAAAATTGTATCTGGAGGCAGGTCTAATAAAGAATCTTTCATTTTCAAAGAGAAATTACTTAGATAATCTATTCCCAACTACAGAATTCATATTAATCTGGTTTGCTGTATTTGAGTGTAAACAGCTCAGTGTGGGTTGTATCAGAGGAAATTCTTTACATCTGCATTGATTACACAATTTACCAAAGAAAATTTATCTACCAAATATAATTTTTAAAGTACTGAACTGTTAAGGAATGAAGCCCCTTTAACCTTAAAGGATTGCTTTTTAACCTTGGGGGAATATTAAGATTCTTTGACCTGGAAAATAGGTTTAAGTAGCTAAAATATTCAATTTTAAGTTTTCTTATGTCAGCAAAATGTCAATATTTTATAATTCCAAAACTACCAGTTAAAGGTTAAGTCCAAATATTATTTCTTATGGCACATTTTCATGTCTCCTTAACTCAAATTAAGTATTCTGCTCATCAGTATTGAATAAAAGAGAGAAGTTCCTAAAATTGGTATACTGTGTAGTATTGTGGGTTTTTTAGGTAAAATTGAGGAAATTATGGAAATGCACCTTTTTCAATGGGCAATGGCAATTATTTCTAATAAGTATGATATTGATTAAACTGGTACAGTTTGTTTACATGATTTATGTACATGATCACTCTGTGTCTTTTTCTTTGCAGAAAAACATGATTAGGTTAAGAAAAGCTAAAATACTCATTTTTAAAATGTATAGACCAATAAGAACTAAAGCTTTTAAACTGTTAAAAAATGATTTTTTTGGAAATCATGAAATATATATTAACTGATGTTCCAAACAGGTTCTATGTATTAGTTTTTGATATTAGGTGGTAGTTAAAAAGTAATGAATATATTGATTAACTATCTTGGAAAGAGAAGAATAGCTTTCTGACAACCACTGATACTGGTTTGGGGTGGTTTTTTGTGTTTTTGTTTTTAAGTTTTATCATCCAAACTGAATTGAGATGTGCTCCATGTTCCATGTGGTGTTTTAAAATATTTGTAATAAGTTCATCTACTTTACACTGAATCTTTTTTATTCTTATTCTAAAAGTCATGCTGGCTTTACATTCAGTTTAACTGGTTAAGTGAAACAGGAAGGTGCAAAGATTATTTTCTCACTATTTTTCTCATGGTAATTTGGCTTTCCTGAGGTACAGTTTCTGAAGGATTTTTATTGCTTTGGCATTATGTAATCTGATGTGTCGCAATGGACAAGCAAACAGGAAATATCCTACTTTCATATGTTTGCCTCATAAAAGGATATGGAATGTACAGATCGGGTTTTTTACCAGCATCAACCTATAGCTTGGTATAAATTTCCCAAGTGTTCCGAGAATAGTGCTGGTGAAAATTTCAATAGGATAGGCACATAGAAATATGACCTCTATTGAGTGATGTCCTTTCAACTTAGGACTAGTAAAAACCTTCATTTTTTCAGAACTGAAGAAAAAAACCACACATTTAAGATCATACTTATTGGTGCATGTAAGCCATTATCCTGTCTTACTGAATTGATTAATGCTGTTGATTGTTGAAATGTGAAATGTAGTAGTCACTGTTGACTTTGTAAATATCTGCCAGAGATGAAAAAATATTTTAAGTTAATGTAAATAAAGATGTATAAAATTCAATATCAGTCTGCAATGCAGAAACATATCTAAGATGTTAAATATTGTGTTTCTTGAGATGTGTAATTTCCCCCAGATGTATCTAGCTACATTAAGAATGTAAATTTTCTTTTGTACAGTATAAAAATACAGCTTTATTTGGCTTTTAACTTGATTTCCTTGAGTTGACTTTATCTTAACTAAATTTTATATCTTAAAAAGGTCCTTTCTTTTTTTTTTTCAAGGCACACCACTTTGTATATCTGAACTTTTATATCATACCTTATTAAATTAAGGCAATATGTAAAATTATAACACCATAAAATAAGAAATAACATGAAGGCAGGCATGAAGTTTATACATACAATATATGCTATACATTTCTGTAGTTAATTGTGAAGATACAAATTCACTGAACTTTTAAGCAGCCAAATGTAAAGAGAGAAGATTAATTACATGATTTTCAGATGTCCTTAAAATTAAATCAGCTTCTCAGGTGAAACACAACTGTTTCTAATACTGAAATGCTAGAAAGTTTTCTTTCTTGGGTCCTTATAAAGAGGAGCCAACATTACTACAATACCATTTACATTCCCTTTAGCAATGCATGAAAGTGCCTGTTTCCTTCCGCCCTCACCAGCAATTAAACTTTTTGATCTTTCCCACATTGTTTTCTAAAGATACTTTAGTCTTCTATTGGAATATGGGTTTAATCAAGAGTTGAGCTCCAGACCCTCTTTTCCTTTCCCTTCACATGCATTTCCTAGGAAAAATCTCTTTTGTGCCTTTTCCCTTATGACTGTTTATTCTTGCTATGGATCAAAGCTTTATTCTCCATTTTATTTCAGATTCAAGCAATAAAACACATTGTCTTTTTGATATCTTGTTTATTATACCTTAATCCAAATACTAGGAGTTCCAGAAGAGAATTGCATAAGGCAACTCACCAGGCTTGTTTTTCTCTTTAACTCTAGATCTGCATTAGTTAGAAAGGATGAGATTCACCAACTGACAGTTCCAATTTTTCCTTTTATTAGATATGTAATACTTGCTCATTTTGAAAATCTTAGAAAATACAGAAAAAGTACAATGGGAAAAGTCATTCTCCTTAAGGTATTGTAATACAATTGTGATATTAATAAAATAGTGGAGGGCACTATTCCTCCCCACACATACAACTCTCATCCAGGTAGGTTACAATATTTTATAGTCCCCACATGAATTAAACAGTCTCCCACATGAATTAAACAATAACAACTAACATTTACTCAGTGCTTAGGATGTGCCCAGCACCATCCCAAATACTTTAAAGAAAATGCAGTAATTCACTTAATACAATAGCATTAGGTAAGTACTATTATTCTCCTTTTATAAGAAAACGAAAGCACATATGTCCAAGGTCACAGAGCTAGTTAAGTGGCAGAGCTAGGATTGAACCCAGACACTCAGGCTTATGCACTTGTGAACTTAATCATAACATAATGCTTCATTACAATGTTGACTGTTTTCAACCATTAGTATACTTACCAGACACCTGCCCTATCCCCATAAGGCAAAGCCCCCCCAATGGGGGATATGAAGAAAGGGAGGGGCTAGATCTCAACAAAGCTAGATTATTGTTTAATAATAGACAAACTAAATCCATGAAAGAATACAATTCTATCCTAGGCATTCACAGTTACAAATTAACTCTTCTATGCATATACAGTGGTTCTAGTTGTACACCATCCTTGGGAGAAATGAGAAAATAGTCCTTATATGGTTCATATAAGGAACCTTAGTTGAGAGAAGCTGTTTTAGAGTATAATAAAGCAGAGGAGACTCCCAAAATATAAAACTTGAAAATATCTGACAGTTCTTTCCCCCATCCCCTTTTCCATCCACACAACAAAAGCTGCCAGGTAGCATGGGAGGAAATCATAACTTTGTTGGACTGACTTAAACAATTATTTTATGATTTAATGTTATTTTTAAGTACATGGGAGAGGGGAGGGCACAAGTTTAGGACTTCTAAATGTCTTAATCTGGCCCTGGGTTAAAATGCAAATAGGGGCCGAGCATGGTGGCTCACGCCTGTAATCCTAGCACTCTGAGAGGCTGAGGCAGGCGGATTGCTCAAGGTCTGGAGTTCAAAACCAACCTGAGCAAGAGCGAGACACTGTCTCTACTAAAAATAGAAAGAAATTAATTGGACAACTA
>VBSM01001562.1:41872328-41889539 GCA_008086735.1 Cheirogaleus medius | reverse complement strand
AAGAGGTGCTGTATCACCATTGTTTCTTATAGCTGAATAGTACTCCATGGTATATATATACCACGTTTTATTAATCCGCTCATGTATTGATGGGCACTTCGGTTGTTTCCACATCTTTGCAATTGTGGATTGTGCTGCTATAAACATTTGAGTGCAGGTGTCTTTTTCGTAGAGTGACTTTTGTTCTTTTGGGTAGATGCCCAGTAATGGGATTGCTGGATCAAATGGTAGATCGACTTGTATTGCTTTAAGGTATCTCCATATTGCTTTCCACAGAGGCTGAACTAGTTTGCAGTCCCATGTAGTGGTAGTTTTATTTCTTTTTAAATATAACATATTGTTAAATTCTTAGAAGTCATTCTTTGGACAAAAGAGAACTTTAATAGTTGAGTAATATTGCATACTTATCCATTAATGATATATGGTTTCCTCCACTGTACTTTTGGATTGTTTCTAACTTTTTATTATTGTAACAATGAAATAGTGATTGATTTTGATGTAGGAGTTGAGTCTTTGAACGTAAGTTTGCTGGAGGTTAGCTGGTGTAGGAACAATATCGCCTTCTTGTTTTTGCTTTTTTTTCAGGCTACATATCTGGAATTTCCAGTTTCATTTTCTCCCAATAGATTAATAATTTAAAGACACTTTTTATGTAGTCTGAGCATAGTGGGCTTTTATGTTTTTCAAATCTTCTTTTAAGTCTTTTATGATTTCTCATCCACACCTGATTTGAAGCCAGTTGTTTTAGCTAGTAACTTCTATCAAGGCTTTTTAAGCATTTAACTTTGTATAGAAACTTTTTTTTGAGATAGGTTCTTACTCTGTTGCATGGGCTAAAGCACATTGGCGGTCATCATAACCCATTGTAGCCTCCAACTCCTGGGCTCTAGCAATCCTCCTGCCTCAGCCTCCCGAGTAGCTGGGACTACAGGCACGTGCCACCACACCTGGCTAATTTTTTATTTTCTGTAAAGATGTGGTCTTGCTTTGTTGCTCAGGCTTGTCTCTAATTCCTGGACTCAAACATCCCTTCCACCTCAACCTCCCAGAGTGCTGAATTATAGGCTTGAGCAACCGCACCCAGCCTTTATTTATTTGTTTAAGAAACGAGATCTTGCTATGTTGCTGAGACGGTCCTTGAACTCCTGGGCTCAAGCAATCCTCCCACCTCAGCCTCCTGGCTAGCTGTGACTAGCGGCATGTACCACTACTCCTTGTTACTTGATATTTTTAAATTCATATTTTGTATGCTAAACATTTAAGTTGTATAATTGCAGTAACAAGTTCTCTCATGTAGACTGCATATATGGAAACTGGATATACGATAGAAGTAGAATTGCAGGTCACTGGGCTAAATCAATAAATGGTGTCGGCACAATTGAATATTCCTATGAAGAAAAGAAATTGGATCTCTACCTTCCATTATAAACAAATTAATTAAATATTTAAACATGAAGAACAAATTGTAAATGCCTTCAAGAGAAAATACGAGAAAGCCGGGCATGGTGGCTCACGCCTATTATCCTAGCACTCTGGAAGGCCAAGATGGGAGGATTGCTTGAGCTCAGGAGTTCGAGACCAGCCTGAGCAAGAGTGAGACTGTGTTTCTACTAAAAATAAAAAATTTAGCCAGGCATCGTGACATGCGCCTATAGTCCCAGCTACTTGGGAGGCTGAGGCAGGAGGATTGCTTGAGCTCTGGAGTTTGAGGTTGCTTGAGCTGGGCTGATACCATTAGCACTCTACTCAGGGCAACAGAGTGAGACTATCTCAAAACAAAAAGAAAAAAATATATGAGAGAATATGGTTTTTGTCTTAATCATAGAAGATTTTCTTAAAAATATATAATCAAAAGAAAAGATTGACAAATTTAACTAGTTAAAATTCAGTGTTTTCTAAGAGAATGAGGAGACAAACTACAGACTGGGAGAAAATATTTACAAAAGGCATCTTTTTATGGTTTTTAGAGATAGGGTCTTGCTCTGTTTTTCAGGCTGGAGTGCAGTGGTGCAATCATAGCTCACTGCAGCCTTGAACTCCTAGGTGCAAGCCATCCTCTGGCCTCAGCTTCCTGAGTAGCTGGGACTACAGGCACATGCTACCATGCCTGGCTAATTTTTTTGTTTTTTATTTTCAGAGACTATGTCATTTTTTTGCCCTTGCTGGTTTCATATTCCTGGACTCAAGTGATCCTCCCACCTCGGCTTCCTCAGTTGCTGGGATTACAGATGTCAGCCACTGTGCCCAGCTGCAAGAGACATATCTGATAAAGAACTGTTGATCCAAAATATACAAATAACTCTTAAAATTCAACAGTAAGAAAACAATTCAATTTAAAAATGGGAAACGGACCTGAATAGACCCCTCACTAAAGAAAATATACAAATGGCAAATAAGCATATGAAAAGATGCTCAACATCATGTCATTAGGGAATTGCACATTAAAACAATGAAATACCACTGCACACCTATTAGGATAGCCAAAATCCAAAACACTGACAATACAAAATGCTGGCAAGGATGTGGAGCAATAGGAATTCACTTATTAACTGGTTGGAATGCAATTGGTATAGCCTTTTGAAAGAGACTTGGACAGTTTCTTACAAACAACTCTTACCATACAATCCAGTAATTATGCCCCTTAGTATTTACCCAAATTAATTAAAATTTATGTCCACATAAAAACCTGCATGTGGACCTTTATATCAGCTTTATTCACAATTGCCAAAACTTGGAAGCTACAAAGATGTCGTTCAGTAGATGAATGTATAAACAAACTGATACATCCTAACCATGGAATATCATTTAGCACTTAAATTAAAAAAAAAAAAAGTTACCAAAAGCCATTAAAAAGACTTAAAAGGGCCGGGCATGGTGGCTGACGCCTGTAATCCTAGCACTCTGGGAGGCCGAGGTGGGTGGATCGATCAAGGTCAGGAGTTCAAAACCAGCCTGAGCAAGAGCAAGACCCTGTCTCTACTAAAAAATCGAAAGAAATTAACTGGCCAACTAAAAATATATAGAAAAAATTAGCCGGGCATGGTGGCACATGCCTGTAGTCCCAGCTACTCGGGAGGCTGAGGCAGGAGGATCACCTGAGCCCAGGAGTTTGAGGTTGCTGTGAGCTAGGCTGATGCCATGGCACTCTAGCTCGGGCAACAGAGTGAGACTCTCTCTCACACACACACACAAAAAAAGACTTAAAAGAACCTTAAATGCATAATAATACTTAATGAAAAAGCCAATCCGAGAAGGCTACATACTGTATGATTTCAACTACGTGACATTCTCGAAAAGACAAAACTATGGAGATAGGAAAAAGATCAGTGTAAAGTCTGTTTTTATAAAAAATAGCACTTCTTTTCATCAAATGGCATAGAAAAGATACTTCTTCTGAAAAGAGGAAACCTGTGAAATAATGTTCAACCTCATTGGTAATTAGGGAAATGCAAATTAAGATACCTTTCTTCATGAGATTTGGTTTTTACCCACTAGTTTGGCAAAGATAAAGGAGTTTGGATAAAACCAAATGTTAGTGCAAATACAGATCAATGGGAACACCTTTTTTGGAAAAGTTTGACACTATTACCGTTACATATTGACATAAATTACATGTATTGACATGAAAAACATCTGTTTCCAAAAGAAAATTAATAAGGAGGGCATTGTTTTGCATTTTTAAAACTCTTTAATATCTGGCTTAATAGAAGACAAGTGAATTTTCTTATCTGCTTCACACATTCCGTTAACCAACATGGTGATGTATCATCACACATCATATAGTTTGAATATCTCACTGTATGAACAGTCTTGATTGACAGTCAAAAGTTAATTAATGTTTTAGTTTTATTATGAAATAGTTCTGACCTCAGGGACTTCAGCCACCCTTAGACCACACTTTGAGAACTGCTGTGCTAGAGCATAGGCAATTTGAAATAAGCATTCATTATATTGTAGATAGCAGTTGATATTTAAAGAGGAGATTGAAAAATGTAAGTTAAATCAGGGTCTGTTAAGAGAGCTTCTGCCATAAAAAACTATTTATATCTCATCCTCAACAATTATAGTTTGTACATTTGTACATTTGTTCAAGAAAGAAATATAACTAACAAAGTCCCTTTTAGTCCTCCCTTCAGGGGCAACTACTGTCATAAAGTGAATGCATGCATATTCTTCTAGTCTGTGGTTTTGCTTTGTTTTTCTATTTTTACATATATTTTTCTGTATCTGAACAGGATGTTTTGTGTGTTGAAATTTGTATAAACAGTGTCATAGTCTGTTTTCTTTATTTTGTATTTTTAGATATTTTGTATATATGTTGTTAAACCTTTATGTAAGGTGGTGATTTTTTAGTTAAAATTTTATCTTTTTTTTCCTGTTAATTAATTTTGCCCTTTCATCCTAAATGTATGTTGCATTTTCTCTTTCAGAATCATTGAAAAATGGCTCTGCTACAGATGGTGGAAATAAAGTTTATTCTTTTCAGAATAGAAAACACTCTGAAAAGATGGCTAAATTAGGTATGTTGCTTTTCTGATTTCTGTAATTACTATTCACCTTTCCTAAGGTATATTTAACCACATTCCCCATGATTATCATCCCATTGCATTTCCTAAAAGAATGATGAGAGATTACCTACGATTTAGGGAATGATGAGGTATTCCCTAAAAGAATAATGTCATTTTATATTGTATGTAAGTTCATTTGTTTTTTTTCATACTCAGATGTCTTCTGCTTTATAAGCTTCTCATAGTAGGGACCCAGTCTTCATTCTTTCTTTTGTTCTTCCTGAAATATCTAGCACAGGTTCTTAACAAATTTTTGTGAAGTAATGACTGACTTGGGAGTCACATCAAGGTATTCTGAATTGATTAAATAATAGTTTTACACTCAGTCTACAAAAATGTTTCTATTATAGAAAACGATTTACATAAAACTGTTAGGAATACAGCCAGGTGTGGTGACTCATACCTGTAATCCTAGCACTTTGGGGAGGCCAAGGAAGGAGGATTGCTTGAGCTCAGGAGTTTGAGACCAGCCTGAGCAAGAGTGAACCCATCTCTACAAAAAATAGAAAAATTAGCCAGGTGTGGTGATGCACACTTGTAGTCCCAGCTACTCTGGTGGCTGAGGCAGGAGCATCGCTTAAGCCCAGGAGTTTGAGGTTGCAGTGAGTTATGATGACTCCACTATACTCTAGCTGGGGTGACAGAGCAAGACCCTGTCTCCAAAAAAAAAAAAAAAGAAAAATTCTTAGGAATGGTCTATTATAATATTTTTCTTACTCAAGTTACCACCTATACCAATTACACCTGAATTGCTGATTTTCAGAAAACTGAACTAAACTTATATAACATTAAAATTAAACTGTCAATTTAAGTCTTTACAAAAGTTCAGATGGCACTGGAATTGGATCTTCTGGTTTGACAGGTCATCATTTTCGAAAGCTTTATGGAAAGGAAATAATGTATGTGAAAGCACTTTGAAAATTAAGAAGATCCATAATATATAAAGGTTTGGGAATACCAGAAAGTCAAGAGCAAGGGAATAATAGTTATCCACCTGGTAAAATGTAATAGTTGTATTAGAGGGCTTGTAATCTATAAATACAAAACACCTATGTATATTCCTTAGTGGTGCATTTTTATTTTTTTTTTCAGACAAAGTCTCACTCTGTTGCCCCAGCTAGAGTGCCATCGCGACAGCCTAGCTCACAACAATCTCAAACTCCTGGGCTCAAGCAATCCTTCTGCTTCAGCATCCCTAGTAGCTGGGGCTTACAGGCACACACCACGATGCGCCGCTAATTTTTCCATTCTTAGTAGAGATGGAGTCCTGCTCTTGCTCAGGCTGGTCTTGAACTACTGAGCTTAAGTGATCCTCCCACTTCAGCCTCCCAGAGTGCTAGGATTACAGGCATGTAAGGCCACACCTGGCCTTAAATATTCTTAATTTCTGTATTTATTATAAACCAGTAACAATTTATGGACTGACACTAACTTATGGCTCATATACTTTGAGTAGTACTGAAATATAGACTGGCTTGGAATAAGGAAATTAGGAAAGTGTTACATCATAGCATTATTTTATTTTGCCCCTAGACCAGAGGTTTAGAAATGGAATGAAGAGTATTCATTTTAATTATGAAAAACACTGTGAAAGAAATAACAGCACAAGGGAACACATTAGAGACAAAGAAACTGAAAATAATTTCCGTATATCAGCAGGTGTGGAGAAACTGAGAACGAAGCTTACCTAAAAGAGAACCTAACGAATGTAATTTTGGAGAAATTGAAGTAATATGATACATCTGGGTAGAGTAGGGCTTGACCTGTGGCTTTCATCTGGAATTAATTCATTGGTTAGAGGTGGCTGCCTGAAGCATCATATTGAGAAGGATTCTCAGGAACCAGGCTTAGTAGGAAATGGTGTAGTGATGAGTTGGTGATAGTTGTGGAAGGGTTAAGATGTATTAAAGACAGACAGTGAAACTAGTTGAGGAGGTAAGCAGGCTGGACAGGATGTATAGAAGGTAAAAGGTAAACAGTTAGGGGATGAATTCACAGAGGAGAGGTTTGATAGGACCAAGCAGTGATATCCATGTTTCTATTAATACTTATAAAGAGTAATTCTATTTTAAATCATTTATGAGCTGTATTTCAAAGTGTATATGATGGAGCTCCTTGACAGTGTTTCGTTCAGCAATCATTTTTTGACCTCTCAAAATGAGGAGTAAAGATACCAAAATGATTAAGACAGTTTTTCACAGATTGGTGAAGATTATACCTACTGATACAAATAAAAACAGAAATAAAACAATTGTTCTTAAGTGTGAGTGCTGTAATAATGATAGCAGTTACTATTGAGCAATAACTGTATGCTAGGATCTGTATTTAGTGATTTATCTCTCTATCCATCTATTTAGATGAGCCTGTGGAGACTGAAACTAGAGAGGTTAAGTACTGTGTCCAAAATCACAGAGAGGTGGTAGAGCCAGGTTTAGAGCCCAAGCTTGTTTAATTCAAAGCCTATACCCTTACCTGCTATTGCACAGTTTCCATAGAGTTATATACAAGCTACAAGGGTTGCCCAGAGTACAAAGGGATCCTTCTGGGGTAAATCAAGGAATGCTTTAGAGGTGGTGATGCCAATTCTTTTTTTTTTTTTTTTTTTTTTGAGACAGAGTCTCACTCTGTCACCCGGGCTAGAGTGCCGTGTCGTCAGCCTAGCTCACAGCATCCTCAAACTCCTGGGCTCAAGCAATCCTCCTGCCTCAGCCTCCCAAGTAGTGGGACTACAGGCATGCGCCACCATGCCCGGCTAATTTTTTCTCTATATATTTTTAGTTGCCATATAATTTATTTCTATCTTTAGTAGAGACGGGGTCTCGCTCTTGCTCAGGCTGGTCTTGAACTCCTGAGTTCAAAGGGTCCACCCGCCTCGGCCTCCCAGAGTGCTAAGATTACAGATGTGAGCCACCACGCCTGGCCTGATGCCAATTCTTGAGGGATGAATAAGAGTGTGTCAGGAAGACAGGGAGATGGGGATATTCACGATCCATTCAGGCAACTGCAAGTGCAAGTGCTGAAGGATGGTTGGAGCACAAACTGCCAAATGGAGTCAAGTAAAGATGAGACTTGATAAGTTGTAGGGGGCTGGATAATGAAGGGCCTGTATATCAAGCAAAGGAGTATATATATTCCATATATGGATAAGGTGAGGAGAAGTTATTGGTGTTTTAAGTAGAAGTGTTAACTTAATTAGATTTGTATATTAGAAAGCTCATGCTGGCAATGTGAACTGGCCACTCTTAGAGTCCAGACAGTTGTGGTGAGAGCAGGAATGAAGTTACGAACTGTGGGAATAGAGTGAGGTGATGAATTAGAGATGCGGTCAAGAATGGGATAAGGGTGAGGAAGCTGGATTCTATGATGATCTTGGGATTTTGGCACTTATATCTTTATAGATAGATACTATGAAATAGGAGAGGGAATACAGTAGGAAGAGGCATTTTCAGGCAAAAATAATTGTGCTAGGCATTGTTCCTGGGGCTTATTAGACATGTTTAGTTTGATTCATCTGAAAAATATTCGAATATCTGCCCATCTGTGTTTGCTGACATGAATGACTGTCTTGTTCTTTTTCCTTTTCAATTCTTTTTCTTTCTTTCTCCTTGTCCCTTTGTAGTTTTAATAGTTATTTAAAATCAGGTAGAGAATTTTTATATTTCAATATAAAACTGAAATTATCTCAGCTAAGTTGCTTTGTACTTTTGTGGCTTTTGTTGATGTGAATTTTTTCCCCTATCCTGTGGATCAGCACCCTTTAGTCCAAAAATGGTGTAAAGAGAGGACCAAGGACTGCGCTATAGGCATGCCTAGAATGTTTGGAAGGATGAGGATGGTGAAGAAGAGATGGAATAACTACCAAAAGTAGCCACATGACCAGGATAATGTCATAAGAGCCAAAAGGAGAAATAATATCAAAGAAAGATTTAACAAAAAAAAAAAACCCTCGTAATTATGTGGGTGACCAAGGAGATTTAAGAAAAAATAAAAAGCCAGTGCATTTGTGGAGACTGTCATTAGTATCTCGGGTCAGTTTCAGATTAGAGAATAAAAATAGGAGCAGGATTAGAAAGGGTTTAGGAGCAAGTAAAATGGCTTTAACTTAAGCAAATTCAACTATACCTTCTCCATTAAAAAATAAAAGAAGGGGCCAGGTGTGGTGGCTCACCCCTGTAATCCTGGCACTCTGGGAGATCAAGGCGGGCGAATCGCTGAAGGTTAGGAGTTCAAAACCAGCCTGAGCAAGATTGAGACCCCGTCTCTACTAAAAATAGAAAGAAATTAATTGGCCAGCTAATAATATATAGAAAAAATTAGCCAAGCATGGTGGCGTGTGCCTGTAGTCCCAGCTACTCGGGATGCTGAGGCAGTAGAATCGCCTGAGCCCAGGAGTTTAAGGTTGCTGTGAGCTAGGTTGATGCCACGACACTCTAGCCTGGGCAACACAGTGAGACTCTGACTCAAAAAAAAAATAATAGTAAAATAAATAAAAGAAGGGAGATAATTTAGTATGTACCTTTTTTCTCAGTGAGCAGTGTCCCGGTATGAGTATCAACTTGGGAAATGTAAATCTGTTCTTTCATTCGGGTTCATTTACCACATGCCTCTCAGGTGTGAAGAGTATAAGCACCGTTAAAGATTATATTTTTCATTTAAAATGGCCCCTAAACAGAAACTCACTATTCCATCTGATGCTCGATTGTGGAATTGGCCATCTGTTCAATACTATATTATATTTTTTACATATTCATATGTATTATAGAGCTTTAAACACAAAATAAAGTGTACCACACTTTATGGAAAATAAGATATTTTAAAGTATAATTTTAACTATGCATAATTTTCACTTGATTTTAGTTCCCCTTTTCTGGCCCTTCTTTCTCACCACTAGCAAAGATGTGCCTCAGGTACATATGGTAAGAAATGGAAGGAGTGTAAGTGGTTGATGGAGAGAAAAGAGTATGATAATTAGAGAAAGCAGCAAGGTCAAAGTTCTTTCTTTTTTTGAGAAAAATGGATAATTGAAGGAAGATTTGAAGATGTGGAGACAACAACTAATAGGGTGAAAACGTAGTACTCTTGGCCAGGCGCGGTGGCTCACACCTGTAATTCTAGCACTCTGGGAGGCCGAGGTGGGCGGATCGCTCTAGGTCAGGAGTTCGAAACCAGCCTGAGCAAGACCGAGACCCCATCTCTACTAAAAATAGAAATAAAATAATTGGCCAACTAAAAATATATAGAAAAAATTAGCCGGGCATGGTGGCTCATGCCTGTAGTCCCAGCTACTCGTGAGGCTGAGGCAGGAGGATCGCTGGAGCCCAGGAGTTTGAGGTTGCTGTGAGCTAGGCTGATGCCATGGCACTCTAGCCCCGGGCAACAGAGTGAGACTCTGTCTCAAAAAAAAACAAAAAACAAAAAAAAATGTAGTACTCTTAATATGACTAGGTTTATTTATCATTCTGGTAAAAGTAGCAAGCAGGTTTTTTTAAAATAATGTATGTAAGTGAAATAAGGCTATTTCCCTCTTCATCTGCTGTCATCCATTAAAAGGTTTTTATATATTTCTTTGTTTGTTTACAGCTTCAGAACTGGCAAAAACACCAAGAAAAAGTGTTTCATTCAGTTTGAAGAATGATCCTGAAATTATGATAAACATTCCTCAAAGTAGCAAAAGTAAGACATTACATCAGTTCTTTGAAAGGAGTTTTGATAGTTGCTTCAAGTTAGAGATTACTTTTTCTTGTCTGTGTGATTTTTAAATATTCTTTTCTATTCTGAAAATTCATTCAGTAGAGTATAGTTAATACTCTAACCTGTGTCCCTTAGTGTATCCATATTTAGCAGTCAATAAAAGGGGAAGATATCTGTGCTAATTGAAGTTGTGCAAATTGACAGGCCCAACTAGAAATAGTCTTTAAGTCCCATTGTCATTTGCTTAAGTTACACAGTTGTTCATGGAAGATTTGGCTTTGGCAAATATTATATGAAATAAGGCTTTCAGGGTTTGGAAGTTTTATAGATTGTAGAGAACTGTGGAACAGCTGTTTTAAATTACCCATTTCAACTAGGTTAAACAGTGTACTTTTATTTTTCTTTCTTTCTTTATTTATTTAGAGACAGAGTCTCACTCTGTTGCCTCGGCTAGAGTGCCATGGCGTCAGCCTAGCTCACAGCAACCTCAAACTCCTGGGCCCAAGCAATCCTTTTGCCTCAGCCTCCCGAGTAACTGGGACTACAGGCATGAGCCACCATGCCCGGCTAATTTTTTCTATATATTTTTAGTTGGCCAATTAATTTCTTTCTAGTAGAGACGGGGTCTTGATCTTGCTCAGGCTGGTTTCGAACTCCTGACCTTGAGCGATCCTCCCGCCTTGCCTCCCAGAGTGCTAGGATTACAGGCGTGAGCCACCGTGCCCGGCCTTCATTTATTTTTTATTTATTTATTTATTTTTTGAGACAGAGTCTCACTGTGTTGCCCAGGCTAGAGTGCCGTGGCGTCAGCCTAGCTCACAGCAACCTCAAACTCCTGGACTCCAGCGATCCTCCTGCCTCAGCCTCCCAAGTAGCTGGGACTACAGGCATGCACCACCATGCCTGGCTAATTTTTTTTTTCTGTATATTTTTAGTTGGCCAATTCATTTCTTTCTATTTTTAGTAGAGACGGGGTCTCGCTCAGGCTGGTTTCAACCTCCTGACCTTGAGCTATCCACCCGCCTCGGCCTCCCAGAGTGCTAGGATTACAGGGGTGAGCCACCGCGCCCGGCCTTCATTTATTTTTTATTAGAGATGGGATCTTGCTATATTGCCCAGGCTGGAGTGCAGTGGTTATTTATAGGTGTAATCACAGTACACTGCAGCCTCGAACTCCCGGGCTCAAGTGATCTTCCTTACTCAACCTATTCAATAGCTGGGACTACAGTAATGCACCACTGAGCCCAGTCCCTGTGTACTTTTTAACAATCAAAAATAAAAGGGGCTCCATTTTCCCTTATTAGAATGCTACAGAAATGCAAAAAGAAGCTGTAATTAATTGAGAGTAATCATGTAATTAATAGTGATAATTCTGTGCAGTAATATATCTAATGGAGATATAATTAATTAAGAATTCAATAATATGTGGTAGCCTCTGTGTAGAAGTTGCACCTTTGTTTTAATAAAACTAGACTCAAAAAGTGAAATATTTGTAGTAAGTCATGGTTTTTTTGTTTCATTCTTTAGAGCATTCTGCTTCAGACAAAGTTCAGCTGAAGGTAAGCAATTGACTAAAAACAAGCAAAACCTTTAGTGTTACAAAGTAAGACATGATAGCCAACAATTCATGAAAAATTTCCTTTCTTAATTTATAGACTGCTTTGTAATTTACAGGTATTTGGCAGTTAAATACCTAACTAATAAATGGAGAATTTGAGGTTCAGAGAGGTGAAGTGCCTTGCCTGAGTGAATCTAACTAGGAAAGAAAAAAGCTAGAAAATGAAGCCAGATCTTTTGGACCCAACTGTTGTGGTTTTTTGCTGTGTAAGAACTATCCCCGGGTGACACTTTGGGCTTGATGATTTAAAAAAAAAAGCAAAGAACTATTCCTGGGTATTTTTGACTTAGTGGAGCTGACCTGGAATATTTGGGGTTTTGTTTTGTTTTGTTTTGCTTTTATATATAATGTACTGTTGTTTCTTAACGGGAGGTTGATCCCAAGATCCATTAAATCCATTACTCTATCCTTTTACAATTTATATTTGAAAACTAAACTGTTTTAGGTAAATTCATTCCAGGGTATCTAAAAGAAATTGACAAATTTTATCTCATCTTTTGTGGTTTTGTGGTGTTATTTTTTTCATTCAAGTGGCCTTGCCTAGATATGGGCAAGCCCAAATACGCATAGAGGAATTTAGGGCATTGAGTACGTGGGTGGTGAGTGTGTCCAGCCCTGGGTGGCAATAGGTTCAGATATGCCTGGTTTTATGTACAGACTAAGTTAAGCAGACCCCTTAGATAAGAATGTGAGTATAGATATTTATGGCCTGTGCCGGAATGTCCTATTTAGGCAAGTCTAGGTATGGGATTAGACATGTCAGAATCTCCTTTGTCTTTAATAATGCTTTTTTCCTTTATTATGTCTTGTATATTGTATCACTATAAAAGAAAAAAAATTCATTGCCATAATCCATTCAAGAATTTAGATACATTAGAGCATTCTTTTTCAAGTTGCAGTTACAGTCCGTGAGTAGATCTTGTCAACTGTTCTAAAAAGACAATCAGAAAACCTGTTGCTCAAACAAGGCTACACACTGCAATAACAGACAACATCACCGTGACAGAGTCTTAGTGTACTGTCTTAGAAGACCAAGTTCAACGGAAAATATGTATAGGGCCTAGGGATCGTGTGCTCAAATGCTGTAAGGAAGGATTTTAAGATGAGAACTAATTGATATTGGGCAAAGTTGGGGGCATGATGCTTTAGCATTGGTAGACACAGTTAGAAGAGGGTTTTGAAGTATGTCTTGGTAACTAAATGGTTGTTTAATAACATAAACAAGCTGTTTGCCCTGGGGAGTATTCTGTTTGCCAAATGATCAAACTGTCAAGAGACTCTGTCTCAAAAAAAAAAAATCTCTATTTTGTAAGTATCATTTTATCACAATTTTTTTCAGTTATATATATACACATGTGTACTGGATAAAGATGGCAAAATGTAAAAATATTGACCAAAAAAATTTGAGACATACTATAAACCCACTGGTAAGGGATCAGCTCAGTTATTATAGTACTATTCTTAATATCCCAAATCAAATTCTATTAACATTTGTAACTAGCATCAACAGCCTATCACAAGATGATAGACTTAAGTTTTTTGCATATTTTCATATTGTCAAACACAGTGTACTTTATCTTATTATCAGTACTGCTAAAAATTAACATTATATAACAGTGGACATTTTAATGTGCTAGAAATTTAATAGTGTTAAGTATGTGAGAAGAAAATATACTTTGTACTTCGATAAAAATTTAAATCTTTTTTTGAGACAGAATCTCACTGTGTTGCCCGGGCTAGAGTGCCATGGTGTCAGCCTAGCTCACAGCAACCTCAAACTCCTGGTCTCAAGCAATCCTTCTGTCTCAGCCTCCCCAGTAGCTGGGACTACATGCATGAGCCACCATGCCCGGCTAATTTTTTCTATATATATTTTTAGTTGGCCAATTAATTTCTTTCTATTTTTAGTAGAGACAGGGTCTCACTCTTGCTCAGGCTGGTTTCAAACTCCTGACCTTGAGCAATCCTCTCGCCTCGGCCTCCCAGAGTGCTAGGATTACAGGTGTGAGCCACCACGCCCGGCCTAAAAATTTTTTAAATACAAAAAGTAAAAACATATAAATCTCTGTTTTTCTCCTCCTCATAGGATGTAATACTTTAACATCAGTAAATTTCTAGCACATTAAAAGGTCCATTGACCCATTCTACTAAGTGAAGTATCTCAAGAATGGAAAAACAAGCACCACATGTACTCACCAGCAAATTGGTATTAACGGATCAACACCTAAGTGGACATATAGGAATAACATTTATCGGGTGTCGGGCGGGTGGGAGGGGGGAGAAGGTGATGGGTATATACAAACATAATGAGTGAGATGTGCAGCGTTTGAGGGAGGGTCACGCTTGAAGCTATGACTCGAGGGGGGCATGGGCAATATACGTAACCGTAATATTTGTACCCCCATAATATGCTGAAATAAAATAAATAAATAAATAAATAAATGAATAAATAAATAATAAAAATAAATAAATAAAATGTCCATTGCCATATACATAGAAGTGCCCATTTTCGCTGCACATTATTTTCTTTTAAAAAAAATGCTACGAATCTGATAGGTGAAAAGTGATTCAAAAGGCTGATATACTCATGTTTTTTCTTTACATAATAAAAGTATACACATACTTCACGAATGTCTGGAATTCAATTTCTGGAGTCACCCTAGGAATCCTTTGGAATTTGTTATGTTGTTTTGTCGTTAGACTCTTTATTTTTCTTTTCAGCATTCATTTGTCGTTATCTTCTAGTTCTAGGAATTAGGTTCATCTAGGTGTAATTTAGTCTGTTGAAAGCAAAATATTTTTCTTCTTTTCTAACCGCTTCCACTCAGATCACTCATTAATTTTTATATTATTAACTATTTAACTATTATGCTTTTTGTTTTTAAACAGAACAATGACAAAAGTGAATTTCTGTTAACACCTCGTAGTCTAAGAAAAAGATTAATAGGTATGTATTTCTTTTTACATGAATATTTTATAAAAAGTAACATCTAAACACAGGGCAATAATAGTTATGTATGCAAATCCAGACTTAGACTGCTTGGTTTTGGCCTGTCATTTACATGGTATCTCTCTGTGCCTCAATTTTTCATTTGTAAAATAGGTATAATGATGATACCAGCCTCAGAGTTGTTTTGAAGATTAATTGAAATAAAGGATATCAAAAGTACTTAGTGTAGTGCTTGACCTTGGTATGAGCTTAACAAGTATTAGCTATTATTATCTTTTATTGTAATTGTTATTATGACCACTTATTGCTATGTCTTTTCATGAAAGAAAGGATGTATTCATGTCCTCAAAGTATAGCTTCCTTAAGGACTGGGACTGTATGCTTTTTTAACTCCAACATTTAGCAGTATGTCTTTCACATTATAATTAATGAATATCTAAGCCAATTAAAACATCTCTCCAATAAAATAACATGCTTTTTAGTTTGTTTGGAAGTGGTTGTATTGATTTATTTAGAAATTTTTATAATGAAATAATATTAAGTATTCATAGTTGTACTAAATGCCATACAAAGTCAAGTAAACAGACATGGGTCCTGCCTTCTGGGAAATTAAAAATGGTTTCAGATTTTAGAATATTTAACTTTGGGGCAAATGACTTGTTGACCTTTATATTTCTTTTCAGTTTTTTTTTTTTTTTTTTTTTTTGAGACAGAGTCTCACTCTGTTGCCCAGGCTAGGGTGAGTGCCGTGGCGTCAGCCTAGCTCACAGCAACCTCAAGCTCCTGGGCTCAAGCAATCCTCCTGCCTCAGCCTCCCGAGTAGCTGGGACTACAGGCATGCGCCACCGTGCCCGGCTAATTTTTTCTATGTATTTTTAGTTGGCCAATTAATTGCTTTCTATTTATAGTAGAGACGGGGTCTCGCTCTTGCTCAGGCTGGTTTTGAACTCCTGAGCTCGAGCTATCCGCCCACCTCGGCCTCCCAGAGAGCTAGGATTACAGGCGTGAGCCACCGCGCCCGGCCTCTTTTCAGTTTTTTGTTTTTCCTTAAACTCAGTGGTGAGAATGACCTTTATATTTCAGGAAAATGTCAACCATTTTCTTGGTGTTGACCCCTTGGGAGTAGTAATATTAGCTAACATTGTTAAATTTAGCCAAAAATTGCGGCTTCATCCTGTACCCCTTTCTTTTCAAGGTATGAATTTCATAGAGCCGTTAAAACTATATTTTTAATCACCATAAAAGTTATAATGCTAAATATGACTGGGTATCTGAAGCAGTAAAAGATAATATATACAATTATGATTATTATTTCCTGTCAAATATGTCCCATGTTTTGTTTTCTCCTTACCCCAAAGAACAGACCTCTTTAGAGAGAAGGTGAGCTTCCCTTTTCCTTGTCAATCACCACGAAGCATATATGCCTACATGGAAGGAGGTATACTTGTAAATAAGGTAGAGGCATTTTCTGGAGCCTGCTACCACTTCTAAGCTATGCATATACCATGGGCAGCAGTCAGTGCACACCTTAATCTGCTAAACTATATATACCTGCATTCCTACAAATCTAAGCCTTTTTTTTTTTTTTTTTTTAAGAAAGGGTCTTGCTCTGTTGTAGGCTAGAGTGTAGTGGTGTCACTGTAGCTCACTGCAACATCAAACTCCTGGGCTTAAGTGATTGTTCTCCTTCAGGCTCCTTAGTAGCTCAGGACTATAGACTCATACCATCATGCCTGGCTGATTTTTAAAAAAAGTTTTGTAGAGATACAGTCTCGCTTTGTTGCCCAGGCTGGTCTCAAACTCCTGGACTCAAGCAATTTTCCTGTATTGGCCTCTCAAAGTGCTAGGATTACAGGCATGAGCCACTGTGCCTAGCCTTTTCTTCTTTTTTAGTATCTATATTTGTTGTATGCTGACTCTGTTGTTCAAAATAAATATATCAGATTGGTTAAAGTTACTTCATTCATATTTTGGAAGTTAACTTTTAAAAATAGTTTATAACTGTTGAGTGTGAAAGTAGCTTTATCCTTATTTGATAAGTGTAAAACTAGCTTTATTTCTGGGGAGTGATGGGGGTGGGTTTGTGGTTTGTTTAAAAATATAATTCTTGAAATCAACTCTGGGATAGAGTGTATGTATTAGTAATAATGTTAGCTACCATTTACTGAATGCTGTATTATTAATATTCGGATGGTGTTCTTAGTTGTCAGCAACAGAAAATTCCACAGTAGTGGTTTAAGCCATGGACATTTAAGTATCTCACATCATAAGAAGCACAGAGATCCAAATTCCATGGTTGATACAGTGACTCAATAGTGTCATTAAGGACCCAGGTTCTGGCCGGGCGCGGTGGCTCACGCCTGTAATCCTAGCACTCTGGGAGG
>VBSM01001562.1:41853276-41867415 GCA_008086735.1 Cheirogaleus medius | reverse complement strand
TATATATAACCATAATATTTGTACCCCCATAATATGCTGAAATAAAAAAAAAGAATGTTAAAATATTTTAAGAAAACAAGTATTTAAATTATTTTTGAAATATTTTGTATATTCAGTTGATACAGTCATTGCCAAACCTGATTAAAGTAATATTTCCACCAATAGCTTCTTCTAACTTCAACTTCAAAGGAAATAGTTTTAATTTGGATTGATTTGATGTATGTGGTTTGAGAATAATTTTTCCCCTCCTCTTCCCTTTTTTTTAAGCAAACATTGCATAACTTACTGAGCAAGGTTTCTCCTTCCTTTTCTGCTGAACTTAAACAACTAAATCAACAATATGAAAAATTATTTCATAAATGGATGCTGCAGTTACAGTGAGTATTATTATAAACTCTTGTAAAATAAATAGTTAAATCTTTCTGTTAAACCAAAGTAATTTAACATATTTAACTTTCTTTTCACAATGAGCTTGATATACTTATTTATATATAAAATAAATTGAGAAATAGATGTTTTCCTTATTTTATGACTCAAATGTAGTAATGTCATTGTATGACTCTTCTCAGAAATTTTAGTTTTTAAGAAACTTGTGTTTTTAAGTTTATCAGACTTGACATTGATAAAAATAAATAGCATTTCTTAGAATTAGAAATTATTACTCATAAAAATATTTGAAAATTTAATTTGTCAAGGTTAATAAATATATCAATTATATTTTCATTCAGTTTTCCACAGCATAGTTTCTTAAATGAAAGGTTATATTGACTTTATATACATGTACTATAGACTTTCAGAATTTTATGAGATTTGTTCTATAAACATCATTTTGCCATTTTAACATTATTTCTTTTTCTTTTTCTTTTTCTTTTTTTTTTGAGACAGAATCTAGCTCTGTCACCCCAGATAAGAATACAGTAGTGTCCTCATAGCTCATAGCAACTTCAAACTCCTGGGCTCAAGCGATCCTCCTGACTCAGCCTCCCAAGTAGCTGGGACTACAGGCATGCGCCACCATGCCCAGCTAATTTTTTTCTGTGTATTTTTAGTTGTCCAGCTAATTTCTTTCTATTTTTAGTAGAGACGGGGTCTCTCAAGCTATCTTCCTGCCTCGGCCTCCCAGAGTGCTAAGATTACAGGCGTGAGCCACCACGCCCAGCCCATTTTAACATTATTTCTTAAAATATTTTTTCAATTTTATAATTTTTCTGATGCCTGAGGTGAAATTTTAAATTTCCATTAAAATACCTAGCAGAGTGATTAAAATAGTATTTTCTCAACATAAGGAAGTGCTTAAAATGTACACTAATGTAAACACACACACACACATTGTCACTGGGGTAAATAAGAAGGCAGGTAAGAAGTAAGAACATAGAGAAATTGTCACAATTGCCCCCAGTTGATCCTGGTTTTCTTTTGCCAATAATATATCCAAGGGTTATGCTAAGAAGAGAATGATCTTCCCTGCAAGGACCTCAGCTTCTCTCGATAACTATTTATGGGTCTGTGCATTATAAATTTGTAAGGGAGCTCTTTGCTTTAATCCCATCCCCCAGCCCATCAGTTCTTCATCTCCCAGTGTGTCAATTCAGATAACTTTGATTTGCTCTGCTTCCCAGATTAGACCTTATATATAGTCAGCTACTTCAGAATTGGTAGCTCTCTGAATTCCCTTGCCTCTTTCTTTCTGATGCTTCAACATGGCTAATTTCAACCTTTGTGGGTTATCTCTTTTCTGTTCTTCTATTTCTAGGCTATGCTGCACTGTCAGAGAGCATCACATAAATACCATTTCCTTCATAAACAATCATGGAGTTAGACTTTAGCTTGACCCCCTAGTGCTTGGTGTTCCGGGTAGTCTCTTTCACTCTCTTGGCTTCAATTGCTTTTTGTATATGAATGACTCCCATAACTGTTATCTCCAACCCAGACCTCACACCTCAGCAGGAGACTTGGATATCTGAATGAATATTGGAAGTTTCCACTTGGATGTGTTGTAAATAATTCAGCATACATAAAATTGAACTCATCTTAAACCAATTATTTCCACCTGACTCTGCTAATGCAGAACAGAATATCAGTCGCCCCATTCATATAGTTGCCCATAGCAGAAAACTGAATCATTCTTAAATATTCCATTTCCCTCACCTCCACATCTAATCTGTCTCTAAACCCTATCAATTAACCTACTATAAAGCTCTTGACACCTTACATTTTTCCCCATGGCATCTAAGTTCTTCACCTTGGGCAGTTTTCTTCCTCCTTCCTATCCATTATGATCTTTCTGAAAAGATCATGTTACTTTCCTACTTAAAACCTTTCTGTGAACACCTTATTAGTTACTTTTAAATACTCATTGCCCTTGGAATAAAGTCTAATTAACATCTTAGTATGACTTAATAAAATCTTTGTTACGTGGCCCCTGCTTACCTTTCTAATTCAGTCCATCAATTTAAACTTTGCTTCAGCCTGTAGAACTGTTTTAGTGCCCTTTACTGGAAATGGTCTCCCTTGCTTCCAGGCATCTTATCACTTGAATGGTAATAGGAACTGGAGAGAAAGCTGCTGAAGAAGTTGGAACTATAAACTTGGTACACAAATAATGAAATTGTGCCTTTACCTTGTATAATTTGGGAATCGATATTTCAGCTATTTAACCATCCAAGTTCTTCCTGTATTCTTTATAAGGTTACTTTAAGGAAATTGGTTGATAATAAAATTGTAAATAAGAGATATAAACTTTAATTTCATGAATACTGTCTTTCCTAACAGCCTTGGGTTCAACATTGTGCTTTATGGTTTGGGTTCTAAGAGAGATTTACTAGAAAGGTTTCGAACCACCATGCTGCAAGATTCCATTCATGTTGTCATCAATGGCTTCTTTCCTGGAATCAGTGTAAAATCCGTAAGTTTCAAAAATGTTAAAGGGAACAGCATTATATTTCCTGCCAATCTATACCCCCACATTAATGAGGATGCTATTCCTTATCCTGGAGCATTAAATGTAAAGGATTTTTATTTTAGCCTTCACACTAGTACGATTAAATAGTGCTTAGGATCATGTGTTTTGACTCAGAAGGATTTACCTTTAAAACCCCATCTTTGAATTTCCTACTTTGTAACTGACAGGTATTAAAATGTAGGAAAACGTTAGCTTTGTCTACTACAGCAAATATTAAATATCAGTGGTACTTCGCTGAAGGACAGGATTTGGGGATCTTCAATTTTATTGTACTTTTATGTCATTTGGTACTCTAATAAAAATACAAACAATAGTTTGAGTTCCACAGTACATTTATCATAGATCATTTTTATTTTAAATGCTCATATCTCTTCATCATTTGAAAATTAATTTAAAGCTTTTGGGACTGGATATTAACCAGTGTAGTATTCCTTTTATAAAGTATCCTTAACGTAAAGGATTGATTTGCTAGTTTGTGTTTGTTCTATATGAAAGAATAAATTGTAATTAATATGGTACCTCTTGCACTTGTATTATATAGGTCCTGAATTCTATAACAGAAGAAGTCCTCAATTATATGGGTACTTTCCGAAGTGTACTGGATCAACTAGATTGGATAATAAAGAAATTTAAAGAAGGTAACTTGAAATAGATGCTTTGTAGTTTTAGGGTGAAGTTACTTATTCATGTATTTGTATACACAAAAAGGATTATTTTAATAATGGCACTTGTCTCAGTGCTGATTTAGATTTCTCTAAAATAATTTGTTCTTTTTCTATGAACTTTTTAAAAAATCTCATGTAATTTGTTGATTATTGTACAGAAAGTGAAAAACAATGGTTGTGTGGGTATCATCATAACATTGAAAATTCATAAGTTGAAGTAATATTATTTAGGGACCATCTATATTTAACAAATAGTAAATTACTGTTTATTAAAAGGATTTGTTCTGTAAAATTTGGATTTAGTCAAAAGGCCGCACTCAGAACGCAGAAGGTCACATGTGGTCCCAAGGCCACAGGTTCCCCGATGCCATCTGAATCTTATCTCCACCATTACTTACTCTACCATTACTTTCTGCATGGCCCTGGGCAATTCACTTGCTCTCTCTAAGCTTCAGTTTTCTTTTCCTTTTTTTGTATTAATTAAGATGCTATGTACAAAATTTTTGTTACAAGTGAGCCCATATGTTACCTTTGATCATTTTGCTTTTTAGAAACTTAAAAAATTTAGCTCCAGTTCCTGTTCTGTATTTTACAATGATCCAATTATGCCCACAAGATTTCTGTGGATTTCCAGGAGACTTTCTCTAGCTTCAATTTCCTATCACACCTTCTTTGCTTTCCCCTATCTACGACATATAAAATTCTTGGTCATGGCGGCATCCACCCAAATATGGATCTCTGTCATTTCCTGAATTTCTTCACTTTCTTAAGCTCCTAAAGGGCACACACTTATTCACGCATGTTTTGTTTTGTTTTGTTTTTAATTTCAGAATATTATGGGGAAGCTTCAGTTTTCTTAACTGCAAAATTGAGCTAATAATAGCAGTAACCTCATAGATTTGTTTTGAGGATGAATGAGATAATACACATAAGCCAAGTCTCATTTCATTTCCAAGTGACAGAATCCCAAATCGAACTGACTTTAAGCATAAAAAAGAATTTATTGGCTCACATAACTGTAAAGAACAGGAGAAATAGCTTCAGGCACAGCTGAATCCAGTGGCTCTAATGATGTCATCAGAAGCAACTCCCTAGACTCTATTTTATTTTGCTCTGGCTCCATGCTCAAACAGGCCATGCCAAATATTTTTCCACCAAAACTACAATCCTAGTCTAAATCACTATCTTCTCCTCCTCTGTAACGCAACAGCCTCCTAACCTGTCTCCCTTCTGCCTCCACCCCCAGCCCTCATCCCTAGTCTCATCACAGAGTGATCATTTACAAATGTGAATCAGATCATATGACTCCTCTGCTCAAAACCTTCCAAAAGCTTCTCAGAGTAAAATCCAAACCCCTCTCATGACTTGAGGCAAGATCTGGCCTCTGCCTGCTCTACCTGAACTCATTCCTGCTTTCTCTCCTCTTCTTTCACTTTACTGCACTAGCCTTCTTTCACTTCTTCTTCATGCTGGGGGTGTTCCCCTCTGCCAGGAACCCATCCCTGTGGCTTGTTCCATCACTTCATTCAAAACTCAATTCCCCTTAATCTCATTTCTCCTCAGCTTCCATCCTCGCAACTTCAAGTCCAGCAGGAAAAACAAGAGCTTTCTTTCCCAACAATTTGAACTTAAGTCCAGGGCTCTTCTATGAACTTTTTCTGTGAACTTCATTTAACTAAAGGGAAAGAAAGAGTTACTCCTCCTATCTTAAATTTGTATAGCCAAAAGCCTCTTATTTCAGAATAATTTTCAGGTTTTGTTTTGCCAGTGTGAAGTGCTTCCAGCTGAGTGGATATTTTTATATTGTTTAATATGTTTATATAACATTCTTATTTCCTTATACTGAGTAAATATCACTACATTGGAATAATTTCATATACTAAGATCTATGGAATGGGGAAAAGACTATTTTTTTGTTATTCTTTTGGTTTGAATGTTTTGGTTATGTAAGCATATCAGAAAATTGGAAATAATACTATTCAGTCTATAATAATTGTCATTTAGTCATTGCTTAAGAATTAAAAGGAGTAACTGATACTGCTTAATTGGTTTGATAGTTTTTGTTTAGAATGATAATAATCCTAGCTCCATTTCCATAGCACTTTTATTTACCTTGTCAATATCCCAATGCATTCTTAAGTTTTTCCTTCCCTTTGTTTCCTAGCTGAAATGTTTTCTGTCCCAAATTTCTTCCCTTCAGGCTTCTAAGCCCATTTAGCTACAGTCCTTTTTTATATGCATGGACAATATACATTCTTATACCAACTCTACACATTTGAAACAAGTACAGTTGATTCTCATGACTCACAAATTCTATAATTCCAAATTCAGGTACTCACTAACATTTATTTGTAATCCCAAAATCAATATTCTTAGCACTTTCACAGTCATGTGTGGACATGCAGAGTGGCAAAAAATTTGAATCGCCCACTGCACACATTCCCAGCTTAGGTCAAACAAGGCAATAATACTCTGCCTTCTTGTTTCAACTCTCAGACTGTAAAACAAGTGTCTTTTTTTGCATTACTTAATGCTACATTTTCCACACTTTTGTGTTCTTTGTTAGTGATTTGGCTATTTAAAATGGCCCCAAGTACAGTACTAAAATACTGTCTAGTGTTCCTAAGCACAAGAAGGCTATGGTGTGCCTTGTGGAAAAAACACCTGTGTTACATAAACTTCCTTCAGGTGTGAGTTACAGTGCTGTTGACTGTGAGTTCAGTGTTAAAGGATCAACAATGTATATTAAAAATAAATGTGTCTTTAACAGAAACACACATAAAACAAAATTATATATTGATCGGTTGATAAAAATGTTCTCACAGGAACCTAACCTTGTATTTCGGGACTCAAGTATGTATATTTCACTGAACCCCAAAACTAATTGCATATATGAACATTCCTTGTTCATTGACTATATAGGCATATAGTGAATCACTAGCACGTTTTTCATAAGATAAACAAATCTGCTTAGTTTGTTTTCAGTTCTTTCAACCTTATTATTTAATTAAAAATCAATTGCTGCAGTATTTTACCCTTATAATTTTGGCTTATTTTTCTGGATCCTCTTTAGTTTTCAATGTCCATTTTCATAATTAATATATTCTCTTACTTGTAGAATAACAAAAGCATTATTTTTTATCCCTTTACCACAGATCTTTGTAAGACAACTCAATATTGTTTGTATGTTCATTAAAATAGATGCCTACATCATTTAATGTGTGTGTGTATATATACATGTATGGGTGTGTTTTTTTCACACTGTGGACTATGGTGACTTCTAGAATTCAAGGAACCTGAGATTTTCAAAATGTTTCATCTCAGAATCTTTGTTGCCATGGTGTCTCTCTTGTCCATCTACCTCCAGCCTCTGAAAGGCTTATCTTCCAACATATATGCCAAGTGTCCCATTTCTTACCCAGTCTCCTGAGAGACTTTATCAATACCCTTGCCTTTTAAACATGCATAGAAAAAAATTTTTCTTTGATTCTACTGACACTTTACAATTTTATTTCCCTATTTTCATATGATTTCAGAGTTTTTGAAGACATATCACCTTCTATTTTTTTTTGTTTTGTTTTTTTACCTATTTCCTTTTAATTTCTTTGTTCTATGCTACCAGAACTGTATGCTTGATAGTCACTTGTAATTTCTTTCTTACTAAGGCTATTGTCCTTGGCTTATTCTTTATCTTGATCTCTGTTGTATTTGATGGTGTCAACAGCTCCATCCTCTAAACTCTTCCTTCACTGACTTATAATAATACTTTCTCTGAACTTTCTGATGCCTTGAGCGATCCTAAACTCCTTTCCCCTTCTTTAGTCTCCTTTGGCTTTTGTAATAATCAGGGTTTTCTATATAATCTTTAAATGCTTAATGAGAACTCTTTTTATTCTTTTTATGGTATTCCCTCCACTCTCATATTATAATGCAACATGCACAGATTCACCTCTAGTCTATTATATGCATCTTGCCTTTTTTTCCTATTCCTTATTAAAACCTGTTTTCTTTAGGGCCAGATTTAAGTTCTAACCATGTTTTGCCTATTTTATAATGAGTGAATGACATATCTTCTCAAATAAATTGCATACCCCTAAGCAATCATTAATTTATCATATACTACTTTGGTATATTTCTTAAAACTTAGGCATTATGTGTGGTAAGGAAAATAATCACTGAAATATCATTGAAAATAATAATTGGATTCTTTTGCCTTTTAGATTCTTCTTTAGAACTCTTCCTTCTTATCCACAATTTGGATAGTCAAATGTTGAGAGGAGACAAGAGCCAGCAAATCATTGGACAGTTGTCATCTTTACATAACATATACCTTATAGCATCTATTGATCACCTCAATGCTCCTCTCAGTAAGTTAAATATTACTGTTTTTCTTTCTTGAGTTATCAATCTTATAAAATTAATTTTCTTAATGTTATAAGTCATAAAATTTTTATTTTTTTTTTGTATACTTTTCGCCTGTTACTTTTTTTTTTTTTTCTTTGAGACGGAGTCTCGCTCTGCCACCTGGCCTACAGTTGCTGTGGCATCAGCCTAGCTCTCACAGCAACCTCAAACTCCTGGGCTCAAGCGATTCTCCTGCCTCAGCCTCCTGCATAGCTGGGATTACAGGTGCACACCACCATGCCTGGCTGACTTTTTCTATTTTTAGTAGAGACAGGGTCTCACTCTCGCTCGGGCTGGTCTTGAGCTCCTGACCTCAAGCAATCCTTCCACCTCGGCCTCCCAGAGTGCTAGGATTACAGGTGTGAGCCACAGCGTCCAGCCTCCTTGTTACATGTTTAAAAGCACACATTGCCAAAATGTGTACCAATCTGATTTAGAAAATAATTTTTAGAAATAAAAATTCAGATACTAAAGGAGGGTGTTTTATACCTAAAGTTACATAAGGGAGAGAAGACCCAACTATTATTTTGGGGTTTTCTCCTCTTGTGGTATTGTAACATTTAATTTATGATCTTAATTCAGACTTTGTGATAATCTTGTAGAACAAAATGTTAAATTATTAAATTTTTTTTTTAAAGGATGCCTTGATAGTGCTAAGATATTTTAATTTATATTTAATGTACAAATAAAGATTCAGATGTGGTAGACAATGAAATTAGATTGTGAGTTACTGATGTGGATGGGGAGATAGCAAAAGTGAAAAATTTTAGGATTCATTTTTATTTACTGCTTTCCCATTCTTTCCTAGAATGGAATTTAGTAACATGACAATATGAAAATAATTTGTAATTCTTGGTGTTTTTTTGATCATGTGCTCTAGTGTGGGATCATGCAAAGCAAAGTCTTTACAACTGGCTCTGGTATGAAACTACTACATATAGTCCTTATACTGAAGAAACCTCCTATGAAAATTCTCTTCTGGTTAAACAGTCTGGATCCCTACCACTTAGTTCCTTGACTCATGTCTTACAAAGCCTTACCCCTAACGCAAGGTAAGGATTAAAACCATACTTCTTTAAAAAAGCTCTATACATTTTAATATTATATATGTACTACTAGGTTTTCATAGTGATACTAAGGTCCGTACTTAGCTTGAAGGGTTAAGAGAAATAGTAGTAATAATAGTTGCCAGTACTGTATTATGCAGCAGGCAGAGTACTCAGTAATAGTCTCTGTCAAATTGCCCAATACAGGAGTATCAACATTTTTTTCTTAATACATTTTGATATTTCTCAATAAGAGCATCTAAGTGCTCATCATGGAGAAAAAACAGAATTTTGTGGATTGTACTTAAATGTTACGGTTATTTTTAATTACATATTGAACATTTTGATTCAAACACTAAGCCCTTGACATGCAATAGGTCATTTGATCCTCATAACTAAGATGGATAGTTAATGGCACAAAGATTTTGATACTAATCTGCCTAGCTCCAAAGCTCATGCTCTTAAGCATCTCTGTATGATGTGTCTAGTGAAGCCCTTTTAGCAGCCTAACCAAGAAGCATATCTGAATTAAGAAAAGCTAAGAAAAGCTGGATATAGCATAAGCCAGCAAAAAATAAATTGCATAATTAGCCTGTTGTAAAAAGCTTTTAGTAGTAAACTCTACCCCGCTTCAAGCATAAAATTCTATAACTATATTTAACAATATGAAGTGTTGAAAAACAACAAACCTTGCTAAGAATAGATAATGAAGATTTGAGTAGATGAAAAGGAACACTGTGTTCTTGGGTGTGTAGACTGAACATTATTAATATAAAGGTAACAACTATTCTTCCCAAGTTAGAAATGTATCAGACCTATAAATTAATCAGTATGAATGGTTTTTTTGCTTTAAATTTGATAGAAAATTCAGTTTCCTAAAAAATAAGCAAGAAAGACTAGCAAAGACAGTTTCTGTTTTTAAAAAGGACAATGAGGGGACACTTCTGGTCAAGATGGCATAATACTTTCACACTTTAATTCATCCCCTCCTGTTCCAAACATGCAGCATAATAGATAAAAACAAAAATAAAAAAACATAGCCTGGCTCAAAATATGAACATCTCAATTAGAACAGAACCATCAATCAGTGAGCAGAGTTGAAGCACAGCCCATCAGTGTTGAAGCCACAGCCTAGCTGATTCTGGGTCTAGAAGCAGCATTGACAGCCATATCAATGTGAATAAAAGTTAAAAGTATGCATGGAAATAAAAAATATCTATTTCAGAATGGTAAGAGAAGAGTAGATAGAGGAGGATGAGTACAGATAGACTCTCAGTTATTTCTTTTTTGTTTCCCCCAGCAATATTTTTTTTTCATTTAATTTTCATTTATGTGTGTGTTAGGTAGAGGCATGGGAGATTAACTTTTTGTTTTGAGATAATTATAGCCTCACAGGAAGCTACAAAAAAATGTACAGGGAAGTCTCATGCACCCCCTTCCCCAACCACCACCTCATCCCCCACCACCATCTCACACAACCACAGTATAATATAAAAACCAAGAAATTGACATTGGCACAATCCAGTCTATAGAACTTATTTGGATTTCACCATTATACAAGCACTCATTTGTGTGTGTATGAAAGTGTGTGTGTGTGTGGCTTTATGCAGTTTTGTCACATATATAGCCTTGTATAACTACCACCACCGTCAAGATACTCAACTGTACCATCACAAGACTCCATTATGTTAATCCTCAAATGCTAATTTTAATGAATTTTATTACTCTATAAAGCTGATTTATATACTAAACATAAGATTGGCATTTATTAATATTGAAATATACATTAAATGGTTACCTAATCAAAAATTTTGATAGAATTGGGAACAAAAAAGGTCTTCATTCTATTTTATTACACTTACTGTTAAAAGAATATCAGAAGTTGCTATATATTAGTTGGGGGGCCATGCAGTGTAAGAACTCACAACATTAAATATGGCCCTGACTAATACAAATATTTTTTAGTTTGGTATACCTAACTGTTTATGTGCTAGCCTCCAACACCTTTTTTAAAAACTTAAGCTATTTTGAAATTTTGGTTCATTCTGCAAACTCCAGCATCATTTAGTCTTTACTTGGTATGAATGTGATTGATCAAAAATTTTAACCAAAATTTAACTCTGGAGTCAGTAGCAGTACTTAGCTAAAAAGTAGTCATCCAGATGATTATAGTAATTGTTTTCCTAGATCATTGTAAAAATGAAAATGCAAAGATTTAAAAATTTTGACATACCTAAGTACTCCTGGGAATCTTAGTTTGTGTAACACTACTTCCAACCTCATACCATAGTTCCACTTGGTTCACTCTCCTGTGAAAATAATTCAAAATATGAAAAAATATATATAGTTTTATTTAATGCAAGGTTATTTTTAATAATCTAAAATTGGAAACAATGTAAACATCTAAAACCAAAAATACTATTAGATTTTTCTTAAAAGGAAGTAAAAAAGCTTTTTCTGTTTAAGTAGGCAAGGATATGATATTCCTTGCAGAAAGGAATGGAAGATAATGCAGACAGGCCAAGTATTTAACATTTTCTCTGTGTATTTTACTATTAGCTATTGTCTTTTGATGTTAACATTCTGGATTTAAATTTGTTTTTTGTTTTTTTCCTTAGGGGAATTTTCAGGCTACTAATAAAGTATCAGCTGGATAACCAGGATAACCCTTCTTACATTGGTATCCAATATTTATGATATTAAATTGTGTAACTTTTGTTTCACCCCATAAATCCCTTTTTCTGGAATCTAATGATAACACTACACTTTTTCACAGCGGTGAATTAGTAATCACTCTGTGATGGGTATGTCTGCCACACAGCAAATTTCCAAGAAGCCCTGCCAACACAAAAGACAAACCAAGCTTACTTTTAAAATTCTCTGTGCTAACTATGGATGTGTGTCTGCCAGTTACATATGTTTCATATACTGGACATCTTAGGATATATTCATCCCCTGTGGCAAAAATAATGTGTTAATTTTAACAAACATTTTAGTAATTGTTCCACTCTCCTGACTTACTAGTGCTTTCTTTAAAAGTCAACTTTAAGCTGGGTACAGTGGCACACAGCCTATAATCCCAGCTGCTCAGGAGGCTGAGGCAGGAGGATCACTTGAGCCCAGGAGTTCAAGTCTATAGTTCACTATGATTGCACCTGTGAATAGCCACTGCACTCCAGCCTGGGCAACATAATGAGATCCCACCTCTAAAAATAAATACATAAAATAAAGGTTAACTTTATGCTATTTAAAATTTCCTACAGGGTTATGTTATGCTTGATCACAGCTGACTAGTTTCACCGGTCAGCTCTCTTTAAAAGCTATAAGCCATAATGTGTATGCCTAAATGTTCTCTAATTTTGCTTCTTCCAGAGGTACTTCCTTTTTTTCTTTATCAATGCTTATTGACTGCTCTGGCATAACATGCCAACAGCACTTTTGTTCTGTGTCCTTTGTCATACATGGGATCATGTGTTAAATGCTGACTTATGTTTATATCTCCTTTTGAACTCACCAGGACTTTCTTTTCAAGATTTTTACCAGCAGTGTCGGGAGGCATTCCTCGTCAATAGTGATTTGACACTCCGGGCCCAGTTAACTGAATTTAGGGACCACAAGCTTATAAGAACAAAGAAGGTACAACTGTATTGTTGCATTGTATGCCAGGAATAGTATATATCATGTACTTAGGGACAAGTATACCTTTGACTCAAACCTGATTTTGAAACAGGTTTTATAATAGGTCACAAGGATTCATTTAGGCAGTGTGCCATTTGAGTGGTGTAAAAAGAACCATGGTAAAAGTACTCTGCTTCAGAGCAGAAAACATGTAGGATCTAGTACACAGTTAGATGCATTTAGATATATGAGTCAAATAATTCTATTTCCTTCTCTCTTCCCTCTACCTCATTCATTAATAGTCTATATTTATTGAGTACAAACTATGTATCAGATATTGCACTAAGTAATAGGATATAATAGTAAGCAAACCTAATTGTTTTTTCTTAAAGTCTAATAGGGGAGATGGACATTAGTAAAGTAATGACACACATGTAAAATTTCAACTGTGTTAAGTAAGTCCTATAATCCAAAAGAGCATATTAAAATAGATGGATTTGACCTAATTATGGATATCAGAAAGGACTACTGAGCTGTGATCTAAAGGAAAACTGGGAGATAACTAGTCAAAAAGGGAAGGGAAGAGTATTCCAGACTGGGAACAGCATGCAGAGAGACCCTGGAAGAAAAAGGCCAGCATGGCACAAGATGAGGCTGAAGAAAGTGTGATGTAAGGGCTAGACCATACATGTCTTTTAATCCAAGGAAAGGATTTTAATATTCTAAAATAATGAGAAGTCATTCAAAAAATTATTCTAATTCTGGTGTGGAGAGTGGAATGGGATAGAATAGGATGGGACTGTCAAAAGTGGATGCATAGAGGCCAGCCAGGAATGGTTTAATAGTCTGGGTCAGATGATGGTGACTTGGATGAGGGTGAAGAGAGAAAGTGATTGAATTCAAGATATACTTGGGAGACAAAATTGAGAAGAAATTGATGATAGATTTGATGTGGGGGCCAAGGGAAAGGAAAGCGTCAAGAGAAATTCCTGGTTTATTCTAGTTTTTCATCCAATTATAGTGGGATCCCAGCCTGATGGTGAGATCATTGGATGATAAACTGGAAGAGCAACATTTTGGGGAGACAGATGATGACTTCATGATCTCAGTTTAGACTTATTCTGTTTGAGGTTCCTTTGAGATTTCCAGCTAGGCAATTGGATACCTGGGACAAGATACCAGAGGAAAGATCTGAGCTGGAGATACAAGATTATGATTACTATGTATTTAGATTGTAACTGAAACCAGGCATTGGGACCACCAAGAGGGAGGACATTTAGTGAGATTAAAAAGCCAGGAACTAGCCTAGAAGTCTGACATTTAATAGCCAAATAAATGATAGACCTGCAGAGATGAGAGAAACAGAGAACTAGAAAGAAAACCAGGATGTGATGTCACAGAAGCCAAGAGAAGCACGTTTTCTTTTTTTTTTTTTATTTTTTAA
>VBSM01001562.1:41839437-41851304 GCA_008086735.1 Cheirogaleus medius | reverse complement strand
TGTGAGCTAGGCTGATGCCACAGCACTCTAGCCCGGGCAACAGAGTAAGACTGTCTCAAAAAAAACCTTTAATGACTTAATGTGCAAATTTTTGCATCTGCCCTTAAATATCTACTGGTTTATTTTTATAATTTTTGTGTCTATACTATTTGTGAGCAGTACATGTCAATAAGACTTTATTATTATTAAACAAATAGCCAATTTGGATAGAATCACTTTTTTAATAAATGGTGCTGGGTTTTTACTAAAAATATTTTGAAGTTCCTCAAATTTTATGAGTGTATCTTACATATCTGGTGAAGATCTTGGCAGAATTATTATTAAAATGTATGCTGTTCATTGACTTGTATCAGCATCAGTGTTCCTCAGATTCTAGCACTTAGGTTTTCACTGCTAAGTCTCTAATTAACTTCTTCTACTGCGTCAACTTGCTTCCGTCAAGATTGAACAGACCTACTGAAGCCTTAAAAGATTTTCTGAGTGCTCTTAACAAAATGGTAAAAAAAGGCACAGGGGATGTAAAACATTTACTTTTTATAAACTTGGCATAATCCTGAATTTCTTGTGCAAGGAGTGCTCCGTTAGTTCTCCTAATAGTCCAGAAACTGGACTTTCTTAGCATCATGTTTGTCATTTTAATGTATGACCATTTCATTCAAAGAAAAGATCAGTGGCTTTGGGGGATGGCTAATAGATTTTGCTTAACTTTTAAACAAAATTACTAACAAACTTTAGAAGTTTACTGTTTTGTTTTTTCCAGCTAATTCAAATTTGGAGCCAGTAGCATTGTTCAAAATATACTTTCCTACATTCTGGGAGGTGAGATGATTCTTCCAGCTTAATCCTGAATAGCCTTATCACAGACTGTGGCTCCTAAAAACTGAGGAGTGAATAAATTACTATGTAAATGACTTCATTCCCAGGCTTTTTGTACCTTAATTACTTGATTTCTCCCTTAGGATGGTGTCCCACATTTTAATTTTTTAAACTGCTATTAAACCATTTTAATTAATGTTGAGCACTTACTGCACAGAAGTTTCTGCCAAGAGTTGTAAGGATATTAAAATATGAAATAGCTATTTAAAAGGTTTTAATAACATTAAAATTTACAGCATCCTTAACGTATTAAATAAATTTGAAATAATTGATGCTGTGAAAAATATAACTTTAAACATGAGTACAACATAAAACTCATCACCAAATTTTCATAACAATTTTTTTATCATTTTGGCCCCAAGCCTTCCCACATATTTCGGTCACCATTTTTACCTTTGCTTCCCAAAGCATGGTCTTTAAAATGGCAGCATCAGCATCTCTTGGGTGCCCAGAAATTCTAGGGCTCTATGCAAACATCTGAGTCAATCTGCATTTTAACTAAATCTCCAACAAATGTCATGCATATTTTTTCTTTTTTTTTTTTTGTCTCTTTTTTTTTTTTAGAAATGGGATTTTGCCATGTTGCCCAGGCTTGTTTTGAATCTCTGGACTCAAGCAGTCCTCTTGCTTCCACCTCCCAGAGTGCTGGGGTCACAGGCATGAGCCACCACACGTGGCCTCTCTTGTATGTTAAGGTTTGAAAAGCAAAGATACATACAACTAACAATCAGCATCTTAATACAAGTTGAGTATCCCTTATCCAAAATGGTTGGAACCCAAAGTGTTTTAGGTTTCAGATTTTTTTTTATTTTGGAATATTCGTACTATATTCAGGCATACCTCAGAGATACAGATTCAGGGAATAGGGATGCCCAAGGAAAGGGAGTGAGATGGAGAAATGGCTGGTAATTGGAGCAGTCAGAACACAGAACGTTTATCAATTAAGTTTGCCATCTTATAGGAGCGTGGTTTGTGGTACCCTAAAACAATTACAGTAGTAACATCAAAGATCACTGATCACAAATCATCATAACAGTTAAAATAATGAAAAGGTTTGAAATATTAGAATTACCAGAATGTGACAAAGACACTAAGTGAGCAAATGCTATTGGAAAAAATGGTGCCAATAGACTTGCTTGATGTAGGATTGCCACAAACTTTCAATTTGTAAAAATGCAATATCTGCAAAGTGCAATAAATCAAGGTATGCTTGTTCTTAGCAGTTGAGCATCCCAAATCCGAAAATCTGAAACCCAGAATTCTCCAATGAGCTTTTCCTTTCAGCCCTTGGAAAGTTTCAGATTTGGGAATACTTCAGATTTCAGCTTTCAGATTTGGAATGCTCAACCTATAACTACATTTTAGAGAAAGTTAACGGTTCTGGAAAACTGACAAGAATTATCCTAAGTGATATTTTGTTTTAAAAAAACTACAAAGGTTATGTTGGGTGTTTTTAGTTATTTAGTAATGTTAGCAGACCAAAAAACTTTAAATTTTTATTATAGCAATAATGTCACTATTTTTTTAAAAAACTAGCAATAAGTATATCCAATCATAAACACATTCTTTGATCTATTAACCCTTTCTGGAACTCTGTCCAAAGGAATTAATCCATAACCTATAACTCCATGAGATAGATCCTTATTGCCATCATGAGTTATTAAGATGAAATAACATCAGAACTTAAGTGTGCTATAAAGAAGAAAAGGTTTAAGAGTCACTGGCCCTAGGCCTTCTTCAGCATCATTCCTGGCTATAGTCTCCCTGCCTCCCACTTTCCACTGCAACAATGCTGAATTAATTAACTTGGGTTTTTTCAACATATTTGTGGTATTTCTGTCCTCAGTGCATTTATTCAAGCTGTCCCTCTTGACTGAGTTCTACTCCCTTTTTCCAGAAAACCTTCCCTATATGCCCTATGCATATCCTTAGCATAGTTACTTAAAAGTTTATTGTAATTATCCAAATTTCTATCCTATCCTCCCCACATCTCTTTGGCCCCAGCACATAGAAAGCAAATGATGAATGACTGAACCAGATATCATATGATATAGTCTCTCAAAGGCTGTCTACTACCTCATTCTCTCTGCTTTGGCGCTCTTGACCATCACTTGAATTCTTTAACTCGATCTCTGACACTGCTGATTCTCTTCCCACCTCCTTTCTTGGCTCTTCTTCCAGCTCTAATTGGGACATTTCACAAGGCTCAGCCCTATTGGTTATTTCTGCAGTGAATCAATATAGGTGATCCACCCAGAATAATTTCTAAGTCAGGATTCCAATTCCTGTAGGTGATAATCCTATGAAAGAAATGTAGAATTCTATGCTTGGACATTTTGGACAGTAATTTAAAAGATTTGCTTTTGTCATCATCAAAAAAAAAAGTAACATGCTCAGTAGAGAAATTATAAACATGTATAAGAGCCTTTTCTTTTTTTTAATTTCCCATCATACCTTCCAAGGAAACAGGCCACAATTTTCTCAGGACCCCCTGAGGCCATGTGTGCCTGGCCAGGGAAGGCACACACATTCATCTCAGAATAAACCTCTTTAAAATTAAAAAATAATAATAATTAAATCAGTTTAAATAGATTTCTTTTCCTTCAGGATTTCTTCCATACTTTTTAGGTCAGTTTTTTGTTTGTTTGTTTGTTTGTTTGTTTGTTTGTTTTAGACAGAGTCTCACTCTTTGCCTGGAGTAGAGTGCCGTGGCATCTGCCTAGCTCACAGCAACCTCAAAATCCTGGGCTCAAGCAATCCTTCTGCCTCAGCCTCCCGAGTAGCTGGGACTACAGGCATGTGCCACCATGCCCGGCTAATTTTTTTCTATATATTTTTAGTTGGCCAATTAATTTCTTTCTATTTATAGTAGAGATGGGGTCTTGATCTTGCTCAGGCTGGTTTCGAACTCCTGACCTTGAGCTATCCTCCCGCCTCAGCCTCCCAGAGTGCTAGGATTATAGGCGTGAGCCACTGCACCCGGCCCTTATGTCAGTTTTGTCAATGTATTTGATTAATAAGTGGTTACGCACACAGGCTCTGGGGCAAGACTGCTTGAGTTTTTATGTTAACTGCATCACTTCCTAGCTATATGGCCTTGGGTAAACTACTTAGCCTGTTTCAGTTTCCTTATCGATAAAATGGGAATAATATTTATACAGCACGTCCTCAAAATCATTTGTTCAATGTTGTTTCATTATAACATAGATGAGAAAAAAATTGATTCCATACTAGGGCCACCGTCTGTGTGGTTTGCACATTCTCCCTATGTCTGTGTGGGTTTTCTCGCAGAACTTCGTTTTCCCTCCACCCTCCAAAGATGTGCACGTTAGGTTAGTTAGCATGCCTAAATTGTCCCAGGAGAAGTGAGTGTGGGTGCGTGTGAGTGTGCCCTGCTATGCAATAGGGTCCTGTCCAGGGTGGGTTCCACCTTGTGCCCTCAGCTGCCAGGTTAGGCTCCAGCCACCCTCAACCCTGAACTGGAATAAGCAGATAAATAATTATCTTGTTTTTATTGATCTTTATATGTAGTTCACATTTCAATGTTTAATATTAGAAATGTTTTGCTATTTATTTAGAAGTTTGGTGATGTTTTTGTGACCAGAAATATGCTGTAGGAATTTAACTCTTGTTTGTATCAATTAGCCTATGGTAAAATTGGTTTCCTTTATATACCTTTCACTTGAAGTTGCAGTTTCCAAGAACCTATTCACGATGTTAATTGAGGACTTACTATGTAATGACTGAAAGTGTCAAAGTGTGTAAAGCAACCACTAGAGTGCCTGGCTGAAAATTAATGCAGTATAAGTAATCGCTAGTATTATTAATATGTTGAGAGCTAAACATCTTTTTATATTACTAATAGGCGCATCGCCGCCGGCCCCTGCGTGTTGGCTGGGACTCCGGCGCTGGCCAGGCCCTGGGCTGGGCTCTCCGCGCCGGTGGGGGTGGGCTGCGTGCTTTCTGGAACTGTCACTCACCCTGGGTGCCAATGGGTGACGCTCACCTAAGCAGCCTGTTTCCGGAGGGCGCTTGCACGGAGCGGGAGTCAGCTCGCGACAGACATTGGGAGGAGTGTGGCAGGTAATCATTCGAGGCCATCCAAGGAACGGAGGGCAAAGTCCGGAGGCAGAGGAACCTGTGGCGCTCAAGGAATGGAGGTGGCGGGGCACGGAGGGCCATGAGGCGTTGGGCGGGTGTGGGGACTTCGACTTGGTGCTCCGGGCCGGTGCTCTGTGTATTTCTTGGTGAAATACGCAGGGTACGTGTATTTCACATCCCCAAGAGAAGCTTTCTCGAAACCTTGGGCTCTGCCGTCCCCACCTGCTTGTGTGGCTTCCTGGAGTTGCCTCTCCATTACAGCCCTCCTTTTTCTCCTCTGTATGAGGGTCTGTTCGAGCCACATTTTAAAAAAATAATTTGCTTTAGTTGCCAACGTTTCGGAATTTGGATATATCACATTAAAAATCCAGATTTCCTGTACATCCCTGAAAGATCATGAAGCCTTGGCCACCCTGGACCTTCCTTCTGCCCAGCAGCAGTTGCCTTGAGCTGAATTATTGATCTCCCCTCCTGGGCAGCTTCACGCTTTTCCTGCTGTAGGTATCTGATTGGGATCCCAATCTACATCCGTGGGGAGCACCCTCCCCACACACACATGTGCACAAGGTATTATATAAGGTGTGGCCAAAGGGCATGTGTTGTACTTGTGAAAGATACTTGTGTAGGTGGAAGAAAGGTGGTGACACTGGTCCCTACAATCTACAGCCTTTCACCTGGAATGCAGACAGTCCATCTGGGCATCCAAGGCAATGTTGTAAGTCCTATAGGACTAGGACCATTTCCCTATGGTCAATGAACCCTGTGAGAGATTTTGATGTCCTTCCTCAGCCTCACTTGCTTTCAGGAGTAGACTAGGGATTACTAAACAACTATTTCATGTAAAAATATGGCCTTATTTATTAAATCAGCAAAACAGCACATCATTAGACACTAAGCTTAAAAAATGACATTTTTTATTTTTATTTTTTTTGAGACAGAGTCTCACTCTTTTGCTGGGGTTAAAGTGCCATGGCGTCAGCCTAGCTCACAGCAACCTCAAACTCCTGGACTCAAGCAATCCTTCCTGCCTCAGCCTCCCGAGTAGCTGGGACTACAGGCATACGCCACCATGCCCAGCTAATTTTTTCTATATATTTTTAGGTGGCCAATTAATTTCTTTCTATTTTTAATAGAGACGGGGTCTTGCTCTTGCTCAGGCTGGTTTCAAACTCCTGACCTTGAGCCATCCACCCGCCTCAGCCTCCCAGAGTGCTAGGATTACAGGTGTGAGCCACCTTGCTCAGCCAAAAATGACATTTTTTATAAAAGACTTTTAAGCGAGCATTGTAGGGGAAAGGGCATACCTCTAACCCTTCTTAGGGAGAGGCAAAGTTATACAATGTATCTAAAATGTAAAAAAAAAATCTTTTATCGGATGGAGGGCTGGCAGGAGTGGGGAGGAAGTATAGAGTTACATAATGTGTGCCGTGCTCGCCACCTGGGGATTGGACTCGCTTGAATCTCTGGCATGTGGGGGGGGAGGGGTGGTAGGGGCAATGTATGTAACCCTAACAATATTTGTACCCCCATTATATGATGAAATAAAAGGAAAAAAAAAAGACTTTTAAGCAGTATTCTTTTGTATTGTAATAATCCTATATTTAAGATGGATTAGGTAAATATTTAAAAGTTATAATGGATGTGAGATAAAATTTCCTTTAAAATAAGAAAATAAAATATACAGAAAAGGAAATGAAAAGGGAATCAAAACAATGCACTAGGAAAAAATCAAACACAAAAGGTAGCAGTAATGGAGAAAACATTAAGTGAAAGAAGCTAGGTGCAAAGAACCACATAGTGTATGATTCCATTTATATAAAATATCCAGAATAAACAAATCCATAGAAACAGGAAGCAGATCAGTGGTTACAAGGGGATGGGAGGAGGGAGTTATTACTTAGTGGGGATTCCTTTTGGGGTGATGAAAAATGTTTTGGAACTATAGTGGTAATGGTTAAACAACATAGTAAATGTACTAAAAGCTACTGAACTGTATACTTTACAATGGTGAATTTTATATTATCTGGATTTTACCACAATACAAAAATTAAGTAAAAAAAAACCAAAAAAAACCCACAAAGTGAAAATTATATGTGGTAGTCTGGGTACTGTGGCTTATGCTTGTAATCTTAGCACTTTGGAAGGCCAAGGTGGGAGGATTGCTTGAGGCTGAGTTCCAGACCAGCCTGGGCAACACAGCCAACCCCTCATCTCTACAAAAAATTTAAAAATTAGCTGGGCGTGGTGGTGCACACTTGTAGTCCCAGCAACTCAGGAGTCTGAGGTGGGAGGATCCCTTGAGTCTGGGAGTTCGAGGCTGCAATGAGCTATGACCGTGTCACTGCAACCCAGCCTGGATGACAGAAAGAGATCCTCTCTTAAAAAAACAAGCAAACAAAAATAAAAGGAACAAAACAAAAATAAATCTCTCTCTCTTTATATATACATACATGTGGTATGGAAAAATAGCAAAAAGCATAAAGGTAATCCAAAAATGCCTAAAGTCTAAAGTCTAGGGAATATCGCTTTGACCATATGACTTAAAAAAAAACAGTAGTCCGAAAGGTTATCTGCCCTGTCACAGTGGCAGCTGCAGGCAGTGAGCCCCACAGCCCAGCACATGCCCTGTTTAAAGGGCCCAAATTAAATGGGACAGGATGATATTTTGAGATATCTGATTTTGTTCTTTGTGCTCTGAATTTCACTACCTGGCCTTGCCCTCTGTGTAAGGCAGCCAAGCTCAATGCCCCAGAGGGCAGTGAAAGAAAAAGCAGGAACAAAGGACTATGGAAGGAAAAGAAAATTATAGGTGAGTCACCTACAAAGCAATAAAGTAATAGTAATATGATCATGTATATTAAAAAAAAAACCCTATCCTGATAAATCGCATCCTGATTCTGAAATTTTGGTGGGAGATTGGAATTTAGGTGGAACTAGAACACTGACATATAGATAGACCTTATCACCCCAAAGAGGCTACTACCTAGAAATAAGTGTTCAAACCCAAGTTTTTAAGTATATTTTTAAACTAAGGGCAGAGAGATCTAGATTGACATATTCCATCTATAACTAAACTAAGGAGAGAATTATTAGAACTACTTCCTAAGAATGTTAACAGATTTTCATCAATCTTTCCTAGAGTATATAAGGAATATTTATTAATATAGTAGTTACATCACAGTTTTGAGCTATATAGAACATTTGGTGAACCAGATTAACAAACTGGAAACGATAATACATTCTAAGACACTCTTCAGGAAGGACATGAACTCCACTCCACTGATTCATGTTATGAATTAGAGCTGGGATCCAATTGATTTGTAGATTGTGTTATCCTGATGTTCCTGTATGTATTATACCACATGAAGAGGGTCCTTGTCTGTCTCTGACACGATAATATTAATCTTATTCTCCAAGTGAGCACCCAGCATATCTCGAAGGTCAGAAAGAAAGCCTCGTTCAGTGTTGCTATGTTCACAAAGGATGACATTTATTCCTTGGGAAGCGGCATCCAGAATATCATGATGGGACATCTCACCTGCCAAAAAGATAAAAAATAGGAAAATTTAGCCAGGCATAGTGGTGCATGGCTGTAGTCCCAGCTACTGGGCAGGCTGAGGTAGGAGGATAGCTTGAGACCAGGAGTTTAAGGTTGAAGTGAGCTATGATGATGCCACAGCACTCTAGCTTGGGCAACAGAATGAGACCCTGTCTCAAAAAAGAAAAGAAAGAAAGAAATGCTATATATTTTGATCAACTGGCAAAATTGGAATATGGCCTGTATATCAAATAAATGTTTTAACAATATTAAATTCCGAAAAAGGGCTTCTGTCGTGAGTGGCACACGTGGGGCAACTCGACTGCTCTTCATGCGGAATCGACATCAAGAGATTTCGGAAGCATAATTTTTTGGTATTGGGGCTGCTGGTGATCATTGGTCCCGGCGCCCTTGTCTGTTGCTAAATATGAGATGCCAGCCAATCTTCCATTTTGAATAAAAACGTGACTTATATGAAAAAAAAAAAACAATATTAAATTCCGGAATTTGGTAACTGTTCCATGGTTTTATAAAAGAATGTCCTCGTTCTTAGGTGATTATATGATGAAGTATTGAGAAGTAAAAGGTCATCATGTCTGCAATTTATTCCAAAATGGTTTTGGGGAAAATACATATATATATGTAAATATATATTTTAACTTATACACACACATATATATCCATAGAGAATGTACAAATGTGAAAAAATATTACCATTAGTAATCTAGGTGAAGGGCATACAGGAGTTCATTGTACTATTCTTGCAACTTTTGTATAGGTCTGAAATTCCTTTTAAGTAAAATGTTAAAATGAATTTTAAAACAGCCACATAGGCCGGGCGCAGTGGCTCACGCCTGTAATCCTAGCACTCTGGGAGGCCGAGGTGGGCGGATCGTTTGAGCTCAGGAGTTCGAAACCAGCCTGAGCAAGAGCGAGACCCCATCTCTACTAAAAAATAGAAAGAAATTAATTGGCCAACTAAAATAAAGAAAAAATTAGCCGGGCATGGTGGCGCATGCTTGTAGTCCCAGCTACTCGGGAGGCTGAGGCAGAAGGATCGCCTGAGCCCAGAAGTTTGAGGTTGCTGTGAGCGAGGCTGATGCCATGGCACTCTAGCCGGGGCAACAGAGTGAGACTCTGTCTCAAAAAATAAAAAAAATAAAAAAAATAAAACAGCCACATACCATGCTATAAGATATCCAGTCAAACTGCCTGTATTTTGTAAGTTTATTTCAATCTGGTACAAATTTGAGGGTTTATAAAAACCTTACATCTTCAGAAGAAAACAGGCAACAGTCATGTACATTTTCAATTTATTAGTTCAGAGCAAGTCCATCAGGCTTCCTTAGATGCTGTACTTCTACTCTTCTGGACATGACAATGTTTTGAGTACAGCAGCCTTTTAAGAGAGTGTGCTGTATAATAAGTCATGGGTGTGGGAAGCAGCCAGTGGAATGGCCAGAAGGTTAAGACCCTAGAGTCTGGTCCTAGAAGTGGCAAAAGTAATTCTTTAACTCTCTCCTAACCCTAAGGAGGAGCAGAGGTGGAAATGCAGCTGGTACCAGCAGGTATACAAAGTGGGAATCCTTTAAAATGCCTCCAAATCCTTTGGATGAATAATGGGCCATGTTTGGCCATATCCTTGAATAGTAACTAGGTCAAGTAATTCTTTCAAAAAAAATTAACCAGTACCTATCAGGTATTATTCTCGAGGACAGAGTTATAAAGCCCGGGAGCCAGATAAGTAACTTCTTTCCAACAGAAATGCATATTGGGGGTTCATGATGAAATGACAGGGATCGAAGAGGGGCAGAAGCAGGACAGTGTCAGAAAAGGCTTCTCAGAGGAGGTCATCACTTAGCACTAGAAGTACAAGGAAAGGGGCAAGGAAAAGGCATTCTAGCCAAAGAAAACAGCATAAGCAAAGGCTACATGAAAGAGGATGCAACATTCAGGCTCTACCAGGACAGATGAAGGAAATCACTGAAGTCTTTTTAACCAGGACCATTAACACCTATCAAATCTATACTTTCAAAACTTAATTTTAGGGGAGTATATGGAGTGTAAGTTTAGAGGCTTGATGCAGTACTTCAGGTAGGAGATGGTGTTTGGGTAGAGATAAGAAGAAAGGTTCTAGAAAGATTATGGAGCTCAAACTGATAGGAATTGATGACTGGCTTTAGGTCTGAGTAAGATGAGACATTTTTCTAGCAAACATGACAGGGTAGAAAGTATCATTAACTTACATGAAATTTGAGAGGAATCAGGTTTAGGAAGAAAATAGGTTAAATAAATGTTGAACATCAATTTTTGAGATAATCTAATAAATTATTGAATGTTTTTTCCCTCTACAAAGAATAAAATACATCCCTAATTCTGGTGTAGTTCCTGTTTAATTCAGGTATTTATTAGACATCATCTATGTCCCAAGCACTGTCTTAAAATCTGATATTTTTGTATTTGTAAAAAATAAACCATAGTTGGGAAAGAGAAATCTAAAGGCCATCCTACCTGTGAGGTAAAGGTCAGCCTCTACACCATGCAGAACGCTGCTCCCAGAACCAGCACAAAGGGCCACGACTTTGACTTGGGACTCTTCAAGATAAAAGAAACAAGAGACCAATGCTTTACAATTCCCTTTCATTTTAATAATATAATTCGCACCCCAAAAAGCCTAGATGTAATGCAGATTTCACTCCTGGTCTCGTCACCAGTATATGAATTGTGCTTACTGAATTTTTTTTTTTTTTGAGACAGAGTCCTGTCGCCCGGGCTAGAGTGCTGTGGCGTCAGCCTAGCTCATAGCAACCTCCAGCTCCTGGGCTCAAGCTATCCTCCTGCCTCAGCCTCCCGAGTAGCTAGGACTACAGGCATGTGTCACCATGCCTGGCTAATTTTTTCTTTTCTATATATTTGTAGTTGTCCAATTAATTTCTTTCTATTTTTAGTAGAGACGGGGTCTAGCTCTTGCTCAGGCTGGTCTTGAACTCCTGACCTTGAGCAATCCGCCCGCCTTGGCCTCCCAGAGTGCTAGGATTACAGGCGTGAGCCACCACGCCCGGCCCTTACTGAATTCTTAAAAAGATACTTTCTAATATAATCAAACAGATCATTCTTTGGTATTGCATAGCTAATCCAAGGCAGTGTTATTACTCCTTTGGATGTGGCTGCACAAGCCCACAGCCACTGAGTAGTACTAATGGTGCAGCTCTAGGCTTTATCCGAATGCTGCTAGGTACACTGGTGAGAGGAAGGCAAGCACTACCTCTATTTTCAGGTGAGGAAGCTAAGGAACTAAAAGGGCTAGTTAGATGAATGCTACGAATGCATTTAGCACATGTTTTTTTTTTTT
>VBSM01001562.1:41827103-41839337 GCA_008086735.1 Cheirogaleus medius | reverse complement strand
CATCAGCCTAGCTCACAGCAACCTCAAACTCCTGGGCTCAAGCGATCGTACTGCTTCAGCCTCCCAAGTAACTGGGACTACAGACATGCGCCACCATGCCCAGCTAATTTTTCTATATATTTTAGTTGGCCAATTAATTTCTTTCTATTTTTAGTAGACATGGGGTCTCGCTCTTGCTCAGGCTGGTTTCAAACTCCTGACCTTGAGCAATCCGCCCACTTCGGCCTCCCAGAGTGCTAGGATTACAGGTGTAAGCCACTGCACCTGGCCTACATATTTTTTTAATATACCATTTATCTGCAAAGAGCACTGAAAGTGAAATAACAGAAACTTTCAAACCAAAATCCAAGTATTCAGCACTTAAGTTTCTAAAATGGACACTTTATTAGTGGTCACTGCAGTTTAGGAGTGTGGTGTGTCAAAGGGGGGCTTTGGAGTTGGACTGGAACTCAAATTCCACCTCTGCTGTCCATTTGCTTTGGAAACTAACTCCCATAAGTTGTTTGACCTAATTGTGAACTTTTGGATAAGTTACTTACATCTGTGAAACTCAATTTTTGACCTATAAAAGGGGAGTAATAATGCCTACCATATAGTTAACAACAGCTAGCCCTTTAACTGTACTCAATATGCACCAGTCACTGTGTCATGTCACATGGACTATAGTGCCACCGAGTTAGGTTTTATTATTAATGCAGTTTTTACAGATGAGGCTACTGGGACACAGAGGAGTTAAAAAAATCTGTAAAAGTCATGCAGCAAATAGGACAAATTTGAACTCAAGTTGTCTGAGCTCAGAATTCGTACCCATAACAACTGTGCTCCACTGCTTTTGCAGTGGAAGCTCACAAACAGGAAAGACACTCAGTACATTGTGGGCTCACTGCCAGTGTCCAGCAAATGTCTGTTCATTCTTTCTGTTCCCAAAAGTACTAGGAAAAGCCAGAAGACAGTGGCTACAAGACTTAGAAACTGCAGTGGATCAGAGCACTTAGTAACATCTCACCATAAAATATCATCAGTCAAGTTAAGTGCAATTTTTTTTTTTTTTTTGAGACAGAGTGTTACTCTGTTGCCCGGGCTAGAGTGCCGTGGCGTCAGCCTAGCTCACAGCAACCTCAAACTCCTGGGCTCAAGCGATCCTTCTGCCTCAGCCTCCTGAGTAGCTGAGACTACAGGCATGAGCCACCATGCCCAGCTAATTTTTTCTATATATTTTTAATTGTCCAATTAATTTCTTTCTATTTTTAGTAGAGACGGGGTCTCGCTCTTACTCAGGCTGGTTTCGAACTCCTGACCTTGAGCGATCCGCCCGCCTAGGCCTCCCAGAGTGCTAGGATTACAGGCGTGAGCCACCGCGCCCGGCCGAAATATTTATGTTATAATTGTAGCAATCATGAGTCTAGTTCTCTTCCTGGCACACGGTAAGACTGCACTTTATGTCCTCTCTGGGTTATAGTGGGTTATGTGACTAATTTTGGAAGATGAGTTGAGTAGAATAACATGTTTCATTTCCAGCCTAGAAGTTTTAACTGATAGTCTTTAAAAATCCTCTAAAATAGTCTCCCTCTGCAGCAGCAACCAGTTTACAATGACTGGACTTTCTCTGCTGGCTGAGATGAACATGTAGCATGACTGAGAAATCAATCTTTTTGATTAAGCCAATGAGATGTCTTACACTGTGGAACCTTGCCAACCCTGAGAGATAAATCATCTCCTGCGAGCTACTTACACACTCTCTATCACTTAGATTGATACAACTAAGTTTCAATCTTTATCCAATATTATCAGTAGGTACATTGGAAAAATGAAGGAGAAATATTTACCTAAGGTCCTCCCTACTCCAAGAGCTAAGCGAATGTGAGATAGTTTTAGGTGTCTTTTGATTCGCTCAATCATGGTTGCCAGGGAGACAGATTCATCCAGTGTGCATAATCGTCCCATTCCAGTATGCAGAAGCAAAGGCTGAAGAGAAACAAAAGTTAGAAGCACTGTCACTGTCCATTATCAGTCCTAAAAAACCAAACTTATAGAACAAACAGCAAATGCTGAAACCAATAAAACATGCACACTATGAGCTTACTAGAGCTGGCTCCACACTAAAGTTTGGGGATGCAAACCTAACAGAAACATTTTGGTGTCTAGGAGTTCACAGCCTCCCAGAAGAGCAGAAGTTTAAATGATTAATCATAATAAAAGCGTTTAAATACAAGTTAGGTACTGTTGTTTTAGGAGCACAAAGGAATACAGACTAAATGAGCTGGGACTTGGGGGGGTGGTACTCGAAGGAAGCAGATTCAAGGAAAGTTTTACAAGGACTTGGGTCTTAACTGTGCTAAAAAGCCTAGACTGCCTCCTATAGGTGCCCAGTGAGGAGACTACTAATATCCCAGGTGAGGGAAGATGAGAGTTTCAAATACCGTGGTGGCAGAGCTAACAGAGATGAGAAACACTGAGGAACAGAATCAGCAGGGCTTGGACTTACAGGAGCAAAGGAGAAATAGTGGAAACTTGGAAAATAAAGTAGATAATGTTACCTTAATATGAAATGGAATAAAACCAAAAAAAGATATAAAGGAATGGGGTGGGGATAAAGTCAATATTTGTATGTATTGGATGTGAAATGCTTGTGGGCTCTGTAAGTGGAAAATGTTCAGAAAGTAGTCAAAAGCTAGGCACAGTGGCTCACACCTGCAATCCTAGCACTTTGGGAGGCTAAAGTGGGAGGATTGCTTGCTTGAGGCCAGGAGTTCAAGACTAGCTTGACTAAGAGCCAGACCCCCATCTCTACAAAAATAGAAAAATTCAGCCGGGTGCGGTAGCTCACGCCTATAATCCTAGCACTCTGGGAAGCCAAGGCGGAAGGATCATTTGAGCTCAGGAGTTCGAGACCAGCCTGAACAAGAGCAATACCCTGTCTCTACTAAAAAAAAAAAAAAAAAAAAAAAAGAAAGAAAGAAATTGACTGAACAACTTAAAATATATGCAAAAATTAGCCGGGCATGGTGGGGTGCACTTTTAGTCCCAGCTACTTGGGAGGCTGAGGCAGGAGGATCACTTGAGCCCAGGAGTCTGAGTTTGCAGTGAACTATGATGATGCCACTGCACTCTAGCTCAGGCAACAGAGTGAGACCCTGTCTCAAGAAAAAACAAAAAACAAAAACAAAAAAAGAAAGTAGTTGGAAATATGGGTTCTTTTATATTTTTTGTTTACCTTAGGAAATCATTCTGAGCCAGAAAGTAAAGATATAGATTAAACCTGTAACTCTGTAACCAAGTCTATAACCCTGAATAAGTACCAACATATTCCTATTCCTGGAATGTCTCCCTTTCTCAATATACTTTCCAGGGAATATTATGCTCTCACTGTCACTTAATACTTCTTTAGGTAATAGTTAATGGCCTGTTGATCAAAAAATTTACAAATGAATTTGCTGAAGAAAAATGCAAAGAAATGAAACTCAAATTGTATACACTAAACATGTACAATTCTTAGTGTATCAATTATACCTCAATAAAGCTGTTAGAAAATGCACAGTAATATAAGATCAGGTGTTAAAATATTTTTATTACCTTCTCCAGTGACAGAATTTCAGTCTTCTGATAAAGTTGTTTGTTCTGGGAGAGAAAAGCCACCACCTGCATCAAAGCCTTCTGAGTACAATTCAGACTGATTCGTGTTTGTTCTTCATCATCAATCCTAGAAAAAACAAATCACTCGTTGGTTTAGGATAATTATAACCAAAATGTATTTTAAATAATCCACAGTTTACAAACCTGCTATAATAAGAGATTAGATTTATGTGGTACTAAGGATTTAACCAACAGAACCCATTTAATCCCAAACCAATCCATTTTCTGGAACAGTTTCTCAAACTGTAGTATGCATCTGAATCACCTGTGGGATTTACTAAAATAGTGCTGGCCCCACCCCTAGAACTTCTGGTCTAGGTGGGGGTCTGAGAATTTACCTTTCAAAGAAGTTCCAGGTGATGCCAATGTTGCTGGTCCCGTGACCTCACTTTGAAAACACTGTTCCTAATACCAATTGTGCACCAGAAACCTGCTCAGCTGGGCATGATGGCATGTGCCTGTAGTCTCAGCTATTTGGGAGGATGAGAGGGGAAGATCTCTCGAGCCCAGGAGTTCAAGAACAGCCTGGGTGATATAGTGAGACCTGTCTCATAAAAAAAGTAATAATAAAAGTAAAAGAAAAAACAAAAAAATCTTGTGCTAACTTGTTAAAATGACAGCTGCTGGACCCATCTACAGATACAATGAAACAGAACATCTACTAATGGGACTCGGGCAAAATAAATTTTTTTTTTTTTGAGACAGAGTCTCACTCTGTTACCCAGGCTAGAGTGAGTGCTATGGCGTCAGCCTAGCTCACAGCAACCTCAAACTCTTGGGCTCAAGCAATCCTCCTGCCTCAGCCTCCCAAAGTGCTGGGATTATAGGTGTGAGCTACTGCCCCAGCCAGCAGTGATTTTACTATAAGCAATCTGTACTTAAAAACGATTCATCAAAGACATCACTTTTTGGTTGTAGCCCAAAATGTGTTTTAATATTATAAAAAGGTACTATATTTATCTTTGTTTTTTAAAAAATTGTTAAGTCCTAGCTTTGTATAACTTGTCCTTGATGTTCCCACAGGTATTAGGACAAATTAGACTAAGAGAAAATCTCCTATCTCCTATAATTCAATGATTGATCTCCTAAGAGGCACTTAAATGTATTCTTCCTATAAAGTGCCTGGGAATCACTGATTTGCTGGGAACCAATAAATGTAAGCCTTATGTTATCTCTACATCACTAGGGTCTATCTACATTCTCTAAAGTAAAAACAACTACCTTTCAACACTACCAGGAGGATTAGAAATACTGCATGTAAAATGCATAGTATAGTTATTGGCAAAGAAAAAAAAATAAAATGCATAGTACAGTTCCTCCTATGTAGAAAATACTCGGTAAGTGTTACCTATCATTTTTATTGTTTTGAAAAGATTCCATAGATCTCTTATTCTACGACCCATGTGCAAATGAGAAATATGCTGCTTTGTAAACCAACCCTAGCGAAAATGATTTCTTTCAAACCTAAATGCCAGGGTTACAGACTTTCTTAAGGAAAATGCTAACACACAAAAGGAGAAAAATTGTACCTGGCAGAAAAAGAAGCGACAGAAACATCTACGATTCCTTTCACTGCAGACATGACTTTGTCCAGGTCTTGGGTGTGGTTAACACTGAATTCTACTCGGTGGGTTCCCTCTGTAGGGTAGTTGGGTGCTTTGGAAGGATGTATGGGCCTAGAGGTGCAAGCTCCTAGAGAAAAAATTGTGGGGAAATGGGAATTTCTGTAGGTTTTTTTTTTTAAGATTAAAAAGATAAACTATAATAGGCAAAATTTATAAGAAATGACTTTTAAAAAAAGATTCATTCTCATACGCTTATATGAGTACACACACACATATGTTCCCCTTAGATATACAGCCCCCATAATCTAGGGCTTCGGCATGGACATACAAAATCAAACTATTTAGAGAATTTTTTACAGAAGATTCTTAAATTTCAGAAAAATTTGGACAAGAAAGACTGACTCATGGATTTTTAGATGATACATAGAATTGTCAACTGCTTGGTAAATCTACCTATGTAAATCATGATTCAGGTTACAAATGCTCATAATCTGTTTGACCATATTAATCCAGATCATATTATCATGAAAGTTTCAGCCCAAAATGAGTAAACTAAAAAGATTTATTAAAAGAAAGCAAAAACACTAAGCTGAATTCCCTCATTGTGCTGGGCATAAATAAACATTCAATAAAACCCAGATATTTAACTGACATATCAAGTGTTTTCTGGAAAGCCCTGAACAAGCATTTTTTGAGAGCCTGGGTGCTAGGTACTGTGCCACATAGTGAGGAATCACAAAGCTCAGTCCAGCAATGAAGACTTCTTATGTTCTCTTTATTCATTAAGGATAAAAATGTTTCATTTTTCAAATAAAATTTAATTGCCAAGTTTCAGCAACATTTAATGCCCTCCCTACTCCAAACTTTATAAGACATTCTAAAGTTTCAAAGGATTTGTAGGAAAAATATTAAATACGAAAGAAGAGGCTCCTCACCAAGTCCTTTAGCCAGCCAGTTGTTGACTCCTTGGGGTGCAGCATCATAGGCTGTGTGAGGAGAGTAGATACCAACTCTGTTCTCCAGAGCTCGGATCACCAGGCGCTCCTTCCAGGTTTTCCAGGTTATGCACTTCATGGGTCGGAAAATAGGTGGATGGTAGGAGAGAATGAGATCTGCTTTCTTTTGCAGCGCCTCCTCCATCACTTCCTCAGTTAAGTCATTGGTCAGGAAGAGTGTGTTTACAGTATGTGGTGGGCTTGGTTCCACCAGTAATCCAACATTGTCCCAACTCTCAGCAAATGAGAGGGATGCAAAGTCATTCAATGAGGAAAGGAGAGCCTTCAAATCCATGAAGGAACGGGAAGAACTGCAGATCAGGGAATCTACAAGCCGGACTGTTGTGGGGACCAGGTGTACACAAGATGACAACATACAGAAGTCACGTAAAGCTGAGTGTCTAAAGGCAAAACACAGAAAATGGTACACACACACACTTTAGGCCTGGATCTTTGAGGCATCAAAGCATATGGGCAAAGAGCTGTCGTCAGATCTGTGTCCAAATAGTGGCTCTGACACTTACCACCAGCACATTGTAATTTAGGTAAGTCATTTAACTTCTTGGAGCTTGTTTTCTTACCTACAAAATGGAGATACTATAACCTACCTCACAGGCCATCCAGAGGAGCAAATGAATATGTCACCTAGCAAAGCGTGGTACATAATACACAAATGCTCATCTCCACCCAGCCACCACACCTTTGTTCTTATTCTCCCCACCCTTGTTTCAACTACCCTCCTCCCTAATCCTTTCCTTTAAATATTACCATTCCTTTTTCCAAGACCCCCTTCAACTTCCTAAATAAAGCTTTTCTTGACAGATCTTCCTTTTTGGCGTTTTTCCCCAACCCTTCCCTTCCCTCCCCCCTATTATTCTCACATTACATTTCTGTTGGTCTGTCTCCCCCAGTATGCTAAAGTTGCTGGAGGATAGGAACTATCTTTAATAAATCTCAGTGTCACCAGCATAGGCCAGCACTAAATGCTTACTGCAGACTGACAGTCCCCCTCTCATGACTACAACAGAATTGAATTGGGATGGCATATACTGGCACTAAAAAATGCTTTATCAAAAAATAATATTTAAAATTTCAAGTGCTTTATCAGCAGCAAGAATCAAGGAACACACAGATAGGTCACTTTACGAATGGGCAGGGTCAAGGCAGAAGGCAGGAGCTGCTGCTCCTCGGCCAATAAGGTCTGCTTCAAAAGGCCAGGCAACACAGGAAGGTGGAAGGACAATGAGGAGCTGGGAAAAAAATTGTTGGCTCTAAAATATGAAAACCGTAAAATTAGTATATGTTTAATCAAATAACTACAAAAGATAATATTCTCAACCTCATTCTTAAACTTAGTACCCATATTTTTGTTTTTGAAGAAAAGCATTTCATGGTATGTACAATATTTAACAAGACAGCATAACTGTCTTGTAAATTTAATTGTAAATTAAATGAAATACCTGTAACGCAATTATTTCAAAAGCAAATTATTTCCAACATTTCTACTGCAAAAATGTTTAATGAGATGAACACACTTATTTAACATGAAGGGATGTGGGGTCTCCAAAAGCTACTCGACGTCTTAATACTACTCCACTCTCCAGACTCTTCTAAATGTGGCAAGCGCCAAAGTTAACAGCGACAATGGGAAGGAGCATAGCATGGTGGTTAAGAGAGCTGACTCTGAAGCCAGACTGGATCCCAGAGCCACTGCTGTGTAACCCCGGGCAAATTACTTAACCTCTTCAGTTTCCTCCTCTTTAGAGAGGAAATATAGTGCCTAGCTCATGTTGTCGCGAGATTTAAACGTTTGTAAAGCTGGAAACAGTGCCTGCCCTAGAGTAAGCACTGTGTTTGCTATTGTTAAGTAACACTTAAAACCTGCAAACTGTTCCAAGTTACTTCATCTATTCCTCATTTCAGTGCCACTTCAGGCCTTTTCCAGGACAGTGAAGAGCCAGGTGACACAGCCAGTAACGTGACTCAGGACCCCCGCCCCACTAGTGCCCAAGGTTCTCATGCGGCAGGGCAGTTTAATCTTTTCTGCCTTCTTCCTCCGCAGAACCACCGCAGAACACTCACAGCCTGGACATACCTCGAGGGTCACAACTACTCACGCGGCTATTTAAATCACCCACTACTCACCAGTCCCGGAAACCCTCCTCTTGCGTCACTTCCGGTCCTGCGCCGGAGCTCCGGACGTTGTGGCAATGGACTGGAGGGAAGGAGCTGAGCGGAAGTGGTCCAGACTCTTTTACAGCCCACTGGAGAGAACTGACTGAGATAGTTCTGGGTTATACTTCTTGTCCCAGTGTAATTGTTAATAAAGCGCCCTTTCACCGTCAGATTTCAAGTGGGTGCGGATAAATTACAATATTCGCCTAGTTCTAGTCGTTTTGGTTTGAGATAGGAAGGAGTGGGAGAAGGAGGTGAGGAAGTAAGGGCGTTCTCTCTAATGGGTCCCACGCTCAACTTCCGCTACTACAAAGAAATTATAATTTTGAACCAGTTGACCTATACAGGCATCTTTTTCCTGTTTTAACAACGGCCGCGCTAACCGAAGTGGTTAAGTAAGTATGGAGGAACGTCATTCATTCTTTCACTTAAATGCTTGCTGAGCTGTCTCTTGGCACTGGTTTAGTTCTTGAGATAGTTCGAGTGAACATTCTCGGCGGAGAGGCTGTTGGAACGTCAGAATACATAAGGAAAGTTCATAGTATGTTAGTGATAACGTACTATAGGAAAAGGAAATAGGGCAGTTCCTAGAGTTAGAGTAGTTTTGTTTTTGTTTTGAGATAGGATCTCGCCCCCGTCTCCCAGGCTTGTGTGCAGTTGCGTCATATTATAGCTCACAGCAACCTCAAACTTCTGGTCTTAAGGGATCCTTTTGCCTCAGCCTCCCAGTAGGTGGGACTACAGGCAAGGGCCACCACGCCTAATTTTTCTAATTTTTGTAGAGATGGGGCCTCTCGCTCTTTTTCGGAACTAACTCCTGATCTCAAGCAATCCTATCCCAAAGTGCTAGGATTACAGGTGTGAGCCACTCACCCTGCCTAAAGCAGTCTTAAATAGGGTTGTTAGGGCGATTAAACTTGACACATGAGCGGAGACTTGAAGGTGAGGAAATTAGCTGTACAGATGTCTGAGTGTAAGCATTCCAGGAAAAGGGAAAAACCAATGGCTAGACTCTAAGGTGGGAAGGTACCTGGAGGACTTGCAAGGAGGCTTTTGAAGAAGAATAAGAGAAGTGGGAAATTGGGGGGCTTGAGTCGCGTAGGGTTTCTCTTCAATCATATAGCTGGATTTTTATTAGGGAGATGCTCTTCGAGGATTTTTTCTTTTAAATATACAGTACAGATGAGTGTGAGTTAAGATGATAGAAAAATGATCTTTAATTTTTTTTCTCTTTGGGGAATAAAGACTTAGTTTTGAGCGTCTCTTGGGAAGACTGTGAGATATTAAATAGTCCTTCCTGAAACCATCAAGAAGAAAAATGGTAAGTTTTGTAGAATTCTTATGAAATGCTTTTCATAAGACATTGTAAGTAATCTTTAGAAATTCAGTTAAGGGAAATAAAAGTGCATGGAAATTTTAGTGGCAAGACAGAGAAATTATAGGCTGGAGAAGCATACAATATATAATGATCCGTTAAAAACCAGAAATAAGCAAAGTTGTTTTTAAATTCTTTAATGTTCACTTAAAATGCACAGAATGTACCTGTATGGAAAAAGATTGATTACAAGTTAGAGACAGAAAGGGGAATCTGTTGGAGGAGCAGAAGAAAATAGCCAAGTGTAATACTTTTAATTGGATTCTTTTGCTGTGGATCTAAAGTGGGCAACTAGAATTTGAAGTGGAAGAAAAACAGTGAGAATAGTACCCTGCTCCTCCCATGCATGCTCCTATCTGAATCTTCAACCTGGCCATACTGTCTAACTGCTACATACTATGGTAGGAAGAGAAATGAAAAAGGAAGCCTCCAAATAGTTTTCTCCCTCTCTAGAACAGGGTATCAAAGGAGTATACAAGTTACTAAAATACAGGTACAAAAACAACAACAACAAAAAAGTAAGAAAGAGCACTATAGTTAGCTCTGTACATTTAGGATATAGAAACACCATTTTCTTTTATTTTTTTATTTCTTTTTTATTTTTCTTTTTTGAGAACAATCAAGACTTTGATGAAACACCCTTTTTATGTTTGTTACCTTTAGTAAATAAATGAATTGTTTTTAACCTTATTTTTCAGAATTAAAGTACTTAAATAAAATGGTGGAAATAATGTTTTGAAAAATCATTGTACTATCATTTATCAGTAAATAATGATGTTGGTAAATTGCCATATAAATCAATAATACTAACATAAAAATTTTTTAATTTTTATTGATGAAAAATTCAAAGTTAAAATAATTATTTCCATCATAATATCTGCTTCCAAATTTTTAGCATAGATAGCACTTTATCCTAACATTTATATTTATTTTCTGGAGTTATTTTTCTGCCTTTGAAATAAATTTTGAGGAAGAAGTACAACTTCCTGCTATGTGGATGAATAATCTCTGAAGTGGTATTTCTTTCTGTCTATTTTTATTCAGATTATCATTTTGAACATTCAGTCAGTGCATAATACAGTGCATAAAGTCACCTGAAGATACCTCGTTTGTTCTCACATTCTCTCTCCTTTTCAGTCTGTGACATTGCATACAGATGTAGGTGATATTAAAATAGAAGTCTTCTGTGAGAGAACACCCAAAACCTGCGAGGTGAGTACCATTATTTACATAGTAAATATCTGCTAATACAACAGGATAACAATTTGGAAATCAAATCATCTAACCTGAACAGCAACAAAACTTTCTGTAAAACCATTGTAAGGAAAAACTAGCCAAGATATCTTCTGGCCTAATTTCCACTTATCTTTCCTGCCGTCAAACATGGATCAAAGAGAAGGTAGATAATTTTTCTGTAACCATAGAATAGCTGGTATCGTTTCTTTTTGGCTCATTTGTCCTCAGGAAACATAATCATTAGGATATTAGAAAAAAGGACTGTTCTATACATTATTTTACCTGTTTAAATGGCAAGGATAGAAGGAAGAAGAGTCACCTGTATGTATGTATTCATGCATACATACATATATGAATTGTGAAAAGCTGTCTTGCCAAGGTCTGGGGATACAGTGATTAGGAACAGACATTTCTTGCCTTCATGGAACTAATATTCTTGCTGGGAAAATAGGCAGGGGTGGGAAGATTAAGTAATTCTAAAAGGTGATAATGCCTTGAAGGAAATAAGGGTTGAGATAGAGAATAATGGGAAAGGAACTACTTAAAGGAAGAAGGTGAGGGCAGGCCTAGTCAAGGAAGTAGTATTTTGATTGTAGAAGGTATGATGTCATCTCCATCGAAACAGATATAAAAAGAACATTCTATGTATAGAAGTAGCAGAAACAAAGGCCCCAAGAGGAGGAAACCTGCACCTTTTGGATAAATTGTCAGAATGCCGATGGGGTTAATGTAGTGAGTAACAGGGAAGGGGTTCTTATATGTAGAGATATAATGTAGAGATAAGCCAGTCCTGCAGGGTTTATTAGGCCCTGCTGAAGATTTTGTATTTTATTCCAAGAGCACAAGGAAGCTGTTGAAGTGTTTTAGACAGGGAAGTGACATTATCCAAAATAATGCCTAAAAGTCATAGTTTAAATATGCTGCTATAGTTGTTTTCACTAAATATGATTGGTTCTGTGTCTTAAATGGGTTTCTGCTACATCATTTCTCAATCATTGTTTTTATTCTCTTCAGAATTTCTTGGCTCTTTGTGCCAGTAATTACTACAATGGCTGTATATTTCATAGAAATATCAAGGGTTTCATGGTTCAAACAGGGGATCCAACAGGTAAGTTATTCTATTAACTAAAATCTAGGTAATTAGATATATAGTATGAAGAAGAGGGTAAAAGAAAAATACTAAAAGAAAAGCATGTGGAGTTTTTATAATCAGGCCACCTTACCATAGCAAGAATTTTTTTTTTTTTTTTTTTTT
>VBSM01001562.1:41778656-41793602 GCA_008086735.1 Cheirogaleus medius | reverse complement strand
GCCTCCCAGAGTGCTAGGATTACAGGCGTGAGCCACCACGCCCGGCCGAGGGATGCTATTAAACACTATAAAGCACGAGATAGTCACTTACAAAGAGTTAAAAGAGTTAACTGGCCCAAAATGTTAGTAATGCCGAGGTTGAGAAATCTGTATTAAACATCAGGAATATTTAGTAGAAAATTTACTAATATTTTAAAGTATAAAAATGTTGGTTTTATTAAAAAGAAAAAAGTAAATCCTTATACTTCATAGATCCACCCTGAGAAATGTAAGAATTCAATGACAATTTCTAGGATTTGTTTGTAAATAATCTGAGCAAGAGAGAGTAAGTGGGATATAAGCGCTCCCAAGAAACCTAATCACAAACTGATAATCACTGAAGCACAGGAACTCAGAGTTCATCACCCCATATCTTCTTGAAAACTAGGGGACAGAATACACATGCACACCAACTATACTCACTGGGATCAAGGCTGGTCTGACTAATGTACAATTTAAAAGTGTTATCACTAACCATAGTAAATTAAATAACTGCAATGGGTTCTCTCTCAACAGAGGTCTTGTCTTTAGTTAACCACTTTAGATCAGGTTTCTGAAATTGGGATCACAAAAAAGGGAATGATAACTGCAACAGGGGCTTTTAACCAGAGTAATTTAAATGGTGTTGAAGGACAAGTGAAAGTCAATAGTGGGTGGTGGGGTAAGATGAAGAGAAGCAGGCTTCACATAGGCTGAAACCTACAGAAATATGAAGAGTGTGCCTGGGGAAGGGACCTGGGGAATTTGATGTGGCTTGAGTATAGGAAGCAAAACTCATGAGGCTGAATAATGAAAGCTTTAGATTTTAGATTTTAACTTGTGAAGAATGGGGTTTAGAAATGTTTTGATACCAATACACTAAAAAGCAACCAATTTAATCAGATGACTGTCTTATGACTAGAAGTATTAATAAAATAGTTGAGGGAGCTGATGTTCAGATAACTACTCATTTGTATTATTTTTGAGTTTTTAAGGATATTTATTAAATGTATTCACAAAATCCAAAATTTAAATTACCTTTATAAAAAAGCACCACTATTTTCTGGAAGGCTTTCATGAAATGAATGTTGTCATAGCAATACTCCTGAATCTTCAGTAACAGAGTCAGCTCAGACTGACCTTGAGTAGTAAAGGCAGCAAGTAGAGGGCTGTATTGCTTTTTTAAAGTAAAGGAAAAAAAAATTTAGTCATTACAAGACCATCCATTTAAAAATTCCTATAGTACAGAACATAGCTCATCTATTACTATCACTGTGAACTATAATCTACCTACCAGAAATTAAAAACAATACAGTAAAGTAGTAAAAAAAAGTCTAGTAAGCATCTCAGTCAAATAAGCAATACTGGAGCAAGTACTCCAGGTTAACTGTCAAACAGAATTTTAGAGGAAAAAAGAGAACACTCCTATTTCCCAATATTCCCCCAAAAGCAAACATTAAATTACAGGCTTAAGCTCCTTTTAAACATGTTCTTGTTTTTAACCTCTGAACCAAAGAAAGTCCAACTCAGACTTGAAAGTGTTATCAATAATTGATGTTATCTGTCTACTTACTGATGGGTCATTCCCAGGAACTGTGATAAATTCTCTTAGAAAAGTATAGTCATCATTCATTTATCCCCACTTAACAGCAGAACAGTTTGTTTTGTCAAGGCACAGTTCTAATACCTTCAAGTGCTTGATGGCTTGCTCTGCTACAAGCTCCTCTTTTTTGTTCCATTCCACGGTGCTCATTACACTTGACCAGACTATTCCAATGACAACTGGTTCGGGGATGTTGTTTTTTTTCATCTCCTCCTTGACATACAAAATTATCTGGAAAAGATTCCAAATTTAATAACAGAAGTCAGTTTTGATATGTATATATTTCACATGTTAAATTCAGATCTTTTACAAAAGCGTAAAAAAAACCCTTCCATGCAATTGGCAACAACTACATATAAACAGAGACCCTTTAAAACTGGAAGGGGTGTTGAGCCCCAACCTTACATTTCTGGGTATCTGAATAAGCTTATGAAAAAGACTGAGGCAAACTCCCAGTATAACATTCTGTAACTATTAACTCAAACTCATGCTGATGAAATACTTTAAAGTTTTTCAAATGAGTGAAGCTTAGCCATAAAAAGATGGTTTGAACAAAAGCAGCTTACATCCTTGAACGGATCACCACGGGACATCTGTTCTTGAAGTTCCTTCTGGAGCTCCTTCCGAGCTCCTATGGTTTGCTGATTCCGAACATACTCTGAAAGCTCTTTCAAGCCTGCTTCAGTAAAATACTTTGTGAAGTGTTCAACGCTTTGCTTATTGGCAGGAAAGAGTTCCTGAAAGGAGAATTTAATCTGGTTAAATGGTCTTTAAATCACATTAAGAAAAACACTGTCTTTTCACAGATCTAAAAATATAACTGTTGACAAGAAAGGGAAGAAAAAAGTTACAAACCATCAGTCTGTTATCCATGCTGACTTTCCGAAGACTTGCAGCTACTGCATTGATATCTTTTTCATTTATCCATGATTTAAAGAGCTTTACAGCAAAAGCTGCTGAAACCCCTGTAAAAGAACGGAACTTAACAGAAGTACCTTCTTGGTTTCAATCACTGTATCCCGCCCCCCTTCATAGTTCAACCAGGTGAGACTAACTCTTTCTCCCCAACTTATTACTGAACTTTCCTCTTCCACCATTTACCATTTCTCCAATTTCCCTATTCAACCATTTGCTAGTTGTACATTCACGGCCAAGTTACTAAGTATTTTCTAATATGTTAATTGAGGGTAATAGACCCCCACATTTGACAGGGCTATTGTGAGAACTAAAGGTACCTTAAAATATTCAGTATGCCAAGTAATTAAAAATTACTGTATAGAGTAATTCAATGATTGAAGCCACAATAGGGAACTGATTTTCCTTTTCAGCTTGATGTTTTCCCCAATGTCTTCTCCACTAAAGATGTATCCAAGTCTCCCCTTTGGCATTAATCTTTTAGGGTTCCCACAGTGATTCTTTTTATTTTCATCAGATATAATCGCCTTTTGTCTAAACCCTATTTGTTGTATGACTAAATAAAACCATTAAACTGGGATGCCAAAAGTATATAATAGGTGTCTTGAATTGAAATTAGCTTATTAAATTTAAGGATGGTTAATAAATTAAGACCATCACACAAACCACATCTATGAATGGTAAACCATGCCCTTTTATCAGTTCACCTTTCATGCTCTTATGCACCTCACTCTTAAGTCAACTATAGACCATCTTTTACTAAAGGTTGATTACCTTCTTTAACCAGATTCTCATTATAAAGGCTATTGAGAATGGATGCATTAAGTGTTCCATTAGCCAGAAGAACGCCAGTCAACATAGCCAGCTTGTTCCTCTCCGACTCTGAAAAACCCTTTAAGAACAGTAGCAGCTGTAAAAGTAAATAGTTAAAGGTTAAAAGAGCAATTGCATTATACTAAGAGAAGTAGTAAGACATACTGTATTGGTTACGCTCATGGGCTCTGGGGCCTAAACATCCAGGTTTGTATTTGTATTATACTACTCATTAGCTGAATGATCTTGGGCAAGTTACTTAATCCCTGTGTCTCAGTTTCCTCACATGTAAAATGGGGATAATAAAACTTGCCTCACAGGGTTTTAATGAATATTAAGTGAGTTAATATAATTAGAACAGTGCCTGGTACTTGATATATGTTACTATTAATAGTGCCAGATTTTCTGTGCATTTGTATCTGAAATATTGAAGGCTGGGACTCAAATACCAAGTAGGCTAAATTTCCTGAACAAATTTCACTTTGACTTTTTTAGTCCCCTGCCATTTGTTGGGACACTGAGCTAAGAAATAGTACACAGCAAGTTAGAAATATATATATATATATATTAAGACAGAGTCTCACTCTATTGCCTGGGCTAGAGTGCTGTGGTGCTAGGCTAGCTCACAGCAACCTCAAACTCCTGGACTCAAGCAATCCTTCTGCCTCAGCCTCCCGAGTAGCTGGGAATACAGGCGCATGCCACCACACCTGGCTAATTTTTTCTATTTTTAGTAGAGATGGCTCCTTGCTCTTGCTCAGGCTGGTCTCGAACTCCTGAACTCAAGCGATCCTCCTGCCTTGGCCTCCCAGAGTACTAGGATTACAGGCATGAGCCAGTGTACCTGGCCTAGAAATATTTTAATAAACTAAATGATATACTCCCAAACATTTCAATGACAGCCTACCTAAATATCTAAAATTATCTCAATGTTGCGGCAGAATTAGGATTTAACATTCCCCTTTCTGACCCCCAACTTTTGTTTTCCACAACACATATTACTCCTCATACCTTTTTTACTTCATCTTCAAAACCTTTCTCCAGGTATTTGTAGCGCCTGATTAACTTGTTAAAAACCTATGAAGAACATTAAATGAATTCAATAACTTCATATGTGCAAATGCCAGGTTGCTAAAAGATCTAGGTCAGGGCCACTGAGATCTTTTCCATAGTATTTCCAGAACAGCAAAGACATGAACCTTCCACTGGATATTACAGCTTACAAGCTGTTTAAACCAGTTTGAGAAGAGTTTTTTTTTTTTGAGACAGAGTCTCACTCTGTTGCCCAGGCTAGAGTGAGTGCCATGGCGTCAGCCTAGGTCACAGCAACCTCAAACTCCTGGGCTCGAGCAATCTTCCTGCCTCATCCTCCCGCGTAGCTGGGAGTACAGGCATGCACCACCATGCCCGGCTAATTTTTTCTATATATTTTTTAGTTGGCCAATTAATTTATTCCTATTTTTAGTAGAGACGGGGTCTCACTCTTGATCAGGCTGGTTTTGAACTCCTGACCTTGAGCAATCCGCCCGCCTCGGCCTCCCAGAGTGCTAGGATTACAGGCGTGAGCCACCACGCCCGGCCTGAGAAGAGTTTTGTCAATTCCCAAATCCTACAATATACCAATGCTGTTGACACTTTAATAGCCACCTCTCAGTAGATTTTTATTACTGTATGTTAAACAAGGACTTATTATTGCTCAAATACAACTCATTTATCCATTTGTAGGACACGCACAGAATAAAATCATAAATACAATTCTATATTTCCTGATAACAATGTCTAGGTTAGATGCATTTAAATTCTTTGCTAACAATAATACAAAATAACTATGCATGAAACCTTCAAATGAAATCTTGATTAATAAACTAATCTGCCTACGCCTCATTTATCTTTAAAATAATTATATGCAGAATTCTTCAACTATGAAAATCACAATAGGGAACTGATTTTCCTTTCCAGTGCAGACATTTTTCTTAAAAACAGAACAATTCCAGAAGGACAAATAGGAAAGGGAGAGCTAATTTAATCTCTTCTATCTATTTTGTTCTCCTAAACACACCAGAAGTTTTAAATTCATAATACTGTACCAAGAATAGCATCCTGAAAACTTAAAATCTAATTCCTTCAACTTTCTACCCATAACCTTCTAAAAGCAGAATATTCCTTAAACATTAGTTTGACGGACAGTAGCTAGCTGAAAAAATAATTAGGTAGTTTCATTTACCTGAGCAAATGCTTGCATGGTCTCTAGGTCTTCTTGTGCTGCGAACACACAGACATCTGTACGCATCATGTCATCTGCCAATGTACCACCTGGGGCTAAGGTATATTTTGCAAAAAATTTGCAGTGACTTTCATTTTAAATTGCAATCATTTCTATCTTACTTTCTGTAAGATTTCATTATAAATAAAGTAAAACAATTTACACAGGAATAAACTTAGCACCACCAGTCCACTGAAATCCATTGCATTAAACACACAATACAGCCAATTCTGTCAAGTGAAGATGTTTTGATTATTACATGTAACTTTCCACACAGGAAACAATCCTTCAACCTTCCAAAGAGGGTTTACTATAAAAACCCACAAGGTAGAGACTTTACACTCTAAAAAACAAGGGCAGGGGATAAAGTCAGTGGGGGTACAGTACAGACAAAAGTAAGATTGTGGGTTGATAAATGTTAAGTTGGGAACAGATGAGATGCTCATTATACTATTTTCTTTAGGATATGTTTGAAAATGTCCTTAGTAAATGTTTTTAAAATATTTTTAAAAAAGCCTTGCTGATAGCGATATTATGAATACAAAAGAGAAATCTTTCATATTTCTTACCAAAAATGGTAATACAATGAAAGAAATACTCAACTGACCCAGCCATTAGAAGGCATGAATTTTGAAGTTCCCAGTTCCACTACCTGAGTAAACTGTCTGACTACACACCACTTAAGTTTTTTTCTAAGCTTCCATTCTGCATGTATATGAAAGGAGTTCTGATTTCATCACAGCTTGGCTGTGAGGGTCAATACAATATTACTCTGAAAACATACTGAAATATTTATGTTTTACATTCTTTCTTTCAATTGTCTTTAAAATCCAGTGTGTATTTTATAGCTACGACACATCTCAATTTGGATTGGCCACATGCCAAGTATTTAATAGCCACAATGCAGCTACTGGCCACTGTATTGAACAGTGTAGGATTATAGCTTTCAGGTATGTAGAAGTATTTCACAGGACAGAACAAGAGGTAAGGATTTCTCCATTACCTGGGAGTGTTCAAACACAGGTTGGGAAAAAAAAAATCACTAACTGGGGATGTTATATGGACTTTAGATATCAGCTAGAGAACAGTCATCCTGAACGGTTATGGTTCTCTAAGAAGCAAGACAGAGCAAGGCAATCTAACAACTATGACTTGAGAGGAAAAAAAATGGAAAAGCCTACAGGATAAAAACAAAACATACTACACCACCACCAAAACACCACCCATTTCGATAGGTTTGTCAAATAGTTCCTATTCTGGGTTATCCATAATCTCTATACATCATACTTACCTAAATCATTAAAATTACAAAATCCAGACACTTACCCAGCATTCCACCAGCCACCAGAATGTCAAAGAGTGTTTCTGCATATCGACGGTAATCAAGTTTTGCTCCAGAAGCATCAAGAAATTTAGCTACTGCTTCCAAATCAGTACCAGTTTCAGTTAAGCCTTGAATAATACAGTCTTGAAACTGAGTAGGGTCAAACCTCTCTTTTTCATCTGAGGGGGGAGGAAGGGAAACCCAAAACATTTAGTTTTAAAAGGTTTTCCAAAATGACAGGAAACTATCACCTTATAAAGCTGTAACTACTAAGTTAACTAAATTCATCACAATTTCATTTATTTCAGCAGCTGGAAAAAAGCAAACACAAGCTAGATTACTCAAGACCTGCAATAAGCAAACACAAGATGAGACTAAATGCCCATCCTTTGCAAGTTTCCCCTCAGCGAACACAAGGCAGGATGGCCTACTCCCAAGAATTGTGTGACTTTTTTCTACTAGTTTTTCAAACAAATTTCAGAACTGAGCAAAATGTGCTAGTGTCTTGTGTTTCTCTAAGCCTGAACTCCCTACTGTAAAATGGGGTTAAGAATAGTATCTATCACATAAAATTATTGTAAATATTAACTAACATTAATAAAACAGAAAGCACTCAGACCAGTGCCTTGCCCACATATCTAACCTTTACTGAGTTGCTTTCACACATTCCATAATAGGGTTTTGATTTCTCCATCTAGGTTAGATGATATCTTAATTTTCACACACCAATAGAGTGACAAACTCCTTTCTGTTCACTTAGGACTTTCCTGGTTTTAGCACTGAAAGTCCTGTGTCCTGGTAACTCCCTCAATCCCAGGAAAATAGGGATGGTTGTTCACCCTACCCAGGAACCCAACAGCTAGCCAAGAAGTCATGAATGATCTTTATCTGGAACTGTGGCAATGACAGCTCTCCCTGATACTGGCAATAGTAATAAAGTTACTTGCCATTATTTATAGAAAGGTAATACCAGTAATTCACATACTCAGAGGATACAGTCCCCCATTACTGCCAAATTGCTCTAGTTTACAACTCCTGCTACTTAAGAAAATTTACTGGCTAAATCAAAATGAATGTGCAAAGACTAGAATCAAATCACACTTTGGTCTCCCCACCACTACAAGGGGACAGACTATGATTAGAGATTATAAGATTCTATAATATACATCTCAAGCTGTCTGCTACTGAGGGTAGAAAACGAAAAACACAACTGACCCAGTTCTCTACTTCCTCAAAATGTCTTGCAAAATAAGGTTAATATGTGCTTTCAAGCAATAACATTTAAAAGTGTTTTGGGACATTAAGCTTAATACAAAAATATACCTGAGATTACATCTTACTTAGCTTTGTATCACCAGCACAGTGCCTTGCCACAACTCAATATTCACTTAAGTACCCACTAATATAAAAAGGTAAGGTAATTCTAATACTTTTCCTACTAAATATGTATTTCAAAAGACATTACAATGTGAATGTTATTCCATAATTAACCTCCATGAGTAAAGTCTGATTTTTCTTTCACAAATCTTCACAAAATTTGGGCGACCAAATCAGAAGCTCTCTTTTTTATCAATTAACCTTCTTATTCAAGCATAAGTTTAAATGGACACAAAAGATTCTGGAGGTGTGAAGACAGACATTAACACAGAAATGTTTACCTCTTTTTCTGGTTTTAAAACGCTGGCCTGATAGCGTTGGCTTTTGCTGCTTTTGATTATTCATAAAAGACACCCTAAGAAAAGAGAAATAAGGCCTTATTATCAGTGTCATTACACTCATTTAAAAAACAAAGCATCAAACCTTAGTCTACTCACATATAAATCAAATGGAACACACTTTCAGCTTGACAATATACCTGGTGCAGGTATAAAGAATTACCTTCACTTGAATTAAATGTAACATCAAAAATCTTCATTTCTTTCCCTACAAGAAACTCTTGAAAGGAGTGAACTACACTTTTAAATGACTTTAGGATGCCACAATGACTGGTGGCAAATCACCCATCATAACCAGTCTCTTCCACATTCCTCTTTAAACTCGCCTGCATCTTCCACTACTTCTAAGCACCAGAGAACGCAGAGACTTCCACCACAATCACGAGGTATCCAAAACGTGTATGTCAATTCTAAGACACTGTCAAGAGGTGAATCCCTTCTTCTGGGGAGCCTGGTTATGAGCAACACCCTACCCTAAGTCGTGCCTGTGACCGCGGCAGCCGCATGCACTACTCCAGACTGCAAAATTAGCCCAGGACAAGCCCAGCCTCCTCTGCCCATACCCTACAGTCCAAGCCTCCTCCCGAGCACGTGTCTCCCAATCCACACCCTTCCTATCCCTCCCGCAGGAGCGACAGATCACCCGCTCCCCGCCCAGGACCCCTTGGCCACAGCGGGGCGCCGTAGGATTCCGAAGCCCCTTCTCTACTGACCCAGTCGCCTGCGGTGGCGGCCGCCGCAAAGAGCGGACCACAGGCGCCGAGGCGCTTCGCGCCGGGGCCCCAGCCGCCCCGTACATCCGCCCGCCCTCCAGCGCAAGCAGCGGCAGAGGAGGCGGCCGCAGTGGTGGTGGCGGCTCCTCCGCCCCGCCCGCCGGAACCCCCCCACGCGTACATCACCTAACAGAGGCCGCGGCGGCTTTGTTACCCAGGCCGGGCTGCGCCGGAGGGGGCTCGCTGCGGTCACTGCCTTCTCCGCCGCGACGCGCGCCCGGACCCCACTTCCCGACCCCGGCCGCCCCTCGGCCTCCCTGCTGGAGCGGCAGCCCCGGCCTTCCCGTCCAGGCCCCGGATCCAGCCAGGGCTCATGCGGCGGCCTCAGCTCGGGCCCACCCGAGCCGGCCCGCACCGGGCCTGCCGCCTCCCTGCCCAGCGTCGACGGGCCGCACGGCAGCCCAGGAACGAGCGAGACGCCCGGTCTCACCGAATTTAAGGCGAAGAGAAAAGATCCAGAAATCCCCGATGTGGCGGCAACTGCGGCGGTGTCTCCTCTACGACCGGAACTAACGCGAGGAGGAGAAGGAGGAGGGAAGAGGTGCCACCCCCGCCCCACTGCTCTCCTATCGCGAGATTTTTCCGTGCACCGCCCCGCGCCCCTCCCTGAGCGCGGCCTGGAGCCTCTGCCTTTTCCATTCCTTGGGGCTGAGGGTGGGCAAGTAGGAAAAAGGAGGGACGAGGGCTTTCAAGGCTTCTCGTCACATAATTGGGTTCCAGATTGCTGGACGCTTGTCCGAGGCTAACCTCTCTTTCCTGCCACCGCCGCGTCATCCGGCCTCTGTACACATGGCGGGGTTGGAAAAACGAGGCCGCCCCTAGCCAGTCTCGCAGTTGGACGCGACCTCCCCGAGTCCCTCCCCCGACCCCTACTCTAGCGCCGGAAATGGGGGCCAGCGGGCTGGGGGCGCCCGGGAGCCGCGTGGGCGGAGGCGGAGGGCCGGCCCAGGGGCATGGCTTGGGGGAAGGAAGCCACACCTCGTCTCCACCCCGGCCGGGGTTGGCCGAACTCGCTCGGGCGAAGCCCGAAGCCGGGCGGCGCTGTCCTACGGTGCTGACTGGGTGGGGTCGTTCTCTCCCTTAGGAGAGAGGGAGGCCCAGGCAGAGGGTTCAGATGGGGAAATTCTGTCCCCCTAACTGCGGCCTCCACGCCTTGCAGTGGTCTCCGCCGTTGTCTCCTGAGTGTGGTGGTCGTGGGGACTTGGAGAGCATTGGGAATCCCGTTGGAGGACTTGTTAAAACATTGCTGGGCCCACCCGCAGAATTTCTGATTCCGTAGGTCTGGTGTGGGTCCCAAGAATATGCCTTTCCAAAAAGTTCTCTGTGATGCTGCTGCTGGTCTAGGGACCACTTTGAGAACCACTCAATTAAAGGGTATATCATCAGGGAGCTGGGGGGGCGATCAGATAAGATAGTGCATATGAAAAGCACTGTGGATGTTACAAAACTGCAAATAGAGATGCACAGCGGCTCTGGCTTGTAGCCCCATGTTTGTATTCGTTGTACCTTAGTTTGCTTCTCTCCATCGACTATCTCACTCTCGTATCAGAGAAACCCTGCAGACAGGGTTTGTGTCTAAAATCACCCTGGACTCTGCTTCTCTCCCTTATCAAAATCCTTCATAGCTGACTTCTTTTCCTTAGCTATCCGACCTCCCTCCTCCCTAACTTGATGGAAATTACTTTCTCAGCTTGCTTTCCTGAAATTATTGCCAGATCTAGTGATTCCTTTCAGTCTTCACCCACCTTGCCTCTTCTGAGCATTTGGATTGCTCCTCCTATCCTGGTTACTCTCTGAACACTCCTTTGTACAGTATTTGCTGACTCCTTTTCTGTACTTAAACCTTTTCATTCTTCATACTTTCTTCCATGGCAATATCATACGTTCCCAGGGATTTGACATTTACTCTGTTTAAAAGAGTTCCAGGCCGGGCGCGGTGGCTCACGCCTGTAATCCTAGCACTCTGGGAGGCTGAGGCGGGTGGATAGCTCAAGGTCAGGAGTTCAAAACCAGCCTGACCAAGAGCGAGACCCCGTCTCTACTAAAAATAGAAAGAAATTAATTGGCCAACTAAAAATATATATAGAAAAAATTAGCCGGGCATGGTGGCGCATGCCTGTGGCGCATGCCCAGCGCATGCCCAGCTACATGCATGTGGCGCATGCCCAGCTACTCGGGAGGCTGAGGCAGGATTGCTTGAGCCCAGGAGTTTGAGGTTGCTGTGAGCTAGGCTGACGCCACGGCACTCACCCTAGCCTGGGCAACAAAGTAAGACTCTGTCTCAAAAAAAAAATAAAATAAAATAAAATAAAAGAGTTCCAAATGCATCTATTGAATCATAAAACAAATACTGGTTAAATCCATCCTCTGTGCCCTTCCAAGTTGAGGGAACAGTATTGAGAAGGTCTTTTCTTTAAAATTTGAATGGTGCTCTACACATTCGGAGAAGCTTCTCTAGTAATGAACTACAGAAATGATCCCTGAAAATATAGTCTTAGTGGGAAGATCTTGAAGCAGGGAAGAACTTGACCTGTTGGAGGAACTGCAAGAGGCTAGTGTGGCTGGAGCTTGGTGGGACACGGGTGGGTCGTGGGGAGCAGAGGGAAGTGGCAGGAGCCAGAACTCTAAGTCTCTAACTCTGTCCTTTCTCCCAGTCCACCAATCTACACTATCTCTGCTGGACTGTCAAACAACATCCTCAGTGCTGTGTATTACTCTTTCTCCAAAACCATTTTTTTTCACTTCTGAAGTTCTGTTAAGGTACAATGTTTCACCAGTACAAATGATAACTACTTTTATATAGTACGTATAAGTGTCAGGCACTCTTCTAAGCACTTTATATATTAACTTCATTTAATCCTCAAAACTACTCTATAATCTAGACACTATTATCAGCCCCATTTTATAGATGGAAAACCTGAGGCATAGAGGTTAAGTAACTTAACTAAGGTCATAGAGCTAGTAAGTGGAAGAGCTCCATTTGAACCCAGTCTGGCTTCACCAATATAATGCACTGCCTCACCATCAAGATCTTATTTTTTTATTCATTCAGCAAATATTTATTGAGCTAGAGAGCAGTAGAGATACAGAGGTGACAAGCCTATGGCCTCACAAAGCTTATCTTCTATATTTGCCACATTTTTTAATTCCATCATCTTTTTCCAGTGCCATCTTGATTTATGCATCTATTACCCCTAACTAAATGTGGACTTGCAGTAACTTTGTAACTGCACTATCCCTTTCTCTGTACTTTCAGAGTAATTTTCTCAAATACAGCCTAAATTATTTCACTGTTTAAATGCCTTGGTTTGTACTTGAGACCTCTTGGGATAGTGCTGACCAATGTTTTTCACCTTTACTTCCCATCACATTGGTGGTTCTTAACCTGTTATTACCATCCATTGTGGGAACTGTAGCAAGCAATTTTTGACTAAAAACTATACTCAAGTTAGAAAGTTATTGGGCTGGATGTGTGGCTCACACCTGTACTCCTAGCACTTTGCAAGGCCAAGGTGGGAGGATCGTTTGAGCTGAGGAGTTTGAGACCAGCCTGAGCAAGAGCGAGACCCTGTTTCTACAAAAAATAGAAAAATTAGCCATGCGTGGTGGCACGTGCCTGTAGTCTCAGCTACTCAGGAGGCTTAGGCAGGAGGGGATCCCTTGACCCCAGGAGTTTAATGTTGTAGTGAGCTACGATGATGCCACTGTACTCTAGCTGGGGCGACAGAATGAGACACTGTCTCCAAAGGGAAAAAAAAAGGTAAATTTTTTTTTTTGAAAATAAAAGTGGATTACAGGTTATTTGTGTTATAAGATTATTCTCACTTGCATTCCGATATACAGTGTATCTTGGATGTGAGGGAGGGGTTTGGGGTTACTGGAAATTGAACATGGCAGGCAGCCATCTTTTCTGTGCTTTTATGCTTGTTTTCAGTTGCACTCATGGGAATAGGCACAGTGGGCTGGCATAGGAAATTTCATTTGTAAATTGTATCATGATAGAAAAAGGTTCCAAACAGCTGACCTCTATGCTCTAGTCAGAAGGTCACACCATGTCTTCCCTTTTCTTGACTCTTACTGTTCCAAGCCTATCTCACCTAACTACCTTTTCCCTTAAGCCTTTCTTAGTCACTGGGGCTGATGTGAACATATTCCTTCTTTGAACTTCCTTTGTACTTAGTACTTTCTTTCTGATATTTTATCTATTATAATTTTATATTTATAATTGTCTTTTATCCTAAACTGAAATCCTTGATGCAGCAGCTATTTCTTACTCATTTGAGTACTGCTTCAATGTTTTGCAAGCAACATGCTTTAATAAGTATGGAATGAATTTGATAAAACCAGTACTTTCATTACAATCATAGAGTTAATCATGGGGGTGAAAGAAGGGTGACAAGGAAGTTTAAGGAAGAGCTGGTTTCCTTATAGAGATGCTTAAAGATGGATATTTAAAGAAGGATCTAGTTCCTGACTATTTTCTGATTTCATGAGAGTCACTTAACGTTTCTGTGAAATGTGGGTATCAGATGCTCTCCGTGACAGTTAATACCCTTCTGTCTTTCAAAATTGGTATTTCATGTCTTTTTCAGCCTGTTATTGGTATCCTCAAACTAATTGGAGTTCTCAGCGATACACTCTGTGTCTGCTTGATACATGCTGTACTAATGTAACTGATGACCATAAGGAGAGTAGAGGTAAATCCGATTTTTGAGGACAGCTCTGATTAGGTAGATGAGGCCCAAGCCTGCCTCAGATTGACTTTCTTTTTGTTAGTGCTATACGAAACCTTGTTGTTCAGACTTTTAGTACTCAGTTAAGAGTTCTGTAATAGCTAACTTTGCCAATTCCAGCATGTAAATAATAACATTTTTGGTAAAATATTAGCCACATTCAAGACAGGGTCTTATGATAAAAGTATTTTGAAATTTTTTTCATGATTGATAGGCCAGATTGTTTTCCCTACTTTGAATGAAGATTTATTTTGTGAATGAAAATATTTCATTAGTCATTCCTGTCAATCTTTATAACATTTTTGTGTAGGATTATGTTTTGGTACATTTTCTGTTGCTTATAACAGAATACTTGAAACTGGGTAATTTATAAAGAAAAGGGATTTATTTCTTACAGTTATGGAGGCCTGAGATGTTCAAGGGCTGCATCTGGTGAGAGGCGTCTTACTGGTGGGACTCCCTTACAATGCAGGGTGTCACATGGCAAGGAGGTTGAGTGTGCTAATGTGCTCAGGTCTCTACCTCTTATAAAGCCACCAGTTCCACCCCCATAATAACCTATTAATCCATTAATCTGTGAGTGGATTAATCCATTCCTGAAGACAGAGCCCTCATGATCCAGTCTCCTCTCAAAGGCCCCACTTTTCAATGTTGCCACATTTGAGACTAAGTTTCTAACACATTAAATTTGGGGGACACATTCAGACCATAGTGGATTAGTATTATTTATTTCTGAAATATTTGGTAGAATTCACCAGTTAAACCATCCAGACCTGGGCTTTTCTTTTT
>VBSM01001562.1:41749951-41764968 GCA_008086735.1 Cheirogaleus medius | reverse complement strand
TCGGCCTCCCAGAGTGCTAGGATTACAGGCGTGAGCCACCATGCCCGGCCTGTTCTCTTCTTGCTAGTTAAACTGCAGCCTCATTTCATGCTCCTGGGCTACAAGCTCCAAGAATGTGACTTGTTTCTCCTTCCTTCTGGTTCTGAATGCCTGTCTCTTCTGCCAGGAATTCTCTCCTTTAGGTTCGACCCCAAAGCAGAACAAACATTACTCTCTTCCCCTGTTATGTTTTTATTTGAAGGATTGGTTGACTTTTAGCTATAAAGGTGTTAAAAACAAAAACAAACTTCCCTACTGTTGGAGCTATGAAGATTCCAAAAAGCTTTTTTCCCCTCCTAATATATCTTTATTTCACAAAAATACAAAAAGACAAAAAAATTCATAAATTGCGTTCTTACTTTTTGCTCTTCAACTGTATTGAAATGTAAATGAAGGGCTAGGCTTGCCCTTCCCAAAGGGCCTTCCGTATTCCCTTAGCTGCTCCTATGGAAGGTGCCTGGCTATCTTCTTTAGAACTAGCCTATTCTGGGCCAGGCGAGGGGGCTCACACCTGTAATATCAGCACTTTGGGAGGCCAAGGTGGGAGGATCCCTGGAGCCCAGGGGTTGAGGCTGCAGTGAGCTATGATTGTGCCACTCTACTCCAGCCTGGGTGACAGAGCAAGGCCCTGTCTCTTAAAAAAAGAAAAGAAAAAAGAACTAGCCTGTTCTACCTGGGCTGGGCTGGACATAGCACCTCAGTTTAGTCTGAGATTCAAGTCTACTCTTCTGCTAAAGGTTATGCGACTTTTTAACCTCTTCTGAACCTCACTTGTTCTTTCTATTTATTTATTTTTTTATTTTATTTGTTTTTTTGAGACCGAGTCTCACTCTGTTGCCCGGGCTAGAGTGCTGTGGCATCAGCCTAGCTCACAGCAACCTCAAACTCCTGGGCCCAAGCGATCCTTCTGCCTTAGCCTCCCGAGTAGCTGGGACTACAGGTATGCGCCACCATGCCCGGCTAATTTTTTCTATATATATTTTTAGTTGTCTAGATAATTTCTATTTTTAGTAGAGACAGGGTCTCGCTCTAGCTCAGGATGGTCTTGAACTCCTGACCTCGAGTGATCCTCCCGCCTCAGCCTCCCAGAGTGCTAGGATTACAGGTGTGAGCCACCACGCCTGGCCTCACTTGTTCTTTTCACCAGACCTGGCCTCCTGGGGTATCCTTCTGTTTGGGGGCTTAGACTGACACTCATTCTCTTGCCGAGCTGGCTTTCTTGGGTCTCGCCTACTCCCTAGCCTCTGGAGGGAGGACATGATTTCCTTTTGTGGTCTCAAAAATCCAAACCCTGGGACTTAAACTACTCTTCATGGATCTTTGGTGATCTCCTTCCTGTCCTTCTTTCATCTTCCCCCTCCTCCACTCTCCTTTTCCTCCCTGCTTATTTCCTGATAGCTATGATTAAATAAATACATTCACTATGGATGTCAAAACTGATTCCACTTTTAGTTAAAGCTCAGCTTCTGAAATAATACCTGGCCCTAGTCTCATTGGCCTCAAGGTAGTTGCCATCAACCCGGGATTTTTCATCGTCATTGTGCAGTACAGGAGATTAACTCAGTAGGCCTGGGTTGTCAAACCCTGCACATTTCAAAGAAAGGTTTGGATCTTTCAGGTCTTGGGAGATAACCTGCAGGTAAAGAGTAGGTAAACCAGGCTGCCCGCAGCATGTGAACTATTCACGTGCCTCTCCTCCGCCATCTGGAAGGAAGGGCTCCTTTTACTGAACTAAACAGGTGGCACTTTTAATGCTGGCAACTCTCACTGAGCCTGGCGTCTAGACATGCAAAAGAAGCAGGGAGGGGAAGAGACAAGGGACTTCGAGAGAGGTGGTGCTGTAGAGGGAGGGTGTTGGTGGATGGAGACTGTGTTAGGGTTGGGGAGGGGCTTTACCTGTGTCTTTGGGCCTTGGTAACAGTTCGACCCCTGGGGGGCTAGCGACTGGCCACATAGCTACATGGGCATTTCACGCCTATGGAACTGACCCCCAGTAAAAACCCTGGGCACCAAGGCTCAGGGGAGCTTCCCTGGGTGGCCGTACTCCACGCATCGTCTCACACGCAACTGTTGGGAGAATTAAGTGCGTCTGTGTGACTGACCCAGGAGAGCACAGGTAGATGCTTGTACCTGGTCCTTCCTGGGCTCTGCACCTTTTGCGTTTGGGGGTGTTAATCTGTGTCCTTTCACTGCAATCAACCCCAACTGTGCATTCAACAGCTTTCCTGAGTCTGTCAGTTCTCCTAGTGAATTACTGAACCTGAGGGTGGTCGTGGGGACACTGACTCAATCATCTTCATCGTCATCATCATCATCTTCATTATAATCATCATCATCAATATATATTGACCACTTACTATGTGTGACAACTGCTAACTGCTTTAGATGCTATCTTATCATTCAATCCACAACAACTCTGTAACATAACTGGAATTATTCTCTCCGCTTCTCACTCCTACCATAATTTATAGATAAGGAAACTGAGTGATAAGTTAAATCATCAAAGGTAGAGCTGGGATTCAAACCCAGGTTCCTCTAACTCCAGGCCCCATGTCTTAGCAGTGAAGCTAAAACAGCTCATTGTAATCCCTCTCCCCGCCAGATAAGGTGGCTGTCTTCTTCTTGCTTTACATTTTGCATCTCTTATTCCCTCTCTTACGCTGTGGAATGCCTCCAGCTTTGTTCTCTTCCCTTTTAGGTACTCTCCCAGTCTCTCCCTTTCCTCTGCTTCTCCCAACCTCAGGAGTAAGAGACCAGGTAGGAGAGATTTTAGATATAAAAATACATTCAATAACAGTATCAGAGAATCTCCTTCAGTAGTAAAAATGGTTACTGTGTGATGTGTCACCAAGCATTGCAGGGAACAGATTCGGTCCCTGCCTCCTGGGACAACCATGTTCAACGTGGAGCCAGTTTCACAGCCTGTTAGAATGCCAGTAACCTCTTCCGAGACAGCATGAGGGGGAGGGGGAAGAATGTGGTTAGGCATGTGTAGACGCCTGTCTGTTTGCATATGCATGTGTATGTGTACCTGTGTGCATACATGTACGCATGTGTGTCTCATGGGAACAGGACAATAGGTTCAGCATTCTGAGGAAGACACCATGGGAGACTCCACGCTGTGTAGTCTGCCCTGAGTCATGCAGTCTGCTTCTGTGTTCTGTCTCAAAGAATCCATGTGACTGAGGCATGTTTGTGCTAGCCTAAGGCCCTGCCAGTTATCTGTGGCTAAGGTTTCAGCTGAGCAGGTTGGAGATTGCTTGTTTCTACACGTTGTGTTATGTGAACCATAGGAAATAGAATACAGTCTTGTAGGACTGGCAGTACATCTCCTCCACCTCAGAGAAATCCAAGGTTGTGCAGAGGATACGGGGTTGAGCAGGCTTCACCTAGAGGGACTAGTGTTTGGGGATGAACCAGCTGGGAGAGGTGTAGGTAAGCCAGGCTGCCTGCAGCATGTGAACTGTTCACGTGCCTCTCCTCCGCCATCTGGAAGGAAGGGCTCCTTTTACCGAACTAAACAGGTGGCACTTTTAGTGCTGGCAACTCTCACAGAGCCTGGCGTCTGGAAATGCAAAAGAAGCAGGGAGGGGAAGAGACAAGGGGCGGTGAGAGAGGCGGTGCTGTAGAGGGCGGGGAGTTGGTGGATGGAGACAGTATTAGGGTTGGGGGTGGGGAGGTGAAGGCATTTAGAAACTAGCCATTTTTGGCTGGTGCGGTGCCTCATGCCTGTAATCCTAGTTGCACTTTGGGATGCTGAGGCGTGAGAATCACTTGAAGCCAGGAGTTTAAGACCAGCCTGAGCAACACAGCGAGACACCAGCCTCTAAAAAAAATAGCAAAAATTAGCCAGGCATGATGGTACGTGCCTGTAGTCCCAGCTACTTGGGAGCCTGAGGCAGGAGGATCACTTGAGCCCAGGAGTTTAAAGTTGCTGTGAGCTGTGATGCATGACACTGCACTCTCTAGCCTGGGGAACAGAGCGAGACCTTGTCAAAATAAAATAAAATAAAATACACTAGCTATTGCCAATCTCATAGAACAGCGGGCATGGCCATTTGTAATTGAGAACTGATCTAAGATTAAAAAGACTCCCCCCCGCCCCCCGTAAGTAAGTTACTATAAAATCAAGCCTCAGCCTAACACATGACATTAGACACTTGTGGTTGCAGAGATTCCTTAGGAGTCAGCATGATCAAGGCTGCCTCTTCAAAATGTGAGGTGAGCTGAAACCTGTTTACAAACCTGTTTCTCAGCGGAGTTGTCTGACTTTACCTTCCAGGAGATGGAAACCGAATGTGCTAATTGATTTTACAGGGCCTCCCACTATGGCAGCCCACCTATGCCATGTTTTTGTGGTTACTCAATAAATACTTTTTGCTGCTGCTGCTAACAAGGTAACACAATTTTAAAAAAGTCTTTTCTATTGCTGACTTCTCCAAGGCAGTATTTCTCTAATTTTTAAAGGTGTGAATCCTTCATGTCTCTGAATCCTAAAGATTTTTTTAAAAAATGAAATCACTGTTTCTAAGCAGAAGTCCTCATTTGAAAGTGTTAATTATGTATCTCTGTATATGTTTAAGGAAAATTTACTTTTTTTTTTCTTGTGGAATTTTAAATTACTGTACAAAACATATTTTCCAAGAAATACATTTTTTTTTTCCTTTTTCCCATCACCAAAAAGGAAATTACATAGAGATGACGTTTCTGGCCCCATCTGGCTGAGCAAGGCTGCCCTGCTGGGCTCTGAGTAGAAACCTTCGCCAGCAACACTGTTTTCACCAGAAATTCACCACCTGAGAAATGGCCTATGTGTAAGAACAGCAGTCAGCAGCTCTGTGACCAAGTTAACCAAACCCAAACCCAAAAAAACCTTTTGATGTAGTAAATGCTCATTCAAACAGTAGGATTTTTTTTTTTTGTAATAAAAATGCCCTAAGTTTCTTACCAATGCCTGCCTGTTGGTGAAGCCAATTTACCCATGAAAATGAGGCTGCCTGTTATAAGGGTTATTGTTTATTCTGCCCGCAGCAGGTCAACTTGACTTAACGTGGAAACACTTTTTAAGCCCTTTGGGAGTGGCATATTTTGAAGAAGGTCATTAACACTTATGGGTTTTTGGTGATGACCTTAACTCTAATATTTACAGAGTGACTCATATTTACACAGTATTTTTATATGCATTATTTTATTTAATTCCAAGGGAAAAGTACTGAGTGTTTTACCATCATTTCTGTTTAAGAAACAGATCTGGGCGGGCTGTCATTTACCTTATGGCTATAAGGAGGTTATTAAAAGAGGAGGTTTTGAACTTTTCAATATTCATGTTCTAGTCCTCAGACATTCTGACCCCCTGAACTTCTTACTCATCAGAACAAATTGTGCTTTGACAACAGTATTCAAAGGCCAAATACAAAGAGTATTTAAAAATGTCAATTCTGGGTCGGGCATGGTGGCTCATGCCTGTAATCCTAGCACTCTGGGAGGCCAAAGTGGGAGGATCGCTTGAGGTCAGGAGTTTGAGACCAGCCTCAGCAAAAGCGAGACCCCATCTCTACTAAAAATAGAAAGAAATTAGCTGGGCAACTAAAAATAGAAAAAACTAGCTGGGTGTGGTGGCACATGCCTATCGTCCCAGCTACTTTGGAGGCTGAGGCAGGAGGATCACTTGAACTCAGGAGTTGGAGGTTGCTGTGAGCTAGGCTGATGTCATAGCACTCTAGCCTGGGCAACAGAGCAAAGACTCTGTCTCAAAATAAATAAATAAATAAATAAAAATGTCAATTCTCTTAAGAGCTCAGATTTGTTCCAAGATGTTTTAAAGAGATTGGTCTGTGTGATCAGCCAGGCTATAAGAACTTCAGGAGGCCTGCTGTGGTTCCTAAGGTGATGAACGAACTTCCTAAAGATCTGAAGAAGTAGACCTGGAACATGACAGAGACTAGTTGCCAGGAAAGCTGCTGTTTAGAAGAAGGACTGTCTAGGTTTCACCCTTCTGGTGTGAAGATAAGTGGTGTGGCCACAAGTTTCTATTTCTTTTATCTCTCTACCAGGGAGAACAACAATTGTGAGGTTTTTTCCTACTAGAGAGGCAAGTCAGACACTTAAGAAGAAGGCCACTTTTGAGGGTGACTTGGTCCCTAGCTACTTTGAATCTGTTGAAACGGCCGCAGGGCCTTTGCACTAGCTACTCTCTGCCTGGAATGCACCATTAGCAGCTTTGTGCTGGCTCCCTCATTTCACTCAGGCCTTGGCTCAAATGTGAACATCCCCAGAGAGAACTTCTCTAACAAACTATCTAAAATAGTCTAAGACAATCTTTCCATCACATTCTAGTCCCTTACTTTTCTATCTTGCTTCATGGCATTCATCACCACCTGCAGTTACATTGTTTGCTTACTTGTTTACTGTCTGGCTTCCCCAACAGAATGTAAGTTCCATGCCGGCAGAAATTGTCTTGCTCACTATTATTTCTCTGGTTCCCCAGCAGTGCCTGGCACTGGGAAAGTGCTCCATAAATACGTTAGCTGAATGAACAATTGCATGATGAGTGACCAAAGCTGGGACCCCCATCTGACTTCTCTGACTTTAAGAAAAGATTAAGGCTAAGTTGGAAAACTTTTGTTCTGTTGACTTGCAGGGATAACCCAGGGTCAGCCAAGCACTTATAATTCATTGTTTGTCTTTCTCTCCTGCTAGACTGTAAATGCCTTGAGAGAAGGGCCCTGCGAGTCTGACTCACCACTATCCTCCCTGTGCCTCAAGCTCTGCAGAAAGGAAGGCATCAAATTAACTTGTTAGATTTGAGTAAAATATGAAAGATGAGCAGGGGTTAACCAGCTGGAGAAAGGAAGATGGTTCCAAGTCAAGGGAAGAGCATGGCAGAGGCCCTGTAGCAGAAGTGAGCAACTCTGTCTTTGATACGAGGAATGAGAAATGACAGAAGGCGGCAAGGGAAGCTGGGTGGGGTACCACATGTGGCTGTAGAGTGGGTGGGGCCCTCTGTGCCAGACTCTGAATGTTTGTAGGCCTGGTCGGGCAAGTTAAGAAGTTTCATCTATCCAAAGAGCAAAGGGGAGCTTTTTGCCTTTGTGTGTGTTGGAGTGACACAGTCAGCTTTGTCATGTCACAAGCCTCTGCTGCTGGGACTATAGGGTGACCAGTCAGGAGGCTACTTTGACCCAGGCTAGAGAGATGGTAGTTGGACTTGGGGTCACTAGGAAGTAATTCCACCATGGCAGAAGTCTCTGTTTCATTCACTGCTATGTCCCGACCACTGTTCTATAGAACGATGCCTGGCACACACTGGACATTCCACATATGTTTGTTGAATGAATGAATAGCACGGTGGTTAAGAATGGAGGACATGGAGTGGTCAAGAGATCGTGAGGAGGTAAAAATGAACAGGACACGGTGAAGGGCTGGCTACTGAATATAAGGGAGAGAAATGCCCGGAGGATTCCTAGGTTTCTTGTTTGTTCCTATATGGGTGGAGAAGTATTGCCATCTCCTGCAACAGGTATATCAGAAGAATCTGTATTTTGTGTGTTTCTTGGCCTCCTTGTTAAACTAAGCGTCAGGACCTCCTCCTCTCTGCTCTTCTTGGGAGGCCTCACTCAAGGCTGACTTCTGGTTGTCCTCTCTGTTTTGGGGACCAGCTGAGGAGAGGGGATCTAGGGGCCAGAACAAAGTAACGTGTGGATCACTGAAGTCTTGTCAAGGATTTGAAGAGGGCTGTATTCTCATTGTGTCACTGAGGTCAGTGGAATGGCTAAGGGTAGTGTGAGTCGAGATAGGTGTGAAGGGTAAATGTTCACTCTCTACATGGTCTAAAGTGACCTTAATATAATAACAAAGGGCCTATTATTAAGAAGTTAAACATTCTGCCCTTCCCCCATCCCTCAAATTTATTCTATAATTGGCTACAAATGAAGATTATAAGTGTGTAGGATAAATGAGTTTGGCCAGGTATTTTCTTTTTCTTTTTTTTTTTTTGAGACAGAGTCTCACTCTGTAGCCTGGGCTACAATACCGTGGTCAACCTAGCTCACAGCAACCTCAAACTCCTGGGCTCAAGCAATCCTCCTGCCTCCTGTAGCTGGGACTACAGGCATGCGCCACCATGCCTGGCTAATCTTTTCTATATATATTTTTAGTTGTCCAGATAATTTCTTTCTATTTTTAGTAGAGACAGGGTCTCCCTCTTGCTCAGGCTGGTCTCAAGCTCCTCACCTCGAGTGATCCTCCCACCTTGGTCTCCCAGAGTGCTAGGATTACAGGCCTTGAGCCATTGTGCCTGGCTCATTCATGAGTATTTTAGAAAGTGGGAGGTTATTCTCGCATTGGCTCTGAGCATTTGATTGATGGATGTACAAATTAGTAGATGATTTATATCCATGAAGTCATATTAAATTAGTCTTTTCCAGCAACCATCAGACTTGGGAGAAAATATGGTCTGGTCACATGGACTAGGTTGCCGAGGGTCTGAATCCCAAATGGCAAATGAAATCAAAGTGAGTCCACTTCTTACCATTGCATGTGGAAGAGAAACTTTGCCAGACAACCACACTATTAAAAGCAGCCTGAAATCTTGGAAATGAAGGAATTCTTTTCAGGAGCCAAGCCATTGCAAAACTGAAAACATTAACCCCAGGCAAGAAAGAAAAATTAGAAGAATCTTTTTGCTGTGTTGTGTTTTTTAGTTTCCCTAATCTGCCTCTTTCCAGTAAAGAATATTTATTATTGCAAAATGTGAGTGAGAACATTTTTTTAAAGGTGAGATATGCTTATGCTTTTGCTTCTGGGGTATGAGATGACATGATTCCACAGTGACCGTGCCACGAGCATGGTTGGGAGTGGGCAGATGATGGCTCTCAGGCCAAAACCGCACAGAGGAGTCCCTGGAGTGGAGGGTGCAGTCCCCTGGCCCTGCCCATCTGAGGAGCGACTGGCCAGAGGCAGGTGATTGTATAATTGCTGTGGACAGTGGAATCAGAGAAGTGTCAGAACCAATGACTAGGAGAAGACTTAGAGGCAAATTACAGGGTAATTGGTATTATTGGAGTACAAGAAATATTGTTGAGTTAAATTTGGAAGGAGGCATGCATCATGTAGGGGAAGGAAATGGGTAATCATAACACTTCCCTTTAATCAACATTCCTATATTATTTTTTCACTGTATGGGTGGCTATTTTTTTTTTTTTTGAGACAGAGTCTCATTCTTTTGCCCGGGCTAAAGTGCCATGGCGTCAGCCTAGCTCGCAGCAACCTCAAACTCCTGGGCTCAAGTGATCCTCCTGCTTTAGCTTCCCGAGTAGCTGTGACTACAGGCATGTGCCACCATGCTTGGCTAATTTTTTCCATTTTTGGTAGAGACAGGGTCTCATTCTTGCTCAGGCTGGTCTCAGACTCCTGAGCTCAAACGATCCGCCCACCTCGGCCACCCAGAGTGCTAGGATTACAGGCATGAGCCACCATGCCCGGCCTGGCTGGCTATTTTGAAGAGGTCAGTTAATGCTTGGACTTCTTTTAATAAAAATTTGAAAACATAAATTTCCTTTTAGGAAGTAGAGAATCAATTATTTTCTCTCTGGGAGGCAGTATACTATAGCAAAGCCAGATGTTGAATCTTAACCCCCACCTGCTAGCTGTGTGATGTTGGGCAAGTTATTACACCTCAGGTCCCTCCACATACAATGAAAACACTAGCAGTAGTGACCCGACAAAGTTTCAGTAATGACTAATGAGATAATACATGTAAAATGTTTCGTACAGTGCCCAGGCAATGTTAGCTGCTATTATTATTTAATATTTAAATTAGGATGCTTTTAGAAAATTGGCAAAGGCCAAACTCAATGACCTCTGGAAGGTTGCTTGTCTGTAACATTCAGTAAGTTGGGATTGCCATGTGTGTACCCAAGTGCACCAGTGCTCTCTCTCTTGGGCTGGGGGGCATTGGCATGAAGGGGAATGAAGTGAAAAGGCAGCAGCTGTCAGTGGGATCACATTATTTCTAAATGATGGGCAGCCTGTGTGTGCTGTTTGTATAGGGAACATGGAAAGTAACATCATATATGGCTACGTGTCACATGGATGCATGTGTGTCTGTTTTTGTCGAAGGGGGGGACAGATTATGTAGGGTAGAGGGAGGGAAAACTTATCACAATTTGCTTCCTATTTAGCTATTAGTTTTGGAAGCATGGATGATACTTCACGGTTGCTGAGATAGTCAAATCAAACAACAGGTGGGGAAATGTTTTTTAAAAAGTTGAAATTACTAGCCGGGTGCAGTGGCTCATGGCTGTAATCCTAGCACTCTGGGAGGCCAAGGCAGGCGGATCATTTGAGCTCAGGAGTTCGAGACTAGCCTGAGCAAGAGCGAGACCCCGTCTCTACTAAAAAAATAGAAAGAAATTAGCTGGACAACTAAAAAAAATATATATAGAAAAAATTAGCCAGGTATGGTGGCGCATGCCTGTAGTCCCAGCTACTCGGGAGGCTGAGGCAGAAGGATCGCTTGAGCCCAGGAGTTTGGGGTTGCTGTGAGCTAGGCTGATGCCATTGCACTTCAGCTCGGGCAACAGAGTGAGATTCTGTCTCAAAAAAAAAAAAAAAAAGTTGAAATTACTACCTATATACAAGGTATATTTGTGTGATGTGTTTTAATTATTTTATATTTGATTAGCTAGACACAGGTTAGGTTCTAAATTTACCCAAGAGGTCTAGCAAGCAGGAAATAGAAAAATTACCTTTTAGGAAAATAAACAATAATTCCATACCATTTCTGTGAACCGATCTGCACAAGCCATTCGAACCCATTCTGGCGTTGCTGGGCTCTGCACTGTGAAGTTCTCGGCTAGGTCTCTTTCTGTGCGTACTGTGGCCACAGCATCAGCTATGGCAAAGAACACAGATGACCCCAGGAACATCCCAGACTCCCCAAGACCCTGCAAGAAAGCACATTGGTTTTAGAAGCTTCCTTACTAGACTACAAGCTACTAGAGGGCAGGGGCCTGATCTTGTTCACTATTGTATCCACAACTCATGGCACAGTGTCTTCCACATAAAAGGTTCTCAATAAATGTTTGTTGACTGACTTACTGACTGAACTAAGCTTGAGTTATCTTTAAAAAATCCCTATATCATTTGAACTTCCCGGATCTTTTTTTTTTTTTTTTTTTTTTTGAGACAGTCTCACTCTATTGCTCAGGCTAGAGTGCCGTGGTGTCAGCCTAGCTCACAACAACCTCCAACTAATGGGCTCAGGCGATCCTCCTGCCTCAGCCTCCCGAGTAGCTGGGACTACAGGCATGCGCCACCATGCCTGGCTAATTTTTTCTATATATTTTTAGTTGGCCAATTAATTTCTTTGTATTTTTAGTAGAGACGGGGTCTCGCTCTTGCTCAGGCTGGTTTTGAACTCCTGACCTTGAGCGATCCTCCCGCCTCGGCCTCTCAGAGTGCTAGGATTACAGGCGTGAGCCACCACGCCTGGCCTGAACTTCCTAGATTTTTAATACTGTCTGAGTTAAATCTTTGTTCTATAGGAAAAGTGTGTGTGTGTGTGTGTGTGTGTGTGCATGTGTGTCTTGGTGTGGTGAGGGGAGGGTCCCCTCTTTAGTAAAGAGCTTTCAGTGGATTGAATTGGCCGGCTTCATCACCAGAGAGAGAAAAATGATTCATTATGACTCCAGGGTCAGGGGTGACAGGGAACTCTAGAAGAAAGAGTACAGATTTTGATACCAGATGAAAGGTTGAAAACCCATCATCTGCAAGGAATAGGCAGATACTGTAAATGAGTGATGCAGGCAGATGAAGGACAGTAAGGAGTAGTGGGGACATGGTGAAGTAGAGATACTCCATGTCCTATCTAGAGGGGGCAGCTGTTCTTTGGTTCTAGCTAATTGTTGCCTTTTAGGAATGCAGCCAAAATGATCAGATCATCCAAATTTTCAAGAGAATTTAGATATTTCTATTTTAATGTAAAATTCCCTGACTTTTAAAAACACTGGAGGCCAAAGAAAATACATCTTCAGGTTAGATTTTGCCAGTGGGCCACCAATTTGCAATCCCTGAGCTAGAAAGAGCAAGTCTGAATCCTGGCCCTTACTACCTATGTTCCTCTCAGTAAGTGGGATCATCTCTCTGAGCCTCTGTTTCCTTGTGAAGTGTGGGCAATGATACCTACCCGGTACATTTGCGGGTGCTGGGAGGGTTAGGAAGTGCAGAAGCATCTAAGCACAGCTCCTGGCACTTGGTGGCTTCCTGCTACTGTTACACAGTATACTCCATGGGGGACCTGCAACCCGAGATCTTCCTGAGGGTCTGTCGGTGAGTGGCTGGCCACAACCACAAGGATTCAAGGGTCCCATCTGCCTGTTACTCTTGGTGACTTGAAAGCTGTTCCCTGTAGGCGCTGAGCTGCCTTTTCCCCTTTGAGTGATTTCCAGTTCAATGAGCGTTCAAAGGCCTCGCTGTTTGTCCTTCCTTTCCAGTTTACCCTGACCCCACCACCATACATCTAGAGGATGCTCTTGCACTGAAAGTAGAAGTTTGGAAATGATGGAATTCTTGCAGATGTATACGGACTCTTTATTTTGGGGTACCAGCAAGAAATCTCCCAAAAGATTTTAAAGAAAACTTTAACAATACATCTCACACCTAGATAAAGTTTTTACTAAGTGTGGTTTTCACGTAACCTGCATACAGAGATGCAAACAAATACCTTTAATTGCAGTTCCGTTACATTAGCAATTACTAAGGGTTGATGTCTTTGCTTTCCAATGCTATTGACGTTTTGCACAAGGTGATTCTTTGCTGTGGGGCCTTCTTTGTGCATTGAAGGCTGTTTAGCTGTATCCCTGGCCTCTACCCCTCTATCCCTTGCTCCACTTACCTGCCTGCCACATTGTGACAACCAGAAATGTCTCCAGACATTGCCAAATGTTCTGGGTGGGGGGGGACAAGTTGAGACCTACTGCTCTAGATTAATTTCTGGGTGTGGCTGAGAATCTTGAGCCCTTCAGAGGTGAGTGATTTGCCTAAGACCATGGGGGTGGGGGGGTGGAGGTGGGGGAGGTGCTGGAGCCAAAAGCCAGGTCTTCCTAGGCCTCCGTCCAGGGTTCTGTCCACACTGCCACTGCTTCCTGAGATCTCAGTAGCATCGTGCCTTCAATCCTGTTTAACACTGTAGTCTTGAGTGTCTTAAGTGAAAGTGTTATTCTATCAAGAAGGCAAATATTTTTGCTGAATTTTAGAGTTTTCCATGAAAGAGGAAATTATTAATATCTTTGGTCCATGGTTGCTATTGAGTGGATCATTTATCTTCTCTGAATTTCAGTTTTCTCTAGGTGATTCATCTCCAAATTCTAACAGTCTATAGTGATTTGGTCCCAATAACAGTTAACATTTATTTATTATTTTATCCATATACTTTCATTTTCCATGCTGCTACTCAACCCATTACATTGTGCAGGAGTAGGTTTGGGTGCTTACCTTCGATGAATAGATGGTTAGTGGGGTTTGTGATGACGGTAACAAGGAGACATTGAACTCCTCCGGGACATCAGTGATGGTTGGAATTTTGTACTCATCTGGGCTCCGAGAATACAGCACACCTTCTGGGGAATATTTCAGTTCTTCAGTGGTATAAAGGCCCATTCCCTGAATAAACGATCCTTCAATCTGAAGGGGGACAATTTCAAGCTTTGTGACATTGTGTCCTTTTTAGAAGGCCTTTACCTATACCAAAATCACCCTCAGGAAGGGGCATCCACCTGAGAAGGCCAGCACTTACCTGCCCAATATCGATGGCCGGATTTAGGCTGCAACATGCATCCATGACGATGTCCGTTCTGATTTTCTGCCCAACACAAAAATTACCTCACCATAAATATTTGAGTTAAAAAGTATTATTTTCAGGTTTATTCAAATGGTGTCCAGTTACTCCAGAACTCCTGCTGTTAATTAACAGTCTATAGAGATTTGATCCTGATAACAGTTAACATTTGTTGAATCCCGTCAACAGTAGAGCTGGTAAGACATCTGCTAGGCTCTTTAGATTTAGTGCTAGGACTGTCCACAACCCTGGAAGGTCTTTTGCATTCATGGTTTTCACTCCTCTTAAGTGACTCCAAAGTCCATGACATGTTGGTGTGTCTGAGTGAGTCACTTGGTAAATAATTGTTGTGCCTGGTTTTTCATCTGATTCTTAACCTGAATTTGTTGTTTGAATATAATTCATGAGCTCATCTATTTCTCATGATGATCTGATACAGGTGGTATTGTTACCCTTTTTTTGAGAAAATCATATAGCCACACTAGCATGTGTGAGTCTGAGGATTTGTAAGATTGTGGAAGGTATTAGGGCAAATGGTGAGACCACCTTTGACTCTGCTCGTCTACTTCCTCTTCTGGGAAACATCACACAAATCCGGCCCTTCTGTTGTGGCACCGGACATGTGCATGCAGGTTGCTAGGGAGCCCCAGAAGGCCCCGAAATGCCTGTGGTCTATCTCAGGAATATCTCTGGGCTTTCCTTCTGACCCATTTTCCAGGGCTTGTTCTGGTAACATCATCGATCCTGTTACTTTGGCTCCTACTTTCTATCCAGCCCTTTGGATACAATTCTCTCTTGGCTCAAACCTTGGCCTCTTGGACAATCTACCCTGGGCCTTGGGACTGGCCTTCATCCATCTTCAACCTGGACAGGGAGGGAGACTGGACACACCTCAGAGTGGGCTTTCAATTTACTTCTGCCTTGAAACCTGCTGTGTTCGGCATTCCGGGTGCTGGACAGTGCGAAGCGATGGCTGTGCACTTGCACTGAATCCACGGTGCTTGGTTCACCAAACACAGCAGCCAGCAGCAATAGGCCTGCCACTTAATTTCTCTGATTTCTCTTTAATTAAAAGATATTTTACCTCTTCAAGGCCGGGCGCGGTGGCTCACGCCTGTAATCCTAGCTCTCTGGGAGGCCG
>VBSM01001562.1:41733163-41749851 GCA_008086735.1 Cheirogaleus medius | reverse complement strand
AAAAAGATATTTTACCTCTTCAAGGAATAAACTATTCTAAGGGATGAAAGTGATATTGAAATTACAGAATTTTAAATCGTAAATGTAAACTGGAAGGCACAGAAAAGACCAAATTTTAACTTTTCTGGCACCATACATTAAGGAAGATTCCCATGAGGTTAGTTTTTTGAGAGATTTATACTGAGTTCCTCAGGTAGAATTGACAGATAAAGTAAGTATGTCCCAAATATGCATGGGACATGTTTATACCAGAAAATTATTTGTTGTTTATCCGAAATTCAGATTTAACTGGCTGTCCTGTATTTTAATTTGCTAAATCAGCATCTATACAAATTGACCATTTATATTTTTGGGCAAGGTGGCTCAAGGTGATGTTGTAATAATTTGTATATGGAATTTAGATGTATCATTGGTGCCCCGTGTAAACTTTCTAGCACTTTACCATACTTTGGGTTATACTATATTCTATTTGATATTTCTCTACTCTCTCTGTTCCCATAGTGACACCTGGGGTATATTCATGGATTTATCCTCTGTGGTGCACGTAGTTAACTTTGGGTTAAATCTGACTCCTGGCCAGTGTGGTAGCTCACACCTGTAATCCCAGTGCTTTGGGAGACCAAGGTGGGAGGATTGCTTGAGGCCAGGAGTTGGAGACCAGCTTGGGCAACATAGCAAGTTCCCATCTCTACAAAAATTAAAAAAAAAATAGCTGGGCATGATGGTGCGTGCCTGTGGTCCCCCCAGGTACTTGGGAGGCTGAGGCAGGAGGATCCCTTGAGCCCAGAAGTTTGAGGCTGCATTGAGCTATGATTGGGCCACTACACTCCAGCCTGAGCAACGGACAGAGAGACCTTGTCTCTAAAAAAAAGAAAGAAAAGAAAGAAAAAAAAGAATATGACTGTGCTTCCAATAAGTGGTTTCTTGGAGATTCAATTACATAGCAAACACAAAAATTGTTTTCACACCTCTCCCCCACCGAATCTGTTTCTTTAAGGGTCAGTGTATCCTTGAGATAATTGACTTTAACATTAGCACATTAACTACAGGCTTTCAAAATGTTCTCTGAAGACTACTAAATTACCTATTCCTTTAGATTAGATAGCTTGTCCTGTCCTTCCTTTAGGAATAGAATCTTTTCCTGGGAAAAACTTTGGAGAGTGATTTTGTTGTCTGAAATGAGATAAGGAATTCAATACATTTCAGGCTGTCACGGGCAATCCCTTCTTGACCACTACATTATCTTTGTAAGAGGAAACTCAGGATAAGGCCAGATCTCTGGACACTCCCATGGAATTGAAAGGATCTCGTTCTTGTCGTATGGGCATTACGTGATGAAACTGGGCTACTTACTGTACAACACACTATTGTTGTTGCTGTTTTAACTTGCCAAGAGGAGAGTTAGACTTGACTTACCTTGTGAGCCCCTGTCAGGCAGTCAATTTCAACCTCGGAACAGGCGGCGCCGTAGACATAGTATGGAAACGGGTCTCCCTCTCCCTTGTCCCAGTCCATGAAGGCTTTGTAGCCCCTGAGGCAAGAAGGAGAGCCCTTTAGCTGGTGAGGTGGGGTGCAAACAATGTTGATTCATTGTAAAAATCACTAAAGTTGTAGGATAGCATTTCATTTGATTGGTGTTCATTTTAATTGCCGTTTAAGCTCATTTAAACTGCTACATTGTATTTACAACCTAGCTGGTTATAATTTGCCTCCGTTTTAAAGAGGATACTACTTAAAATTAAGGGCAAAAAAAGGGGAAAAAAAGAGGATACTCCTTGTGCTGCAATTAGGATGTCAAAGAGAGGGAGAAGGCAGCAGACTGGGCCCGGATCTCACAGCGCGTCTGTATCTTGATGGTCTAGGGTTTGAGGTTTGGCCTTGCCTGACCATTGAGAACCTGAATCGATTTTTGTCAGTGTTCCCAGAGGGACCCCACAGGTAGCCAAAGGAACAGGGAGTTGGTGGAAATTCAGGACTGGTAAACAATTCAGAGCTGGTAATTCAATGCATTAATTTATAATGGAAGATGCATTCCGATATAGGGCTGGTTTGTTCTCTTCTTGGGTAACCGAACTCAGGAATTTAGAACTCATGTACAGGGCACGGGGCTGAGCTGTTACCTCCTTCTTTCCTTCTTTCTTCATGAGGGTTTGCTTTAGTGGTGTGTGTGTGTGTGTGTGTGTGTGTGTGTGTGAATGTTGTTGGGTGGCTTGTTTCATTAGATCGTAAAACGAATTTCACATGCTTCTTGAATTTGACAGCTTTTCTCTGTGTGATTCATTCTCTTAACACACATTTCCTGAGGGCCTCCCATGGGCTGACACTGCGTAAGTGATGACTGGTGATTACCATCCTGCCCATCTCCTCCCGCCCAGCGAGGAGCTCCAACATAGACAGGTTTCATGGTAAAGGCAGGAAGATTTGTAAAATTGAGATGCACTTTATTTCTAATGATAATATCCTTTGACTACTCACAATAAAAAGTAGTAAATAATGATTAGATGTTGTAAGTCAAAGTGTTTTTTTTTTTTTTAACTCAATAGAGGTATTTTTATTATTTAAGTTTTCTTTGGACATAACTGAAAAGTCTATGTGAAATCATAGTGTTTGGGGCCTGGTAGAGACCTCAGCAGTCTCATAATAGAAACTTATTTTATAAATGAGGGGACCGAGGCTTAGAGTGATTGGGTTACCTAATAGTTTCTCAGTTAAGTCAACACGTTATTTTTTATTTATTTATCTTTTCTTGAGACAGAGTCTTACTCTGTCAGCCTGGGTGGAGTGAAGTGGCATCATTGTAGCTCACTGCAGCCTCCAACTCCTGGGCTCAAGTGATCCTCCTGCCTCAGCCTCTCGAGTAGCTGGGACCACAGGTGCATGCCATGACAACACCTGGCTGATTTTTCTATTTTTAATAGAGATGGGGTCTCACTCTTGTTCAGGTTGGTCTCAAACTCCTGAGCTCAAGTGATCCTCCTGCCTTGGCCTCCCAGAGTGCTGGGGTCAACACATTATTGTGATTTTTACCTGAAGTATCCAGTGGCTGAGAGACTGATTCTTTGTTCAAATGCAGCTTTTATCTGCAGAATGGGCATATTTAGTTAAAATGAAATAGATATACCATCTGATAGGTAAAAATGAAAATGTTCTATATAAAATTGACATCTCATCCTTGTTGCTGGTGCTTTGGTACCAATAATAGAACACATCATAATATTATTTTTTCTTCAGCTGGCACACTGACAATTTCCTTCTGATGGAGTTTAGAAGTCTGGATTGAACAAATATAAAATAGAGTCCTGCCACACATCCATGATATAGAGGCTTAGTGAAAAAGGCATTTGGGGCTTTATTTCTAAATGTTAGAACTTTATAGTAAGTGTGAGATGATTATTCTAATGAAAAAATGTATAGGATATTGTACAATTGGATTAAGTGAATAATTTCCCTTGAGATATATTTAGTAGCAACTAGGCCTTTTAGTTTTCTTCCTCCATACCCAAAGCATCTTTAAAAAATTTTTTGTGTGTGTGGCTTGGGAAGGCTTAGTCTTTTCTTGTTCTTTCTTGCTTAAGCAGAGTGGGTAAGACCTCTGAGTATTTTTCATACACCTCCATTCCTCCTCCCAGTGGCTGCTGTTTCTTGTGCGCTCTCTCCACACATACCTGGTATACATCCTGCAGTAGCCTTCTCAACCTTTGGAGATCCTGCCCTTTTGCAGAAATCCACGCAACATGGGGCATGCTCCATCCCTGTGATACTTAGAGGAACTGTCTCTACATAGGGTGGCTGTGCACTGCCATGGCACTCTCTTAGCACGGGTTTGGGTTGTTTTCTCATTTTTAGTAACAAATGGGGTGGAACACTTACCCAGTCCTCCCATGTACCTTCTGGATTTTTCTTAATGATGGGCTCAAGGCGTTTCAGAAGGATCTGACAAGCATTCTTGAAGTATTAAAGAAGAGAAGGCACATTAGAGAAGAGTCTGGTGGTTACAATTTGTGTGAAAGACTATTCATTGATCATAGATTAGGTCAGCAAGTGCTATGGAGTACCTGATCCTGACACATTGGGAATACGAAGATGATAACACAGCCCCTGCTTTTGGGGGTGGTATCAGCTACTAGCGGCCTTTTTCCCTTCCTGGTTCACTTTCTGTGAAAATATGGGTTCAGCTGAATTTCTACTCTCAGATCCTGTTTCTTAGAATATTCAGATTCTTCTTCTCTTTTTCTACATCTTTTGTACTTTTACAGACCTTCTTTTGTATTTTTCAGCCATTAAATAGAATAAACATTCTATTTTCATTCAAATTTGTGCTTTCCAGTCTGCAACAATGACGTGCCAGAATCCCCTTGGGTCTGAAATATTCAACTCTGTCCATCCATCTACCCACCATGAAACCCCTGCAACGAAGCCCCTGGCTTTGGGTGTGAAATGAGAAGATAATTAAATTTACTTTATCATAACCTAGGCCCACAAAGTTTCTGATCCTTAAAACAGAAACCTAAAATTCAATTCCCTAGAAGATGGATTAACATTGATTTTGGGCTGACAACTCCCATACACATTGAGCTGTTCTTCTTTTGTGTTTGATCCTACCCCAAATTGGATCTCATGCCCTTGAGGTTTCTCACACATTTGTTCTGAGCAAAAAGAAGTCTGTGTGTGCTTTTTGATCTCCTAAGAGACATCTCCACAAAATTCAGATTGGTTTGAAAGTGGTTCTTTTTGGGGGCATTAATGCAGTGTCCTGAGAAAACGTGGCTTCCACAACATCTCAATGGAAAAAGTGAACAGTTTATAACAGAAACGTGACAAATAGTATCTCAAAAGTACATGCAATCAAATATTTGAATTAAGAATTATGAAGTCACGATTCTATTCTGAGCATAGTGAAAATTTAGGACTTTTTAAAAACATCAGTTAGAAAATAAGTACAGTGACAAGCTCTGAGTGCTCTGGTAGAAAGCCATTGATGACAAGGCTTTAATTGCACCGTATCTCCTTGGCTGGGGTCCTGTCTGCCCACCTGTCTGCAAGCATGTGTTTGTGCCAGGGAAACCTGCACAGCTCTGCATTACTTGGTATCCAAATTTCTTCTTGCCATGTTTCCCAGGAACAGAGACTGCTTGTTCATCAAAATCCATTCTCCCCTCTTCCACAACAGCTGGGCCCATGGCTTCCAGTACTCTACACTTCTCAACCTCCCTTGCAGTTAGACATGGCCTGACACTGGTTCTGTTAATGGATTATGAGGGGAAGTGACTTGCATCACTTCCAGGTCTGGCCCAGGGTCTTCCACACTGTCTTCTCCACACTCACTCAAATGATGCTCAGGGCAACCTCGAATGCCACATGTTGAAGATGGTGGAGCCCCCATCGATGTGGGTGCTAGGCTGACCAAACACTCCTCTAGACTGGCACGTGTACAAGAAAGGAACTTTTGTTGTGTTTGAGCCGTGGCATTCTGGGTCTATTTGTGACTTCAGTTTAGCCTATTCCGACTAATACAGTCTCGTGACATTTTGCTTATTTCAAGGCTATGCTGAGTGTCATGGATGACCTCTCTGCAGCCAGCCACTGTGCCTGCATACAGCTAGGACAACCAGAGATGTGGGAAAAGCACACCAGGGAAAGGAAGGCAGGGGGATCACCTGCACAGCTCTGCCGTTGACATCCGCACCGATGGACGCTGCTGTCGCAATTGTGTTGGGCACCGTTCCTGTGCTTGTTTCACAGATGTGCATGTAGGACATGGGTATTTTTAATTCACGGCTGGCCACCTATGAGAGAAATAAATATTTTCAAGTCTATCAAGGACTTCTATGAAGATTTGAGTCATTATTTTTTAAAATAATAAAAATGATTTTTTTATTACATCCATGAAATCCTTTTAAGCCTAAATAATGTGCTTTGTAAATATCAAAACTGCTTTTTAGTAGGGCCTCATGTTGAGTTTTAAAGTGTTTTCTTGGTAATATTCCACAGTGGTTCTTCTTTTCAAATTTAGTGCATTTAGGATGTTAAAGATTTCCTTTTTTTCTGAGTTTTACATGTGTAGGAAGTAGGCCAAGTTGAGATTTTCAGGCACCGATGCAGTGGCAGAGAGAGAGAGAGAGAGATTGAGATCAGATTGGCTGACTCGAAGTTTGCTCTGAAACCTGTTGTTATCAGGACAAGAGGAACTTGGAATGACCTGGAAGGCCTGTCTTCTTTCTTACCCTCATCCCATCTTAACTTTAGCTTTCTCCCTCTTCTATTTGTTCTCACGTGCTTATATTTCTCTAGTATTGGCTGTTCGGTTTTTTCTTTTCTGTTCTTTTCCTCCCAGTTTCTCTAGCAAACCTATGTGAAAGTTAAGATATTTAATCAAGGAGGAATGCAGGCCGGGCACAGTGGTGTGTACTCGTAATTCCAGCACTTTGGGGGGCCGAGGCAGGAGGATCACTTGAGGCCAGGGGTTCGAGGCCAGCCTGGGCAAAATAGCGAGACCTTGCCTCTAAGAAAAAGAAATAAATAAAAGAATAAGAAATGAAAAGGAAAGAAATGAAAGGAAAGGCAGGAAGGAAAAGAAAATAGCATTATTTTGGCTGCTGTTGTCTTTTAGTTTTTGTAAAAAACACCTTCTCAAGATGTCTATAGTTATATACTTGTTCTTGCTCCCAAATGCCAACCCTCTGACCAATGCCATTTAATATGAAGTTTCTCTAGAAAGATGCAAAATGGGGAAAAAGGGGACAATTTTATTGTTTCTTGGTGATGAAAATCCAAAGGGAATTTATTGGTTCGTATAACTAGAAAGGATAGATGAAGCTAGTGTCAGGCATGTCTGTATCTAGGGGTTTTCTGGTCTCAACAGGGTCCTCTCTCAGTCTGTCACATATGCTTTTCCTTCTATGATTGTCATATTATTTACAAAGTAGACAGGCTTTGCCCAGGGCACAGAATTGCCTTTGGTGACTCCAACCCTACAGCATGGAATCTAAACAACCTCAGGGGAAAGATAGTTCCTTTCTCTCAGCAATTACTCATTGGTCCCAGGAAAGGACTCTGATGGCCTTGCTTGAATCAGGTACCTTCCTCCTGGATCAGTTAGGTTTGTAAACTGTTACTGCCCAGAGCTGGGTCTTGTGCCTTTTTCTGTGGCAGGTGGGGAACAACGAGGGGGATGGAGCTCAAAGGTACCCGAATTGAGGAGTCTTTCAGAAATTTATGGAATGTGAGAGGCATAGCATTCGAAATTAGTTAAGGGGCAAACGTCTAAAGCTACAGATGTGCACTACAACAATCTAATAAATTTGTCATAAAGTTAAATTTATTCAAGCTAAAGACTTTTCTTTTTTCTCCTGAGATTATTTTCTTACTACTTTGTGTATATATGTGTGTTAAATATCCTTTAAAAATTGAGGGATGGTGACAGTTGATGAAATACTTGTCCTTACTTGTCAAAACAAAACACTAGCAACCTAAATTGTTGTCTGAAATTTAGACGTTACAAATAGAAAAGCTGTGAAGTTCCTACTCTTGCTATGCCTGCAGGGAGCCCCCACCACAGTGCTCCACGGGCTCCTTCGTGGTGTTTTCTCTAACAGCCACCTCCACCCCTAAGCCCCGGTCACGCTCCAGGAGTATCTGCATGTGCTGGGATTTCTGCCGCCTCAGCCATTCTACTTAATATGCAAGAAGGTTTCAACCAAACAGTCAAGATTTCAGGGTTTGAATACAGGGAAGTCGTCATTTACCCTAAAAGATGACTCCCAAATTTCAGTCATGTCAACAATGTATAGCAAGACTAATGGCCTAATTTTATTTATTTTACCTGTAGCATTTTGGTGTGAATGCCTTGTCCCAGTTCATTGCCTCCGTGTGTGACCAACACAGACCCATCTGTGTAGATATGAACAAGCGCAGCTGCCTAGGAGAACAATCGGAAAGCACAGCTCAGTGCAAGCTGGCATTTAGTGAGGTTCAGTACAAAACACGAGGTGGTGAAACACCAGTCTCGGGGAGCAGAGAGGCTCAGAAGCTTAGTTCTGTTTTGTGCAAAAAGTCACATGTAAAGAATGTTCTTCCTGGTTTTAGTAGGAGCCCCTTTGGCTAACTCAGGAGTTGTGAATATTGGCTCCAACTATTTGAAAGTCACTCCCCTGCTTGAAATTACTGGCTGGCCCTCAAACTAGTTTTTAAATACTCACAAGTCACATGTGCCCACCTGCGCTCAGCTCTAGATATGCAGAGATGAACCAGAGTGGCTCTTCTTCAAGCAGCTCACAGAGTAGGGGGAAGATAGGCTGGAAATGAAGTCACTGTGGTGCAGAATGGTCAGTGAGATACAGGGAGTGGTATTAGGGGCCCTGGGAGACCTGGGAGGACAGGTCCTCCCTTGCTGCTCAGGGGTGGGTTCCCCAAAGTGACAACTGAATGGAATCCAGAGGGGAGAGGGGTTTGCCAGTGGGCAAGGTGGGCAAACACTCCCCGTTGCCTGCAAGGGAAAGCCCTGCTCTTCATTGCAATATAAGCCCTTGGGATTTGGTCTCTTGTGCTTCCCCAGCTCCACCCCTGCCTCCTCCTGCCTCTTCTCTGAGATCCCCAGCCCTACTGCCCCTTTCTGACCTGTGCTCTTGCCCACGCCAGTCTCTCCATCCCACCTATTCCTCCTCCTGTCCCTTACCTGTCTGGCCAGCCTGCAGGCCCATACCCTACAGTCACTGTTCTGTTAAAACTTCCCTGAACGCTTCTCGTCCCCACCCAGGAAGGCTCAATTACCCCCTTCTCTGTACTTCCTCTTACAGGAAATACTGTGGTGAATAGCGTCCCCTCCAGAATTCAAGTCCACCTGGAACCTCAGAACTCAACCTTGTGTTGTCTTTGCAGATGCAATTTTTTTTTTTTTTTTTGAGACAGAGTCTCATTCTGTTGCCCAGGCTAGAGTGAGTGCCATGGTGTCAGCCTAGCTCACAGCAACCTCAAGCTCCTGGGCTCAGGGGATCCTTCTGCCTCAGCCTCCCGAGTAGCTGGGACTACAGGCATGCGCCACCATGCCCGGCTAATTTTTTCTATATATTTTTAGTTGGCCAATTAATTTCTTTATATTTTTAGTAGAGACGGGGTCTCGCTCTTGCTCAGGCTGGTTTTGAACTCCTGACCTTGAGCGATCTGCTCGCCTCAGCCTCCCAGAGTGGTAGGATTACAGGCGTGAGCCACCGCGCCGGCCTGCAGATGCAATTAGTTAAGATGAAATCACACTGCGTCAGGATCCCCGACATTAAATAGCTGGTGTCCTTATGAGAAGGCCGTGTGAAGACACCGGGGAAGATGGCCATGTGAAGGTGGATGCAGTGACCGCAGTGATGCTGCCACAAGCCAAAGGATACCAGGGGCCACCAGAAGCTGGGAGAGGCAATGGAGGAGTCTTGCCTGGAGCCTGCAGAGGAAGCACGGCCCTGCTGACACCTTAATTTTGAACTTCTAGTCTCTAGAACTGTGAGAGAATACATTTGTTATTTTAAGCCACCCAGTTTGTGGTGCTTTGTTACAGCAGCCACAGGAAATGAATGTAAGAGGTGACACACGTTTCTCTGAGAGTCTCACAAATGAAGGGCACCTGGTCTTGCTCATCTTTGTGTCCTATACAAACTCTGGAGCAAGACTGAATCACAGAGACGTTTACTTAAATGTTTGAGGAACTGGACAAATGGAAAGATGGTATTTTTCCTTCCAGGAGGAGAAGGAATGAATGCTTCAGTCCCTTTGTGTCTGGAGCCGCCTGGAGGCCCAGGGATGGCTTAGGGGGTTCGGGGGTGTCCCGGTTTGCAGGTGCTAATAATAGTATTCCCCCCCTGTGGGCCTTTGGACCCTCTGAGGGTAGTGTCCTCACTGTTTAGAGTAGGTGTTCCAGCTTTGTGAGTCACCAGCTGACCTGGAATAATACCCTTCAACTCCTAGCCAGGTGATTCTTGGGTGTATTATTAATAATTTAGAACTCTGTGGGGAACTGGAGGCTGTTCAAATGGAGACTTAAAGTCACTGCTTGATTTAAAGGATTTTTAGTGATGAGCTGAGAGGTTGGCGGCTGTGGAGGAGGGCAGAGGAGGCTGGGGTTTAGGCGAGGAGCGGCTGTGTAGGTGAAGGGAAGTGCGTTATAATAAAAAGTATATATTTGGTTTTTGGTTCTTGGTCCAGAGCTCCTAAAACCTTGGAACTTACTGTCTTCTGTCTGCTAATGAGGTGACTCATGGGAGGACCTAGCTAGCTTCGGCACCCCTTCAGAGGGGTGCGTGTTGATCTTTCAGCCCCTCTCCCCAGCTCCTTGGGGGTGGGGCTAGAGACCGTGCTCAATCGTCAATGGCCGATGATTTAATCACCTGTGCTTATGAATGAAACCTCCATAAAACCCCCAAATGATGGGGTCTGGGGAGCTTTTGCTCTGGTGAGCACACAGAGGTGCTGGGAGGGTGGCGTCTACAGAGGGCGTGGGCGCTCCTCGCGCCTCCCCCACGCCTCGCCCTGTGCAGCGCTTCCTTCCACCTGGCCGTTCCTGAGTTGGATCCTTTACAATAAACTGGTAATAATCATAAGTAAAGTGCTTTCCTAACAAATTGTCAAACTTGAGCAAGGGGAGTGAATGCCTCCAAATGAGTAGCTGACCAGGCAGAAGCGAGCGTAGCCGGGCACTCCACTGGGGCTGGTGTCTGAAATGGGGACAGTCTTGTGGGACAGTCCTTGACTGTGGAGTGTGTGTTAACTCTGAGCAGTCAGTGTGAGAATCGAATCGGATTGTTGGACACCCGGTTGCTGTTAGAGAGTTGGTTTGGAGAAGACACAATATTTGATGCTAGAGAGAAATGACCCAGGCAGCTCTCCAGGGTCACCTATGCCCCAGCCTTTGATTCAGGCCAGCTTATAGGAGGACAGTTAGCATTCTCATGCCTGTTTATAAAGTGGGCGTCCTGGACCCGAGCAGGAATGTGACCCAGAGGCCCAGGAGTCTCATCCTCCCCACCAGAGGCCCAAGAGCCCTGGGCAGCGTGGCTGAGCTCTTCAGGATGCCCCGGGGAATGTCCAGGGTGTTCCAGGAACTCTGCTAAGTGCTCTACGTTCATTATCTCACGGAATCCTCATCAATCTTAAGACAGAGTTATTATTAGTCTTATTTTATAATTGAGGAAGCTGAGGCTCAGAGAGGTTAAATAACTTGCTTAATGTCACACAGCTAGTAAATAGCAGGGCCAAGGATTTCTCAAGCCCTCCTGACTTCAGTTGATTAGGCATTTGGGGAAACCCCTTCATTCCATAAGAAAGATTTCCTTTGGCAAGGCAGCTTTGTAGTTGTGTGTGTGTGTGTGTCTGTGTGTGTGTGTGAGAGAGAGAGAGAGGGAGAGAGAGGGAGAGAGAGAGAAGGAGGGAGGGAGAGAGTCTATTGGTTGCCAGTAGCTAGGTTCCAGTGGAAGGATGCTTTCAATGGTATGCACACAAGGGAGATCTAATGCATGTATGGTTTTCCAGTTGTTCGATTTTCTGCTTTTGGTGGACAGTAATGGGGAGCCAAAAACCATTCCCAGTTTTCTAAACAGTTTTCCAAACAGCTTTCCTGTCCATGCCTACTGGGGCTGCAGGGAAGCCGTGTCTGTCCCAGTGCTTGCAGTATCTGCTGCACTCATCTACGCTGCCCTTCCTCCTCCCTTCTGGATAGGGCCTGTGAATGACCTGCTTCTGCATTTTGCAAATGTATTTGGGAGGATTTCTGGACCCTCCCTCCCATTTCCCCACCAGAACTGGACACAGATTCTTGGGAGAGGTGGCTTGAAACTGCCAGCTGGCCAGGGCAACATGGAATGACTCCTCTGCCTGAGACTTAGCAGGTACACCAAGGAGTGCTGCGGGTGTCTGGGGACACAGATGGGGAGAAACCCATTCCTCCCCAAGCCACTGGACCTGTGAGCTCAATAAGCATACGCTTCCAGGTTCCTGTTCCCTTTTGGATAGCAGGGAGTCAGGGGAGCATTTCTCCATCTTGGCAGTTATGCTGCAGGTCTCATGCTTGCTGAGGCTGTTTCCCACCACTGGGGCCTTTTTCTATTGCACTATGTTAAAAATGATGGCAGATGAGGGGCTCCGGAGAGTTCTGTAGGTTTCTCCCAGGTGTTGGCAGGGAGCGGCTCAGTGCTCTGAGAAATGAGATGTTCTTTCGAAGTCAACACAAGCTGATTGGGCCAGGAGTGTGTCTGGCCTGAGAGTTACTTACCATATATGAGAGAGTCTCACCTGATGATAGCTTGTTGCAGCAAAACCAACTGAAAATTTCATGGGGATGATAGCAATGCCTTTCTTCTTCCAATAATTCTTCTTATTGAACTCTTCCACTTGTATTCTTCTGCTGTGGAAGGAAGACTTGTCCAGACATTCATTCCAACACCTTATCAGGGTCTCAGGGCTGAATGCTTGTTTGTAGATGGTTTTATCAACCGTTTTGTACATGTTTTTCTCCCTAATCTGAAACAGGTGGGAAATTTGATCAATAGTTATGGTAAGACAGAAACTGACTGCCAAGTAGAGACTTGAAAAGCCTCTCCACCATAGCATAGAGTTTGGTGGGGGGAAGGCAGGGTCTGTTTTTTTCTTTAGACAGCATGTGCTTTTGCAAAAATAATGGGGGTTATTTTTCATTTCTTCATGAATGCACCAATCAGAATCTCCCCCCGCTGGAAGCAGAGGGTAGTGGATAGGGATGAGTCCATGATAGGTGGTGGGATGGAGGGGTCTGGGGAGGCAGAGTTTTCTTTTTTTTCTACAAGGTTCAGAGGATGGAGCAGAGCTGGTAGAGGGTATATTAAAGAAAGGATTTATTGTCACAACTGAAGATTTGTTCTACTAGAGAGGAATAACATTGCAGATAATAGCAGATTTCCTTTAAGCTATCCAATCATCTTTGGAATGTAGGAGTAAATCTTTTAAAACATTTATTTGAATAGGGTGGTGTTTTATGTCCTGGGAACTTGCAACACTTGACAAAGATGGAGAACTTGCTGAGATATGCCCAGGAGTTCTTTTTTTATTATCCCCATCATATTTTAATAATAAAAAAATTATTATCAGCAACAATATTGGGATAATACTATCTAGTTTATTAAGACAAATATTTTAGTGAATGTGAACTCATTTGTTTCTTACAGAAACTCTGTGAGGTGAGTCACTTTGTCCTCGTTTTACAGATAAGGAAACTGAGCCACAAAGAGATGGACTCTCCTTGCTCATGCTGTTCCCTTGCCTGGATTACCTTTCCACACTTTGGGCTATTGTTCTTCAAGGCCTATCTCAAGTGTTGTCTTCTCCAGAAAATTCTTCTTGAATCTCCTCCCCCCATGCCAATGTGATCTCTTCCTCCTATGTACAGAACACTCTATGTGCTTTTTCTTAGGAAAGCTGTTGTCTTTCTTGTACAATATTAGGTGTTCCCTTGTGTGTAGGAAGTACCTTGACAATCACAAATCACCAATCTGGAGGTGTCTGTTGAATTTAGGGACAAAGGGGTTCAAGGGACAAAGCATAGAGCATGTTTGCTGGAGCAGAGGGTTTATATTGGGGAAACAGGGAATAGAAAAACTAGGCTGGGGTTTGATTGGAATGTGTGAGATGGGGAAGAGTGCTATCAACAGTGATCTCAATTCCAGAAGCCGCGTCTCTCTGGTAGAGCATAATGTACATCCTGTGCTCCTTCTAGTATAATGTGCAGAATAATATTTTTGGAGGGTATTCTTTTGTCAGTATCTCTCAAAAGTTTCCAAGTGTACCAGCAATTCCACTTCTGTAAATTTATCCTGTAAATATACTTACACAATATATAGGGCAAAGTTATATCCTTGGTACATATGTACCAACATGTTTATTGTAACATCATTTTAAAAGTGCAAAATGGGTAAGAACCAGAATGTGTATCAATAGTGGAGTGGCCAAATAAATTATGGTAAATCCATATTATATAGTACTATTCAATCATGAAAGAGAATGAAGCGGATCATTCTATTGACATGGAAAGATGGTCATGGCATGTTGTCAAGTAGAAAAAAGAAGGTGTAGAATAATATGTTGGTTATGATGCCATGTTGGTAAATAACTATATGTGTGTCATATAGTTATATGTTAATGTTTATGTATCTCTGTATGAATACAAATGGGTGGCCAAAGATAGAAAAAGGGTTAGCACAATAGACATGGAACTGTTACCCTTGACCAACAAGTATGTGGGGCGTAAAAATAAGTGCATTCACTTTTTATTTTGATTACCTCAATGTGGTTTGAATTTTAAAAACAGTAATTATTTTTGTACAAGTAAAAATATAAAGAAAGAGAAATCTTTGCATAAGGAGGGAAGGAGTAAGATAGGGGGAGGTGCATTCTTTTAGGTAGCTCCTAATTTATTTTGAATTCTGAGCCAGGGCTAATTTGCATGGTTCTTCTGGTGTGTTTCCCGGGGCAAGGTGGCTGGTTCCCCACTGAGTCTGATTGATTCCTCAGCAACCTTGATTATGAACTTGATTGCAACCTTACCTTTTCTGGCGGAAGGCCACATTTGTCTGCCACAGCTGTGATGCAAGACTCTGTTACCAGAGTTCCTTGTGGGAAGCCAAACCCTCGAAAGGCAGTATTGGATGGTAAATTTGTCATGCATGCGCGGCCCCGGAACCTTAGGTTGCGGATTTTATATGCATTTTCTAGCTTTAGTATAAGAAATTCTGTTACCTAAAGTAAAAGGAGATATTCACATATATTGGGCACCACTTTTTCCTTCTCTGAAAGTCAAGTACAGAGTTGAATTGTTTGTAGAATTTAACTGCTTTAGGAAACAGGCTTCATGAAGACTCATCTAGAAATTTTGCATTCTTTTCATGATCAAGAACATTGCTGCTTTCTGACCCACGTACCAGCTCCGAGTCATCCAGGGTGCATCCTCCATTAATGTAGCACTTGATGTCCAGAGCTTTGATTCGCCCGTTGTTCATGAATCCCACCTGCCACCAAACGATGGACATTTTACTGAAATGTTAAAACTTGCATGCCAGCTTCAAGCCTCAGCCCAGTTCCCTACTGGGCAGGACTGAAGCCAGACTCTGCCCCATTTGCTCTGTGGTGGACCACGCCTGGCTCTTCCCTGTCAGTGCTCGACTGATGGAGACCTCTTCTGACCTGAACTCTGCCGAACGCCTGCCTTTCAATGTGTGGTTTTCCAGCTTCGCAGTCAGTGTGAAATCCTTTAAAGTCCTTGCTTGTCTCCAGCATATATTTGCCACCCTCTTCTTCCTTATTCTTAGAAGATTTCCTTCCGTTTTTTACTGGCTGTCTTTCTAATTTAGTCAGTGGTTTTCTCCCTTGTGGAAAAGCTTCTAGAATATGTTGGAGTGAGTTGCGGTGCATCTTGTCATGGGAAAGCCTCTGAAACCAAGGTGGGTGAGTGACGCACGCGAGTGACTGCTCTCATTTTATGAGGTGGCGAAGATGCTGTGTAAGTGGGTTACAGGCCCTAGCAAACCCGAGCTTGTACTGTTTTGGAGGAGTCTAGGGCAGCTTGCATTTTCCAGTGGTGCCATTCCCATCCCACCCACCTAGACAATTTTGTCTGCACAGCTCAGATTGGAAAGAGAAATTCCCACTCCCTATTGTAGTTCTGCCCAAAGAAGGATGGCCCTGGTCCCTTTGCCTTTCTGAAAACAGGGATAAAGACAACTGAAGGAACCATGCAGCTATATGGCTATCATCATCTACTCCAAGGGAAATACTGGGTAATAAACTACAGAGAAGTTGGGAAAATCCACAAACTCAGGATTTATGGTAATTTTGACAAATACTAAGCTGAAGTTTACCTTTGACTTTTCATGAAGAAAGGACTACAAAGCAAAACAGTACTATAAATAAGGGAGCAGAGAGAATTCTTAAACTATTTACTGTAAACTTTTTAAGAATTTTGGAAGAACCTATTTGCACATAAATATCTATTATGCTAATTAACAAATAGTTCTGAATTATCAAGAAAAACTTTTTTAGCTATGTCTGAATGAGGATATATATGTATATATGCACATATATATTATTATATTGGAAATGAAATTTTCTTTAAAAATAAAATAAAATTTGGATTTTTCAAAAAGTCTATTTCCCTCTTTTTAGTTATATTTTATATTACTATAATTATAAAAATGTTAACAGTCTAGAATCTTCTTAATAAGTATCAGTACAAAGCAGTCTCATAACTGTGATATAAAGCTGAATTTATAATCCAGGCCAAAACCAAAGCACGCGGTAACTACCCTAACAGCAGCAAGTACCACAGTCTCAGCAGCCTGCCTCTGCATTGCTTGTGGTTCTAAACGATGATAACAACTGCAACTATTCATCTCTGTGCATTTGAATATAAATAAGAAGTTTAATGGCTAAGTATAGCCCTATAGTAAGGGACTATAATTATAAAACTTAGACATTTTTTTAAAATTATAATTATAAAATTACTAATTATAAAAATTACTAATGCCATCGGAAAAAATAAAATTGTGCTGTGGTGCAGAAAGCTGTGGCTTTAGTAATACAGGGAATACAATAATTTAATAATGTAATAATTTAATAATGTAAGATAGGAAATCTGGCTGGGCACGGTGGCTCACGCCTATAATCCTAGCACTCTGGGAGGCTGAGGC
>VBSM01001562.1:41664461-41732948 GCA_008086735.1 Cheirogaleus medius | reverse complement strand
AAAAAAAAAAAAAAAAAAAAGATAGGAAATCTATGTATATGCTACAAATAATTCCCAAATAAAGCATATTTAATATGCTTTACATTACATTAGAATGATCCTAAAAACTCAAAATTTGAAAAGTAGTATTGTTGTCAAGTAGATGTCAGCAAGTATTTGTAATAGTGTTTAATAGTGTTTATACTATTATTACATAAAAATGCAGTGAATGTGGTTTGAAACAATTTTAAATTCACTCCTTAGTGGATTCTTTTTTCCTATCTGCAAAGAGCTTTTGTAACACTTTCATAACCACTTGGTGGAAACACTTGTAAAAAATGATTTTGCAATTAAAGTAGTCAAATTGTTTCCAAACATTTCTACAGCAAAATAAGATTTTTATAGCCAAGAAATTTTAATATAACAATGTTTGGAGCTTCTTTTAGTTTTTTTTTTTTTTTTTGAGGAACAACTAATATAAATCCTTATCCCTTCAAGTAGTGTTTTTATCATTACTTAAAATTGTATTTTTTATCATCAAGCTTATTCATAATTATACACTAGATTTAGTAAATGCTCCTCATAAAATGTTATGAGTATTCAAATACGCCACATCCTCATTTAATATTTTAGGAGCTAAGATTGTTTATAGAATTTGGCAAAATCAAAATAATGGAAACGGACAAAGCCATTTGAATAAAATGAAGTATTTTACTAATTTCATCTTTAATACTCACTTTATATTTTCCAAATAATGGGTGTCTTCCCCCAGTTATTAACATATCATCTTCACGATCAAGAACAAGACGAATGGGACGACTAGTTCTAAAGAAAACAAATCTTAGTCAGATTTTCCATCCATCCACCCTTCCATCCATCTACCCATCTACCCATTCACCCACCTATTTATCCATCTCCTCATTTAACCATCTACCCTCCCATCAATTACCCACTTATCTACCCATCCATCCCAGAACTCTCCCACCCATTTATCCAACCATCCATTCATATCAATTTTATAATTGCATACAACACGCTAGGCACTGATGTGAATTAATGTATGATTAAATTATTGTCTCTGTGGTCTATAAGTCAATGGTTGGAGATATAACTAAAGGTATTAACGTCGCATGCAGTTAAGTTGTATTCTTATAGCTTCAAATATGACCTTCACCCAGATCCAGCCATTTCACATTATCTCCACTAGTTACAAAGGAGAAAGAATGTGAATGGATAAATGCAACTTAATAGCACTACTGGAAAAACAAGGCCAAACACTCATTCTGGGATGTCTGGCTCAGCAGTTTCACCCATGAATGCTGCTATGTTGGTCAAGTTGGGCCCTCGGGTAGCAAGGAGCCTCGGCCTTTCTGTATCTCTAGGGCAGAGGCTCCTACACTTCGGAGTGCAGAAGAATCATCTGGAGCACTGGTGCGAAGGCATATTCTTGAGCCTTCGTACTGGATTCTGATTCAGTAGGGTTGGGGATGGGGGTTTTCCTCAGTGATCCTGACGCAGGTGTCTTCAGGCACACGTTGCAAACTGCTATTCTAGCACAGGGTTCCCTGGTCTTCAATGGTGAGGACACCTGGAGCATCAGGTAAATGTCCGGTTTCCAGGTCCCTCCCTTGGTAATCCTGATTCAGAGGGGCTAACATGGGGAGGAAGGAATGTCTATGACCTTTCAGGAGATCTGGGAACACTGCTTTGGGGATCACTTAATGCATGACAGTTGTGTGCCAAGGAGGGTTGTATCTTAAGGCACTGGTTCCCACACTCGCCTGCAGAGTGGAACCACTGGGGAAGTTTTTAAAAACACTGATCTGGGTCAATACTGGGCAGCCTAGGTATTGGGATGTAAATTCTTCCCAGATGACTCTAATGTGCACTCGGGCTTGAGAAGTCTCAAAGGCAGGAGGCTTGGTGGGAATTCAATGAACTGATTGTCCCTCACTGGGTCCCTGCTGGGTGTTAACAGAGAGAAAGAACTGGAGGTTGGGTTCAGATCCTGCTTTTCCCTGCCTCTCACTGAGGACTAAGATACGTGTCTTAGTGCTTCAGGACCTAGCTCTGAGCTACACAAAGGTTGTCAAAAGCAGCAGGACCTGTGAACTTTGCAGGCTGATTGGGGCTCTGAAAAACTACTAAAGAAACAGCTATAGAAAATGAACAAGTGACAGAAAAGCCAGCACTAAGTGAACACAGATGCTGAGGCATGAACAGCAAAGGAGTGAGCTGCTTCTGGGGAGGTTGGCCACGAGCTGTCTTTGAGAATGAGTCATCTGTCTATTGAACAGACTTTGAAGAGGTGGCCCTTCCCAGGTGCAGGGAGGCAGAGGGTGGCGCTCCTCTCTTTCTTCACCCCACTCTGTTGTGGGGCTGAGAGTGGGAAGGACAATTCAGGAGCCATATCCCCCTTAGCACTCCGCTTGGGCAGGGTGACTTGCCCTACCCCTTAGGAGCCACCTTCCCTGAAGCTCAGGAGTGGGGCAGCCCCAGCCCTGGAGATATTCAGTGAATAATACCTCTGTTCCTTCTTACAGCATAGCTTATTCAAAGTCCTGTGCACATTTGACCTTTACAATAACTCTAAAAGGGTGGGAGGGCAGGTATCATTAGCTACATTTTATAAAGAAACAGAGACTGGAGGCTGAATTGCCTAAGAGAACATACAGGTGGTTATGACGGTAGCCCGAGTGACTCTCGGGCCACTGATTCGCCCTCAGCTCTATGCGTTTATACATTCCGTGTCCCCAAGCATACTTACTTGACAGCACCCACAGCTGCAATTGCCCCGAATACAGCTGGCCTTCCTACCTTCCCTCCAAATCCTCCACCCACTCGTTTTACATGGCAGGTGATCCTGTTGATGGGGATGTTTAAAGTAGAGGACACTGTTTTCTGTAAAAGTGAGATAATGGGAAGGCATATGAGCACGCAATGGCAAGGAAGCTTTTGTTTCCTGAAACGCAACGTCACAGCAGAATTCATTCGCGTCTACCGGTAAAAATAACAGAGATAGTTTGAATCTGTCTTGCAGGGTTTTATTTAGCTTATAAACATCGTGAATCTTCACAAAGCAGCTCTTCCAGCAGAAAAAAATCGCACTTTCTGGAGGGAAAACTATCGGAGTCCTGGATTCCTGTCAGAAGTTGAATTCCTAGTCAAATGCCTAGACCTAAAATCCCAAGGAGGTGAAAACCAGCAAACTCCTGACAACCTACTAAAGAAGATGATATATTTGCAGCTAAAACCTAGAGCACTCTGTGACCAGGGAAATGAAAATAATGTGTTGACTCTAAAGGTTATCTGTAATGGTGATTTTAGAGAAAAATGAAGTGCAGAAATAATTTAGTGGTGTCATCCCATCACAGAGTTCATCTAAGCATGATGCAAATGAATGTACTCTTTAGACCTAAAGCGACTGTGGCTGTTCTTTTATTTTCTTGACAAGACCAGAAAAAATAAAAAGATTCTGTGGTCTCTTAGCAGCTCTACTGATGTCTAACGCTTGGATTCTAAGTTTCTGAAGTAAAATGGCTACCAACTGTGAGTCTGTGGGGATCGACCGCCGTGATGGAATTAGGGGGGTACAGGGGTGGGGGTGGTCCTGGACCTCACCTGCACGTGGGCTGGATCCTGTGTCGACACAAAAATGTCCAGTTCTTTGTCCTCTGTCTTTGGAATCACAAGCACTCTCTGTGTTTCCATGTAAAAATGCTCCTGTCCTCCAACATGGACCTCTCCTGTTGAGCATAAGCACAGGGAGCTCCTGAAGGTGTGTGCTGGGTAAAGCCACCATTTTGGGGAATTCAAAAGCAATTAGGGCCGAGCGCGGTGGCTCACGCCTGTAATCCTAGCACTCTGGGAGGCCGAGGCAGGAGGATCGCTTAAGCTCACGAGTTCAAGACCAGCCTGAGCAAGAGCAAGACCTCATCTTTACTAAAAATAGAAAAAATTAGCTGGGTGTGGTGGTGCACACCTGTAGTCTCAGCTATTTGGGAGGGTGAGGCAGGAGGATCGCTTGAGCCCAGGAGTTCGAGGTTGTCATGAGCTATAATGACACCACTGCACTCTAGTTGGGGTGACAGAGAGAGACTCTGTCTCCAAAAAAGCAACAACAACAACAACAACAAAAAGCAATTAGGATGTGGACCAGCTGGCCTGGATTTATCCTGACCAAGCAACCAGGCATTTGTCCTGTGGCAATCTGTTACCAGAGACTACAGTTCTGGATGAGTTAAAAGTGCCAAGTTCTGTTCCTTACTCTGTCCTTGACTAACTAAAATCTTAAGAATTTTTCTTTCATTTATTCTATTGCTCCTTACCACTTAACTCCACCTCAAAACACAGCACAACACACACACACACAATTTGAGAGAAAGAGAAATTTGGCAAAGCACCAAGACTTTAGAGGTTGGTCTTTCTGAGGGGAAATCACACGCTCTTGGTGTCTGTTTTGTAAACTCTTCAGGCAAAGAGTTTCCTGAGTAGCTTACCTTCAACAATTTGGTCGACTTTTTCAAATGCTTCCTCGATGTTTCCTTGTTCAAGTTTTTTCTCAGGGCATAGGAATGAATTGTGTTTTATAGCATCCTGAATGACAGAAGAAAAAGCACAAACCCAATCCTTCCTACTTTTTCTTCCACTGACAGTTTTTTCTTAAACAAAAGCCAGCACACCCCTGAAGCTCACTGTCTCCTGGGACACCTGAAAGGTGCCATGCAAACATGAGAGTATGAGAGCAGCAGGCTCAGAGGGAATGTTCTAGATTCGCGAAGAAAACCAGCAAGAAGGATTAGCAAAATGTTAAGAAGAAAGCTATGTTTAGAGTTGAGGTCTAGGGACATCATGATGGTCTAGGACAATAAATACTAATTTCTCATTTTCAGTGTGAATCTCCACAAACAGGTGATAAGACCAAATGCATAATGAGTGAGGTTCGGGGCCCTCGGTTTTCACCTTCTCCCTGAAGAAAACGCTTGGGCTAGATTACTTTGGTAGCTTGTGTACATGATCCTCTAACTCAGGATTCTGAAAAAGCTGAGGCTGCATTGAGGAGAAAACACAAGTCCTTACACATCTCTGGGGTGAGAAACGCCATGAGACATTGTAGGAACTTTGTTAATTTCTCTGGGTATTTGGCATAATCTTGCAAGACCCTTTCTAACCTGTTGTTCTGTGTTTTTTTGGTTTTTTTTTCTGACTATAACACGACACGAACTGATTCACACCTGAAGACTGTGGTTTTGTGGACTGAGTTACTGACAACTGATCTTTGCTTAACCTTTAGACCCAAGATGTTTTTCCATACTTGGGAATGACATCTGTCTCCTGCATTTGTAGACTCCAATAGCCTCAGATTCCATAACCTTTCCTTCTGATGATGCTAATGAGAACAGCTGATATTTACTGAGTGCTTGCTTTGTGTTAAGCACTGTACAATACCAGTGTATTTCCATGCCTTCTCACATGAATTCTTTTATGATCTCCATTACCTAGATAAAGAAACTGGTCTCAGAGAGGTTAAAGTCACAGTGCAAATGAACGGTGGAGGCACTGTTTGTAGGCTTGGTTTTCAGAAACATCTTGCCTAAGGATGAATACTTGATTTCTCAAAACAACAGAAAATGAACAATATAGTTGAATTTTTCACTTTCTGCTATACTAAGATCTTAATAAGTCATCTTTTACATGTGGAAGTATATGGCCATACTGTAAATGTGTCATAAGAGAGTATAATCTTATTATAACATGCTATATTTAGTAAGTGCTATGTGAAACATACCGTTCTAAGTGCTTTGCACATATTGACTCAGTCTTATGACAACCTGATGATGTATGTATGTATTATTATTACCTCATTCTACAGATGCGGAAACCATGGCACAGAGAGGCTAAGTAACTTGCCTAAGGTCACGCAGCTAGTAAGAGGTACAGCTACCATTCAAATCTGGTTGTTTGGCTCTAGGACCTGTGCTTTTAATCACTATCCTACACTGCCTCTCACATATATAATCATGTAAATAAATGAGTGAATAGATGAATTAATCAGTATTGGTCTATATGACTATTTTGTAACCTGCCTTTGGTCACAGAAGAATGTTTTTGCTGACTCTGGAAAGTCCTGTTCTGAGGGAACTCTGGATCTCTAACCATTTTGAGTCCCAGACTATTTCATGGGTGTGTTCTCAGGGTGCCACCTCCCCCTCGAGGAAAGTGAGATTACAATGAAAATTTCAAAAGCTCATAATAGGAACATAGTGCAACCCAAGAAGGGGAGTGAGCCAAGAAAAATGGCCCGGGCCTCTTGCAAACTTGGCAAATGGGAATTTAGACCAGAGTTGATTTGGTTTAGAAAGATCAAGAAACATGTGAGTTATTTATTTTTTTTTAACACTTTGAATATTAAGCAATGTAGATTGAGTAACCTTTTAGTTATATTTCAAAATGTTCAAATGGTTCACTAAAGCCTTTGAACAGTTTTTTTGGTCTGTCATAAGCACACAAACAAGCAAGCTTTTCTCAACTCGCTTACTCGGAACCTGTCCCTTACTGAATTAGAACTTGCAAACCCCAGTCCACATTCGAATTTTCTATTCTCAGTCTATTATCTTCCCTGGAAATACCATTGAATTCCATTATCTAGACCCAGGAATGAGAATGGAAGTTTCTGTGAAATTCTGCTACAAAAGTCCTGCTGGTTTTGGAATCCACCTTGAAAACATTATCATTCACAATATCCATTCTCATCATCTTCCTCAAGTAATAGAGTCCCCAAGTTTTAGTGAATACATGGCCGCCGGGAATAACATCTACCCTTCCCTGCTCCCCTTGCAGTTCGGTGCGGCATGTGATGAGGTTCTAGCCAAAGAGACGTAGGAATGGATGTGCAATGTACATACCTCCCTTTGAGGACTGGGAAGTGTCCTTAAAGGGAGGGGACACACCCTTCCTCATCACTGCATTCTCTCTGCTGTCTGGAATGTGGACTTAATGGCCAGAGCTTCGGTAGCCATTGTGGACCAAAATGTGACCTGGAGAATTGAAACCATGCATGATGGAGTGACTAGATAGGAAGCTGGACCCCTGACTCACAGAACTCTTTAGAAGCCCTGGACTGACTGACCACTGCTAGATTTTTGAATGTGAGAGAGAAATTTCTATTCGTTTTTTTCTCCTGTTCCTTGGAGCCAAAGATAATTTCAACTCATACAAGTAATATCTTCCAGAGAAAGTTGATTTTTCTAGAGCAAGCCAGTAACAAGAAAAAATAAGATCCCTGAGTTCATCTTGCATTAAGATATTTACAAAGTACTTTTGATTGTACAGCTTGAGGGAGAGACCGGCTTGCCCTGCTTACCTGGATAGTGAAGATTACGGGCTCCAGGTCTTCGTAGGTGATCTTTATCTTTTCAACTGCTTGCTTTGCCTGTACATCTGTCTCCGCAACCACAGCGCAGACGATCTGGCCCACACAAAGTACCTGTGGAAAGTACACACATGAAGCAGAAAATTCTGGGTGGGAATAGGCTTAGCTTAACCTCGCCAGTGGCTGGTGTCTTAGATGTTATTGTTGAGCACTAATAACCACATTGGAGTCACATTCGACTATACATGCTTGGCTAAAAATTTAAAATACTTTTTTATTGAGAAGATAATTTAAATAATACAGACAGTTCCACTGGCCATTTAACTTGGTGAATGTAAGCCCCAGGGTGGACCTGGGGTTGGCTGTAACCTGAATCTGCTGTGTCCTCTGTTGGGCTTGGTTCACATGCGTCACCTTCGTGGTATCATTTTAGAGTTTAAAGATAAGCAAAGTAATTTTTTGTCCAATGTGGGGCCTGTTGTGGACTGAATTGTGTCCCTCGGAAAATTTCATATGTTGAAGCATTAACCCCCGGTTTGACTGTATTTGGAGACAGGGCCTTTAAAGAGGTAATTAAGGTTAAATGAGCTCATAAGGGTAAGGCCCTGCTCCAATACGTCTGGTGTTCTTGCAAGAAGAAGGAGAGACAGCAGGGAAGCTGTCGCACAGAGAAAAGGCTGTATGTATGAGGACACCGTGCGAAGGCGGCCAGCTGCAAGCCAGGAAAGCAGGCCTCCGGGGAAACCAAACATGCCAATACCTCGATCTGGGACTCAGCCCCCAGAATTGTGATACAGTACATTTCTGTTGCCACCTAGTCTGTGGTATTTTATTATGACAGCCAGAGCAGACTAACACAGCTCCTAAACAACAGCCAATCTCTTCATCTGACCTGCAACCAAAAGACCAGTGATTCATTCTGTGGCCGGAGGGGAAACAGTCTGCGTGGGACTCCCTGAGATGTGACAAAGACAGCTCACCCTTCTTGAAAGCCTCTGTACACCAAGCCACACCCTGAGCACTGAACTCTCACAACCACAGAGTGCAATGGTACTGTGATTATTCCCCTTTCGCAGCTGACGGAAACCAAGAACACACAGCTAGTGAGGGGAAGAGCTGGAACGTGAACCCAGGCAGCCTGGCTCCAAAATCAAGTGCTCAAGCAGTGATTGCTGAATTAGAATTAAAAGGTCAAAGACAGCAAGAGCAACTTTATTAAAAATGGAGTGTGTGAAGAGAGGTGGGACATGGTGGGGGGTGGTCCGGGAAAGGAGGGAGTTCAGTGTCAATAAGAGGGAGTGGCCATATTTTTTTGTACTCTCCTTTCTAGATCTTTCTAGAATATTCTATGCTGATACAGATCAGTTCATTGCATTTACTCTTTAGATGAGGGTAAATGGACTCAAGAGCTCACAGTGGCAGAACTAGGACTTGTCGCTTTTCTGTCATAAGTTTCCTTTTACTGTGTTATTTCTTGACTCCAGAAGAGTAGGGCTGAATAAAGATATTGGGGCATCTTTATTCGAAGGTTTGACACTTCTACCTCCTGCAGCAGGAAGCGCTGGGAAGCTGGCTGGAGGTGGTGGTGCCTCAGGGATTGTCTGCATAAAATCATCTGGGAAAGCGTGTCCCTTACGTACCTCATCTACAGCCAGCAGTTTGTCATCTTCGGCACCATTGGTGCCTGGAACATCTTCAGCTGTTATCACATCAACCACCCCGGGCAGTTCGAGGGCCTCAGAGAAGTCAATTGATCTGAACAAAGAGAAATATTTAAGAAGTAGACATCAGCAAGCTTTGAAAGGGCATCAAGCCTGAGGGAGGGATAGAGCACAGCTGAAAATAAAAATATGTGACCATGAATCCAGCTTAGGCCCTGACTAATCCGAATGAAGCTGCCAAGGAATAGGGGCCAGGAGAGCCCCTGCTGGGTCACTGCAGCTGATGGGGGGGGGGCACGGTGGCTGTGGCGACGGGCATGAAGCTTAGGACAGGGCTGCTTACTGTGCAGTAAGGAAGTGGGTATTTTATCACCGGCTGAGTATCAGCCCTACAACAGTTACTCCTTTGAGCCATGCCTGAGGCTGCCGCAGGGAGGGGCAGTTTCCTGAGGTTAGGATGAGGGTAGGGGGCCCATGACTGTGAATTTCACTCTCTCTTTCATGATAGTCATTTCCAGATGCTCTCCCTTCCTCCTCCTGGGGCTGGCGACCTTTCCTTTCTTCTTTCCATTTTAGGTTCATTAGGTTCAGGGCATTGCAGGAGAACGAGTACATCCCTCTGAGGGAATCTCCGAGTGTGCTTTGAAAGGCTCTGAAAGCTTTTCCTTTACTTACATGATTTTTGCATGAGCCCTGCTGCTGGTCACCAAAACCATGAAAAGTTCTTTATCCACCATGGGGATGTCGTCGCAGAATATGGCTTCACCGGTGGCATGTTTCAGACCTGACAGGTGCATTATGGGGCGTCCAACTGGGTCTTGGGGAGGTTGGTGAGGATCCACACTCTACATAGGAAGACAGGTTACCCCAGAAACTTTAAATTTTCGCAAGTGGCCTGGCCAATCACCATTTCCTGACTGAGAATTGAGAAATTGGATGGTCCGCCCAGGGCAGCAAGCCCCAGAGTGGGTCAGGTGATGAGTGTGACAATTTGATGATGTAACCACAGTGGGGAATTGTCATTCCAGCTATGTGGCAATGCCTCGGATAGGGCCAACCTTTTATCCAAATGGTGAAGTGGGTGAAGGGGCACCCCAGCTTCTTCTTTTGGCATCTTCTTTTCCCCAGTGCTGCTGTGTACTCCTTTCTTCAGGAATCTAGAGCGTCTTCCTGTCCTGTTTGCTTACCTTTCCAGTGGTCAACCTGTCCACATGTAAAGTGACCCTGTGATAAGGCCTAAAGTGAATACAGTTTCCAGGGAGGGAGGTTAAAATCTAAGCCAGAGCCTGAGTATCAACTTGGTCAGGGCCTCTGAGGGATGGCAGCGAGTCCCACCAGATCCAGGTCAAGGTGTTCTGGCTGTCTCTGTGAGTGGCACAAAAATGTCACCGGGAGTATAAGGAGATGGGGAAGTGTTTATTCTGGAGCTTTTCTCAGGGAAGATCTGCCTATGCATGTGTGTGTGTGCGTGCGTGTGTGTGTGTGCGTGTGTGTGTGCGTGTGTGTATGTGCGTGTGTGTGTGTGCGCGCGTGTGTGTGCGTGCGTGTGTGTGTGTGTGTGTGTGTGTGTGTTTGTGTGGAGGTGGAGTTGGGGAGGGGCGTGTTCTAGCAAGAATAAATAACTTCTAAACTGCCCTTCCACAAATGGTGAATTCAGTTATGTGCAGAGCTCTCGTTTGCTGACTGGAGAGGAAACATTTGCAATCAGGGTTGGGAGCCAAACCTTCCAGCTCAGGGCTCTTCTGAGTAAATACAAAAAAAAAAAAAAAAAAGCCCAAAGAATATCACTTTGAAGAGGCTATAATTATTAGTCTGCAGACGTGCCAGATGGTTCAGCCTTGGGTCCATCTAGCGGCAGCTCGGGCCTGTCCTCAGATTGCAGGCCTGTTCCTGACTCAACCTCAGCAAAGAGCCAGCAGCGCTGGGACCGACTAGAAAGTCAGAGCTGAAAATCACAGCTCTGGAAAGCTTGCTTGCTCACACTGATCTGGTTTGCAGGTTTTGGTTAAGTTAAACTCACTGACCTGGTACGTTTGGACTCCCTGGGGTATTGTGACCGGGAAATCTTCTAGAGCGCTTAAGAATCGGTCTGAAATGTCAGGGTGACGCCGGCTGTCCTGAGAGATGAGTCAAAACAACAAAGATAAGCCGGTTAGTCTATGACGAAGCTGGGCTTTGGTTTGTGACAATGACTTGGCCATGTACCCAGGGTGGCCCGGATAACCAACATCCACACTGCGTCCCAGGGCTCCCTTTCCCTGACTGCTTCATGTCCTCCACCCCCATCAGCAGGACCTGACTGACTGGTTTGAATTTAATCCTCCAGTAGAGGGGGGAGAGCCCTGCCAGCCAGCTGGGCAGAGGCAGGAGAAGCAAGGGGGCTGTGGCTGGATAAGCCATCCCAGAATAAGTGTGAGTCTGTTGTATACAGAAAGGCCCAAGTCCTGTTTTTCCCTAGCTTTTCTGGGAGAGCAGGAGAATTGGGAAGGCTGCTCTCAGTGTCACTGAAACTCATCAATGTCTTGATTCGGAAATTAAACCGCAGCAAGGACTATCCCTGGGAACACAGTTGGCGAGGGTCTTAATCTGCGACAATGAAAATCATATGCTTTAGGAATGGTGGGCTATTGGGGTGGTGTGGTGGGGAATGGGGGTACAAGGTAGGGGGAGAGCTGTAATCATGGTCAGGGGAGGGAAGAGTGGAGGGGGAAAGAAAGAGAGGGAGAGGGAGAAAGGGAGAGAGAATATTTTGCTTTGCTTAGTTTATCCGGAAGTTTACAAAAAAAAATCTAGAAAGCTATTTAAATTTTAGCATATACATCAGTTTTTATCTTTTTGAAAAATAAAATTTTATTTTGCATTTCATATTGAGTATAAAATTCCAAGATAGACAACATGAATCTACAGTGCCACGAAGCAGAAGAGTAGTTGTCTGTGCAGGGGAGGGACAGTGACAGAGGGGCACAGGGTACTTTTGGAGGTGATGGAAATGCTGTATACCTCGCATGAGGTGGTGGCTACCCAGGCACACACATTTGTCAAAATGTGCTGAATTTAAACAGAAGTATTTTATTGTATGTAAATTATACTTCAATAAAGATGATTTTAAAAGAAAAAAATTGCACACCTGAGGCAGGGGCGCTGTGATGTTTCAGTGCTCAGGGCAGGCAGTGAACTTGCTGAGACTCATGCAGCACTTCAGGGCTGGACCCCGAAGAAGGGCTGGCTGGGGACGGACAAGGCCTGACTCAGAGCAAGTGACAGGAGATCAGGAGTCTGTGCACAGGCTGCACACAGACAGTTTGCAAAAGCAGTGGGAAAGCTGTGAGCTTACAGCTGCAAGGAGCACATAAAAGCAAGATGTTGTGGGCTGAATTGTGTCCCTCTCAGATTTTTATGTTGAGGTCCTCTCAGTATCTCAGAGAATGCAGCTTTATCCAAATAAGGTAGGGCCTTTACTACAGAGGCAATCGGTTTAAAATATGGTTGTTGGAATGGGCCCTAATTCAATATGACTAGCATCCTTATAAGAAGGGGAAATTTGGACACAGATGTGCATGCAGAGAGAATGTCACGTGAAAGCAGAGATCAGGGTGATGCTTCTACAAGCCAAGGAATGTCAAAGACTGCCGGAAAGCCACCAGAAACTAGAATAGAGGCCTGGGACAGATTCTCCCTCACAGCCCTGGAAGCAATCAACCTTTCTGACACCTTAATCTAGATTCTAGGACTTCCAACCCCAGAACTGTGAGATAGTCCATTTCTGTTGTTTAAGTCACCCAGTCTGTGGTTCTTTGCTTAGTAACCCCAGGACACTATAATAACATACCAGAGCACTTACAGGCACAGAGAATAGCTTCACTAGCTTCTTCAGTTCCTGCAAAACCTCTAGGTAGAATTTGAAGAGGAAGCTGACTACCAGGGTCCTCTTGAATTCCACCTGGCCACCAGGAGCTGAGCCTGGGAGGGAAACCTCATCCAGAAGCAGCCTGCAAGCCTCATCCAGCATCAGCTCGTTCCAGCGCCTGGCAGGGTGGGAGCAGGAAGGAACCAGTTAAAGGGCAGTCTCGATTGCATGGCATGAGCTAGATATAGGATGGTGACATTTTAGAGACCCCAGAGTTTCCTTTTTTGAGTTGGAAGGGAACTTAGAAATCTCCCAATCAAGCCCCTTAGGAAAACCAAGGCGTGGGGAGACTGCATCAAGTAGCCCGAGGGTCATGGCAGGGTGAGATGGAACCTGTTCCACTGCACCACGAACATGGACATGCTCCAGAGCCAGATGTGCCAGAACCAGGTACTAAATAAATAGGCCCTTAGGGCCAACCCATTATGGGCTGGACAGGACTCAGACTCTGATACCGCCTTACAGATGGAGAACAGGAGTGCCCCAGCCGCGCGAGTGTCAGGGGCCACTCAGACCCTGCCAGCGTGGGTTTGCTGGGGTGCTGATCTGCATAAGGGAACAAGGGCCAGATGGGAAACGTTCACCTGCTGGCTGAACTCAGGCCTGGCCTATTTTTGTTGTATCCCTCACTTAAACAGTGGCATCTAATTAATCAAAGTTGAATAAGGTTTAATTCACTCAGCAAAATGACAGAAAGAACAAGCAGTGATTTTCACGTAGGAGTTTCCATCTTCTCAGGGCTTCCCCGACACTTGCCAGAGCCAAATTTCCACTTGTTTTATTCAACGTCAGGTTTCACCCTGGAGGCGCAGGGCTCCGCTTACCTCCCGAGGAGCTGCTGGCAGGACTTATGGGCACTGACGGTGGCAGCACCAACACCCCCATAGGCGATGCTCAGGTCCTCGATGCTGTCTGTGCCTTCTTTGAAAAGGACTCGCATGCTGGCATTCGCGTGGGGCAAGGCGTTTTGCTGGCACTGAGCCTGCCGGAAGGCTGACACGAATTCCCACTGCAGAGACAAAAACCATTTGGGTTGTCTGCTACGTCAAAACTAAGAGCACGGTTTATGCTTCTTGGTGTCACTAATTCATCACTTAGACTCAATCTAAAGGGACCCAAAGAACAGTGGCACAGTTACAGGACACCATGGCTGCCTTCTGGTTCAAAGTGGGAATGGCATCCTCCCCCAGGCCCGGCCCCACGGCCCTGGCACCCTCAAGGAACAGGAACCACCGTGAACTTTCCCTCCGAGGCCAGGAGCCTCTGCGCAGAATGCTGTGGGAACATTCCTGTGCACTTGTATTTCCGGGTGCCACCCCTTCCAGTCTTCAGACCTTTTCCCTGTGAGGCTGAGCAGCCCTCCTAACACGGGGGCTTTTAAAGGAGGTTTGCTTAAAGTACAAAGGAGACCCACCCCATTTCTCGCTTTGTAAAGATGATCACTCTTCCATTTGGCAAAGCTCACAAGGGAGCCTGATGGAACTTTCCAGCATCTGACTAGTGACTCTTGTATCAGCAGTGAGAGTCGGGGGATGGGGAGGAGTGGCTGCCCCAGCTGGCCCCTTGGTGCCTTGACCGCTGGGCGTGCCGAGGTGGGGTAAATGACGATGGCCTGTGCCCCTAAGTGCAGTTCCATCTGTGCTGCCACCAAGGGTGCTCATGTCTGAGCCTGCCCGTTTTTCTGTTGCCTTTACACGGATTTGAATGGGAACACATTTTGAAGTTTTCCTTCTGAAGGAAAAACTAGTGAAGACCACACATGGCTGAACACAAGACTTCCTCCAAAACCCAGCTGCCTCCTGGCTCCTGCTTGTTGTGAATGTGGTGTGTGTTGGACACCTCTCTCTGGGAAGACCGACCTTTGGGATTCAGGTACAGCTTCGGGAGAGGCACAGGGAGCAGGGAGTGTGGACAGAAAGCCACCTCTGTAGTTGGCTGGGTGGTCACATCAACCCCAGGGCTCCTGGGTTAGTGAACATCTGGAGGCTGTCCTGCCCCTGTGAGCTGTTGGGGGTGGCTGGAGTGGGCAGCCGGGAGGCCGAGCCTTAGCCTCTGTCACCCTGTGTGTCAAGTGGAGAAGCCCATTCCACAGCCAGGGAGCTTCAACCCGAGGACACGAGGGCCGTGGCAGCATGACCCAGGCCCGCCGCAGGCCCCGCCCACAGCTGAAACAACACCCACATCCACATCCCGGCGCTGCTTGCTCTCGGCTGTCCACGGTGGGGCAGGAAACAGGTTTACAGGGCAGCCTTCCATCTGTTTCTAGATTTCTAAAGATGACTGTACTCAGTTATGAAAAGGGAAAAATAACTGTCGAAAGCAACCAGTGGAATTCTTACCTTTTGAGAGTGAGGGATATGCACAGATTCCAAAATTTCCTCTGGCTTAAGGTCCGCACTTGCCAAGCCAGCAAGAAAATCCTTGTTTAGAGGAATCTGCCGCATGCCTTCTGTGGAAGAAAATGACATTTCTGTAGTAACAACAAGAAAAGTGAGATTATTGTGTACTTTTGAACGTCGGCAGTGGAGAAGGAAAGGCCAGTTTTCTCTGCAGACTGACGCAGGGGTCTGAGTCCATTGCAAAGTCACGGGAGCTGTCCCCGCCACAGGAGGGGGTGACAACTGCTTCCTGACATTCACCCTTCTCTTATCAGCACACACGCCCTGTGATGGGGTCTCCTTCCTCGCAGGCCTGCCGGGCGAGTGTGGTTTTCAGCTTTCAGTGCAGGCTGGTTAACTAAACAGAACCCGCTCAACGCTCGTGATCACCTGCGAACACCCACACTAAGGGCGTAAATGAAGCGAAGACAGAGCTTGTTTCCGCTATTGACCAAGTTCCAATAGTTGGATTTGTTTTTGTTCTCGCTGCTTTTGTCAGCTCCTAAGACAGCTACCTTTAAAGCACCTTTAAAGCAAAGTGAACAATCTGCAAAGCCTCCTTCTAGCCCAGCTGTCACCTCTTGGTGATCAGAGTGTGCCCTCTGGCTTTGGGAAGTGGCGTGTGGTGCCAACAGGAGGTGCCGTGAGGAGATCAGGGTGTGGTCTGGGGACTCTGCCCGCCCCCATCCTGGCACAGTCTGGCCGTGCTGGTTGGAACGTAGGTGTAGGGTGAGGGAGGCAGGGGCGTCCCAGAGCAGCCCTCTTGGCCTCTGCCTGGCCCTGCCCTGCTGCTGGGCCTGCAGTGCGGGCTGATCTACTGTCCTCGCTGGAGCTGGGGCCGTGCCGGGGTGGAGAAGGCTTTGGCTGAGCTGGGGAGGCAGAAACCTTCAGCGGATGGTGACGACCGGCACCCAGGAGAAGAACACTAGTGCCGCTGTCGCTACGCCTCCCACTGCTGCCGGAGTGCAAGGCCCTGCATGGAGACCTGGCCATCCTCATTGTCTTGGTGCCCCAGAGGCTTGGCTTCCCCTCTCCTGGACTTTGGGGTCAGCTGGGGTCGTCCCAGACCACAGGCCTGGGGGACTGAGCAAAAAGCCTGGCTTAGACAGCAGGGTGAGCCTTCCCCCCCCCCCCCCCCCCCCCCCCCGCATGCCCTTGTGGCCTCATGTGAAGTCAAATAGGGTGAGGGCCGTGGGGGGATGAATGCTGTTCTTGGGCCACCAAGTCTGTCCTCTACAACTCTAAATTCCCATCCAGGACGGATTGGGTTGCATTAGCCAGCAAGCACCTCAGGGAGGGGGATGACACCCAGGATGCCATTCCTGCTTGGACACACCCTAGAAGTCCACCTGAGGTAGAGATTGCCCTCACCCCCCAGCACCCCCATGGGACTTGTCACCCATAGGAGGCGCATTTTAGGGCTGGGAAGGAAAGGCAGGCATACCCACTGGGACGTCAGACCACAGGTTCACAGCTGCTATGGCTTGAATGTTTGTCCCCTTCAAGACTCATGTTGAAATTTAATTGCCATTGTGACAGTATTAAGAGATGGGACCCTTGAGAGGTGATTAGGCCAAGGGGACTCTGCCATTATAAAAGGTGGAGTTCGGTCCCCTCTTGCTCTCTTTGTCCTTCTGCCTTCTGCCATGGGGTGACACAGCAAGATGGCCCTCACCAGATGCCGTGCCTTGATCTTGGGCTTCCCAGCCTCCAGGACTGTGAGGAAATAGATTTCTGTTCTTTATAAATTACCCAGTCTCAGATATTTTGTTATAGCAGCACGAATAGACTAAGACAACACCCCATCCCTCCCTCTGCCAGCGACCCCAGCTGGAGGTGGAGCGCATTAGAGACTAGCTGTGGGAGGGTCCAGCACAGCCTGGCACGCAGTCAGCACCCAGTCAAGGCGAGTGTTGGCATCTGTGGAGCTGCTGACGGAGGCATCGTGAGTGCACTGGGCACCCGGGGGAGACGGAAGGATGGTTTAGTGGGGAGCCGCCCCAAGGGAATGTTCCTCTCAGCCAGCAATTAAAATCAACCACTGTCTGCCCTTCCCCCAGAGACCCACGATGTCTGCGTGTCTAATGTGTGTCTTCACCAGACTCATGGCTTCTTACACAGCAGCCGGGTGGGGGTGATTAGAGGGTGCCGTGGGGAGGCCTCAGACTGTGTGTTGGTGGAGGGAGGCCTGTGAAGAGGTGAGGGAGCAGGGAGCTGCCCCTCAGGCCACAGAGAGGGAGCTCACTGCAACCTCACCCTCTCCCCAGCCTCTGCCCACCACCCTGGCATTTACTGGCCAAGCAAAACACACGAGATAACATGTGAGCTAGCTGAGCGTGTGGTCCCGGGTTGTGTGCATGTGTGTGCACGTGTGCATGTGTGTGCACATGTGCGTGCATGTATGTGGTTCAGAAGGAAGCACCGGTTGTCCTTGCATCAGCGTGCCTTCCCCCATGAGCCTGGACTCCCCATGCCGAGTTGAAAGTCAGGGACCTGGGCTCTTAAAGCAATTCATCATTAGAAAAAAAAAAGACACAAAGTCTTCAGGAGCTGCTCCATGTGTTCCAAGGAAGCTTACCTGCTGAGATGAGATTGAGGGTGGCACCGCCCACAGCAAGAATTGGATTGAGGTCCGAGTAGCTGTGCCGGCTTATGATATGTCCCCCTAAGGACTGAGGAGAGAGTTACAGCTCAATCATTCTGTCTCTTAATTTCTCTACCCCACCAGCACCTGCTTATGGTCCCCTTGGTGGCTGTGAAAGGGTCAAGAGGAATCTGGGGCAGTTCAGCGAGGTGGGGAGGCACCTTCCACTGGCATCTGTGGATTGAAAAGGAATTGAAGGCAGCGAGCACTTACCTAACACTGGGTGCGTTCCACGTGCTGTCTAACCTCCCTACACACGTTTACTCGCTGCATCCTCACAACAACCCGGTGAGATGGATGCCCTTGTCCCTACTGTTCAGATGAAGACACTGGGAAGCCTGAGCAAGGTCCCAGCTAGGAGGCGTAGGCTGGGGAGTCAAACCCGAGCAGAGAGGCTCAGTGGCCCATTCTGAGCCACCACACTGGGTCTTGACTCCAGTGCAATGGCCATGGTGCAGGACACAGAGATGCCACCCAGCCTTGAGCACACAGGCTCTCAGCCTCACCTCTCGGGGGCCTCTGAGATGGCCAGGCTTCACTTGGGCCATGTCAGGGCTCTGAGGCACCCACGCTGTTGACAGAGTATTGCCCCTGTGCCTTCCTTGGGGGACCTCACTCGGATCTGATGGAGCCTGTATCATCTCAGGACTTGGGAGGGAAGAGACTGGTGGTTCAACTCAACGCTCCCCTCCCCACAGGGTGACGGAACCTGCAGTGACCTCCCAGGTTGCTGTGGTCTGGGCTGGAACGCAGGCGAGTACAGGGAACCCCCGTTCCTCTATGCACAGTTCAGTTTCAAAGTTCTTTTGTTTCCCTTGAGCTGCAATCTGCCTCCCTGGACTCTCACCCAGCAGTCACACTTCTACGCATGTGATCATGTGTAATAACACATCTGACCTCAGGAGTCTGTAAATATTTGAAGGCAGCTCTCATGTTCCCTTTGACTGTCCTCCTCCCCTCTCCTCTTTTCGGGGTGTTTTCCAACCCCTCATTCTCCTGCCACCATCTCCTTGCCAGGCTCCGGGGTTTCTAGTCAGAGCTCCTGACTGGGGGGAGAACATTTTGGAATCACTTGAGAGTTTTTTCAAAGGACGTATGTTTCCCCCCAGTTTCCCACGTCCCAAGGATTTCTAGTATACCATTTGGAGAACGTAGGAGAGGGAGCGCAGGTATTTTGAAATGCTACCTATGCCTCTTCTGTTTTCTTCTGTGGTTGAAAACAGCCAGACCTGAAAGTGTACTTCTCAGATTTGGGCATTATTCTCCAGCTGTGGTCTGAACAGTCCAGAGTAGCGAAGGCTCCCCTCCTTGTTTTAGATACTATACTTTCATGAAGGCAGCCTAAGACTAAATTAAGTTCTTTGACAGGCTTATCATGAAATTAGCAAAACCAGACCTTCCTTTTCACACCTGTGTTGCTGTTTAGCCACTCAGTTGAACTTGATTTATAGTTCTCTTTTAAATATTTTATCAAATAATGTCTGTTAACTTTAAATATTTATTTATTGTGCCTGTTGTTTCAATCTGCTGAGATGTTTTTGCATACTGATTCTGCCAATGCCTATTCCAACATTTCAGTGAGATTAAGAACTAGGAGAAATGATTGAAAATGATTGAAATCAGGGGACGTACTGCCATGTTCCGGATCTGCGGGCCTGCCAGACTCTTCAGGTGCTTCAGGAGGGCTCGGTACGTTTGAGTTTTTTCCTCTGGGAGCTCAGATATCCTCTCAGCCAAGATGTCCTTCATCTGGGCCAGGCTGCAGCCAGCACCTATGGTCAGTCCTGGAATGCAAATAGCCTTTACTGGTGACATGGGAGGAGCAGCTGAATTGTAACCAGGGCAGGGCCCAGGGCCTCAGCGTCCAGCTAGTGCAGGGACCATCCACGCCGGCTGCACGGAGAACCACTGGGAACTCACCAACAGCACAGATGCCCCTCTCCCGGATCAATTAAACCAGAATCCTTGGGCTTTAAAAAAGGCTCCCCAGGTGGTTCTCCCGTGCAGCCAGGGCTGAGAAACCCTGGGCTGGCCCATGCTCTTCTTTGGACAGACACAAGGAGATAGAGGCTAGAGAGAAGGAATGACGGTAAAAACTTGCAGGTGGCAGACCCTACTAGAACTTTCCATGATCCCTTCCTGACCGACCTTGGTGAAGCTATGCAAAGTTGCTTTGTGATTAATGGGGATAAATCTGATGGCATTAAAATAATGGTAAAGTTCATTCAATTTCCTACGTTGTTGTCGAAAATCAGTAATGCTTTGATTGGAGGTTTTGCACCTGATACTCCAAATCTTCAACAATAAGATTTGTGAGGGGCATTGGTCACTTGGAATGAATGCTCATGCAAGGGTGGTTACGCTGGGCGTTGCTGGAAGCAGGAAGTTGGGGGTTCCTGGGCAGGGGCCAAGGCAGCAATGGGTGAGCATCTGGGAGAACTAGGGCAGAGCTATTTGTCACCAGCATGGGACTAACTCAAAATCTTAACAACTGCTGTAGCTATACTTTTGAGGATGGACAGGACATTAGTGTGAGCTTCAGGGTCTCTTCAGTAGGGATGAAAGGGTTCAGATCCATCTGCAAAAGTGAAGTAGTCACCCAAACCACCAGGACCTGACTTAGGCAGCCTTTTAAAATTAATCCTCTTCCTGGAGTTTGCAAAATGAAACACTCACATAGAGTTTGATTTGACAGCACTAGTAGGGTTAGTCTGTTTTTATCATGTCTCAGTTTGGGCTTTGATTTTTATTTTGTTGATTAATCTTCAAGACTATTTCACTCTCCCACATAGTTGTATTTTGTCATTATTAAAAATGTACTTGGCACCATACTTTCCCACCTCTGCCGGCATACTCAACACCCCCACCGTCCCAGCTGACTTAAGTGATGGGGGAAACCACTCACTGCTCTTTGTCGTCCTTATGCCAAGCAAACCTTGCCTACAAGCAGCTAAACTGTCCCTCCTCCCTGGAATATCCCAGCCTGTTTTTGTTTCAGCATCTCCTAAAAGGCACTTGGCGACATGGGATCTGAGCCCATCTCAGACCCATCAGCCAGTCTGTTGCTTCCTTATCCCTGCAGGGTCCATTGGACCCTGGTCTTCAACTTCTGCAAAAATCCTGGCCTTATCTTGCAGGAATGCTAGGGAAACCAAGCTTGTTTCCTGTTACACAATTCTTTCTTCCTAAGGAGAAGACCCAGAGCCTTATTAATAGAGAAGAAATCATAAACAAAAAAATTATTATTACTATTAGTATTAATATCAGAAGCATTACACAGACAAGCATCACTGCCTCTTACATGACATAGGCAGAAAAGGGCAGCCCCACACCAGTGGGGACTGAAATGCCAGCCGTCTGCTTTATTGCCTGAGTCCTCTTAAGATTTCAAACCCAGTTTGAAGCTAGACAATCCTATTTCCATCGCTCACATTACCACCTCACTTTGTGCTGGGCAGGACACATTTTGTGCTAGGCCACACAGAGAAAATTCTATTTACTGTAGTTCTATTCATGTAACACCCAGCCGTAACACCTAGCTTTTGTGCAATTGGAAAGAGCTTCAACTTTGAATCTGGGAAAGGGCATTACGTTTTAACTGCATGCTTTTCAGAGTTTCTGGGTCTACGGGATAAACATGCGGTGACTTTCTGGAGCACTTACTATACTAAAGATTTTGAGAAGTAAAATGTATGCGGAGCCAAACATGTACATGATATGGATGAGCAGCAAAATTTAAACAAATGTTTAAGTGAAAATTATAGCTGTTGAAGAAATGTATTTCCTGGGGGTGCCAGCATGGGGGAGGGGGCACAACTGGCTCCAGTGCACCCCTCCCCTGCCAGTGTCCTTTGCTCTTCTGGGCCTAAGGAAAAGATGGAGGATCAGGGAAACTTCCCTGGAAGCCACTAGAGGGTACTCACGCTTTAATTTTAAGAGGCCCAAAGGAAGGCGCATTGTTTATTTCCTCAAGTGTCAGAATGTGGCTCTACCGTGGCTGCAGAGACCAAAGTGAGCAATCCATTCAGGTAGCCAGGGGGACGGGCTGTGGGGTGGGCCTGGGGGGTGCAGGGGCAGTAATGAAAAGGGCGCCGAGTTGGAAGTGGGAGACCTTGTAACCTGAACCCCAGCCAGCTTGGGACCTCGGGCTCGTCCACTTTCCTTTGCATCTTGGCTTCCTCTTCTGTAGGACGAGAGACTTGGGCTATACTGAGGGTTTTTGCATTGCGCTGTGAAGGGCCCTCTCAGGGACAGATAGATACAGGGGCTCAGGGACAGGGAGGGATGGTGAAAAGTCTTTCCTTCAAACTGAGCAGCTTATTTTCATCTATTTATTTAAGGTTCGTTTGAGGATAAGTTTGTGGTGCTCAAGAGAAGTCTGAAAACAGGGGGACTAAATGATGCCTGGGGTGAAGAGTTGGGCTAGGGCCTCCTGCTGTAACCTCTGCTTGAACTGGTTGTCTATACGCCCAATCGCCCGTTCTGCTATTCCCTCTTCCTCTCCTCTCTCTTCTGCCAACACCAAGCTTTCTGTTAAGTCTAAGCACATCTCTCTGTTTTTCTAAATGGCATTCAGGTACACTACCTCAATTGTCCCGAGACTGAGGCTCTGAAACCCTGGTGCTGGGCAAAACCTAGGAAGGATCCCTTCCCTCGCAAACGGGAGAGGTCAGGTCAGGCACGGGCAGGCTCGCTGATCTGCAGCACAGTCTAAGTTTGGCTGATGATGGTCAGAGTCCAGGCAGGTGGGACTCCTGGATGGCAATGATGCAGCCATGGCGGGTCCCCTCTCTCCACCACAGACCCCCACAAATGCACGGTGACCAAGTCAATTTTGACTCAAGCTTTCAGTTCAGTCAACCTTCCTGTTGCTTAAGTTAAGGATGTCATCATCACCACTGCCTCCCATTGCATTCCAGTTCCTGACCCCCTCATTCATTCATTTTTCCATTAATTCATTCATCAGCCATTGACTGAGCACTTACACGCATGCATATAAGGCCTAGGGGCTTGGCAGATGAAGAAAGGAGTGAAATAAGGTTCCTTTTGTTAGAGAGTTTGCCATGCATCTTGAATGCCAAGTCCTGCGTGTTTTCTTCCCACTTTGTGAGCTCCACCTTGTCTGTACAAGTACTCTGCGCTAGCGGGCTCTTCAGGGTGTGGTAGGTGACTGGGGGTGCTTGCCCAGCAGGGCCTTTGTCCCACTTGGCCCCTTATCATTGTCCCCATGAGGCAAGTAGCATGTGAGCGCCAGGTGATATTTCTCCCACTTTGCCCCTGCAAACATCTCCCCTTCATGGAATTGACTGTCCCACTGACGGACAGCATCTGCTCTCTCTCGCTATTATCCTGTCAAAGTGACACTGCAATTTTATTGTCTCTGGGGCATCATGGCATTTTATAGATGATCGTTCTGCAAGTGACTGCAAGGTCTTGAATGATATAATTTAGATACTTCATATTTCTTGAAAAGATTTTGACAGTAAAGTTTCATGGTGGGGGTGTAACATCACCTTAGAAAAATGATGAGGAGCTGGAAATAGGCCAGACAAGATACACGAATGAGCAGGCTGTGAGTTATTGGGCAAATGGAAGTTTAGTGCAGGCGTGGCTTCATCCACACCAGGAACTCACCTTCACTTGTTTTAGTCACCATGGTCAGCTCGGAGATCCGGGCAGGAGAGAGGAGAATTGGGTGAAATTGTCCTTGAGTTTTCATTGCAGGTCCTGAAGAGTAAATACATTTTAGAGACAGTTAGGAAAGAGAAAATGCCCTTTTTTTTCTGCATTGAAATTTTCTCATATACAAATTTTAAAGATTAACAATAAATGTGCATAGATGTGAAAGCAGTTGTCACGCACCCCTGCCAAGTAAATTTATAGAGCGTGCTTTCCCAACGTATGTATTTATTTACTTATGTACTCACTACATTTATGTAAAAATAGGAAAAAGGATGAGAAGCTCTTAAAACATTCTTGTCTATAGGTGCCAGGAGACATATAAAAGAATATGTGTAATAGTCAAAACTTGAAAACAGCTGGAGCTCTTCTGACAAGACATGTTTCAGCAATAGAGTGGGTGAGCAGATTGTTCCACATTTGTACAGTGGATAAGGCACAGCCACATGCAACAATGTGGGTGAATCTCAGGTCAAGAATTTTGAATCAACAAAGCAAATTGCAGAAAAATAATACAGTGTCAGTTTATGTGAAGTTCAAAACTATGCAAAACTAAATGACATATTGTCTAGTGATTCAAATATATTAATATGTGGTAAAATTATAAAAATAAAGAAGAGACAGACCAGCACAAAATTCAGGCTAATGAGTATTTTCAAGAAGGAAGGGAAGGCCCCTAGGGCCTGCAAAGTTCTTGATAAAGCTCACATGCTTAAAGTGGGTGTGGGGGATAAATGAGTATGCACTGTATTGTTAATATCTCCACACATATTTTATAAAAATCCATTATGTTTATTAAATATTTAACAAAAACAAAATTAAAAAGGACACGATAGATTAAATGATTAAAAAACCCCTCTAATACTTTTCCCCCACACCTCAAGGGATCACCCAGCACACTACCAGTGCATCTGCACATCTGGCTTTGGAGACCACTGGTTTTATCATAAAGGATGAAGTTTTTATTCCTCAGAAGTAGTTTTTGTAGCCCGAAAACAGGAAGTTTGGCTCGGCATTAATGGTGGAACTAGAACCATTGTGATCACTCACCCAGGGAGGTGTTGCCCAGGATGAGAGGTGCTTCGGGGTGTTTCACCTTCAGCTCCAGGAGATCCTTGAGGGTCCCAGGGGAGATCCAGGTAACCCTCTCTCCATGAAAGGCCAGCGTTTGTTTTTCTGGGTTCTCTGCCATCCTCTAAGGGCAAATAAGTACATGTGCTCATGTGCACACCTGCCCTCCTGGGTTATACAGGGTCCCAGGGGGAGATACCTTTAGAGAGATTTCAGGGGTTCTGGGGTCTCCGTTCCAAAAAGACACTCACTATACCCATTGGCTAATGCTTACATTTTATAATTAGATGGCTTTTTGGGGGCAAGTGATAATATAAGCTGGCACCTGTCATTGAGCATTCAGTATGGATTAATTTAGCATAATTTAGTCTCATGGTTTTAAACTCATAATTATATGAATGCTCCTAAATTAATATTTTCAGCTTGGATTTTTCCTCTGAAATCCAAACTCATATCTGAATGAGTACTTGATATTAACCTCTTAGATGTGTAGTAGGCTCTCAAATTTAATTTGTCCAAAACTGAGCTTCTTATATCCAATCTCCTTATAAGCCCCTAAAAGGAACCCCAAAAGGAAAAGTTCTCTGTTCCTCAGGAGGTCGTCCCATCCCCGAAAATGGCCACTTCACACTTCACCCTTCCAAAAGCCCTGCATCAGCTTTGATTCCTCTCTCTTTTCCACACCCACATCCCATTCATCAGCAAATCTTGTTGGCTTTTCTTCCAAAATACATCCAGAATCCACTCGCTTCTCACCACCTCCACCCCAGCAGCCTGGTGCAGCCTGGCCCGGCCACCACCACCTCTCCGGATGGCAGTAGTCCCCTGGCGGGGCTCCATGCTCCTTCCTTCTCCTCTGCAGCCACTCTCAACGCCGCAGCCAGACTGAGCCTGTCTCAACTTCAGAAAGAGCATGTCCCGCCTCCTCTGTCCAGCCTTTCTAACAGCTTCTCATCTCATACAGAGTAAAGGCTGAACAGCATTGATTTCAGCATGGCCTGCCCACCACCCCCCATAACTCCCTCCCATCTCCCCTTGCTCACCCTGCCCCGCCAGGCTGGCCTCCGCTCTGTCCCTTCATCAGGACACGTGTTCTCCTGCCCTCAGGACCTTTGCACTTGCTCCTCCTTCTTACATTTTCAGCTATGCAGGCTGCCTTGCTTCCTTCCAGACTTTCTTCAAATGTTAGCTTCTCAGAGAAGTTTTCTCTGGCTAGAATATTTAAAATTGCAACGCCCTGCATCCATCTTCCTTCTCTGTTTTATTTTTTCCTCCTTAATACTTCTCACTTGCTAACACACTGTGTCTTTTACCTATTATTTTGCTGTCTCTCCCTCACCAGAGTGCAAGCTCCTGGAGGGCAGGTTTTTTGTTAGTTTTTTTTCCCTGCTGTCTATTCAGTACCTAGAACAGTGTCTGGCAGAGGGGTGGGGAACCTGTGGCCTTAAAGCCACATGTGGCCTTCTAGGTTCTTAAATGTGGCCATTTGACCAAATCTAAATTTTACAGAACAAATCCTTTTATTTTTATTACTACATTTTTGTTCATCTTTTATATGTTTTTTTTAAAAAATGAACATATTTAAAATATGAAAGGATAAAATAATTAAGTTTCAACCCTCCTATATCAACTGGCACAATTAGAACATTAGTCAGCCATAAAGGCTAAATTGATGGCTACTACACTCATGATTTAGTTCTAACTTCCCCAGCCTGACAGGCACCACTACTGAATGAGGCTGGTTGGCGAGAGTTTATGGGGGTCGAGCATGCCAGTCTGCTAACAGCTTTTGACAACAGTGCACTGTATTTCTGCTTGAAGTGGAATTGGTGAACAGTTGCACAGCTTGACAATATTTTTTAATTCTGTTTGCTTAACAGCCCATCATGTCAAAGAAGACCAACAGAATGCTGAAGGAAGGAAACACATTTTTAAATGAGGATTGGAAATTGCAACTGTATCTTGTTTCTGCTAAAGATAACATGATTTGCTTGCTTTGTGATGCTGCAATATCAATATTAAAGGAATTCAATGTTCATCAGCATTATAACACTCATAAGGATCACAAATATTTTAAATTAGAGGGAGAGGCATGAAAAGTTGTGTTACACAAATTAAAAGATGAAAAGCAAAAGCAAAGACAATTCTTTCAAGCAGCAATCAGACCTGGAAATAATGCCACTGAAGCAACTTATAAAGTAGCTTAAAAATTCAGGAAAAAGGGAAGCATTCAGTAATGTAGAAATTGTGAAAGATTGCATTGTCAAAGTTATAGGATGCTTAGATCCCAATAACATTTCAAAGTACAAAGAACTGCCTCTTTCAAGGAGAACCATAAATGATCAGCTGCATGAATTAGCCTTCAACTTAACATAACAAGTTCATGCAATACTTAAAAAGGAAAATATATATTATTTAATAGCTTTGGATGAATCAACTGATACTACTGACTTAGTGCAAGTTTTACACTTTTATACTTCATTCAGGTCATAACAGAAGATTTTCTTTGCTACGAAGAGTTACTCACTTTGGGCACTCTTGGAAAAAGAACACAGGGAATAGATATCTTCAATAACTTTCAAGATAAATGTGAAATTGGACTGACTTGGTAAATTTAGTGATTTATGCACAGACATAACTGTACAGACCTGTACAGACAGTGCACCTTCTGTGACAGGAAAACATGAAGGGTTTATTGCACAGATAAAGAAAAGTATTAACAGATCCAGATGCTCTCATTTCTTTTAATTGTACATGCATCAGGAAAATCTGTGCTAAAGCTATTATTTTAAGTGACACTTTGCAACAAGTTGTAAGTATTGTTAACTGTATTGGTGCAAATGCAACACTAGCATCATCTATTTCATAACATGCTAAACGTGCATTTGTCATATCATTCTAAAGTGCATTGGCTATCAAAGGGACAGGTGTTAGCCAAAATTTTATCTCTGCAATAACAGATAGTTAAATTTTATGAAGGATGGAATAAACAATGTGAATTATTGAAAGAAGATTCCTACAGGGATGAAGCATTTCTGTGTGATATCATGTTAAATCAAACGACTTGAATATTTCTTTGCAAGATGAAACTAAGTCTCTATATATGATATGTGGCAAAAACTCCAAGCATTTCAAAAAAAGCTGTCTTTTTTCAAAACACTTTTTTTTCAAAAGGAAATTTTGGATGAATATTTTCCCCAGTTAGCAAAGGTCACTGATGAGCAGAATGATATATGTGGATCATTTGAAGAATTAGCAGCTCTTATAGACCTATTAATTGGAGAACACAATGAAAGGTTTACTGACTTTGATAATCATAACATCACACTCAAATTAGCGTTTCAGTCTCACCTAGTTGATATCTCCACGGCACCTATTCCATTCCTGCAGATAGAATTGATTGAGCTTTCAGTAAATGACATTTTAAAGTCATTGTTTGATGCTAAGAAAGATCCAATTGAAATATGAAAAAATGCAGTGGAATATCCACACCTTCAGCAACATGCCCAAAAAGTGCTTTCTTGCTTTTCAACCACTTATTACTGTGAATCTACATTCTCCTACCTAACCCAAATCAAGATGCCCTTAAGGTTACAAATGACTGATATTCATCTAGAGGATCAACTGAAACTGCGTACCACCATACTGCAACCAAATATTCAAATGCTTTCCAACAAAAAGCAGACACAACAAAGTCATTAAAAAGTTAGTTAACTTTAAAATTAACAAATAGTTTCATTTTTTGAAATGATTATGTACACAGTAGTTAGATTTTTACAAAATACTGTACATTTTTAAGTACATATAATTGAAGTTTCTTGAATGCAGCCTTATTTGATTACAGCTAAATTAATGTGAACTTCCAACATGAAAAGTTTCCCCACCCCTGGTCTGCCATGTTGCTGAATGGGTAAATATTTGTTGGATAAATGAATAATGAATAAACACACCAGAACCCCTTCAGAAGGAGGTATTTTATAGAATGGGACTGCTGGATGCCCAGGGAGAAAGATGGAGATGGGAAAGGAAGGAAGGATGAGGAATAGGCAGCTCTCCTGGAAGTGCCCTTTGGGGCCAATGCACTGGCATCTCCGGAAAGACGGGTAGAAGCTTAGCAATGCTGCATCGCCTGCATGGGCACTAGCGACACGTACCAGATGGCATGGTGAGAGTAATGAGGAAATCATTTAAAAAATAGCCTCAGCTGAGGTGTCAGGGGATGTGTCCAGGGTGTCAGCCAGGGCTCGGTGAGCTGGGGGAGGAAGCGGGCACCTTGATTTGATCAAACATTTCCACAATTTGACAATTTTGCAGGCAGGAAAATGGGTGGTTTTATAAAACTGAGTTTTTAAACTAATGATATTTAAACAAGCACATAAAACACCCAAGTCATCTTACCAAAAGTTCTGGAGGAAATACGAGCTCCTGGGTGGGGTCCAAGGGCTGGAACTCCTCTTTCGCAAATAACTCCGTGCAAATCTTTATAAAGGGAAGAAGCAGATGGCCCTGTCAGCCCAGCTCCGTGGGAAACAGCGTTGTAATTCTTTACAGGAATTAGGCAAGATGAACGTAGTAATAACTTTCCCAGTCTCCTTATACAGGGACATAGTTCAAACCAAATAATTTAAAATAAGAATCTTGTTGTAAGAGAGATACTGCTTTGCCACTAATGTGATACCAAAGGAAAGAAAGAGTATTCTATGAAATGTGCCAGAGAATATTCTGGGAAACACCAAGGCAGTTTATGGGAAACTATCAGAGGTTAAATAAGATAGAGGAATCCTCTCCACTGCGCCCCAGCCACTATCCTCTCCCCTGCCAAGTCAGGATTCATCATACTGAAAGCTCTGAGAAGTCCTGTTGTTTAAGTAAAAATGACTCTAACATACATACCCGTGCACAAACACACACATGCACACACACACACGTGCACACACACACGTGCACACACGCAATCTGACTTTACTAACAATAGTTAACATTTACCGAGTGCTTACATTCCAAGTGTTTTGTCTTGTATTAATAATTTATTTAACCTACACGATAATTGTATAAGGAAAGGAAATTATCTCCATTTTACCCATTAGGCAACTAAAGCACAGTGAAAAGTTACCCACACTGTACTCTTGTCTGAATCAGATCTGCTTTAGCTTTGGAAAGCACTTATTGCCAGAAAACGTTCCTGAGGAGGCGAGGCAAGCTGGGAGGGGAGCTGGGGTGCTGGGTGGAGGTGAGGGCAGGGGAGAGGGGGATTTGTGGACAGTAGGGGCCGCCAGGTCTGGGTCCACAGTCTTGGCTCAGCTCCAGTGGAGGGATACTTAACCTCTCTAAAGATTAAATTATAATCCATATTTTGAAGGGTAATTTTGATAATAGGTGAAATGACATTTATCTAATACTCCCCCTCTTTTTCTATCTCTTAGATCTTCCCAGTTTCCAGAAAGAACACTCATAACTGTTCCTTGTAAAAGTGGTTAGTAGGGCCACAGATTGAGGCATTACAGGCCCAAATGAATGATCGGTTTTTGTGTTAGTTGAAATTAGAACTATAGGCAGTGCCTGGGGGCGGTCATATGGTATATCTCTAAAACCTAGAAATAAGATTGTGCCTGAGAATTAAAATGTAAAACGAACATAATGAATCAAAGCTGAGAAATGAAAAGTTTCCCTAAACAGGCCCTAGGCCAAGACTTAATAGTTACCAAATGGAAGATTTTGGCAGCTTAAAGAGGAGGGGTCGCAGGGCGGACACCCGGCCGTCCAGCCGGTGCCCACTGGTGGAAGCGCAGGGTCTTCCGTGACGCTTCCCATTAAGACTATGCAGCTGCCCGTGTCCGCTCGCCAAGCAGCCTTCTCACTACGATTTGCCTTCCTATCGTGTTTTCCTACACGGAAGGCCTGTGTGGCTCAGTGACGGCAAGGCGCTATAATTGTGTTTCTCTTTATAAATAAATGTTGGAGCACATTCTGGTTTAAATATCATGTTTTTTTGAGTTTAGTTAAAGTGAGTCAGGTGCTTCCTAGAGCCCTATCATTACTCAAGTTAATTTCAGAAACCACAATATTGGGAATTGATTTTGGGACGTATTGATACCACTTCTGCGAAGTGGTTGTGGGGGGTGCGGCCCACCTCCCTTGGGCAACACCCTCCGTGCCATTGCACACTTTCTTCACACCCAAACAAGGTGACAGCGGGAGCCAAGAATGGGAAAAAGGTGGGTGTGAAGGATGGAAACAGATGCCGCAGAGGACTGGCAGGCAGCGTTTGTCCCAGGCCAGCTCTGTGCTCTCAGATTTCCTCACTCACGGGGAGCTGGTTCTCTTTGTTATCCTGTATTTTGACTTCTCTAAGTTGAAATCCCTTAAGGATTTGGCAGTGGCTCTCTTCTGGAAACTGGTGTCTCTCAGAGAGCAAAGCCAGAGACTGGAATGTTTAAGGCTGGACTTCCTGACTGTGGGGGCCACAGACTCGCCACATGACATTGGACGGCTCCTTCTGAAGTGGCAGCACCCTCCCTCTGCCCAGGAGGAGACTGACAGAGGACGGCTGTGAGCGGGGACAGGCACAGAAGACCCTTCCACTGGAGGATGGGACTCACTCACAGTTGGGGTAGGTGTTTTTTCTCTTGTCTGAGAAGTTTTGTCTTTCTGTTGTTTCAGCCTTTCAGGTTATGGAGGGGAAAATCAGAGTGTGGGCTTTGGGTCATCACTTTACCCGCTCCCAAATGAACGCCTGCACGGTGGACAGTTGTAAGTAAAGTGGAGGATGACCACTAAAACTAACCGGCGCGGTTACAACGCTGAGCAGCGCTAAGCAACGCTCACAGTGAGAGGACGAGATAAGCAAAGGGACTCACGTCATTTTTCCTGCCAAGTGGGGAAGAAGCATTTTCTCCCCCATCCAAGCAGCATTTTCCTGTTCCCTTCTGTTGACAGCCATTTGACTCCTAAGAAGGTGAAATGCCTTAGATTAAAAACTTTTTTAGTAGGTAATTTTGATATATGCCCTGAAAGGTTTGGCAATTTAAATGAGGTTTCAGACTTTTTAAGCCACTTTTTGTAGTTTCTATTGGAACAAGGATAGTCGCAAGACCTTTCTTCTTTTGCTCTGTTTTTTAAATGAAACGGTACATACAGAATATATAAAATACATAATATGATATATAATATATGCAAAAATATAGAATATAGAAAAACATAAAAGAAATAAACTATCATTACTCTCCTGATGATATTTTGACATAATATATGTTTGGGATTGTACTAGTTTATATAGTATATAGTATAAGAACATTTTTGTTCATTACATGTACAATTTTGTGAACATATATGCATTTTTAAGGTTAATTCCTACTGATAAAATTAATTGATAAGATGCTCTTCAGGGCAATAACAATGTATCCACTCTCTACCATATATAAGATTCAACAACATTGAACATTATCAATTATATAAGGGCCTTTAGAACAATAAAGAAAAGCTAGGAAAAAAAAAAAAAAAGAAAAGAAAAAGAAGGAGAAAAGGAAAGCCATTTTGGTAACCAGATCTCCCAGACATTTGTGATCTGCCTGGGCCGTCTGGGGATGAGTTGACAATGAATTGTAAAGCAGGTTTCCATTTGCTGGTGCCTTCATTTCCCATTTCCTCCTAAGTTACCTCTTGTATCTTCTTCCTCAAATAATTCTCCTAAATATCTAGCAAAATACGTTCTTCTGACAGTTCAGTTCTCTGTCTCTGCTTAAGTGTTTCAAGCTGCCACCTTCCTACTTCTGTCCAAGAAGCAAAAACACCTGGACCACACAAGCAGCACTTCCTCCTTTACTCAAAGTTCTGAGAGCTTCCACAACGGACCACGAGAGAACAGTAATGGGAAAAAGCCAGTCTTCTCTTGGCCCGCAGTCCATATAGGTCTTGCACCTTCCCCCCGGGGCTGGGCTGCTTCTCCCGTTACAGTCCCGTGGGACCTGTTGGCTATGGGTGGGGCATCTGAGCACATTTTTGCCTTTATCCCCAGAGTCTGTGTGCCTGGAAAGGTGCATAACATCCACATCCATAGGGAAAGAAGTTTCCTTTAACTTCTTTTATTTGCATTTCTCAAGTGCTTTTCCATTTACACCAGCAGTTTGTTGGGTTTACGAGCTATTTATTTTACTTCTCAGCGTGTCGCCTTTGGCTCGCCCCTGTGGCTGTAGAAGTCTGGGACACGCATGTGTGGGCAACCTGCCTGGCTCTAGGGTGTGGTACGCACCTGCTGGTCTACTTCTAGGCCCACCTCTACTGTTTGTGGAGCTGCGGCAAAGAGCACAGAGGCCCCAGCCTTCGGCTGCTGCGCTCCCTCCTGCCCTACTCTGCGCTATACCGGTGACAGGCCGCAAAGGCCCTGTGAGCACCGCGCCCGGATGGCCGAGCTCAGTCCATTCCCTCCACAAACAGCTGCTCCTTGGCCACCCTCCGACCAGAGGTGCAGACTCTGGCTGTTATAATCTGCCCTAGATGGACTTCGGGAAGAGGCTATGTCTGGCCTAGGAGTGGGGTCAAGACCACACTCGGAGAATGATTTAGAAAAAGGTGAAGCTCCATGTGGGCAAGTCATCTTGTCCCCACGGAATCCTGAGAACAGCTGGAGGAGGACCAGAAAGGGGTTTGAGGTCTGTACTGCCTACGTCCATCCTGCCCTCAGCAGAGGGCCAGCAGATGTGCCTGACTGGTCCCCATGTGAAACACTATTCATGTGTCAACAACACCCTCAATAACTGTTGAACTCTTGCTAAGTGCCAAGCAAGACTCACTTGGTTTTCACAGCAACCCGGTGAAGTATCCCCATTTTGTAGCAGAAACTCCCTGTGCTCTTGTGCTGGGACTGCTTTGGATCCCACTCTGCATGTCAGGTTCTTTTTTGCTCACACCTTCTCAGCTGGTTGGATTCTGGAACTAACCTTGCCTCAGCAAAGCAGACTCCAGCCCCTTGCGTCCCTTTGTCTCCCTGGGTTTGCTGGGCCCTCTTGTCCACCCTGTCCAGATGCCTCGCTTAACTGGTCGTGGGGGACGTCTGGATGGCTGGTTAGATCACCCGACTTCCCTCTGTGGTTTTGACCAGACAACATCAAAGGTGGTGCAATGTTCCCCCATCCTCAACACTTAGTGGAGCTAACTCACATGGTCTCCCTTATAGTCTGTTGAGATGGTCTAAAAATGTTCACTTCCGGTGTCTCTAGACTTGACCGGCTGTCACTGTCATTCTTGCCCTGTGGGTGTCCCCACAGTCGGTTACTCACCATGCAGAAGGTCCTTCCACTCTCGAGAATTGGCCGATACCCAGTGCAGCGGCACAGATTACCTAATCAGAGAGGAAGCGTGGTTGTTGGTCGGCTTTGTTTTTACCGGTGTCTTTTGAAAGGGGTTGAAATAAACCCAGCTTCTTTTTTTTTAGGTTATTTTAATATCTGCCAAACTGCGTAATGCTTTTTTCCTCTACTTAGTAATTATGCTCCCCACCACCTCAATTCCAGATTTATTTTCTGTCCTAAAGATGATGTCTAGCTGATGAGGTCACTTTCATCCATCTATTAATTTATTCATTTGATGTGTATCTATTGACAGCAGCTATGATTTAGACACTAGGTTGGATAGTGGTGATCCTCAAACGGAAAATATAGACAACTTCCAAGGCACTAGATGAGCAAAGTATCATGCCTTGGACAGTTCACCAGGGGTGCTCTTCTACAACTTTTAGGCCACTACATCAGAATCTCCTGGGAGTCTTTGTTAAAAATGCAGACCCATGGCCCTGCTCTAATCCTCCTGAATCAGAGCATCTTGCAGGTGGGCAAGGAATCAGCATTTAAGAGGTCAGTGGGGAATTCTTCTGCAGGGCAAAGTTTGAGAACCTCAGGTGTCCAGGGATGAAGGCCTGGAGGGTGGGGGTGGAGGAGCGTCAGTGTGGAACAGAGTTCATCTGCGAAGGCCTCACAGAGAAGCGTGGGCTTGAAGGATGAGCGAGCTGTGGGTTGGTGGGGAGTGGGGGAGGGTGTCCTGGGCTCTCAGAGCAGCATGAGCAGGTGCAGAGGGGGAGATGTACTCAGGGTACAGAGGAGGCTGGCTGCAGGGAGCTGCATACAGGAGGAGGAAGTGTGAATTAGGAAGGCAAGTTGTTGGGCTTCTCTGAATGCCTGAGGGAGGTTAGGCTTGGCCACGCTTTGGGCATAAGGAGCCAGGGAAGGACCTCAAATAGGAGAAGGCCCTATGGAAGTTGGAGATTTTAGGTGACTTAATCTGATTTCTGTACTGGAGGGGGGAGAGAGAGAGAGAGAGAGAGAGAGAGAGAGAGAGAGGGAGGAGATTCACCAGCAGCTGGCAGATGAGCAGATTAGGAGAGTGTGTCTGTGCTGCTCATCTGTCAGATCTCAATGTAAGAATCCGTGTGTCTAACAGATGATTTGTTTAGGGATTATTGACACCTGAAATTGATGTTTATTGATTCTGCAGAAGGGATATGTTTATGGACTCCTCTTTAGTAATTTAAACCTATTTAAAAATGTAAAGGATTCTTTTGATTTGTGGAGGGTCCTGCTGAATTGTGTCCCTGAAACCTGTGAACATGACCTTATTTGGAAATAGGTTCTCTGCAGATGTAACCAAGTTAAGATGAAGTTACACTGGATTAAGGCAGGCCCAAATCCATTGATCAGTGTCCTGTAAGAAGAGAGAAATTTGGACACAGACACACGGAAAAGAAGGCCATGTGAAGACATGAGCACAGATTGCAGTGCTGCATTTACAAGCCAAGAAACGCCAAGGACAACCGTCCACCCCCAGAAGCTAGGACGAGGCAAGGAAGGGGCCTCCTCTAGAGCCTTCAGAGAGAGTATGGTCTTGCTGGCACCTCGACATCAGGCTTGCAGCCTCCGGAACTGTGACAGAATATGTTTCTGTTGTTTCAAGCCAACCAGTTTGTGGTACTTTGTTAGGGCAGCCCTAGGAAACTAATGCAGGTCCCCAAGAAAGGCAGCCAAATGAGCCCCTGGATGGAGAGGTGGGTGTCACGTGGGGCGTGGCTGTGTGCACTGTGCTAGCTCTGTACGGGCCGTGCCAGGCACGTGCTCTGATAGCAACTGAAGCAGGGGCCTGCGGGGGGCTGGGGTGACATTGAGGGCGATGCGGAGCAGCCAGGAACATACTCCCCACTGGTCTCGGGGGGTGGTGGGCTCTCTCCATGTCAGACTTACCCCCCAGGGCTTCCATGAGCTGCTCCTCTGAGGGTTGTGGGTGGTTCCTGAGCAGCGTGTACATGGACATCACCATCCCAGGGGTGCAGAAGCCACACTGGGTGCCATGGCTCTTGGCGATCCGCTCCTGGAAAGATACACACATGGTCGTGGCCCTGCCTTCCTCTTCCCATCAACTCTCACCATGCTCCACAGCCTGCATCTTCCTTGTCACTTGTACCCCATCCCTTGATCAGAGTCTGCTGGTGTCCCTTCTCCTAGGCTGCTCCTGGAGAAAGTGACTCAGAAGCTATATTCTATCATTGTAATCACTTCTCAAGGTCAAGTGCTCAAGCCCTTCTAACTGGGAATTAGCAATATGCAGCTTCCGCTCCCAGAATGAGAATTCCCTAGAAATCAATTAGAGGGAGAATGTGCATAAGTTTCAAAAACAGTTTCCTTGAACACCTCCATATCTTGCACAGCTTAGTTCTGTCTATGAGGCTATTTCTTTCTGATTAACTTGGAGACTGTCTATTGTTGATCTCACTTTGCTTTCTTCTTTAAATTCTTCTGTGTTGGCTCAAAGGGAGCTCTACTTTTAAAGGTTTAAGATTTTGGTCTGTGTCCTGGATCCTCGCTATTTAAAGTGTAGTCCAGGTACCAGCAGTATTGGTTCCCACTGGGGCGGCTTGTAGGAAATACAGAACCTGGGGCCCCTGCTCCAAATCTGTTGAATCTCAGAATCTGCATCTTTAATCAGTTCCCCAGGTGATTCTTAAGTGCATTGAATTTTGGGAAGCCCTGTTCTATTAATAGATTTCAGAATGTAATGTAATCCTAGGGTTCAGATTTATCAACTTTGCAGTGAGTACTTTCTGATCTCCTACTGGACTCTAGTAGACTCTGCTGGGTCCTTTGCGTTTGCTGACCTCCTTGGAATTGATTCTCATGTGGTTAAACCCAGAGGCCCTCAGGGTTCCTACTGCCTAGAAGGACTCAATGTTGATCGATCTTGTCCTGTGACTTCCAAGCCTCTGTGACAATGACAGAGGAATTGATGTGTTCTCCACCAATTCATGTCATATTATTCTTAAATACAACCTCTCTGTTCCAGCTTCAGGTTAAGATTTGGAGAAACAATTGTCCTGATGGTCTGGTGAAGTCCCTTTTAGACACCACTCACTCCCACTTCTGATTTTACTCCCAAGACTTCTGTGCCACAGGGACTATCCTAAACTTTACTGTGTTAGCTTCAGAGACATTTTATTCTACACGTAATTTTCTTCGTACAATACCTATTCCAGACCATAGTCCAATAGGCATTAATCAATATTTCAATAGTCCTGCTTATCTTTTAAGTAGAAAAAGTACGCAAAAAGATGATCATCTCATCTCATAAAATATGGATGGATTCCCAGCTTTCTTTTAAACCACTTAACAAGTGTTATTACTCTGATCAATACGCATGCCAAGCTTCTGCTTACCTGATCACAACCTAGAAGCCTCAGGCAGTGCAGTCAACACAGCATGTGGTAAAAAGATAAAGTTAGGAAATGAGAAAATTAGGATGGGTTCTCACCTGTACAGGGTGAAGCCTAGTTTTGATACTTCCAATACCTTCCACAGTGGTGACAGCAGCTCCATACAGAGAGCAGATGGGCACCAGGCACGCAGTGACGGAGAAGTGTCTTTGTATGAGAAACACAAGAAAAATCAAGGGGAGTAACACAGTCCTGCCACATGGGGAGCCTGGAACCAAGAAGGGCAGCAGAAAACCTCCAAAGCCTATCATTTAGCCCGGGGAGTGGGAACTGGAGAGGTGACGGGGAGGAAGAGTTTAGAGTCCTCTCTGCTGATTCTGTACTACCTGTAGGAACGGGGGATTCTCAAGGTGAATCTGGGTATTCTGAACTTCAGAAAAACTTTCCAAGCTCAGAACAGACTCACCTGGGAGCAATGGGAATGGACTCATGCCACTAGGATTTGGTTGGACTTCAACTAGTATTCTTGGGGACATTGACCTCATAACAAGCAAAAGACACATCTATGTCTCTTACCCATATATACACATGTGGGGATTTTTTTGCTTGCTAATTTTAAGCTTTCTGGGTAAGGTCATTCAATAGTGTTGGATGGCCTGTATTCTGAAGACATCTCTTGATTTGTTGGGCCAATGGATTTGAGAGAAGCCCAAGTTCTAGGATCTGGCTCTAATTAAGGGCTGAAGTCTCGGCCAGGTCTTTGCTCTGCTCAACAGTAGAAAAAGCATTAGCTTCAGAGCCAGAAAATATGGGTTCGAGTCCTTGTTCTATAGCTTACTAGTTGTATGAACTTGAACAAGTCACGTCATCTCTTTGAACCTCAGTTTCTTCAACTGTAAAATGAATGGCTGACCTAAATTGAAGTTTCTTAACCTGGGGTGCATGGCTGGGTCTTGGGAGATCCATGATCTCCCTAAAATGGTATGCAAAATGCAGTTGGTTTATTTATTATCTGATTAGATGGCTCACAGCGTTTATCAGATTTCTCAGAGTGGTCTAAAATCCAGAGACAGTAGGAATCTAAGAATATTTCCCAGTTGTGAGATGAGAATACAAGCCAGGCAAAGAACCAAGGTCCTCCTCTGGCATCTGGGCATCTGGGTGGGATACCTTATCTTTTTGGACACGGGGTCATTCTTGGACACCATCACGGTGCAGGCGCCACAGCCTCCTCTCCCGCAGGCATACTTGGTTCCTGTGAGACGTACTGGAAGAGGGTGGTCAAGGAAAAGATGCCAAGAGGACATTCGCATCCAGTACAGCTGCCTCCCCGGGGTGTCGCTAGTGAGGAAGGTCTTCTTTGTGGGGGGAGGTGCATTCGCTTACCTCCAGGTCTCAGGAAAGGCCACTCCACATCTTATTAGCTGTGTGACACTGGGCATACTAGCCTCTCATTGCTTGTTTTCTCACTTAAAAAGGGGGAGAAGTGACACCTACTTTATCGTCACAAGCTTGTTATAAGCTTCTTGTAGGCTATCAGGTGTAAAAGCCCTTTGAAAAATCTTATGTCACTATAGAAAATTCTTATTTGCTTTTTCTGGGTTCCAATCATATAATTGGAAGAGAAAAACATTATTTTTAACAACTTGATGTATTATTAGTTTTGCTCAGTAATTTGTGTTGCATTTGAAAGTGAGTAGTCGAAACTTTGGGGGACTCTCCCATCCTTACTCACAGATGCCACCTTGAGTGTCCCTCTGCTCTGACGTGGCCGGGGTCCGATCCCAAACTGTCTGGAAAAGGTCCCTTCTCTATCCATTCTTCTCTCTCACTGTGGTTTATTTCCACAGAATTCATGGGATTGGATGTCATTAACTAAGCTGGCTAAAACGATTTCAGAATCATCGACTTTTCATTGCTATTATCTGTTGAGTTTTATTTATTTGTTTTTAACCCCAGGGCTTGTTCATCTAAATCAAGTCAAAACCAGAAACACTTACCAGAGGGGTGATGTAAATGAATCAAATGGGCTGGGTGTGACTGGAGAGCTTGGGCCCCATTTTAGAGAAGAGACCAGGAATGGCCCCTCCTCAGCTCTAAGCAAGACTGCTGCCATACAGGGGTGGCTACGTTCTTATTTTTCAAGAGAAGCTGAAAAATCTTGATTTTTAAAAAATATGAAATTTCCTAATTTTCAAACATTGACAAGTATTAATAATTTGAAACCATATGGACTTTTAAATAAAACTTGTCCTGAGGCTGATTTCATCAATTTATAATTTGTCATTTATTTATGTTTTATTTTATTTTTTGCTTCTCTGAGAGATCCATCAGATTTATCAATTAAAATATGTGCGCCAGCATGAAGATCTATATTCCAGAATGGAAAATGGTGAGGTAAGGAAACAGATGTAGAGAAAGGAAGTCTGTTCCTCTGACACATGCTCCCCCTGAATGTGGGGAACGTGGCATCATGAAAGAGCAGGGCACAAGCCGCACAAGCCTCTGTTACATAACAGCCCTGGGGGGTTCTGGAAAGCTCTCAAGGGAATAATTAGTGCTGAAGCCAAGAGCTTAGCTTCCATTTCACTGCTATTACCAGATATGAGAAACTCTGGGGAAACTTTATCCTCTCCAAAACAGCCCAATTAACCTAATACCCTTAAAACCACTGCCACAAGCAAACAGAGAGCAAGGGCCAAGGGGCCTCTCTGTTTGCACGGAGAGATTTGCTGCGTTCTCACGGGCACAGCCGGCCTGAGTTCTAAGGCACGCATAGACACGGCCAGGACTTTGGTAAAAAGGGTCCAGTTCTTTCGTAGGAAGGTCAGCAGAGTCTCTTCCGGGTCCACATTCCTTTCTATCACCTGTGTTGGAAACAGAAGAGAGATTATCACGGGGCTTATATCCATGACCCAGCAGAGTGTCATGTGTGATTTAGCGATTGGGGTATATAGCCTGATTCCATCTGCACCTGTTTTTTTGTGCTATGAGGCCAAAGTACTTCCACACACACTTACAGGGCAGGAGACTCACAGAGCAAGTGTGGCAACCAGGCTCTTATAGATGGTTAGAGCCGGGACCACTGCTGTGTAAACATGCCCCAGGAGTTGTACTCTTCGTATTTGTTTCACTATCTATTTTTATGGAATCTTCCAATTCAGTCTTTTGTACTCTTGAAGTATTTCAAATCTGGGAGGGACCTTGTATGTGTGTGTGTGTTTGTGTGCACACGTGCATGTGCAGTGAAGGGGCCTGCAGGGAGGAAAGCTGAGTGGGCAGGGTTTCTGGCACCTCTGAGACAGCTCTGGCAGGGAACACATTTGATAACATCAGGGCTCTTAAGAATTGGTGGCAGAGGGGAAAGTGGGGAGAGTTGCTGTCACCCTGGTGAGGCTGGAGCCTGCCAATCCCCTCAATGGCAGAGGGCCGGGTGGTGAGCCTTGATGTCCTTGCTCAGGACCCAGAGTGGCTCTGGTGGGACACTAGAATCCCTCCCCTTGAAAAGTGGGGGACTTAGCACTCAAAAACCATGAGGAACCTGCTTTGGTGCCCCTTTTCCATTTGCTTGTTTTGTGTGTTTCCCCCGGCTTGGTGTCAGGGTGTGCGCCAGCACTTCTAGCCATCCTGTTGTAGTAGAGGAGAGGGACGTACAGTGGGCTGTCTGTGTTAGGTTCTTCCTTTCTCCCCAGAAGCAAAACAGAAACTTTTGTAGACCTCAAAGAATAAAAAACTACAAGAAGATGCTTCCAAACTGAGATGTTAAAATTCACCTGCTTTCTGGCTCTCTAGGGGCTCCCACCCAATGAAGGAAAAAGCCTTCCTCTGCCTGCCCTTACCCCTCCGCAGGTCCTTTAAACATACTTACTGAGAATGCGGTTGGAGAGTATTTTCATTATTTGGCTGATTCCCATCCCTACACACCCACTTGCATTTCTTCTAACCCTTGGCTGACTCCCTGCTCTGCTGCAGCTACTGCACGCTGGGCCCATGACTCAGAGGGGTGTGGGGCAGAGAGGAGAGGAAGGCGCCTCCTCTGCCTGGGCCAGTGGAACAAGCCAGGAAGGGCTCTGTGTCTGAATGACAGTTTTGGAAGAGCACATGGTGGCTGCTGGTTGTGGAGACTGGATACAGGAGAGAGAGAGGCAGGGGGGAACGATGAGTTTAGCCAAGCCCTAGGGTGAGGGGGTGGACATGACCAAACCCCAGCTAGGTTTGGGGGATCAGGGGGCTGAGGGTCCCTGGGAGAGAGGTGGCCAGACCCCAGAGAGGCCATGTGCCTTGGGAGCTACAGGCTCCCTTGGGAGACAGAGACTCAGGAGAGGAAGGGCCTTGGGGGGGCACTGAGGGGCAACTAGTGGCCTGCATGGGTCGCCGGTGAGGACTGGAGGGGAGGATGCAGGGGCATTGGCAATGGAGAGCCCTTCTCTTGTCACTTAGGTTCCCCATGAAACTTAGTGACAATCCAGGGAAAGAGGAGGACTCCAATCGACTGTGATGACATTTTGACGGATTCTGTATAATAGGGACTCAACAACAACAGCAACAAAAATAAGTTGATAAATATAAAAATGTAAAAAGGCTCCATTTCTTGTCTTTCTGAATTTGAGGATCAAGATATGTTACCAGATAAAGTGCTTCCTCTATCAGGCCCAGCACCAAGTGCTCAGCAGCACGTAGGGGTTCCTAATCAACAGAAGAAGCAGCTTTCTTGTCATCTCTACAGTCGCCCTAGGAGTGGATTCCAAAGGTGAGACCCTGACTCAGGGAGGCCAAGTAACTTGTACAAGGTTCTGTGGATTCGTTCAACACCAGGGCATGTGCTTTTCTGCTTCCTCCCCAACCCCAGGTGCTGAGCTCTGGTGAAGTGGGGAACAGGCCACATTAGGATGGGTCCCCAGTCCCTGACTTCTTGCCCCTGACTGGAGGGGGCTCAGTCCAATGACCACAAGAGCACCCCTCAAGCTGCTGGTTTCCTGATGTCTCTTGAGCCACAGTAGTAACCCCCAGCACTTACCTTCCTCCCGTTCACGAAGAACACCAACTCATCCGATCGCGGTGGGCAAGGCATCGCACCTATAAACAGGTTTCCCCTCACAGCTCTAGGTGGGAATGCTTTTTGCACCAGCACAGAATTGAGTGGAAAGATTTCGGTCCAAGCAACTGTGTAGAAGCGGGTGGCCCAGAGCCTCAGAGAGTAGGGCAGGAGGTGGAGATTTCCTTGCTTTGTGGCTTTTTAAGTCTAGAGTACCTGTCTGGCCCAGCCTCTTAACTTGAGCCTCCCTCTGTCTCCCACCAATCCTGGCTTCGAAGCTGGCTCAGTACACAGCCCACATCTCTTCTTGCTTTTTCTGAAGTTTGAGGGTGTCGGTGTGAAAATTATAAACAACAATCCACGTGTAAACCCACTTTGTACATTGCCTCAGCCCCAGGAATGTATCCTGGATGGATTTCATTTTTCTCAAAGACAGAAGTGAGCTTTCTGAGACCTCCCACTCTCCCCAGCTTTTTTCTTATTCTAGTTGGAGAAACATCTCCTCATAGGATATCATATGGTCAAGTCCAGTAGGTTCCCTAGTCACCGCGGAGGTGCGGGGTACCTTCCTACTTCCTTCCCACCCCCACAATCATCCCATTGGAGAGTAGTGATCGAGTCGAAGCAACCACTGTGCAGATAAATAGACTGAGACCCAGGGAGGTGAGATCAGAGGCTCAGAGTCACTCAGAAGTAAGTGGCAAAGCAGGAACTAAAACCCAAATCTCCTGGTTTGTAACACATGGAAAGTATATAGACAGAATCCTTGATTAAAAGAAAAATATCATGTTTGTTCTTTCTGAACACCTCCTATTAGATATTTGCAGATAAGACCAAGTAGTTCTTATTTTTTCAGCTGAAGTAGTGCCCAGGACTTGGCCTCAGGTATGGGTAAAGCAAGTAGCTGCTTTCGTGCTTCATTTCAGGAGACGAGGCAAGGCCTCTCTCCTCCCAGAGCTTCTGCCACAAGTTCATGGAGCCCTGGCATCGTCGTTATAGTCCATCCTTTGTCTGACACGAACACTCGCTCTGCAGTGGTGTGTCAGGCCAGAAACAGCAAGTCCCTGGCATCTTCCTGACTTGGCTAATTGAGGAAGATCTTCTTTCTCATTTGGTCTGGATGTGGTTTCAGAATCCTGTTGACTACAGAGCTACTCCTGATCAAAGAGAGTTCCAGCTCCCAAATTTCTTAACAATTCAATGCCGAGGCCCTCAACATCCCGGCTTTTATGCACCAGTGGAGTGAGTGTTTATGCACGTGCCTATGTGTTTGAGTGCGCAGGTGGGTGTTTCACTTTCATTGAAAGATTGCTAAATAAATCTGCAACAGGTTCGTGAGAGGGGCAGTTGGAGAGATCGTGCTGTGAATTAGGTAGGCCCCTCAGGTCACCTTTTGATCATACCACTCCTGGCGATATCAGGACCTTTTTGATCACATTAGTCCTGTGCGAAAGTCTCCAGTGGCTCTCTGAGGCCTGGAACACAGGGTTTTGCGTATGCATAACCTTTCACGGGCTGTTCCTGTTCTCTCCTCTGACTCTCTTGCTCTTCAATTAAAAAAAAAAAATCTCCTGCTCTAGCCAAACTACTTTTCTCACTGTCTTTCTGCTTAAACCTTTAAACCTGACATTTCCTTGCCCATAACTTTCCAATGGCCTCCTGTTGCACCGAGCAACCCCTGGGCCCCCACCTCCCCCTGCCTGCTGTGGAGGCCTGCCCACATCTCTGAGTGTGTCTTCAACCACTTTCTCCCCTCCTGCTTCTCGAACATGCTAAATTCTTTCCTGTCTGGGGGCCTGGTGCCCTCCTGTTATTTGGGTCCGAGCTCTTCCCTGATTCCCCAGTCTTATGTGACACCTCTGTCCCACCAGTCTGTTCCATATTCTGCACAGCATTGGTTGCTACCTGACACAGATACTTGTTTCTCTTTTTATTTGCTTTCTCCGCTAGAATATAAACTCCAGGAGGGCAGAGACTTTGCTTTCAGTTCACCCCAGGATCCCAGAGCCTAGAATGGTGCCTCCCAGAGAATAAAGCCCAGTGTAAGTGTGTGCTGAACGGCTGGAGAAGGCCCTCCCGCCCTGCAGTGGTAACGACCTGCCCCTTCCCACTGAGATCACCCTCTCTCCCTCCCTCTTCCTCCACCCTCAGAAAGCAGCTCCAGACCTCCCTCCTCTCCTCTCCCTGCATTCCAAAAGCACCTTCAGATCCAGCCCATTGCTTCTTTACTTTTTGTTTATTAAACCAGGAACCAGGAAGCTAGTTTCTTATCTGCCATCAGTGAGTTGATTATCTTTTCAGTGTTTGTGTCTCATTTTTCCAATTAGATAATAAGATCCTAAAGTTTAGAATAGCTGGTTGTATCACCCACAATGTTCAACATAAATGACCACTTATTCACTGCAGGGGTAGATCAATGCTTGACTGATTACCTAAAATACTTTAAATGAAGGAGACATCACTGATTCATTCATTCATTCAACTAGTGGTAACTGACCCTCTGCCTTGCACCAAGCACTATGCTAAGTGGTATAGTGGAGAACAAGATCTATGAGTTTTCTTTCTCTGAGGCATTTAAGGTTTAGTAAGACAATTAATATGCAATTAAACATTTATGCCTCTGACAGGCATAGAATAGAGAAATTAGCCTTATTTTGGGGACAAGAAAAGGGATCAGAAAAGACCTCTCCGAGGAAGGGACATTAGGCCTGAAAGATGAGTAGGAGTTGATTCCGCAAGAATTAGGAGTGGAGGGGGAGCCGGGAGGAGGAGAAAGAAGCCTGAGGAGACACAGGCTCTTCTTATGACAGCTTCCATTTAGGGGAAAACAACACAGGGTTGTTTCCAAGGGTCCATGATCTGTTCACCATCTCACTCTTCCCTTTAAAAGAGGGCAGCTAGCACTCGAATGTTTATAGCAGCACAATTCACAATTGCAAAGATGTGGAACCCATCCAAGTGCCCATCAATACATGAGTGGATTAATAAAATATGGTGTATGTATACCATGGAGTACTACTCAGCTATAAAAAAGGTGAACTAATACCTTTTGTGACAACCTGGATAGAACTGGAGACCATTCTCCTAAGTGAAGTATTGCAAGAATGGAAAAACAAACCCCACATGTACTCACTATTAAATTGGAACTAATTGATCAATACTCATGTGCACATATGGAAGTAAAACTCCTCAGAAATCAAGCAGGTGGGGGGGAGGGCATGAGTAAAATGACACACACCTAATGGGTACAATGCACACTATTTGGTGATGGGCACACTTATAACTTTGACTCACACTGTACAAAAGCAATTCATGTAGCCAAAACATTCATACCCCTGTAATATTCTGAAATTTCTAAAAAATGAAAAAAATAAAAGAAGGCAGCTAGTAAACACAGAAAGAACGAGGTTACCATCCATAGTAGCATGATACTGCCAAGAACAGTAAAAAGCATGAATCATGGCGTTTCAAAATAGTTATTGGAATAAATCCTTCCGCGTCAATATAAAACACAAGCATTGAAAGTACAAGACCAGTTTTAGAGTGCTAAAGTTGGATTATCGTATTAGATTTGGAAGAGAAAAAAAGTACTTTGGATTAGGAAAGCAAATGCATTAATTGCTGGGAAACTGAAAATTGACCCGGATTGGTTTTAGAGAAGTATTTTTCAATCTTGTTTGAGCTCGGGAAAACTTGGAATGAAATCCTGTCAGGTGTAAACAAATGAAACAAAAAAATTGCTGTTCTAGCAGAGGGGCTGGGGTAGAGACCTGAAGTCCTCTGTCTTTCCCTCTTTTGAGAAAGCCCTAGTGCTCTGGGGAGCTCAGTTTGCAAACAGCTTGCTTCAGAGTGGACGAAGGGTTGCCCACAGTGAGAGGGTGGCAGGTAGTCTCTGCCAAGTCTTTCTGACTCTCAATTCTTATTCGAGACAATGGAAAAAAGCAACCACTGCTTTTTTTCCTCTTTTCTTTTTTTCTTCTTTAATAAAAAGGGAAGATTAAATTTCTTCACCTTCAAATGATTTTTTTCTAGTAGGCGAGAGAAATTCCACAGGTTCTTGTATGTTTGTATGTTTGTTTTAGTAAAGGTCTTATGATTTCCATAAAAAAATCTGTTACCCAATGGAAGAGTTAATATTAGACAGGACACTGCCTTCCCCAACTATTCAAACAAATTTTATTTCTGGAAAAATCTGTGACATCTTGCTCACTGATGTCAATGGAAAAGTACTGGCCACTGCTTTGATGTCGCTGGGGTGCTGCCTTCTGTTTGGAGTTTCTCAAAATCCAAAGACCGAACACAGGCAAGTGGACTGACAGTGGGCACTTTTAGGACCCTGAGAGCTTGGGCTCTCTGTTCCAGACCTTTTGTTCCCAGTCTTTTGTCTGTGAGGCCCCTTCCCTTCCCCTCCCAGCTCTAGTCTTTCTGCCTCTGTTGAGCTGGGCTGCTGGACCTGTGGGGAGCCGGGGGCCACTCGGGCCTTGGGCTCTGCGGCAGGGGGGTTCTCTCCCCGTTAGCTGGGGGAATGCCTGAAGATCCACACCCCAAACCCTGCGAGTCTGAAGGAGAGCTTGGCCCTGGGGGTGGGGCTGGGGCGTGGAGGGAAAGCCTGGCATTGGTGTGGACGGCAGTCAGGAGTGCCGAGGGGGTTACCGAGCCCTTCCTGCCCCTGCGGCTGGGTGTGAGGAGTCAGGAGAGCTGTGAGGCTGGGAGGCTTCAGCCACTTGCCTCCGTGGGGCCCTGGCAGCCTTCCTGCTTCTACTCTGCCTGTGGGGTGGGGTCGTGCGGGGCGAATTAGGATCATTTTGCCTTCTATGCTCTGTGGCTGGTGCCTCTTAGGATACTCCAAAACTAAGCTGAAGTCCAGCGAGCTGACAAATCAAAAAGCATTCAAGGTTGGTGGGTGGGTTGAACTGTGTCCCCAGTGTGATGTTATTTGAAAGTGGGATCTTTGTAAATGTCATCATGTTAACATGAGGTCGCACTGGATTAGGCTAGCCCCTAAGTCTAATCACTGGAGTCCTTACAAGGAGAGGGAGATTTGAAGACAGGCACATGGAGGGAAGATGGCCACGTGAGGATGGAGGCAGAGATTGGAGTGATGTATCTACAAGCCAAGGGGCACCAACGATTGCTGGTGACTACCACAAACCAGGAAGAGGCAAGGAAGAATTCTTACTTAGAGCCTTCAGAAGAAGCATGACCCTGCTGACACTTTGATTTCAGACTTCTAGACTCCAGAACTGTAACAGAATAACTTTCTGTTGCTTTAAGCCAGCCAGTGCATGGTACTTTGTTAGGGCAGCCCTGGGAAACTGATATAGTCCCAAGAGGCTGGCCTCAAACTCCTGGCCTCAAGCAATCCTCCAGCCTCACCCTCCCAAAGTGCTAGGATTACAGGTGTGAGCCACTGTGCTGGCCCTGATACCACTTTTGAACTCCAAGGAAAAAGGGACTATCTTACAAGGTACTAGGCTGAACAGTTAAGTTTTCTATGAAGGAAAAGAAATCAATGTGGCATCAGACTTCTCGGCTGCCACAGAGGACATGAGAGGGCAGGAGACAGCATCTCTGGTCGCTGAGAGGAAACAGGGCGTTTCCTCTGAGACATTGCAAGTGGAGCAAACTTCCCACCTGGGCTAAGACCACCCTACCTGAGGATGAAAATCAAACAAAAACCAACTCAGATAAGAAAGGTGAAGAGGAAGGGAAGCCTAGATGGATGAGGGCAGGCTGTTTGGGAATGTGTAATATAAATCATAAAAAGTCCTAATGCAAGGCAAATTCAATGAAGAGTCTAGAACTACAACACACAGCAACTGTAAAAACTTAAGGGCCGGGGACTGCTGGGGGCTGGACGAGAAGAAGAGTTACCTAAGTATTATCTTCCTGGGACATGGGGTGGAAACAGGAGGACAGACAGAGCAGGAGGCCAGGGAAGAGTAAATTTTTGTGAGGGAAATATTTGATATCTTGTTTTCAACTAGTGGTAGAGAAGTATGTGTGTGTTAGAGGAGGTAGACGGAAATGAACAACTAGTGGTACAGTTTGACTTCCAAATTAACAAGAGAAGAAATTGAATTGCTGATAGCTGGAAAACACCAGCAAAAATAACGAAAAGGAAAAAAAATAGAAACCACGGTATAAAATACACGATATATACCAGTAACTAATATTAGTCTTAAAGGTAAGTAAAAAAAATTCAATTAAAATCAGGGATTAGATAGGGATGCTTTTTCCATATATTTATATAATTTAAATTATATATTATACATGTAAAATATAATAGGCATAAAGTAAAATACAAAATTTTTTAATAATTATAAGAAATGTGAATGAAATTAATTCTACCACTTAAAAATAGCCACTAGCAGATTGGATTAGGAAAAACCCACAAACCTAGATATACTGTATACTATTTATGAGAGAAACATTTAAAGTGAAAAAATGAGAGGATGAAAATATAGAAAGGTCAAAGCGGTAACATGCCGATGTAAACAATAAGACAACTTATTAAGGAAGAGTGATCTTTGCTACCTGTTTTACCATTATTACATCATTACTTTTTTATTGTGATATGAATCACATAATATAAAATTAACCATTAACTAGCAAAAAAAAAAGGAAGAGAATGGAAAAGATTAAAACTATATTATTGAACAACACACCAGGAACAAATGAATTTACAGATGAATTTTATGTAATCATTAAGATAATGGCAATGTTATTTAAACTCTCCCTGGCATATATAAATGTAAATTCTCCCTAATTCATCTTATAAACCAAGTAACATTTTAACATCAAAACCCAACACAGATAGTACAAAAAAATTGTAGAAGAGTCCTGCTTATGAATATAGATAGAAAAATTCTAAGTAAAATACTAGTGAATAGAATCCAGCAATGTGTCAAGGGATAATATACCAGTAATAATATTATCCTTAAAGGTAAGTAAAAAAAAATTCAATTAAAATCAGGGATTAGATAGGGATGCTTTTTCTTACCATTATTGTATAACATTGCCTTGGAGGTTATAATAGATGTAGTAAAATAATGAAACACTGAAATAACTGGTATAGATTGATATAAATATTGGCACAGAAAGCTTGATCTAGTGATTGGTTATAATGTAGATATTCAAAAAATGAATAGCTTTTACTACCATATAGATAAGCACTCAAAAATGAAAGTGGCAAAAATTTTATTCACAGTAGCTCTAAAACATAGAATACTTAAGAATAAATTTAGCCCTCCAGAAAAGTATAGGAATATACTCATGAAACAAAATCTACATAAATGGAAAGACATATAATGTTCTCAGATGGAAAGTGAATATAAGAAGTAAATTCTATTAAAATTAATATATAAATTTAATACAATTCTAATTAGAATCCCACTTAAGTTTTTAGGGGAAATTGAATAAAATGAAAATTTTGGGGGGTATGAAACAAAATAGCTAAGAAGAATGTGAAAAATAACAACAGTGAGGGACAATTTGACACGTTACTCATATTAGTTATGGTGTTGGTATAAGGATAGACAACTAGATCAGTGGAACTGATGAAAGACTCTAAAAGTAGATCCCAGCATATATATGAATTTAATGAATGACAAAGAGGAAGTGTCTCCTAGTATATTCCCTAGCAAGTGAATCAAATGATTGATCTTGTCACCAAAGTTCTTTGATTTTTGATTTTGGTTCTGTTTCTATAATTTTTGGGAAATATTAGATAAAAAATAGCTATTAACACTACAGTTAATACTAAGGCATTCCTATGACATTCTGGGGTAAATTTATGTTTTCTTATAATGCTACTTACAGACCTATCTTTTGTCAACTCAGGGCTTTAGTGCTCTGCCGAAAGTCATTTTCTTGAACATTTCCTCGCGATCACTTATTTATGCAGAGCAAGTCAATTTTTTGGATTAGTGTCAATTCCAGATAGTGGAACTCAGGGAAGAGACTTTTCTCTGAAGTTTTATCTGTAATTAATAACAGCACTTGCACACAGTATGCTAATAACTGAATTTCATTAAAGACATTTGAATAAGTAAGGAAAGCATACAGCAAACATACAACGTGGAACTTCTGGGGCAAGTGCTGACTTAAAATCTTGAAATGTTACAAAATATAAATTGTGTATTTCTTTGAATATAAAATTATTCTTTTCTATAAAGGAAATTCATCTAATGTATAACTAATTGTGATTTTGCTACTTATACCAATGCAAGATTTGCATATTAATAAACTCACGGGAGTTGGGAGGAATAGCTCTGATGGGTCTGTGTGGTAGATGTGGAGGTGGTCGCCCGACCCTGTGCGGAAGGACTTGGCCCAGTGGGGAGTGGAGTCCACAGGGGCCTCCAGCCACCAGCGCCTGCAGGGACAGCCTCAGAGCAGACAGCCTCCTTCCTCAAGGTCACGCCCTTCTTGCAGCAGCCCCATTAGAGACTGCAGTGATCCAGGGGGCACATTTCAGCCTAGGCAGGGCAACTCTGGGACAATGCTCGCTCCCAGAGCCCCTTGCTGGGTTCCTGATGCTCCTCAGGCTGCACCGCAGTTCCACTTCTCCTTCTGCCTCACTCTGCTTCTTCAACCTTCCTCCGCCAGGTGTCAATCCCTGAGAAACATCCTGCTCTCCGAACTCTGTCTCAGCCTCTGTCTAGAGAGTTCCACCTGCGATACTGTGTGTTCTGATAGTGTGTAGATATGGCCAATTTACGTCATTGCAAGTATGAAATGCAGAGGATCTAAAGATTTTTTCCTTAAAAGAAACAACATAAATCTCTAAGCCCTTTTATCTCAGCCCTCTTTTTGACCTTTTCCAAAACCCGAGTGCATGCAAGTGTCTGCAGATTCAAGATACTAAGCAGATGTCAACTCCATGTCTACTACTCTTCGCTCAACTCCATTTTTCCAGTTCTTATAAGGCGATACTAACTCTTCGGTCATAAACTTTTGGCACAGGAGAAGTAGGACATCCTTCACCACAGGTACTCTAAGTCAAAAGGAGAAGCACAGCAAGTGTAGCAAATGCCACACATTATTTCTCTTCTGATAAACTTTGAATCCACAATCACACAACAGTAATGAAAAGTTTCCACCAGGAGCAAGCACTAGCAGTTTTGCCCAGAGTTAATGATCACGTGCTTTTATCATCAAAAAAGGGTGCTTGATCATTTACTGAGTCCACTGGTTAAAAAGATTGCATCTTATACTTTTAGCCCAACCATCACTGGAATAACATTTTAGAATTGGACAATGATAGATATTTATCTAAATTAGTAATATGGATTAAGTGTGTAATATAATAGACACTATAAATTGTCAATTTAATTTTTAAAGGCATTAGGATATTAATCATATGTTTGAAACCTGCTATTCTTTAAAATGTATTATTTCTGTAAATATATCCCCCATCCCAATTCTTCAAGTTAATGAAATACTGTTGAAATGATTAGATTTATTTTACAAAAATGCAATTTCTGTGATATTAGAGGCTGTGTTGCTACAGTCTATGAAGTATAACATTTTTGTAATTAATTTGTTTGTGATAAATGTGTCTTCCTATTTTACTGCTAGAAAAATATACCAGTGACCCTATTTTTACTGTTCTGTCTGGTACAATGAGGTTCTTGTGGGTTAGGTTCCAGGAAATCTAGATTATTGAGGGCATTCAAACAGACATTTAAAGATACAAGTACACACACACACCTCACACACATAACACACAGGCTCGCATGTGCTTCTCTTAGAATAAGAGACATTGACTAGTGAGGTTTTTTTTTTTTTTTAGAAAGAGGCCTTTCATTTCTACCACCAGCCTTCTCTCCTAACCTGCTCTCATACACACATGAACAGTTTCTACACACCTATTCTCTACCACAAAATTACTATTAATAAATGCAGAGCTTTAATATCTAGCACACAGATCCTTGACAAGTATTTATTTATTTGTGTTTTCAATACAAAAGTTTGTTTTTAAATTTGTTTTCAAACCTCATGTGGGATTCCATCTTCTTTGGAAAATGCAATGTTAAATAGCTAAGAAACAATTGAAAAAGAACCCTAGGGATTTTGGGCTTCTATGATGGCAAAAGGAAGGTGGTTCTGATTTCACCTTTCAGACACTAAGATAAAACAAGGGACTCAAGAGTAAGTTAAGATTGTTGTTTTACTCAGTGTGATCTCCTGGGTGAGGGAGAAGTTGTATTATGTACCTGGCTCCTGGCAGGTGAAGACCAGGAGGCTTTGGATGGTTACTTCCTGAAGCCTCATCTAAATGGACCATGTGGGAGTGACAGGGACTGAGGACTGTGGGGGGTTTGCAGTGCTGGAGACAGCTCTTATCCACTCACAAGAACTGCCTGTGAGCATCACTTTCCAACTCCACATTCAGAGACTTCATGTTGGTAGCTTGAAATTGGCCAAGGTAGGAGTATTAACACCATGGAAAATAGCAAACACTATAAATTAGGGATTTTCCCAGGTGAGCCAATTATTACCAGCACATCACTGGCTTTGGGGAAATCCAATCTTCAGAGTTTGGGCGATGGATGATTTTACTGAACTTTGAGCAGATTTCTGAAGAACAAAGCATGAGTAGTCTTTCTTGAGATGTTTTGGGTTAATAAAAATTCTACCATGTTTTGAAAGCATCATGATGTAGATTTCAGGGTAATACAAACTAAAATTTGAATTTTTGATTCTAAGCTTCTACCTTTTGGTGAAAATTTATATCCTAAAACATAATCATGCAGTGACCTAAACCGTAGCATTAAAGATGTTAACATTATCTTTGAGAATTGGAAACCAGCCTATATATTTCTCTGGCCTGAGACTTTTAAGGTCAATCATATATTCTTTCATTTTCTAGAAAACACAAGATTAAGACACATGGATGGACCAAGGTGTAAATGTTGAAGGGTCATCTCTGGGAATCTAAAAAAGATCAAAAAAGAGTAGATAGTTGTTAATAACATGTTATTATATGAAAAATTGCTGTCATTCAGAAGACAAATTATGTTTTTCAGGAAAGAACAAGTTAATGTCATTTTATTCTTACTAAAATTATATAATTTTAATTTTTGTTTCCATCCTTGAGTCATAAATCTCCTTATCCTGATGAACTTCTTATGTTTGGAATAGGTTGCCCTGTAATTTCCAAGGCATAAAGTGTAATCTAGTTTTATACCAGAAACTTACGGGGCTGCAGTAAGCATTCAAGTAGAGGGATACCCTCTGATGATAGTTCTAGATAAATTTTTAGTAGCTGGAAAATGGAACTGTATTCTATTAGTGTGTGATTACAAGGAATATCAAGGTGTGCCCAGTGACTTGATATATTCGTTTAAATTATTTTTATTAGTCTGCTTAACCAATACTTTCTGCATAATTGACCAGATCAGGTATCTAGTTAATATAACTTGGTCATTGAGGTAATCAAAATATTAATAATACATCAACCGCATTTTGGTAAAATGTTTAAAGAAGCAACCTACCATGTCCATTTGCTATTGACACTGGCTCAAGAGTGTGCTTTTATTTTGGGTCTGAAACAATTAAACCATAATTTAAAGAGGCTCACTCACTTTGCAGCTGCTTTGAAGCATATAAGAAGTGGCAAGTGGGAGCAAAATGAGAATTTTCATTGAAAAAGATTAAGCTGCTTTGTAATTTTGTCATGGTTATCAAATTCATACCAAGAACCTGAAAGTCCACATAAGGGCTGATTACAATAGGAACCGCCCTTACCATGTCAGTAAACTGATCCACACAAGTCATCCTGATCACTTCAGGAGTTGCTGGGCTACTCAGGGCGAAGGTCTTGGTTAGTCCCCTCTCTCTTCGGGCAGCCGCCACTGCATCATATATGGCAAATAGCACAGAGGAGCCCATGAACATTCCAGCCTCACCCAATCCCTGAGAGAAGCACAAAAGGCTATCAGAAATGCATGGGTCTTTGAGGGCTAATTAGCGTATGCACACATACACACCCACACACACTCACTCCTTCTGGCTTTATAACTTTCAAAGTGGAACGCTGTTGAATTGCCAGAATCTAATTCCCCCCATGACGATTTGTGGGCGGGGTCCTCCTCAGAGTAGCTGGTGGAAATGCCCCAGGACATCAGGATGTCAGGGCAGCTAGAGACTCCTGCTCCCTCACCCAGTAAAGTCCTGAAGGTCAAGGCCCTTGGTGCCCTAGGATACTCTGACTCTGGCTCCGGACCGTTTGCATTCAACACAAGACCAGAATGAAACAACGACAATCTTTGCAGCGGAGCTTGAAAGACAGTGAGGTGGTGGCCTCTTTTCATTTGTGCTAACTTCCCCAGCATATGTTAGATGTTTTTGAATTCACAGTACAGTGGCATATTTTGAATGATTTGCCAATATTTTTTTGGTTTTGTACTGATTTATCTTCTTTCTTTCTTCAAGGTAGTGTGGTCTGTGATCTGTGTCCTTGGTGGAGGGATGAGACAAAGACTCAAAGCAGATAAAGGCTTCGTCGGGCTTTGGTTGTTAATAACCTGGGTTATTCTGAGGCAAATATGGAGGGAGACATGGGCTGCTGGGGGAGGGGTTTTTTGGAGGCAGAGAGGAGGGGTGGGAGTGGAAGGACCTCGTGTCCCATTTGGAGCAGAACTGGCAGGGAGGTGACTAGACCCCCAGTGGCAGGATTGTATCTATGCCAGGCCAGCGTGTAGAGATGTCCTGGGACAAAGTCTGGTACAGAAGTGGAGATAGAGGCCTTCTTTCCAACCTTGACCTACTCTTAGGAAAGAGGAAATCGTCTGGAGACCTGAGGTTAAAGGTGCCACCTGTCTGGCCAGACCAGAGCATAAACTGGGGAAGTTGTGTTTTTGCACACTTGCTTGCTGTAGGTCTTTATGGGCTAGTTGAAGGCCACATGCCCTAGGGAGCATGGAGCCAACACCACGGGTGTCAATGTCTATGGGCAAAATGTCAGTGAGGAAGTTGGTTGAAAGCCCATTCTGACTCGGGGAGGGTGCGGAGAGGCCGTGTGTGTAGGAATGGAGTGTGGAGGACGGGCAGGGCGGTGCAGGAAACAGAGCTCTGGGTGGAAGGATTTGCCTGTAACGTCAGCTCATCTCAGGGTGGCCCCCAGCCTCACCAGCCAAGATGTGCAGCCCCTTCTTGACCCTTCTTGTTTGATTCAAACTCCTTTCATGAGCTCTCTCAAGCATGAAGACCCTCCTCTGGTTTCTGGAGTCAGTGAGTGTCATTCTGTCACAGACTTGCTTTTCTTTTCCCCTTCTACCTTTCAGGATTTACAACTCAAAGGAGAGAGCAAATTCAGGGGATGGTTTCATAATTTTTTGAAAGGGGAGGTTGTTATGGGTTGAATTCTGTCCCCCTCCAAATTCATATGTTGAACTCCTAACCCCCAGAACCTCAGAATGTGACTGTATTTGGAGAGAAGGTCTTTAAAGAGGTGATTAAGTTAAAATGAGGTCATTCAGCTGGGCCCCGTTCGATATGACTGTGTCCTTACAGGAAGAGGAAGTTTGGAACAAGAGGGAAGATCAGGAAGAGGGAGCAGATGGCCATCCACAAGCCGAGGAGAGAGGCCTCAGAAGAAACCAACATGCCAACCCCTTGATCCTGGACTTCTAGCCTCCAGAACTGTGAGAAAATAAATCTCCGTTGTTTGAACTACCTAGTCTGTGGTATTTTGTTAAGGCTGACCTGGCCAACTCATACGAGGGTCTTACGTTCTTACCTTGGATGAGTAGATGGCGATGGGATTTCGGGAATGCACTAAAGTGACATAGAACTCTTCTGGAATCTCCGTGACAGTGGGAATTTTGTAGTCACTTGGACCCCGAGAGTAAAGCACACCTTCTGGGGAATATTTCAGTTCTTCTATGGTATATAATCCCATGCCTTGGATAAAGGCCCCCTCAATCTACAGCCAAAAAGTTCACAGGTTATAAGTTATAACATTGGTTGAATACAATTCCAGTGTGAATGAAAATGGAGTTCTGAGTCATAGTACACCATTCTCGAAAGCACTGCTGTGGGCCTCGCATAGGGTCCCTCAGGAACTGGTGCCCATCACCTTGCCTGGCCTCATCCTTGGGTACCCCACACTGGGGTACCTGACACTGGCCAAGTTCCCGGTAATTCTCCAAATTCGCTAGGTCCTTCCTCACCACCGAGTCTTTGTAAATGCAGTTTCTCCTGACCCTTCCCACCCCCTCCCACCTCAGCTTGTCCACCTGGCCAGCTCCTATTCATCCTCCATGCTCCAGCTGAAGAATTACAGCCTCTCTGGAGCCCTTTGGACCCTCCCACTGCTCCCTGGGTAGATTTAGGAACTGCTTCCTCCGGGCTCCCTGTCGTGGTGGCACTTGGAGGGTATCTCCTCTCCTCTCACCCTCTCTCTCACTAGCTTGTTTGCCTCTCCTCTCACCCTCTCTCTCACTAGCTTATGAGCAACTCAGGCCTGGCTTTCTTATATTCTGTTCTAAGCCTGGTGCCTGGTACGTAGATGCTCCATAAATGTCTGCTGAAGTAGATGAAAAAGAAGCTGACATTAAAGGAACATGAACTAGAATAAATGGAGCCAGGACATTGCAGTTTATTATAATGTCTGGATTTCTTTACTTCCCTTTATAAATTACTATGGAGAGTAGATCAATATTAAACAGGGGAGGTTGGAAGAAATAACTATATTTATTAAAAGGCATGTTGAGTTCTATTTGCAAACCATTATGCTCTAGGAAAAAGGTCTCTTTTAAAGGGGGTGTTTGCCTGGAGGTTATAAAAATTAGAGAGTTACAGTTTACATTTTATTGAAACACAAAATTTAGGAATAAATAGGTAAGCAAATTTGAATGCTAAATTTGGAAAAAACAATGCCTGTCTCTAAAGGAAAAGATCAAAGCTCAAGAGACTCAGTCTAACACACTTCTGGTTTCTTTCCTTTTCTGATCGTAACATCGCCCTTTTCGCCTTTGCTTAAGCAATAGAGCGGCACAAGAGTTAGCTGGGAGGAGAGGGAAGGAGAGGGGGAGGGGAGCAGGGCCCAGGGCTAGCTGTAGTTTTCAAACTTTTCAGGCTGAAGATCAATTTTGTGTACAGATTCCAAGTCCCAGCCTAAGAAAGTTTTGATGGAGCAGGTCTGGACTGGGCCTAGGAATCCATATTTCCCATAAGTGCTACAGGTGCTTCTGTGGACGCCTCTGAGGATCACACTTTGGGAAACACCGAGGGACCAATATAATTGCTCCTTTTAAAGCTCCTCAGCCAAGCTAGCTAGGTAAATCAATCTCTTAGGACTCAGGATGGCAAGAAGCTGTTGGCAGATGAATGCACCATATGTCTGTCAGGGTTTGACGCCAAGCTACTCAATCGCTCCAAACTGCCACTCAGGTGCAAACTGAGGACCAGCTGCCTCGGCCTCACCTGGGAGCTGGTGAGCAGGTCTGCGGCAGGCTGATGCGTCTGGTCTGTTGGCCCCACTTTGAGTAATAAGGCCGGAAAAAAAAAGCTAGGATACACCAACAGTGGGAAAGGTTTTAATTCCAAGTTTAAAAAGACTTTGGGTGAGTTAATTTTATTTATTTGCGAGATAAAAGTCAGATTTAAATTCAGCAAGAGGGGGAAAATTGTGTTTAAACATTTCTTTTTCTAATTCCTCTAAATCGTATAGTCTGTTTAAATTCAATATTAAAGGAACACTAATGTAACTTCATTATGTATCTCTAGAATGTTCTCATAATGAACATATTAATGCTCACTGAAGAAAAATTAGGAGGCATCAGAGTTGTAAAGCAGAATACATCACATATGTTCTTGCCATGCAGAGAAACCATTCTTAACTTTTTCTTGAATTTTTTTTCAGTATTTTATTTATGTGTGCATAAGCATGTGTATGTGTGTGTAATAGATAATATATTAATATATTGCAGAATACTTGCACTAGGTATGAACAAAGTTTGGAGGATGCTGGAGAATAGTATTTTGAATGAATAGCTGCTACATAGGATTGACCAAAAGTTCCCGCGGGGGCGGCTCTGGGATCACTCACCTGTCCAATGTCCACGGCTGGGTTTATGCTAAAGGCAGCATCCATGAAGATGTCGGTCCTAAGGAGCTGCGCCAAGAGAAAATGCAAAATGCAAAATGTTATTTATTTAAAATAGATTTTTACTAAAATTATATATCTGTCCCTGTTTCTTCCCCTGGGAGGATCAAGTCGATTATTATTTACAGTGTTTGTGTTCACGCTGTGAATACAGCTGTCACTCCCTACCTTCTGAGCCCCAGTGAGACAGTCGACTTCAACCTCAGAACAGGATGCACCATAAACAAAATAGGGATATGCATTGCCTTCCTCCTTCTCCCAGTCCATGTTTGTCTGGTAGCCTCTGAGAAGAGAAATGAAGAGTGAGAAGAAAAGGCACTCTCCCCGCTAGGGATCTGATCCCCTCTGTGCTGGGTGGGCAGAAGTCCTTCCGCAGGGCTGCAGGGGCTGCAGGGGCTGCAGGCAGCATCTCCACCCAGTGGCTGGGGCCTCCCTCCCTCTTCTCCGTCAGAGGGACCAGGCTGCAAGTTTCCGCAGCACACACCGGGAAAAGATCAACTGGTGTACTGGTGTCGGAGCCCTACCCTCCAGCGCACGGTTGCTGGGAAGGGCCCGGCTGTGTGTGGATAGCTGAGGTGTCCTTCCTGGCTGGCCGACAACTGCTGCTCCATAGAGGCTCTGGATTGTCCCCCAGCGCCTAGCCCTCCCCCATCTCCTTCCCCACCCCCACCGCCCCATGACTAAGGGGTTAACCCCAGGCCCAGCAGAGCTCCGGCATGGTACGCTCCCGACACCTGTCCAGGCTGGTGACTGATGAGCGCACACCGCCCCTTCCCAAGTGTAATTTAAGACAAAGTAAAAATGTCCTTTACTTGAAATATCCAGTAGCCGAGAGACTGATGGAGTCTTCAAAGGCTTTTGCAATCTGAAAGAGATGATTAATTACAAAGAAATATACATTTAGGGCAAGTAATGAAAAATGCCTTCCATGCTGGCCTTGCCTCCTCTTGTTAGCTCCAAGCTCTGGACCCACATTTTCCTAAGTGAGACTTGTGCCTGGACATGAGCTGTAGGTCATGCTTGTTAACGGAGGTGCTCAAAGGCAGCTGCTAGCTGTGCTCTGGGAACCTTTGATTTTTGGGGTTTCATAGTATAAAGTTTATTGCTTTTCACCCTTTTTGGGTTTTTAAATTAGGGAGAGGGATATGTGTATATATATTTTTATCCTGTTTTGCTCCCAAATAATTTGTCTGTCTCCATATATGATTATGTCAGCTTTCCTGCTGGAGTAAACTGGGTAGGGTGGGGAACAGTAATGAAAATAGTAATAATAGTAATCATTATTAAAAATAGAGTGATCCTTTGATCTTAGGAGTACTACTATGCCCATTGTGCAGGTGAGAAAACCAAAGCCCTGAGGCACTGAGGGGGTGATGTGTTTGAATGTTTGTATCTCCCTCAAAATTCAGATGTTGAAATCCTAACCCCCATGCAATGGTATGAGGAGGTGGGGCCTTTGGAAGGCGATTAGGTCATGAGGGCAGATCCCCCCTAAATGGGATCAGTGCCTTTATAAAAGAGGCCCCAAAAGCTGCTTTGCCCCTTCCACCACGCAAGGACACAGCCAGGAGACACCATCCAGGAAGCAGGAAAGGGGCCCTCACCAGACATTGAATCTGCTGGTGCCTTGATCTTGGACTTCCAGCCTCCAGAACCGTGAGAAATAAACTACTGTTGTTTATAAGCCACCCACTTTACGGTATTTTGTTATAGCATCCCAGTGGACTAAGACGGGGTGAGTGACAGGCCAGTGGTGACATCGCAGAGACAGCAGCCCTAGGTGTGTCTTACCTTAGAGCCCATCCTGCTATCATGCATGGTGAGGAATTAGGCTCTGAAATAAAGTCAGGTTTCAATGAACACAGACATCCCTTTTATTCTTTTGGAAAAGTCAAAGCAAATGCTAGTAAATGCTTTGTTTCTTGAATGGGTACCACCCATCAGCCCATGCACGCAGGACTGCTTCCCATCGGGATGTAGTCGCCTTTGCCTGGCAGGGACAACAACGAGAACACTCACCCAGTCCTCCCACTTTCCTTTAGGGTTTTTCCTGATGATAGGATGAAGTCGGGCCATAAGAATCTGGCAGGCATTCTAAAAATAAACATTTGAAATAAAAGGCACAGGGAATAGCGAAATGTTAACTACTTAAATAAATTCAAATGTAAACCATCAGTTTTGTGAACCTGTTTCCTAGTCCTCTAGGCAGGGTTTGTTAAACTTGAGTAATGCATGGAATCTTTTCAAAGGGAAAGACATTCTGTGCTTCCTGCAGTGTTGACTTAAAATTGTTTTTATTATAATGTTTAAATAAAGCGAGGTAGAGTCTCTTCAGAGTTATAGCTCCTTTATAAATATACAACAAAAACAAAATGACAGAGCATGCACTTCCATCTATATGCCAGTAAAACTCAAAATAACAACATGAATTTACTTGATTGATGATGTTGTTTTCTGAAGCAAAATTGCTGCTTGGAATGTGGAGAAAGTATTGACCGCTGCGGCACAGATACCTTTTAGTTTGGCATGCCTGTTGTGTGCTAGTTGATGGATCAATGTTCTCCTGACTCTTCTTATTTCAATTACCACTAGATTTACATTTGCATTTTGTACCTTGCCACCATCTGCTCGTCACTTGGCAAGAAAACATCATTTATGTATGAAGTCCCTCTCTGCTCCTATCTTGTTGTTTTGCCACAAAGTACACTCTTGGTCCCATATGTAGGCAAAGAGATCTCATGGCAATACTCTAGTCATTCTGAGGATCCAAAATATACATGTCCTTATTTTAATTTTTTAAAAGATTTTCATTAAAGTGAAAATAAATTATTGAGGTGAAATCTTGGACTCCTGAGATTACACCTGCTGACCCCTGGGTATCAGCAGACCCCAGCTTGGCTTTCGTTCTTAATTCAAATCCAAAACCATCTACATCTTTGCCCTTACTTATTCATCTCAGCCGCAGAACACCCTACATGGCCCCCCTTGGTTTCTGTTCTTTCTTTTCTATCATCCTCTTTTTGGGAAATGGTCTATGGCTTTACATGTGTCAGGGAAATCCCTGTTTTCATAGATCTGTCTTTGCTGGTCCATTCAGTTTTCAATCACTGAGCTCAATACAAGTGGATGCCTTCCAAAAGAGTGCCTCCTTCGAGGCAAACCTAAATCCTGGAGTTCCCACTCCTGTCCAAGTATCAGACACTCTTCCCTGTATCATGCCCTGACCACTATGCTTCTGTGCATAACTTCAGACTCAACAGTTTCATGGTCTCCTGAGATAATTTCACCTGTAGGAGAGTGAGAAATTGCAGTGAACATTTGTCTTTCTTTTGTCATCTTCAGAATGCCTTTCTTGGGGGAAGTCTCTCATCTTATATTTTTCTGTAGGATCACCTCCCTCTACTAAAGCTCCAAATGCCAGAAGGAATTTTTCAGCTTCCTTTGCTTTGCAGAAAATTTCACAATATACGGAAGTGGAGATAATAGTACAATAGCTTCCTTCCTGTCCTTTATCCAGCTTCAACATGGGCATCATCCAGCTATCTTTCTCACCTCTTCTTTTACCTTGCTCCCCTCTGTGCTCTCTGCCGTGGCCACCTTGACCTCCATACAGCCCTCCCCGCCGTCAGGGTGGGTCTAGGGCAGGTCACAAGTGGTTAAAGCCATAGGAAAGGCACTGCCCATAGCAAAGATGTCCAGAAGGGACTCTCTGAGGTGCTCACAATGACATTCATGGGCGAAGCAGTCAGATGCAGCGTGGCCAGATCGCACTGATGCCGCCAAGTAAGATGTTTTCTGCTTCTTACTTTCCTGCCCTTCTGTCTTCAGACTCTATACGGTATAGAATGTAGGCTAGGAAGGTGGAGGGGAGGGGGGAAAGTACAGAGAGGGAAATGGGGGGAAGCTGCACCTGACCCTTTCTACCTGCGGGCCCAGCTGGGAAGAGCAGAGACAATGCAATTTGAAGTGCATTTTAGAATTTTGGATTGAACATTTTAATTACTGAAATGAGATTGTTTCCATGAAAAAAAGTGATCAATGGGCTCTTAATGGTCTTGGAGTAGTTAGAAAACTCTGGGTAGATTACATTCTACCAGAGTAGAATGTAATCTACTCTGGGAAGGGAAGAAGAAGCCCACAGAAGGAACTTGAACTATGGGTGGAGAAAAGCTGCACCCATAGGAGTTGCTCCTTCAAAGTAACAGCTTCATGCATTTATTTATTATCTGTCTGAATGTGACTTCAATGAGATTTTGTTCTGTTTCATTTATTGCTACACCCCTAGTGCTTAGAATAGGATCTGGCAGAGAGTGGGCCTCAGTAAATGTTTGTTAAATCAATGTTGAATCAATAAAATAAATGTGAAGTCACCCACACTTATGAATTTTCATATGATGACTCATCAAAAATCACCATAAAAATATGAAAATCTTTCCCAAAATATTCTTTTTTCCTCTTCTTCCTCTTCCTCCTCCTCCTCCTCCTCCTCCTCCTCCTCCTCCTCCCCCTCCTCCTCCTCCTCCTCCTCCTCCTCCTCCTTCTTCTTCTTCTTCTTCTGGTGGTCTTGCCTTATCAATGCCTGAAACTATGTCTAATTGCATATTGGTTGTCTCCTTGCAAACTGTGCTTGCGAGGCAATTAACATCTGGATGAAGAGTGAAAAATGGACTCAATCATCTGCACATTTTATCAAAATTAGAATTTCTCAGAGTGTTTTTCTTGGCACTGGTTCCACAGGATGTTAAGAGGTGTTATATTAATTAAAATGTTTTCATGGTTAAATAAACTTGGAAAAAACAGAGTGAAACAAAGTTAAATAGGTTTCTGTACTGCAGGACTTTGCAGAGACTTTAATATGCTAATATGTCTTATAAGTCTCTATGAGTGGAATGTAGTAAGTATGCAACATTTTCCAAATTTGTTGACTATAGAATCCTTATTTTTTTCCATCAAGCATTTCATGGGACCACTGTGCCAAGAAGCATATTTTGTGGAGCTGTGGTTCATGTGATATATGGGCATGTTTGACAGGCTGAAAGTTTCTCTTTCCGTCCAGGTGCTTGTCATTTTGTGGAGATGGTTTCTGTAGAGGTTGGGGGTGGGGAAGGAGGCAGTGGTTGTGACTTTATTGCATGATCTGCGTAATCCACCTGATTCTATGAGCTGGCTGGTATTTATACCCCCAGTTTTGCAGAAGAGGAAAGGGATTCCTAGAGAAGTTGATTGCCTGGTCCAAGCTCTGCATGGGACTAGGAGGGGATTGTCCTGCCTTGTTCTGGTGTGCTGGGATGAGAGAAGGGAGATATTTTCTTACCTAAGGAAAAGGGAGTTTGCTGAAAGTACAGGTTTGTGCATGCAACAGAACATTAATTATGAGAAGCAGCCCAGTACAACAGAAGGAGCACCAAATGGGAGCCTCAGAAAACTTGACCTGGGGCCTCGTCTCTGCCAGTAATTAGCTGAATGACCTAGAACTTGACCTTTCTTGGCCTCAGTTTCATCTTCCATAAAAGAAGGAGTGAGACAAGGTCCTTTCCAGCACTGTCATTGAGTGACTGAGAAATGAAAGCAAAGTCACCTGCACGGCCTTTCCGTTGACGTCTGTCCCCATTGACCCTGCGGTGAAGACAGCGTTGGGCACCGTGATCGTGCTTGTTTCAGACAGGTGTATGTAGGACTGGGGGATGTTGAGTTCTCGACTAGCCACCTGCCAGAAACAGAAGAAAAATATTTGTTTCATGGACTTTAAGCCCCGCTGTCAAATAAAAAACCTTAACGTTCTTTTTAGAACTGAATATAAAACCTGGCTGTTCTCCTACAGAGACAAACATTTAAGCTGGCATCCTGGGTTTGTAGGTAGATTGATGCATTCGAAGATTTTAAATGGCACTGTAAAAGACATGCTCCTTTTGAGAGACATGTGGCTAACCACAGAACCTATTTATACCAGTGTCATGGAAGCCATGTGGCAGGACGTTCACCGTGGGACATCTAATTTAGTAGGACAGGTGCGGGCAAGCACAAGACCATGATCTTACTGTTTCACCTTCATCTCTTCCTTGTGGTTTACAGACAATTTAACAGATTATGTTTACTTTGTTGGACATTTGGCAGGCATAAGGATTTTGTTGGGAGGAAGCAAGATATGTTCAAAGAAGGGCCTGTGGATTTTTGTGCTTTTCTAATTCCAAGTATACTATTTAGTAAATACTACTTAATAATATTCTTTTCTTAGGGTGAGTATCTTCTCTCTATATCTCACTGGGAGAGAAGCTTTGTTTCCCATGCACATTTTTGATTCAAACGTCATATTCAACAAATTCTTATTTCACATTAAAAAGAGGGGGAAATTTCCTATTGCAGGAATCTCTTGCTTTTTTGATAATATTAGAAACACTTCTTTGAATTAGCACACATAATGGCCAGTCATGTGACATTCCTAAGTAGAGTGTAAATTCTAAGAGCATAATTTTCCATCTTATTAAATGCATTCATTTCTAATCGAGAATTTGAATGAACACAGGATTGCTTTGAGCAATTGCCATTGAGAAATAAAAATAAAATACTCAGCTTCCCAACTGACTAAATGGATCCTCTCTTGGCCAAGGGGACCCCAGAGAAACCTTGAAAACTGAATTCCTGGCCATGATGGGATGGGAGGTCAGACGTCCCTCGTCGTACTCCGTCCCTCATTAACTGACATTAGACTTTCCTTCCCAAGGTGAAACAGAAACCAGCCCTTTCCAGAAACTTGTTCCACCACTGATTTCAACCAATTGCCTGACGCTGTAGCTGGACTCTTCTCCCTTTTTGAAGTTTTGACACAACTGACCAGCATTCCTTGCTAAGAGACCATGAACCGTGGACTGGTTCTGGCTGGTTGCATCTGTGTCCTCTCTTTCACCTTCAGATGTATAGAGTCTAATTTTAATGCATTTAAATGTTAAGTCTCTGCCCAAAAGTGTTGCATGTTTACTTACTATAAATACATGCGTTCCCCGCTTCGTGAATATCCATAGCTCCTGCTATAACCTGTTGAATGTGTATACTTACACAACCTGTTTAGCATAAATTCCTGTCTCACTCTTCCTCCTTCAAAGTGTCTGCTTTTGGTTTCTGCTGGGGCCACCTTCCCAGCCTACAGGAAGGCCAGCCTGCAGGCTGCAACCCTTTACATGAAATAAAGCTCTCCTCTCCAAATTTATGGCTATCATGATTTTAAGTCAACACCATACAGCTTAAAAGTATTTTATCTTTGAAAATTCAAATAACATTTTTCAGGAGATCTATGGACTTGGTTCTTTTGTGTACAGGAGGAATAATATAATGTATTTCCTCAATCCTAACATCCATTGCCCTTATCCCCCTGCATTTTTGCATTTCTGAAGTCAGGATGAGTCCTACAATTGACTTATGTATGTAGTGTCACGGTATTTATTTTACTTAACAAGAAAATACCTGTTAAGTTGATTGTAACATGCTATACTCTCCTATTAATACATTTGAGAAGATGGACACTTATCTCACCTGAATCATTTTGGTGTGAAGACCTTGTCCCAGTTCACAGCCACCATGAGTCACCAAGACAGAGCCATCCAGATAGATGTGGACTAGAGCAGCCGCCTGTGGGGAAACAATTGTAATATGAGTTTGGAAACTGATGCAGCCAAATGTTGCTGTGAGTGTAGCCAAGGTTGCTGGATGAATAGTTTTGTTTCAATGAGCCAATCTCTCATTTTTTGTTCTAGAGAAGAGAGCCATTATTGGTGGCTACAGATAACCTCTTGCAAGAAACCTGGGACTTCAAAACCATCAATGTAGACAGATGAATGTGCTCCTCTTCCCTACCACCAGTCTCCTGCCTCCTGGCCTTGTGTGGTTGCCTTGGGAGCTGCCTCTCCAAAGCCCAGACCTGCACAACATTTTATTATTCTTCCTTCCCTGGACGTGGAAATTAACATGGAACCTACATGAGTAAATTTACAAGCACGACCTCTCCTGGATACTTAGAGGAACTGGAAGAACCTTGAGATGTTTTCATGGTTTCCAGACACTGATCTTTCAGTATAATGATGGGCGAGGGGTCTGCGCCCCACCCTGGAAATTCAGTGGCAGGTTGGAAGTGGAGCCCAAATACCCATTTTTAAAGCTTCCAGGTGATTTCGATGATTAGCCAGGTTTGGGATTCACTGATTTAGTCCACATTCTTCACTTTGCCCGTGGGAGAGTAGAAGCCTAGAGAGGGGAGACTTGGCCACAGCCAGATGCCTAGTTTGTGGGAAAGTCAGGGCTGGAACCCACAGTCCTAACTTGAGTCCAGTGTTCTTGGCTACCATGCCATGCTGCCTCCTCAAACTAACTGCTGTTTTTCATCTCTGCAGCTGGTTGTTTTAACTGAGGAATCCACAGAATGCACATGTGGCTTCAGGGACCAGACCCACAGGAGGGAGGAGGCTGGGCTATGCAGGGTGGTTCCGCAAGTCGCTGGGATTTTTCTTGAGAGCAATCTGCACCGTGTGCTCAGGCACGTGGCCCAGGATCCTGCACCTACCCCTTGGGCTCCTACCTCCAGTTTAAGGCCTGTGCCCCTGCCACTAAGCAGGCAAATACCAACTAACTCATCTCTCTCAGTCTTCTGGGTATGACACTGTATTCACAGAGTCACTAAGTCCTCTACAGGAACTTTTAAACTTTGTGTTTTTGCTTCCTTGACAATCTAACAAGAGTAATGCATGACCACGCACGAACGAGTATTGCCATGTGCTTTTAGGTACCACGTTAGATTTTAGGTTGATGATTGTCGAAGCAGCAGGTAGGATGAGATTAACTGATGGAGCATATTCGAGATAAGAGGAGGGGCAGTGAGTCATCACACCGTCACAGACATTTAGGATGCAGCAGCAGCCAGGACCACTATCATTTTCTCAGTAAGGATTTAGTTTTAGAAAAGCAACATCATTCACCACATTAAATTAATGGCACTATTTTGAATACTACTGGCATTTATAGTATTGTTTTTACTTAATTTGCAAATTTGTTTTGTTTTATAAAGGCATAAGAGCTAAAAGAAGCTTATTCTTTGTTTTGTGGTTATACACAGTTAAATAACATCAAAATAAATAATTTAAGCAACCATTGAGAGTCCACAAGAATTTTCTCCTTCAGGGGTATCTGTGTGTTATTCTGGCTTGAGAAATACCACCTAGGGGAAAGATGCACACCTGCTCCAGGCAGTGCAGTGCTCCTTGCTGTCCCCTCCCTCCTTCTCATTGTCCTTCCTACCTTGTTAGTGGACTCAGAGGAAGGGTGTGCACAGGAGGTAATTTTGGTAAGAGACAGCTTGGGCAGACCTTAGTCACACCACGAAGGGGGCCTATATATGCCTTCCTTCGCCTGGCTTTGGTTATGGAGACATTTCAGAAATTAATGGGGATGGAAACAAAAAATAAATGACAGAATCAGACACGGAATCCTACAAAAAGCTGGTTATAATGAAACTAAAAAAGAGTCCCAAGAGTCACTCAGCCCCAATATAGTAACACCAAGTTTCTGTGTGAATTGCATAACCCTGTCCGTTCTCATGTGTTTTTGCAAGTTCTGTCTTCAAATGACCCTACTGCTTTCATTAAGACATGAGGGGAGAGATAAAGGGATCCTCTTGTTACCCCCTAGTTTTCTCATGGATTTGAAATTTGACCCCATCCCTCAAAACCTATGTTGGGGGCCCTGCTACTTCAGGCCCGAACCCCCCTGAGCTGGACTTTACTCTTGATTGCTTTCTGAGGTCCCTGATGTGGTGACCTGCCAGGTCTGCCCTGACATGGTAGTCCCCAACCCTTGCCTAAACCCACTCTCTCTATTTCCTGCTAAAGGAAACTGCTCAGTTTCTTCACTCTTCCCCAGAGGGAAACATCCCTGGTTGCACAGGATTGCCTTTTCTTTTTTTTTTTTTTTTT
>VBSM01001562.1:41644595-41655572 GCA_008086735.1 Cheirogaleus medius | reverse complement strand
ATTTTAAAAATGAAGCTACTGATATGCTCCTTTTCAGAGTTGTTCTGCTTGCATGTTAAATAGTAAGCAGTAAATACTTAGTCGTTTAAAATAGGTTTAATAATACTACTCATCTCTTAGGGTTGATATTAGGATTAAATCACATGATACATGTAAAATGCTTAGCATGGTGTCTGGCACAGTAAGTACTTGATAAATGTTAGTTGATAATGTTACTATTAAATAACCTTTGGCCCAAATTTATAGTTTTTGTAAAATCTCATTTAATTTTTTAAATAAAATCCATTACAAGTAACGAATGTTTGGCATAAGCAGTAGATACTGTCAAACTTCTGAGCATCTCTCATGCGTTTACTGGCTGTATCTAACTACTCTTCTGAGGTAGTGATTTGTTCTTATAATTGGGAGGCAGTCTACATTTTCTGCTTAAACAGAACGACGTTGAGAAACAAGTATTCTAAAGGTTTCTCCTAGGTTTTAATAATAAAAAAGAAAAAGCTTACAGCACTTGCCATTCCAGTTATTTAGAAGTAGGAAATAGATCCTGTGAAAATTATTACTCTCTCTTACCAAAGATCAATATTGATTCTCTCAATAAAGACAGATGTAGTTATCAACTTTGGCCACACATTAGAATTTCCTGGGGAGCTTTTTAAATAATATTAATGCCCTGACCCTATAGTCCAAGATTCTAATTTCATTGGTTTGGGGTGTGATCTAGGTATTGCTATTTTTAAAAATTATACTAACTAGGTCTTAGCCAGTACACTAAGTCATAACAAACCAAAAAAACCAAATAATAGTATCAAGGACTGGAAAACATAAATAAAACTGTCATGACAAGATTATGTACATAGAAAATTCAAGAGAATCTCTAAGACTATTAAACTAGTATATATAAAAATTAATTATGTTTTTATATACTAGACACAAGTAGAAAATTAAGTAAAAATAATATCATTTACCATAGCATCAGAAAGTATCATATACTAGGAATAAATATTAAGAAGAACGTGCAAAATCTCTATAGTGAACACTAGAAAAATCACTGAGAAATTAAAGAAAATCTAAATAAAAGGCAAGGTCTGCCATGTTCATGTATTAGAATCCTTAATATTGTTCAGATTTCAATTCTCTCAAATTGAAATATTGTTTCAATGCAATCCCAATCAAACCCCCACCAAGTTATTTTTGGTGGAATTGATGAACTAGTGATAAATTTATGTGGAAATGCAAAGAACCTATAATAGCTAAGGTAATATTGGAGAAACAGCAGCAAATTATCAGATTTCAAGACTTAGTATAAAGTTACAGCAAGTAAGACATTGTGGTATTAGCATAAATGTAGGTAAACAGACTAATAGAATATAATAGAGAATTCAGAAATAGAACACATATATAGACACCTGAAAAACAATAAAAGTTGCCCTGCAATTCAGTAAGGGAAAAGATAGTCTTCAATAAATGGTGCTGGGTCTATGGTGCTCAAATGGTGGTAGTGTTCACCAGGGTTTCGGGGGTGGGGCAAGACCCACATCATAGGGATGCATTGTGGGGGGGAAGGGCATACCTCTAACCCTTCTTAGGGAGAGACAAAGTTATACAATGTATCCAAAATGTAAAAAAAAAAAATCTTTTGTCAGATGGAGGGCATGCAGGAGAGGGGAGGAAGTGTAGAGTTACATAATGTGTGCCGTGCGCCACCTGGGGACTGGACTCGCTTGAAGCTCTGGCATGTGGGGGGGAGGGGTGGTAGGGGCAATGTATGTAACCCTAACAATATTTGTACCCCCATTATATGATGAAATAAAAGGAAAAAAATTATTAATTATAAATAAATAAATAAATAAATGGTGCTGGGTCAATTGAATAGCCACATGAAAAAAATATAATCTTGACCACTATCTCACACCATACAAAAAAATTAATTTAAGATGAATCATAGAGCTAAATGCAAAAGCTAACGCAATTAAGATTCTAACAGAAAATGTAAAAGTATAACTTCATAACCTTTGGATAGGCAAAAATTTCTTCAATGCACTCAAAAGCACTAACTATAAAGAAAAGACTGATAAATTGACTTTCATTAAAATAAAAAAATTGTTTATAAAAAGGCACCATAAAGAGAGTGAAAAGGTAACCCACAGGCTGGGAGAAGATATTTGCAATACTCGTAACCAATCAAAAACAATAAGAAACTTCCTATAAATCAGTTAGTAAATAATTATTTAACAATTATTATATTATAATTAATTACAATTAGTATTTTTAATTTAAGAAATTATAAAACAGGCAAAAGACTTGAACAGACATTTCATAAAAGTCCAATGACCAGTACACATATAAAAAGAGTTTAACATCAGTAGTTATCTAAGAAGTCCAATTAAAACCATAAGATACTACTACATACCTCTCAGATTAGATAAAACTAAAAAGGCCAAGAATAACAATGGAAAAATGGAACTCTTAATTGCTAATAGTAGTATAATTGGTACATTTCAAAAAACTTTTGGAATTAACTACTAAAGCTAAAATGTAAATATGATATAATAGTAACATTCATCGGGTGTCGGGTGGGTGGGAGGGTGGAGGAGGGGATGGGTATATTCACAACTAATGGGTGTGGTGTGCACCATCTGGGGAATGGACACACTTGAAGCTCTGACTTGGGTGGGGCAAAGGCAATATACGTAACCTAAACATTTGTATCCCTGTAATATGCTGAAATAAAAAAAAATCTAAAAAATAAACAAAATGTAAATATTCAGCAATTCCATTCCTTGGTATATTCTATTAGAAATAAGTGCTTATGTTCACCAAAAGACAAGCATAATAATGTTTATAGAAACTTTATTCACAATGGCTTCAAAGTGAAAACAACTTAAATGTCCATCAATGGGAGAAAGAATAAAAAAAATTGTGGAATATTTGTATAATGGTATACTGCCAAACAATAAAAATGAAATACTAATCTATACAACAACATGGATGAATCTTCCACATATAATGTTAAACAAAAGATGTAGACACAAAAGAGGTTATACTGTAAAATTTCTTTTATATGAAGTTCAAAAGAGGCAAAACTAATTTACAGTGATAAAAGTTCGAATGATACCTTGGCGGGGGGCGGGGGTTACTAAGAAAGGACATACAGAAGTTTTCCAGGGTGCTGGAAATGTTCTATATTTTGATACAGGTCGTATTTGCATAAGTTTATACATATATAAAAATTCATCAAGCTGTAAACTTCTCGTGCATTTTAAATTATTATCTAAAAATCACACTTGGATAAAGAAGCAGTACCTTAGAGTTTCAGTATTTCTCAAACCAGATGATTGAAAGCAGAGTCTTCAATTTTGGAAGCTTCCTTTTCTGGCCCAAGGCTACTTACCTTCGATGATTTGGTCAACATATTTAAAGGCTTGCTCCACATTTCCTTGCTCGATTTTTTTCTCAACAGACAGAAAAGAACTGTGTTCTATGGCTTGCTGCAATGAAAAAACAAACCAACCAAAATATTTTTTTTGGCATTCTAATAAGCCATTTGTTCCCCATCAAAATTCCATTCTCCCTCTTAAGCAGATCTTTACACACCAAGATACTCAGAGCCAGAGAGCATGAAGAGTTAGCAGAGAGTGGATGCAGTGGATTACAGGTGTTGGTAACTCACTAATTTTGTTCAGTGCTTTGGGAAAGCATTGAGGGGCATACAAGGGTATATAGACATGGTCCCACCTCTAGATCACTGAGTGACGATCTGAGGTAGTTTGGTATTTAGGTGCCAACTCCAGGGTACACAACAAAGTAAAGAGAGGTCAAGAAGGAATGGGCTGGTGGGGTCTGGAGTGTGCAGAAATGGCCTCGTTGCGGTGACCTCAGTTGGAACCTGCATCATTTCAGTCAATGACACATTATAAAACAATAGTTTGAGGTTGGAACCAAGCTGAGAGGCCAAAAGGAGGACAAGGCCAGAGGCTAGGGTGTAAGTTTTCTATCAAGAAACAGCAGAAGATGAGTTTGGAAAGGTGGATGGAGGCTAGACTATGCACTGAGGAGTTTGAACCTTATCTAAGGGGCACTGTTGAGTAGGAACAGTGATCTGAGGAACTTAGGGGCTTAGAAAAGTAAACGTGGTAGATAGATGGGCTGAAACGGAAGTCAAGAGCCTCTTTGAGTGGTTATTGTAGTAAACTTGACAAGAAGGTGGTGAGAACTGGGCTGGAGGGTGGAGTGAAAATGAGTGGAAAGAAAGGGGCAGACTTAAGGGGCATTTAAAGGCTAACAGGGAAAGACGTGAACTTGGCAACTGTTGGGAAGAACAGGGGGGACTCAAAGAGGGTGCTCAAGACTGCATCCTACTTGGGGGGGGTTCATACCGCTTATGCATCCATCTACCCACCCATCCCTCCATCCCTCCGTCTTCCAACACCTGTTATTGAGAGTCAACTGTAGGTTCAGAGCTTCACTAGGCATTGGGGATGTAAAGCATAACACAGCATGTCCTTGCCCTCGCTCATAACAACAGCTAAAACAAAACGGCAGCTAACGCTTATTGAATGCATTTCCTGTTCTAGGTGCTGTTCTCAGCATTTTACTTGGATTCTCTCATTTAAACCTCACAATGACCTTTTGGTGTAGGTGCTTTTATGGTTCCCATTTATTCTACAGATGAGGAAACTGAGGTGTGAGGAGTTTAAGTAATTTGCCAAAGCTTTCCTTGCTATTAAGAGGCTATTAAAGGGCAGAGTCAGATTGTGAATCCAAGTAGTCTGGAGTCTGCACGTAAGCAGTAAGTGGGCAGGGAGACAGATGACCTGATACAGTAAATGTTACAACTTTTATGAGTTCCACAGTGCTCTAGATTTTCTCACTGACTAGTTTCGTATGTGAGGTCAGAAGGAGATTTCTCTGGTGTTGCTTATCTGTATTTTTAGGCCATGCCCTGGCAAGACACCACGAGGGACGTGGGCACAGGATGCTGCATTTCCACGGGTCCCTGCAGAAGCACTGCTGGGAAGGAGGGGTCTGGCAGGAAAGGTCTCAGTGCTCCATGCTGAGGTGCAGATTGCTGGAGCCTTCACTCTAGAACTACAGACAACACTGAGCAGAGCACAGATGGAGCCCAACTTATGCTATTTTACGACTCTCTGGGTTGAACTCTGCCCAAAGTACACTGCTCTAATCATTCTAGAAGACACAAAGTGATCCGACTACCTCTATTGTGATAATCTTTGGTTCTATGTCTTCATAAGTGATCTTCACTTTTTTGGCTGCTTCTTTTGCATGAACATAGGTGTCAGCTGCCACAGTGCAGACGATCTGACCCACGCAAATTACCTGCGGAAAAGTCACGTGTTGTAATTAGCTAATACTTAGACTCATTACAAAGGAATTACTGTTCCCACATTCTTACATTTACCCACTGGGTTTTTGTGACCCAGAGAAAGATTGTTTTCTACCTATGAGAATAAACTCAAAACAGTGGCTTGAGTGGGATTTAGGGGGCACAAAAAGTTGGACACAGAACTCAATTATCTGGTTTTAAATATCTGCCTTCTGGCTGTCTTTAGCCGCATTCCTCACCGTAATCACAGCATACACAGTGATCCAGTTATCCTGACATTTTGCTGGTTCTTTCAATGTGCTATGCTTTATTTTGCTCCCATGACTTCCGTGACCTTTTAGAAGCCTTCCCTGAGATGACTTATGGCTTTTATCAGAATGTCAAAGGGGTCCATGATTCAAAAGAGAAGTTGCAAATCACTGAGATGGAGTCATTGATTCTCAGTAAGTCTTTGTGAATGAACACTAATCCAAGGATGTTATAGGCATAACCGATAGTCATTTTGGCATTTCCAGCAAAGGATTAAGATGACAAGCCACACACAATTCACACACCTCATTCTGTGCATAGAGAATCTCTCCTTGATGATTATTATCTCCCGGAACATCCTCTGCTGTTATCACATCAACCACACCTGGAAGTGCCAGGGCTTCTGAAATATCAATTGATCTAGGAGAGAAAATTCGAAGGTAGATATTAAAGTTCAATGTATGATATAAATGATTCCTCAAACACAGGGAAAAACCACAATGGATCTCATAACTAAATTATGAAGCAATATTCTATGTTGAAAAATACCAGTACTTGGCAGGTGTTCTAACTCTTGGTTATAGATTCTTTCATAACTATGCTTAAAAAATGACTGATTCCCATTCAGAAGAGAAAAATGAATATTCTTAATTGACTTAGATATGTAACAAGCTCTCAGTTTGAATATGAAAGTGTGAATGCATTTCAGTAATATATAGAAACATATTTTATTTCCTTACATGATCTTTGCATGAGCTCTGGTACTGGTGACTACAGCCAGGGAGAGTTCTTGATCAATGGGAGGCATGTCATCAATAAACACAGCTTCTCCTGTGGCATGCTTGATGGCTGACTGGTGCATCACTGGGTGTCCAACTGGATCTTGAGGGGGTTGGTAGGGATCCACACACTGTTAAGGAACAAAGTGAACAAGTTATTTTACCACCAGAAATTCTCATGACCTGAAAATTGGGTTTGATATATCTGGCTTCCTCCCAAGTCAAAAAACCAAACCAAACGAAAACAACAACAAAAAACTATAGGCAACTAGGTGTCTATATCCATGAGCCAAGGTTAACAACTATCCATTGAGTACTATGGTAAGGGATATATTCTGATTACAATCTCCCCATCCCCCACCCCCAAAAGAAGACATCCTAAGAGATTCAGGTAGTTGTCATAAAACAGGGAAGGCTTCTAGAGACAGTAAATGAGTCAGGTTTTAATGGAAGGACAAACATTGGCCAAAAAGGGAGGAAATTTTAGGTAACACAACTGAAAATAGTGGAGAAGAATGATTCAGAATCTAATTGTTGTGTAGCCTTGAGTAACAGCACAGAAACTAAACCAAACAAATCATGTATGGACAGCAACAGGCAATATCAGCTGGCTTTAAGTAGACGCTACCTTTATGAGTAATAAAACATAGAGTTATTGAAAAGAGGGAGGTGTATGCATAATGTGTACATCTGAATGCATAAACAGATTAAAACACAGAAACCCCTATCCACCAACCTGGAACATTTGGAGTCCTTGGGGTGTTTCTATGGGGAAATCTTCTAGAGCACTCATGAAATTTTCTGGGATATCAGGAAACTTCTGGGGATCCTGAAACGAAGATTACTTCACATATAAGTTTACAATCTAAGCGAGTACCTTGGAAAGACACATATAGAAATAAAGTTATCCAATCTATTTTCCCAGGTCTTAGATGCTGATTCTGCTGGGAGAAAGCCTGGAGCCTTGCATTCCCTAGGCTAGTAACTGTTGTTTGTAGAATAACTACATCGATTTATGTGCCCAGAAAAGTGAATGTTATTTCCAGGAGGTGAAGACTTCTTTTCATGACAAGGTCTCCTTTTGAATGAATGGAAATATGTGCCCTTCTACACGGAGGCTGTGCTTCCAAATCGGCGCCCATGTTGTGGGCATGCATCCGAAAGGAGCAATTGAGAGAGTAGGCAAAGATTAATCTACAAAGATGTTCAATTGCAGATTATTTATCATAGTGAAGAAACTAGAATTAAACTACATATCCAATGACAGGGAAATTGCTAGACAAATTAGGGCATTAATACATCCAGATAGATATGATATTCTGCAGTCATGAAAAATGCTTTTGTAGAAATGTATTTATTGACATTGGGAAATGTTCATGAAATACAGTTAAAAGGAATTATAAAAATTTACATATAGTAGGATTCCATTTTTTGTAAAAAAAGAATAGAAAAATATAAAATTATATATTCTAAAATTTTAATGTGGTTGTGGTAAGATTATTGGATTACAGTTGATTTTTAAAATTTTTGCTTCTCTGATTTTGAATTCTTCTATAATGATAGAATATGTAATAAATAGAATGCAATATATAAGACAATATATAATAATGTGTAATATATGAAATAAAAACATATTTGAAAGTATATATAATAATCTATTAAATATATACTGATTATATATCTATATACTGAATATATTATATAATATATAATAGAGTATATAATGTATAATCAAATATAACAAAAATAATAATAATAATAATAAATGTTAATAAAATAAAAAAAGACTAGCTGAACAGAGCAAGGCTGTCAATCATAAAAGAAATGCTGGTATAGTCATTTGTCTGCCATTTTGGGATCACCTTGTGGTTTATCAAGGGGACATTCACAATCATGAGTCATATTCTGAGAAAAACGGCTTATTTTAAACTAGGCTAGGTAAGAAAAAAATAGTGAACACAAAACTAGAAACAATTTAAATGTCTAAAAATCAGGAATGGATCAAATCATAGTACATCTATCCATAAACATGCCATGCAATCATTATGTCTTAATGTTATTACTGAAAAATATTCAATGGCACTGAAAGATGTTTTTGTTACTAAGTGAAATAAATAAGCTACGCCAAACAGTTATACATATACTTACATGTCCATAATGAAGGGTTTGGAAGGATACACACCCAAATATTCATAGTAGTTATCTATGGGTGATGGAAATACAAAAGATTTTTCTCCTCTTTTTTGCCTTATTCACATTTTCAAAATATTAAAGTATTATTTTAATAAGAAAATTTTCTTTGGTAAATTAAAAGATTTTAAAGTTTGCTTACAGAAGGCTTTTCAATGCTGTAGGTCAGCCTGGTATGCATATTAGCCTTTGTCATGAGGATTAGAGGGCAAATGGAGTAACAACGCTGTCCCCTTCTCAGCCCAGGTGTGAAAGGGGGGAGAGGGTGGTACAGCAACAAAGCAGGCCCAGGAGGAAGAGTTGGAGGCCGGCAGCCCTTCCCTGAGGGCCCCACCCAAGTATCCTCAATGCACTATCAAAGCCAGGCAGGGGAAGTCTTTTATGTACCGACTCATGCCCGGAATGTCAAGGCACCAAGATTAACAGAGAAGCCATTTACCATTTTATTCAGTCCTTGCCTCACTTTGAGGTAGAATTTGAAGAGTAAGCTGATGATGAGGGTTCGCTTGTATTCCACCATGCCTCCCTTAGCTGCTGGCGGGATGTAAATCTCATCCAGGACCCAGCGGCAGGCGTCACTCAGCATTTGGTCATCCCATCGCCTAGCAGGAAAGAACGTAAACGTTTCGCAAAAGAGGCAAAGACAGACACCAAACTGATACGGCAAGGAAAGGTGGAGAGCAGTCTGTGTACACCTATGAAGTCTAGACAAAGTATCCTCCAAAAATTTCTTTAGTTTTCTGTTAGGTCCAGAGCCTAGAGGGAGACACACAAAGCCTCATGTGCAGCAAAACGCTGTGTATTTTGAGCATCTGGGTGCAGATGGGTGGAGGCCGAAAGACACCATGAGGGTGGGGAGAGTCTTGGGTTTTATAGAGGGTTTTTCTGAGGGTAGTGAACAACTGGGCCAGAACAGTCTCTATAATCAACCAATTTCTGGGACCCCTGCCTCGGTCTCATCCTGCAGAGATGAGGAAGTGGGTAGCTTCATCCTTATCAGGGAGGGTAGGAATGCTGGCACTCAGCAACTGTCTGTCGTCAGAGTTAGATTTACAACCTCGGACTCTCCGGACTCCTGCGGCTATTGTTTCACAAGCCTAAGTTTTCCGTTAGCTGCATTCCGTCCTATACATACTTTTTGTGTTCCCACCCAGAACAAACCTAACACTTTCTTTTGTATCTGATGCACTGGTTCCTGGATTTTCCCTACCAAGTCTTCCTTTATTATTATTTTTAAGTTCATGGGTTGGGAATGTTGATTTACCTCAAATAGGTTGGGTAAAAAACAAAACAAAACAAAACAAAACCCCCAAAAAAACCTACAACCAAAGCTTCCTGGATCTGGGACTTTTTCTATCTTGCTCGGTGCAGTATCTCCAGCAACTAGACCGGTGCCTGGCACACACACTTTGCTGAATGAATATTTGGTAAATAACTGAAGTATCAAAGATACTTGTAAAGTATTTCCCAAATGAAAGTTTCTACATAACTGTTTTGGAAGCATAGAGTTATTTTCGTATCTGAGAGGAAACTCAAGTTAAGTTTTAATCATTGACAATCATGTACGGGTGGATAAAAGTATTGTAAAAGCACTAGTTGGAAGAATTTTAAAAACTTACTTTTCAAGTGCTAGAAACAGTGACAGTGACAGAAGGCAGCCCATTTAAGCTTTTTGAATATTTCATCTTCTTTATGTGGTTTAAGGACATTTTTAGATGTCTTAGGACACAGTATTGGGGACATTTACTTATTATGCAAGTTAATTAAAAGTGAAAATTTAAAGATAATATGTACTCAAACCATGTAATTTGTGTGTTAATCTTATTATAGAAACCTGCAATAAAAGAATCACTGCTTGAAGGGGTTGGCTTTTGGGTGGCTTTGCACTTTCTTTATATTTTTCTGCAGAGCTTAAATTTCCTAGGTGATCATATATACTTTTTTATAATCAGAAAAAAATCCCCCAAGTGCTATTTTCATTAAAAAATTAACACTAGAAAGGCCTGAGTTTCATGTCCCGGATGTGCTATGACATACCTCCCAATGAGCTGCTTGCAGCTCTGGCTTGCAGAGACAACGGTGGGGCCAACGCTCCCGTAGAACATTTGAAGTTCTTTGATAATGTTTGTGCCATCTTCAAACTTCACGCTCATCCCAGCATTGACAATGGCAAAGGCATTCTCCTGACGTTGGGCCAGCCGGAGTCCTGACACAAAGTGCCACTGGGGATAGAAAATCCCTCAGAACATTTAGTACTTATCTCCACCGTCTGCCGGACAGCAACACTTTGATGATTATTTATAATGAAAAGGATCCGTCAATGATACAAGTGATCACACAGGCACTGTTACTGCCCATGGTGTTGCCTGTATGTGAGCGCTCTCCTACGTGCTTCGGATGTACTAATACTCAGTC
>VBSM01001562.1:41622560-41644495 GCA_008086735.1 Cheirogaleus medius | reverse complement strand
AGACAGAATGCCTCTCAGACTGAACTACCACAGCATCACTTTTATGTCTTTGGTGTTCTATGTACATTTCATTGAATAAAGCGTTATATTACTAAAAAAAAGAAAAAGTTTGAAAACCACTGGATCAAATGGTCTCCAAGGTTCTTTCAAGGTCCAAACATGTCATTGTAGGTTGACTCTCATTATTAGTGTGGAACATTACAGCCATGGGGTGGGAAAGCCTCCCTGTGTGGCCAGCATCTTGGTGGATGTGGGGGAGGGATGTCAGGATAAAACATTTTTGATATAGAATTAAAACTGGTGGGCAAGTGTGGTGGCTCATGCCTGTAACCCTAGCAATCTGGAAGGCCAAGGTGGGAGGATTGCTTGAGGTCAAGAGTTCGAGACCAGCCTGAGCAAGAGTGAGACACCATCTCTACAAAAAATAGAAAAATTAGCCGGGTGTGGTAGACTTTAGATTTACTCAATCTTGCCTAAGATGCATATTTCTCCGAAACCAAAAATTCAACTCATATGAAAGGTTCTACTTTCGCAGGGCTGAGGTACCTGCAAAAATACCTCAGGTACCTGAGGTACCAGGCCTAGGTACAAAGATAGGGCCCAGGATACTTTTAGGGGCCCATGGAAATGTCTTACTTTTAATCTTTTAAAGTCAAAAGAAAACAATGAATATAGTAATGTATATAGAACACTGATTGCAGCCAGGCTTATATTCATCTGTATACCATCACACTCATGTATATTAACAGATAATTTTTTATGGAGGAAGGGACCCACAGAGGCAAAATTGCCTAGAGCCCATAGATGTCATAATGTGGCCCTGATGCGAAAGCAAATCAAATGGTCACCTGGGAATTTGCCCCTCCCTGTGCAGCAGCCGAAAGAGTCTCCCTAAAGCAGTTGGTTCAAAATGGAGAGGACACCACTGCCCCTGGAAGCCTGTCTGTGGGCTTGCTACACAGGGCCGGGTGCGGGGTGCTTCCCTGGGGAGCCCTCACCTGAGTCGAGTAGGGAAAAGAAACAGACAGCACGATCTCTTCCGATTTCAGGTTGGCCTCAGGTGATCTCTCAAGGAAAGGGCCATTTAAAGGAATCTGCCGTTGTCCGCCTGTTAGAGAAATGATCTTGATTAGGATCAGTTTATCAGATTGGAGAATACACAGCCAGTGACATGATGTACAATGTATGTATGTTATGTTTACATTACCTCACACCTAAGGGTGAAGCTGTTCTCAATCTAGGGGCACAGGTGGGCTCCCTGATAGTCACATGTCACTTAATGACAGGGATAGATTCTGAGAAATGCATCCTTAGGTGCTTTTGTTGTTGTGTGCACATCAGAGTGTCCTTACACAAACCCGGGTGGCATAGCCTACTGCACACCTAGGCTGTGTGGTACAGCCTGTTGCTCCCAGGCTACACACCTGTACAGCGTGTTACTGTACCGAATGCTGTAGGCAACTGCAGCACGGCCACACGTATTTGTGTATTTGGACATAGCTAAGCATAGAAAAGGTACAGTAAAAATACGATATTATGATCTTATGGGACTACCATTGTACACGTGGTCTGTTGACTGAAATATCATGTGGCACATGGCTGTGTGTGTATATATATATATATATATATTTATTTCCCCCTACTTTTCCTTATAGTTTACCATACTCTCTTATTTGAGCCACAATATTTTTAATGTCATTTTAACCAAGGAGAAAATATCTTACATCAACAGCCCCATGAATAATATGCATTTGTTTTTATTTCTCCAAGTTTAAATCATTTTCCCTCCTCAAAGCTCATGATGTTTTTGAATAAAGAGAAAAGGAATAATGTGCCCCACAAACTTGATTGTGTTTAAAATGAAAAGTCCTGTAAGAAAACTGCCCTCCTTATGAAAGAAACTCTGCAATGAAATATGCCATCAACCTTCAAAACCACAGAGATAGCTCTCATTACTTTCTTCTTCAACTACTTTCATATCACAATTTGCTCATAAATGTGGCCAAATAGTTAAGAAAAATTGTCAAGTGCAGTAAAGTATGTGACCTAGGAGATGCAGACCATCTGGAGAGCAGGAGAACTGAGAACAGCTTTGCCCGTGGGTGTGCGGTAACGTGCATGTAACCTCTGAGTCTAAATCAGATACACCGGGTCCCTAGTTTATGACATGAGCTACATCACTCACAGTGATAAGTACAAAACGAAATGCCTAAAGCTTGGCTCCAGATTCTTACCTTTAGATATCAGATTGATGGTGGCGTTTCCTGCTGCTAAAATAGGGTTTAGGTCAGAATAATTAGGCCGGCTCACCACATGTCCTCCTAAAGTCTAAATAAGAAAAGATGACATTTTAAAAGCTCCACTTAGTTACTTGACAAATAAGAGGTTATGTACACACTGGCCACATGTGGCCTTCTGGATCCTTGAGTGAGGCCTTTTGACTGAATCCAAATTTTATAGCACAATTCCTTTTAATAAAGGGATTTGTTCTGTGAAGTTTGGATTCGGTAGAGGGGCCCCACTTGGGCATCTGGAGGCCACATGTGGCCTTGAGGCGGCAGGTTCCCATCCGTTATGAGACAGGATGTTGTGCAAGATTCCCACTCCTGATCCCATCAAAACTTATAGCTTGAAAACATATTCCTCCTCCATGTGCAACAAGGAGGAAAAGTTTCCTTGAGAACTGACCCTAGTACGTGATTGCCTTTGTTTAGACGCACTTCTCGATAGGCATGTTTACCTACGAAGACAGACAAAAAGGGAAATGAACGGGAATTAGGGGTTGGTGCTGGCAGGTTACGGAGAAGGGTGGGTATGGCCAAAGGGAAGGAAGAGTGTCCAGCACCATGGGGGAGGGTGGAGAGACCCCACCTGAGTGCCGCAGCTGTTTCCTCAGGCCTTCAGGAAAGGCTGCTCCATGCGTTGGCCTGGAAGAGGGAGTGGGGGCCTCGGGAGGACGTAAGGGACAAGTGATGTGGAGAGGAGCGGCATGGAAGATGCAGAAGGTGAAAATACATAGTGGGTTTTGAGAGTCAGCAGCAGGGCCAGGGACAATCAATTGGGAGAAATGATGCATCCCCTGGGCCCTTAAATTCTGCTGAACTGCCCAGCATGTGTGGAATGAGGAGTGGTTCAAATCAATTGTTCTTAAATCTTAAATAATAAGGAAACCCCAATAAGCTAGACAACTGAGGGCATCCAAGGATGGGCATGTGCGATACACATGTCTACAATTTGACCTTGATGCAAAGTTCTAAGAGGAGAATCAGCCATAAAAGAGTATTGTGGAAATGCAGGCTTTTGTTTATTATTCTGTAGATAATGTTTCGCAGACTGTTAGAGCTGGACAGGACCTTAGAGACAGTCCATTGGGTTGAATTTTATTTTTTGGGTGTGTTTTTTTCCCCAGAGTTTTTACTTTTATTTTTAAAATTTTAAATTGACAAATAATTGTATATATTTGTGGTGTATGATGTGATGTTATTATACATGCGTATATTATAGAATGATTAAATGAAGCCAATTAACATATCCAACACCTCACATATTTATCATTTGTTTTGTGGTGAGAACATTTAAAATCTACTCTTTCAGCAATTTTGAAATATACAGCACATTATTACCGACTGTGGTCACCACGTTGTGCAATAGATCACTAAAGCTTATTCCTCTTGTCCAACTACAACTTTGTACCCTTTGACTAACGTCTCCCCTGACCCTGAATCTTAATTTTTAAAATGAAGAAACAATGGCTTAAAGGGGTCCAAGTGGCTTGCCAGGATCTTCTGACTCCAGTACCATAATCTTAGTGTCCCATGTACCACTCACCTTGGACACGCACATAGACATACAACAGGAAACATCTCACCTTGGACACACATCTATCTACACACAACGTGTTATCTCTCACTTTGGGCACACACACACTCACACTCATATTGTATAGACATGTTCAACATTGACTTTGGATTCCTCTTCAGAGTAATGCTTGTGAAACTGAACAGAACCGTGTGACTGCCTGTAACCGTGACTTATTTTACAAAACAATCGAGAACATACGGCCATATTCCTAATCTGGGCTCCTGCAAGTGTCCTCAGGTGCTTCAGGAGAGCGCGACAGGTCTTAGTCTTCTCCTTCGGTTGCTCCGAAACGATAAAGCGTAAGGCATCGCTCAGCTGGGCCAGGCTGTATCCCGCACCTATTGTCACCCCTGAAAATAGAGTAGTGGACTATGAACCTACAGGGAACTGGAACAAGATAGGGTTGCATGGAAACTGTCTTTTAAATATATCTTCTCTTTTCATATTTACTTAGAACGACAAAACCCAAAGATAATTAAAGGTATTTCTGGCAATTTATTTTATTGCCAAATCCCTTTTGTCAGTCATGTAGATAGTCATACATGCCATACATTTTATCATGTATCAACCACAGATGTCTGGTGCTCATTACTTCATTTATTCCCAGTTCAGTTTTCCTGAATAAATTGATCCAATATCAAAATTCCAGCCGTGGTCTTATAATATTTTTTAAAGATCATTAAACCTAAGTGGAAATTGACTTGTAAAATGTGTATTGCATATGCATATCTGCCTTTCTTTCCCAGCCATTTCTTCCTTTTGCTCTCTTATCAAAAAGTAAGAACAGACACCTGCCTGTGTCTCGGGTCAGTTTCATTTGCAGGTGTTCTTACCAGCTATGATTTCAGTAGTAACTTCATCTACCTCATGCATTCTCACTGGAGGCAATACTGTCTCCAAGGGAGTGGGAAAAAATCTTACTCTTTATATATATACATGTATATATGTGTATATATATAGCACCAAACACATACTCTGTACATAAACAGATACACAGTTAATCCGTTGTATTAAAACTTCAGGGAGAGATGATTAGGGAAACCATGTCTATTGCTCCTTAGAGGGGCAGTAATGAAGAAAAGAGTGAGAAACACTGATCTGGTTCTGCAGGCTCCACCCACCCCTGTCCCTCTACCCTCATCACACCCTAACTGAATGCCCCACACACCACCCTGCCAGCCCTCTCCTGTACCTGGCTGACCTCCCCTTGCTCCATCTTTTCCTGGCAATCTGTTGATGTAAATTTTCCAATGGGAAAAAAAAAATGAACGAGCAGGCTGACTTAAGCCATTTATTGGCTTAAGGTTGGCAGGTCAAAGAGGTTAGCAATCAATTATCCACTTGATTTCTGTTTGCTCACTGGGAGAACCCTATTTTATAGGAGTTTAGGTCTGTGATCCATTCAAAGGCTTAGTGTGGGTAGTGGCTGGTGAGATAAGCCTTATTCAGTGCACTATATGGAAGGAGGAAGGAGACCTAGGGCCTAGTCCTGACTTAGCCGACAGCTGCATGGTCTTGGGGAAGTTGCCTAAGCCCTTTGACTCTGCGTGTCCTGTAGGATAAGAGAGATACCAAGGTTACTAGCTAAGTCTACCCCCCAGGGTTGTTTTGAAGATCACAAGATAAGAGATGTGAAAGCACATGGTAAATTGTGAAAAGAGTGTAAAATTAAGATTGTTGTTCACAGCTACACTTCAAGTCTTGTGGTCCAGACTGTGTGTGTGTGTGTGTGTGTGTGTGTCACTGTCTGTGGGTATGGCATTAGCCTCAAGCAGATATGTGAATGAAGGAGTAACGAACGTGTGGCAAGAAGCTTTCCTACTGACCAGCAAATGTCTTACGTGTTCCTTTTTGGTCAATCCCTCCATCCCTGGCTGACCTATGTGGCATCTTCCCACCCTTGTGGCTCCTATGGCAATGTAGTACTCAATGACACAGCTGAGGGGTCGGTTTGAAAAAGTGCAGAGAGGACACATAGTAGGTGCTCAATAAATGGCTTTGAATGAATAAATGAATAACAAAGTCAGATAGTCTATGAAGTACTCAAATTCACCCAGTGTAGGTGGTCGATTACTAATGGCCCACCAACATGCAGTGGCTACATCTTATTTGAACAAGAAGGTGCTTACCAGTATCTGTGGTGTTCACAAAATGTAGTTCTGGAAGCCCAAGTGGAGATAGGAAAACTGGATGGAATTCATTTTTGAATTTAATGCTGGGTCCTACAGGGGAAAAGCATTTAAACTATAAGAAAAATTAGAACAGAAAGACAATGGATGCTAATAAATGTTGCTTACTAATAAGCTAGAGTGAAAACCGTGACTTAAATGATTCATTTGCTAAAGAAAACAATAAAGCATTCCGAAGGACAGTAGGCACGATTAATAAAAATGAATTGCATTTATGAAGAGTTTGAAAAGAGACACATGCGTTTAGGTTACCTAGTCTAGACTAAAGAACACATGTGGCAACTACCTACCCACTGCAGTGTTCCCCATGACAAGTGGGGCTTTGGGGAAATTGGCTCTCAGCTCCAGAAGGTCATTCAGGGTCACAGGGGCGATCCAGGTAGTCCTCTGCCCTTGGAATGTCAGCCTTCTCTTGTTTGGATCTTCTGCCATTCTCTGCAGAGAAACAAAGCCAACACGCTTTCCAGCAAGGCTCTTGAACAACACGCCATGAGTATATCCACTGCTGTGGTGTCCACTTGGCCTGCTGGTCACTTCAGCTTTCTGAGGACACTCAACTTTTAGGGACCGGGAAACGGTGGTCTGTTTCAGACCACCCAGATTGATAAGATCCATGTGGGCACCACTGAGTAAACATCAAGATAGGTGTCCATTCACAACTGGACATAGAGTAAAAGCTGATTGCGTTTGTGAAGTGAGTGTGCGAAGAGGGAGCAGCTTGGTTTAATGAATGGTTTAATGTCAGCCTGGAATTACAGTTACTAGTTCTGCCCTAGCAGTGACTCGGAGGAGACTCAGCTTAGAGATTAGTGTTTTTTATAGGACAACAATTGCATATAGGCAAAATTATCCTTGAAAAAAATCCCTTAAGTCATTCACCAGGTGTAGTGTAAATTGATTTTTTTACAACTCTGTAGATATATACACATACCTATACATATAGATATATTCCTACATCTATACATAGCTATAACTACAGATATAATTTTTAAATAGCAGATTCATACTTGGAGCGTCCAAATTCTCACACTCAGTGGGGTACATGGGGACTGACTCCCTCTAAGAAACCAGGAGAATCATCTCTCTCACCTCATGCCCTCTGCAGGGCATGGCGGTGGAATGGCACGGTGGGCACACACACTGTTTATATTATTCTCTCCCCCTCTTTCTCTCACACTGAGCTGAAATTACAGAGGCTAATGATAAGAATAGTGCAATTCCATTATTCTAAGTTTCATTTGATTCTTACTTTACCAGTTTTACAAGATGCCTTTAAAACATCTCACAGTGTCGCTGTGTGGCCTTGGGCAAGTCACCGACACTCTGATCTCAGCATCTTCAGCTGAGGCGGTTGAATGACAGCATCTCTGAAGTCCTGGCCTCCCTGCTCTTTGACGCTGTCTGCTTTGACTATTTATAGTACAGCTGAACAGGTCCTTAAACATAGGCTATTGCCCCATGATTGTGCTGGACACATTTCCAACTTTTAATGTCTAAAACTAGGCAATTCCATAGTGTAATACAAAAGGCATGTACCACACCCTGTTATGAGAAAACAAAAGTGAAGTTTCTTACTATCAGCTCAGGAGGGAATATAGGCTCCTGGGACGGATCGAAGGGCTGGAATTCATCTTCATTGTACAGTTTGGTACAGATCTCAACAAAACAAAACACAGACAGAACTTCAGAGGTACTGAGAAAGGTACAGAAATTAAGTGTGAGACTCCAGAGTCAGGGCCTCTACCTCTGAAACCCCACACAGAATGCAGAGGCACAGGGCACCCCAGAATGGGATTCTTCCCACCCTCCAGGACCATGGCATGGTTTCCCCGGCAGATTTTCTGGACTCTGGTTTTCTTGCTTTGGCATCAGAAACTGGGTTTTAAACTTCTGTGCTGGCTCTCAGATATTATTTGCAGATTTTTTTTTTTTTTGCCGTGAACATGAAGGTGCACCACTGCTTAGTCCCTCAGAGAGCTTGTGGGGTGGGGGAGAGTTGGTGACACCAGATGAAGGCACAGGAAGTTGTACCAAAGGAAAACAGCCTTCTCTGGTGATCAGCTCTGTGAATGGCACAGGCTGGCTGATTTTTGGAGCTCTTTAAGGCTGTTTGTGCCTGGTATTCACTTATTTTACACTTCACTCACAGAATAGACACCTGGAATAAATTTGGATCTATATGGGTCTTTTCAGTCAATCCCAACTAAAGTGGAAAAACCGGATACTTACCTTTTCCTGTCTATTTGCAAAAGACCTCTCTTCTGGATCCAGGCAACATTTTCCTGACCCCTTCATTTGGCAAACAGTCGATTCCTTAGGAAGTAATGCAGCTTAAATCAAATTCTTAATTCTCTAAACACTTACCAGGGTACCTGGCAGGGTGAGTAACAAGCTACTCTGTCACTGAGCAATTATAGAAAATCACAGGGACTGTACAACCACACTCATGACAGAGACTTGCAGACATGTCACTCAAGTCCCAGGAGAGGACAAAGGAGGGAGACGGGGGAGAGCTCGGCCAGCCAAGGCCTCCTACTGGAAGTGAGATAAATGAGAGGAGTTGTAATGTGGTGATTTAAAGAACCCAAACAGATTGCTCTTATATCTTAACTGTGTTATAGCACGTATCTTGAATCAAGTCCTGGGAAGACAAACTGCCTGTAAGACTTTCTATACACAAATATAAATAAACTGAAAACCTGAGTTTATCTGGATGTTATTCTGAACTATTTGGATGATTCAAGCCCAAACCATTTAACCTCAATTTTCAGGACATTTCATCAAGACCCAAAGTAGGTGGTTTTGGCCTGATTCATTTGTCAGTTACTGTAACTATCAGACTAATTATCCGTGTTTGCCCTTTTCAATGTGCAACACCGCCCAAGGGTCCGTGGCCGTTTGGAGACACTGTGCTTCGCACATGGCGTCAAGGGAACTTGGGTTCTGGCTCCTGCTTTCCCACATGTGAGCTGGCTTGAGCTTGTGAAATTAGGATAATAGGATAATAGGATAATAAAATCTATCCCAAACACGTTCGTTAGATTTTAAATATGGGGAAAGTTCGCCACGGTGTCTGACACATAAGAAATGCTGCAAAAGTGGCGGCTGATATTTTTACTTGTAAGGTCATTTTCTGCAGAGTAAAGAAGGGATTTGTATTTGGGGACAATTCAAATTGCACAAATTGCACAATATAATAAGTATGATAAGTGGTTCAATGTGGGGATCCAGCATGAGAGAGAGTAAAAATATCTATCTTTAATCTATATCTTTGCATATTGTCTCAAGGGAAATAAGCACGTAGATTTACGTTGAATCATATGAAGATGTTGCTGTTTTTGTAGGTCAAAAATGGCAGGATATCGGCCATTCATATGGTTCAAAATAAGTAGTACCTTAGCCAGGACTTTATTTAAGTTAAACTATCCTGTAGTTTGTAAAACTTCTTGAAGTTCTTCATGACTGGCATAAAAATACATCTTTTCAAACACTTTACGGTACTTTGAAAGAATCGATGTACCTTGAGTTGTTTTTGATCAAGAAAAATTATATAAAATTAATTTTTACCATAAAAAGTGCTGGGAAAACACCCTAACTGAAACCTTCCCAAAAGTATGTCTTCTCTTGACATTTAACTTTCTGAAAATAGTATGTTTCAAAACTACCTGCTCCCATCCCCCACACACACTAAATCATTTTTTTCCAACACTCTTTGTCCTGTTTTGTTCCTGGATCTTTCAACTTTGCAGGTGACTTGGATTCCTTTCTCTCCACACCCTTCACTGTCTGGGCTTATGATTCTGGCAGCCACCTTCTGGGAAGTTATCTTTCCGTCCCTGCATATGCCACACTCGCCTACATCGTCATTCCTCATGCCTGGGATACTGCACTAGTCCATGCCTTCTCTCCCCACCGCATCTTCCCAGGCTTGTACTTCCTACCAACAAGTGCTGAGAATTTTCCTTCTGAAATACTTCTCTCATTGCGTTACCCTTGGCTTGAAAACAGACAATGACTCCATGTGGTTATCAGCTTTAAGTCTAAATTCCTTAGCCCCAAACAGTATATTTTTACTCTCCAGTACTTCAGTCACATCAATTTCTTACTTAAATCTTGGACAGCTTTCTTTTTCCTACTTCCATGCATTTTCTTACTTGGAACTTTCTACTGGCTTCTCTTCAGGCATTCACTTCTATCACTTCCTTTAGGACCTAGCTCAAAACTCCCCTTCTCCAATAAGGCCTCTATGGCTCTCTCCTTCCCACTCATGAACACTCTTTAACCCATGTTCCTTCGAAATATATATGCATGGGATATGGATATATTGAGCTTTTAATATGTTGCTTTTCAATTACGTTTTTGTTGTTTCTGTGTTCTATTTTCTTCTATAGAGTATGCATTTCTTGAAGTCAGGGACAATATCCTATAATTTTCAGGAAAGTGCCAAATTTAGGGCTATAAACAAGATAGATGCTAAGCTAAACATTTGTACCCCCTAATATGCTGATATAAAAAAAATAATAATGAAAAAAAAAGATAGATGCTAAGGGTTTATTTAAGAAAATACCAACAGAAGGCATTTAACAACTTACAGTGGTTAGAAAGGTCAATGTGAGGTTATTTCAGAGATTATTGAGTGCACTGATTATTTTAAGCAAAGGTTCATTAATATATTAAATTAATAGAATTAATATTCTATTAAAAAAACTTACCGCACAGAAGGTTTTTCCACTTTCTACAATTGGTCGGTATCCAGTGCAGCGGCACAAATTACCTGATTAACAAGGAATCAAGTTTTAAGGAATAATCCAGAAATATATTGCATATCTGTGCTTCGTGTTTTTGGTGGAATAACTGTATTAATCATTAGACTCTTTGTTCTCTAAAACTAGCAAAATGGTTCTTTGGAATAGATGTTCCCTTTGGAGACGTTCTTCAAGAATAGACCTGGTATCACTTCCTGGTCTTTTGGCTAAGATCAAGTGAAGAATAGATCTTGTGATTACATTTTCTTACTGAAATACCACAAAGGTTTTTTTTTTTTCCTTCCTACCTTATTTCCTGCCCCTATCCTAACTTGTGTACCTGCCACCCTCATAATGTTCATGTGTGGCGCATTGTCAAGCCTTTCTCATGCAATCTCTCCTCTTTCTAATGCCGTCTTATGGGAAGAGGAACTAGGGCCATTCTTCAAGACCCTGGTCCTCCTTCTCCATGGGGTCTGCTGTAACCCCCCAGCTGGAGCTGTACCTCTGACTGTAGGATCCTTCTGCAGACCTATCATCAACTGCTGGAGCAGGGCCACTTATGTATGTGTTTATGTGTGTCTCCCTCATTGGATCTCAAGCTCCTGGAGAAGGTAAGGCTTGACTTAGTTGCTCTTAAACTCCCACCAGAACAGCACAGTCGGTGTTCGATAAGTACCTGGTATTGTTTTAATCAGTCAACAATTCCAAAGTATGGTGGAAAGGGTGAGGGAAACCGCAGTCTTTTATAAAAGTATATTCAAACTTTGTAGCCAGTCTAAATGATATTGATGAAGGAGTTTTAATAACATGGGAAAATTCTCATGTTATACCATTAAAATTCTTCATACAATTTAAAATTATATATATTACAGAATAGTCACAAGCATTTAAAATAAGCAAACAAAACTTATGCACAAAAAAGACTGAAAGAATGCAGAAGTATTTGACAGTGGTTGTCTCTTGGTGGCAGAATTATGAATGAGTTTTTCCTTGTCTTTTAATTTTTTAGACATTTTTCTTAATTTTTAATTATTTTTATACTAAAATGTAAATGTAAAACTATGCTCAATTACAGTTTAAAAATTTCAGAAACAATGTATATGTGAGGATTAGACAGGTTTAAACACCTACAAGTAAAATGTTGTGAAAGCTTGGTGCCAGAAAGTCATGTGGAAACTTGGGTAACAGGTAGACTCCTTTTTTAAAAATTGGAATGAGAATAATTTAGCAAGAAACTGCATGCATCTGAATGGCTGCTAACACCATAATCTATCTTTTCTTTTTGCTAAGAAGACAAAACATAGAAGGGTGTGAATTTAAAATTCTTCTTTAGAGCAGAGGAAGGAACTGCGATGTCTAGAATGGCATGAAATAGAAACATTTAAGAGGCAAGGAAACTGTAACCAAACAGTAAAGGCTAGTGTGAGCCAGCATCAGGGCGTTTTGTTTTGTTTTTGCTCTTAGCCACATAGTCAGTACTAAGTATATAAACCCCACTAAAGACACACCAAAGGAAAGCTAATTGTACCCATTACAGAAATTCTTCTGATTCTAAGAAAAAAATATACAGAAATTAAAAAATTTTATTATACTCCCTTAGCCTTGAAGGGAAAAGACTAGATTATGTGAAGCAATGGTTGGTAACAGTTGGATATTTAAGAAGTTATATGCTTACACTAATTATATGTCTTTGAACTTTATTTTATATTATTGATATTATTGTTTTTCTTAAAATATTATGAGCATGAAGTTTATCAGTGTGGCTAACATTTATAATTCTAGAAAGAGAACAAGTAAATGGATTGGGTACCAAAATATACTCTTCAAGTTCTTTACACCTAGAATGAGGTAATCTACTTCCTCCATGTATCCAAACTTGACAACACCATTTTTTGATAGATGTTATGTGAGTTCAGGATAGACTCTGGAAGGAAATAATCCATCTCTGTAAGATTGCCTGTGCATATTCAAACAAACAAAAAGTATGGCAAATCATAAGATCTCTACTTTTCAGAGCTCTGAATACCTCATTAGTGTGGGTTACATTCAGATTTGGTTAAAGTTATAACTGAAACCACAAGCCAACCTTTTAATTGTACTTAATGAGAAACCAAAAAATTTTGAGTGAAGAAGTTGTTGAGTGATAAGGGAAAATATTTGAGAATATTTACATACCAGTTATAGTAACACAAGTCAAATTCTTACTTAGTTTTATTTTGCACTTTTTCATCATAAAATTGAGTTTCTGTCTAGGTCTGTCTATTGAAAGGGACAAAGAGCTTTCCTATATTATTCAGAAGTTTGCTTTAATAGCTTTCTTCTAAGTACTGGTGACAAGTTACCTTGAAACTAGGTATACTTGTCACAGAAAATTACATTTGTTAGCAAGGTTTTTTTTGGTAAAAACTATGTTAATTTAAATCTGATAACCATTTTGTCATAGGAGATTGAATTGCTCACTAAGCTTATTTGTGCTAACTAATTATTGTCTATGGTCTCCACCATCTTATTACATATAATGAACCCAACCAGAACATAAAAATGTAAAGTATCTGAGGGTCTTTTCTCTTTGCAAAATTAATTTTAGTAAGTAAAGTTAATGAATGATTCTAACAGATTAATTAAAAAACAAACAGCAAAATCTCATTCTTCCATATTACCCAAATTTCTACATTTGGAAAAGATTATATTAAAAGTGTTAGAAACAGCCCATCTCAATGCCTTCGTAGAGTGACAAAGGGCTCCGCTAAGGGAAAAAGTTTTGTAATGAAACCAATAGTACCTCAATTCCTGGCATCATTGCTACCAAAATAAAGACAGCCCTTTCTGGAAAGGACTTGAGTGAAAACAGGTACTAAGGAGGCCTACCTGTTAGCCAAGTACCTGGAACCCCAAACCTGTGCCACAGGTTCTACGGGTGGGCTGGGACTGCCTTCTCTAGTTACCTGAGCACTTTTACCCTGTGCTCTGCCTGCAGAGGGCCAAGAAGGCTCACCTCCAAGAGCTTCGGTTATTTGCTCAGGGGTCGGCTCCGGGTGGTTCCTCAGCAGTGTGTAGATGGACATCACCATCCCCGGGCTGCAGAATCCACACTGCGTGCCATGGCACTTGGCAAGCCTTTCCTGGGAGACAGCAGTACATCATTTATGCTTTAAACCTCTTTTGCTTTCCTACCTTGGACACCAGTAAGCAGTGGTGCTTCTATATTTAGCTTTCCAGAAATAATTTCAGGGTAAATATGTCCCTGGGAAGAAAAATACTTTTATTTCTTAAAATCATACACATATGATTTTTGCCCCCAAGAAAAGCCTACTGGCAGGTAGTAATTAAATTACTTTACTCACTAGATCCTGGTCTCTTTATCTGTGGAATAGGAAGGGTAGTTTAGAGTAAAATGCTCTGGAGTCTTGCTCATGTGAGATTTGGTCCTTACTACAACTCATTAATTAAGTGATCTTGGGTGACTCCCTTGACTTTTCTTCATCTTTAAAATCAGGATGATAATGGCATCTACTTTACAGGATGGTTATGAGACTAAATGAATGAACATTTGCAAATCATTTAGCATATTCTCTGGCAAGTCATTGTCACCCCCCTCTCCATCCATATTATAGAATTTTTGATGGATTAAATGACACAATCTGTATGAACGCTTTGAAAATTGTAAAGTGCTATTTAGTAGTATTGTGCTAGTCACATATTTAATTTATGCACATAAGACTTTATATACACTCAAATAAAACAACAAAACAAACATAATAAAAAATAGGGCGAGAAATGACAATTTACTGTGTCTACTCTACACAAAGAGCCTATGCAATGCGGACACAGAGGGGGGACATGATCGTGGGTCACCCTGTGCGTGTCAGTCCTGTGCCTCTCACAGGTGGCTCAACTGGCTGGCTTGAGTGTGATTCAAATGTTTTCAAATAAACATTTTTCAAACAGCGTGGCTCCTAGAATGAAAGCCAAATACTTCATCTGTGGCTCGACTGCAAGGACAGACATTGTTCGAATGCTGGAGGGAAATGCGGCTGTGTCAGATGTCCTGCTAGATGTCGAGTTGTTTCAGGTGTGGCGCAGAAACCTGGCTGTGAAAGTGCTGGTGGATGTTTTAACAACTGGTAGCCTGGGAGAAAAATGAAGCCCCGATTCGTATCTTCTGCCAATTTTCCTAGTATAAATACGTCCACCATGGCTAGTATTATTTTATAAATTATTGAATTGTTAAGTTCGTCGAGTTTAATTTTTAATAATGGCTGGCTTGCACAATTCCTAAAAATTTAATGATCGGTTTTCACAAGCCAGTACAGGCCTATTCCAGGGCACTACTGCACAAATCTGGCATCTGCACTATCAAGATTGGAGAGAAGGAAATCTGACAAGTGCAGCCTGAAGTGCTTCTTCCACTCCTGTGAAGGTGATGAGCCAAGTGTGGGGTGAGAGCTTAATGAGAACAGGAAGTCATTAAGTTTATGGCTGATAAGCACTATTCATTTACTCTCCCCACCATCCTGTAAAGTAGACACTGTTACCATCCTAATTTTAAAGAGGAAGAAAAATCAAAAAGTCACCCAAGATCACACAATTAATGAGTTGCAGTAAACTCCCATGAGCATGACTCCAGAGCATTTTGCTTTTTCCTCTAAATTACACTTTCTATTTCACAAAGAGACCATGACCTAGAGAGTAAAATGAGTTAATTAATACCTTCCACTATCAACAAATACCCATCAAAGGTAACACATTGTCAGAGAAAGCTCCTGGCCTCTATATTCCAACAACAGCCTTCAGAGACAAGGAATCTCAAGGGAAAATATAGCTATTCATAATTTGCTTTCTATACACTGCCTTTAAAACTCAACCCCTGCAGAAGTTCCTATTCTAGAAAAGAAAAACAACATTGTCATTTCATTAAAAAGTCTTCTAAACTTTAGTAAACATTGTTATTTTACTTGTGTTTTATTGTGGTATAGCATATGGTTACTTGTTAGACACTTGGAAAGCATTTGGGGGAGTATTTGTACGCATAATTGGCCTCTCAATCAGAGTTAAGTAATTTTGAAATGGGACAGACGACTAGTATCTTCTATAATTTCTCACTTCCTATGCTATTTTCTTCTTTTGTCAGACTGGATTGTTCTTGCTTTAGGTTAGGGCAAGGACGGGGCTGAGAAGGTCTCTTGGGGTTGAGATACATTACAATCAACGAAACAATCTTGAAAAGATGTCTGAACATACCCCTAGCTATGAAGCCAAACCTTACAAAATGAGAATTTAAAAGCACAAAGGAGTTCGAAGTTGGTGACCTAACTGGAGTGCATCCCTATGCGGGATGCCAACGTCTGGTCCAGACCAACCTTCCGCTCTTACCTGCACTGGGTGAATCCTGGTTTTGATGCTTCCTACACCTTCCACCGTGGTGACGGCAGCCCCATACAGAGAGCAGATGGGCACCAGGCACGCGGTAGCTGGAAAATGGCTGTGATGGAATCAGGTAAAGAGAACACATCGGAATCATGGGGAGAGGGCAACACAGTGCAGGGAGTTAGAGAAGTTATTTCAGGAGAGTCGTGAGACTGCATTTCTCTGAGAATACAGAGCAGGCTAGATATAAAACCATAAATTTCTGGGTATGCCCAAGAAAGGACTTACATATGGCTTGTGCAGAATGGTAGAAAGAAACAGAAAAAATGAATAATGAAGACTTTTTTGTGTAGGACCTCCAAGAGATCCTCATTGTCCATTTTGTTTTCTCATTCTAGGGAAAGAGATAAGGAAACTATGGGTAGTTTTGCCCGGTGATTCCCAATCATGGAAAACTTTTAAAAATACAGATACTCTGCTTGTACCTTAAGCCAGTTAAATCAGGATATCTAGGTGGGATCAGTCAGTCACTTTTTAGAGCTCCTCATAAGATTCCAGTGTAGGCCAGTGTGCAAGTTGCTGGGTTTTGTGCCCTTGTCCTGACTGTCTCTCCCACACTAGAGCGTATGTGTCCATGACGTGGCAGATGTGGTTAGCACTAGGTTCTCATGTCACCAGTTTGGAATGGGGTCCAGATTCCCACTCAAGCGGGTTCCATTCTCCTTTCAGGTATGGGACATTGTCCCTTTCCTGGGGAATATTTCCTCTCCTCTCCTCTCCTACCCAGGCTGAGAGCATGAATGTGTCTCTTCTGGGGAACAGATAGAGTGCTGAAGCCACCCAGTTGACCAGCGAGGGACCCTGGCAGAGTGCTTGGCGTGCAGAAGTAGGGTGGACTCCAGGTGACTGTGTGCAACAGGTACAGTTTTGTTTTTCATGCTCTGCAGTTCCTTCCCCCTTAGGTTTGCTTCCTTTTGATCTTCCCCCTCTCCCTTCCCCCTCAGCGACTCTCCCAGTGCTCATGGCTCCCTCGGCCCTGCCCACATGCCTCAGCCGGGGAACAGAGGCCTGGGCTCCCTGCACGCGCCAGCCTGCGGCCCCTCGTTTATGTCTGCAGCGTTTCACCTCCACTGGAGGATCGGAGGGTGCAGAATCCCGCCTGCTCCCCTGCAGTGCTCCAGATGCCATCCTCTCCTGTCTCAAGTGGACTTGTCCCATCGTCAACGATCCCCAGCCTCTTCCTTTCTATAATAGCCTCTCCTTTCCCTGAATTCCCTCACATTTAGAAATAAATTCAAGTGTTTATTGTGCTAAAAAAAAAATCCAAAAGCCAATGGCTCAACTTCTCTCCTTCCTTAGTCAAGTTTCTTCACGAGCTGTCGACAGCCTCCTCACCTCCTCGCTCCCAGACCGACTGCGCCGCGCGCCAGCCCCGTCTTTCTGCTGACGCTGCTCTGGGAGCCCTCTAGTGGCCCTGCACCACTCCTGGTGTTTCACACTAGTGACCACTTCTACCTCTTGGAACTTTCTCCTCTCGAGGTTCCTCCTGCATCTCTGGCCGCCCCCTGTCGGGCTCCTCTGTGGGGCTCCTTTCTTTGCCCATTTCCTTTCTGCTGCTCTCCAGTGTCCTGCACTTCCGTGCTCTCCGATAGCTCCTGCCGCCTTGCAGCTGGCCTGGCTGGAAACCTGCCTTTGCCACTACTTGGCCCATGCAACCTCCAGCAAGTTACTTAACTTGCCTCAGCTTCCTCTTTTTTAAACTGTAAGTGATAGTAATGCTTATCTAGAAGTTGTTTAGGGGGGTGAAATAAAACAGTATGTGCAAGCTACTTTGAATAGTACCTGGTACACAATAAGCATTCAATAAATGTTATTTTTTTATTATCATTGTTATTATTTATGTTAATAACTTCCAATAAGTTATAGCTTGAGATGAGACCTCTTCTCTAAGTAACAGACCCGTCTAGCTAGATGCCTGGTGGACAGTCCCTCTCAGGTGTCCCATAGTTACCCCACAGCTAAACTTACCGCTTCCCCCTCCTCTGCTCTTCCTCTTCCAAGTTCCCTAAGTTGTAAACTGTGCCACCCAGTCTCTAAGGCAAAAACTTGAAAATCATCCTACACAGCTCCTCCTTCACCACCACATTCGGTCAGTGAGCAAATCTACATTTTTAGGTCAAGGAGATGGCGGCTCAATCCTGCAGTGTGACTTAAGGTCTCGTTTAGCCCCTCCATGCAAACAACTCTTCTTAGTGTTGTCGAAGACCTGAATCTTCCACCACGACTATTGCTTCTTGCATTAAGCCATTCTCACCTGACCCTTACCCTGAAATCTCCGACTCAAAAGCAAAGGAAGTAATTTTACGGCAATAGAGCAGAGCCCTGAGAGATCGGCAAGCGGGATGGTCGATTCCGATGGGAAGAAGGTCTGTGGGAAGACCTGGAGTTTAGGAAGTTGAGGGAGCGCAGGCCTAGAGGCGGCAAGCATGCTGGAGACCCCTGGAGAGAGGAGGGGAGGAGAGGAGGGAGGCGCTATGCCCACCCCGGGTGTGCCAGAGCGGGGCCAGCCCGACAGGAAGGATACTGGATGGTCTTGGTCTTGGGGTTGTATCGCGACACCATCACCGTGCAGGCACCGCAGCTTCCTTCTCCACAGGCATATTTCGTGCCCGTGAGACGGACGTGAGGAAGGGAGTCAAGGAAAAGGGAGTCCAAGAAGCCCAGGCTGCTTTGGTTTTACGTTCTTCCCCCCATACTGATAACGAGCCACACATTTTCTTCAGTCTTGTACCAAGTTGGCCAGTTTCTTGCTTAGAGAGATTGTTCAGCTTTTTGCTTACAAATGAGCTCATGATGAAAGGTGAGAAGAAATCCTTACAGACACACAATGCTTTATCTGAAAACCTCAGGTCCAGGTGCATTTTTTAATTAAAAATTTCCCAGATTTTGGGAAGGTAATAATGTAGCACTCCCAGTGGGTCTAGGGCAGCACCTTGTAATCAAAAACATTAACGTCTCTGAGTGAACCATATAGATATTCACACTAAGTGGGGTACACCGAGACTACAGTGAGCCTCGTGCCACTTAGGTCAGGGTTTGCATCGGAATGAGTTATGAGAAAACCTGCTGAATTCAGAGCTGTGGGCAATGGAATCTGGACCCCTGTGACATTATTGCTTTAGAGGTGGTGGGGGGTGGTTTGCGTGCTTAGAAAAAAATCCCTGCCCCACCTCCCAGGCTTAACTTTCCCTGGTACGGCAATGCAATGCTTTTACCTTCTTATGGGATTAGAGAATATTAATTTAATAACCGTGGCTCCTGAACCAGTAATGTCAACAATCACTGTGTACTTTTTTCCTATAAGATATTTGCATATTTTCACAAAAGGAGAACAAATAACTTATGTAAATCCCCTGCTTTAGGTTCTGTAAGAATCTACAAGAATTTGCTTAGAACTTTTTTCTGGGTGAAGTTTAAAAAGGATTTCGTGGGTGGAGGTTATAATTGGCTTGGGTGGAGGTTAAGATTAATTTTTATCTTGGAAATTGCTGCCCATGCAGAGGTAACACAGGGTCAGAGCAAAGAGCTGAGAAAGTCTCTGCCGCGGCCCAGAGGGGCTGCACATCGCCCTGCTCTGGTCTTTTGTCCCCAGCCTGAGCTCACGACTGCTCTGGGAAGGGCTCAAAGGAATGTGGGCCATCCCTTAGTGAAAGGGCTCAATTGAATAGAGCATAAAAGGCAAGGAAATCCTTCATTTCTGCTTTTGGTCCTAAAATTTCCAAGTAAAGACATTTCTGCTGTCTGGCTCAAAGATGGAGGTCACTTTTCACTTTGTCAGACCTTAAGGCAGCTCTGTGATGTGGTTTTGCCCTCTGGATCCCCCACAGCTAGTTCAGTGCCCCCTCCCTCTGCCCCTGCTAGAACAGCCTGACTCAGTTACTTCTATGTTCTGCCCACTCATCCTCAAGTTCATAATTAGGTATGTTGTCACATAAAATGTAGGACTCTCGGTTAAATTTGAATTTCAGATAAACATCAAATGATATTTAAGTGTAAGTATGTCCCATGCATTCAAATTCAAATTTAATTGGGTGTATGGTATTTTTATATGCTAAATTCAACAACCCTACTTAGATCAAATACAAACAATACATCAGAAGTTTGTTTTTTGATCCTTTATGTGGAAGAGCTTTCTCAGTGCCCCCCCAAAACACAGCCCTACAGTATATCCAGAAGTTTCCCTGAAACTAAACAGGGCAGCCAACGTGTGCAGTTGAACCGGAGTTTATATCGGATTCTGGTCATTCATCAATGAGTTACTGTGTCCCTCTGTGCCAGGCAGGGAATGTGACATCAGAGTCAGATCTGGTCCTTTGCTTCAAAGATCTCATTGCTTATTTTTCCTTCTTTTCTTGTCACATTCTGGCACTTCCACCTCCACCATTTCACATCTGTCAGGATAAACTTGCAGTTTTTCACAAGCAACTGCATTCTTTTGCCTCTGGCCCCGTTCTGCTGACCTCAAGCCTTTGGTTTGCCCCGAAAACTCCTACTCACCCCTCCTCTCCTCCTTCCCTCCCCAAGCCCTGCTTGCGGGCCCTCGCAACTTGCTCTGTTTGTTACTTCACTGGCCATCTCCCACGCCAGACCCAGGGCAGAAGCTGCGTCAGTCTAGATAACTTCTGAACACCTGGTGCTCCATAAGATGAGTTAGCTAAATGAAGCAAGAATCTTTTGAGAACTGCAAGAGATGTCAGGGCTGCAAAGAAGGGTATGTGAAGGGCAAACAACTGGGGGTGCCTCGGAGACATCCCGTATTTCTGGTTTTATCCTAGAGCCAGGATCTCACGGAGATTAAGCAACTCCCTCCTTGCCCTAAGTAGCTGCGGGATCATCTGGTTTCGCAGGTCAGATTGCTTAAAACCAGACTGAGGTGTTGAGGGAGGATTTCGCCCTGGCAGGCTTGGGCAGGGCAGCCGAGATGGGTGCAGCAATGGGAATATGAAATTGCCACTAGGGTGACCCCGGGACTCAAAGATCATAAAGTTATTTCCAAAGCGAGCACATTCATGGTTCATTGGATGACTCTTTTGGTTTTGCTCAGGTAAAAAAATACAACAAATAGCACATGAATCAAACACGTTTTGATGCATTCTCTGAACTCTAACTAGACTCTGCAAATAAAACACAAGGTCATTTATTTAGAACAAGTATAGACTTTCTTGCTACGTCCCAGCGTGTTCTGTTTTACCACCCAATTCAGATCGATTACAGTAAAATAAAAGGATACGGACTTTTCTCAGGTAGAATAGGAGATTTGCCTCGGGATCAGCTTTCTTCTCTGTTACCTGCATTGTGAAGAGAGAAGGGATTTTAGGAAGATAATTTTCAATGTGTTACAGCAATTCTATCCATTGTTTTTGATAGGCTGTGGCTTTACGGGGGAAAAAAAGAACAAAGAAAACCTTTTCTAATACTTGAAACTAGAATTTTGAAGAAATAGTGAAGCATGATTTCAGTGTCTCTGAATGTCCCAATATATATGAAAATTATAAATTCTGGATTGTTTTCCCTCAGACGTACCTGGGAAGGGCCCAGATAGGGAACAGATACAGATTCCAAAATTGACTCAGATGAACTCATGGCCATAGAAAGCCATAAAAAAGGTTGGCCAAGAGATGATTTCCCAAAACAAGGGATTTTGCTTCCCTACCTCTGCCACTAATTGGAGGAGCCAATGGAGGAGCCACTCCTGCTCCCCACCTGCCCC
>VBSM01001562.1:41489718-41622460 GCA_008086735.1 Cheirogaleus medius | reverse complement strand
AAAAAAAATAAATAAATAAAGTCCTCAGAAGATTTACTCAGCCAGAGAGGGGCTTAGCGCACCTCCACTCTAAGTCTTAGTGTGCGGAGGGGACCGAGTACAGTGGTGGGGCCGACACAGAGCACGGGGGTTCTATTTCCTTTAATGTCGTAATTGTGCGGCAGTGGAAATTATTTCAAGGTGGGAACAGATGGAGGATAGAGGATGATGATGGGCAAGCCAGGACGACTATGACTCTTTCCTGTCTCCCCGATATGGGGGGAACATGGCCTAATGACACTAGGCTGTGCTATAAAGACATTGGTTTACCTGATACGACATTCCAGGTAAACAGTAAATGTTCCCTAATCACCTTAGCAGCCCACCCAGTGCAACACGATTGATTTAATTCTGTTCCCTTCAATCATGACAATGCCTTAGGGCCAAAGAGCACAAATATGGCTAGGTTCCAAACATAGAAGGAGAAAGGCAAGATTAGACTTGGGGAAATTAATCAAAGGCTGGCTGCCAACTGCAATTCTGACACTTAGAATAAATATTTCCCAGCCACTTAAAATAAATATTTCAGTAATCATATGAAAAATGCTGTGCTGAAGAAATGAATCCCTTTTTAGTAAGTATATGGAAAGAGGAGCAAGCTCACTAGTAATCAGAGAGATGCCAATAAAATCAATGAGACACTTCACACTCCTCAGATCAGCAAAATTTACAAAAGCTGATTGTATCAAGCATTGGCATATCATATATTGGCAAGGAAACAGCACCTGTCATGCAATGAATTGTGGGAAATGTAACTGCTGTGGTATTTTGGAAAGCCACCTGGCAGGACCTGTGAGATCACTTTGCTGCAATCTCACCTGCAGATCCTCTTGCCAATATCAGGGAGGAGACACATCGCAGGATGTTCACTGTAGCATGTCTTAGGGTAGCGAGTGGGGAGTTGGAAGTGTCCTATCAATGCTGGGTAGGCAAGGGAAGGATATGTACAGCCTGGAGAACTATGCATTTAGAGGTAATTTGCCAGGTTTTCAAAGAGCAACATGGATAGATCTCACAACCAGTGCTGAATCACAAAAGAAATAAAAAGATTTAAAAATCACAGCATAATTTGTGTAAGTTAAGAACACACGCACTCATGCACACACAAACACTGTGTGTATTTTAAGGATACATTTACATTTCTAAATAAGCATAGAGAAAGTAGATGGGAAGAATATAGATTTAAAATGCACAAGAGAGGATACCTAGGGGGAAGGGAAAGAAAGAGAAGACAGGTAATAAAAATAAAAATAACATGAAACAAAATATTGGCTTTGAATTCAAGTTTCCAGTCCTGGAGAGAGAATGATTATTATAATATAATATTAAAGAATAAATAGTTTTATTAACCAACAAAGGCAAAGCAGTAAAGGCCATTTTCCTTACTCTCAGAAAAGTTCTTAGCTTTTGAATTACTGCAAACTGTCACCCAGCAAGTATTTTCCTGATGTTCCAGCTGGCTTTAGATCATTCAAGGTCACTGATCCCAGGCTTTCTTTGTTCTTTTCTTTCTCTTTCACTTTTTGTTTATTAGTTCATAGGTTTCCTAGAAATGACCTTTTCTTGCTATTCGACAGGTGAAATTCCCAAGAATTTTTGCTTCTGTTAAAGTTTTATCTCCTCCTTCAGAAAGAACATCAGTCATCTAATATAACCGAGGCTTGAGAAGCAAAAACACTACAAGTTACTTTCTAAAATAGTTTTCTACTTTATTATTTTACTAGTTTTTCTCTAATTGTCTCAAACATTTAGATATGCATTTTGACTTTAAAGCGCCTCAAACTTTTCATTTGTTTGTTTTGTGTTTTAAAGCACAGGGCTGAGAACGCCTGGCTCAGGCTAAGCACTGGGGCTGCCTCTGTGTCTTCTGTCCTGGGGAAAGCAGCCTGCCTGTTGCATGGTCCAGGCAGGGGCGGGCGGGGAGGGCTTCAGCCTCTAGGTGAATTGATCAGCCTAAGGGAATTATCAAGGCCAGACAAAATCATTTGAGAGTTCTTTGATATTATCATGCTCAATGTTATATATACCTTCTATTAAAAATAGCACTGGTGAATGCAAGTAAAGCTTTATCCAAATAAAGGAGGGATGTAAGTTTTTTGCATCTGTGTCCTGAAGCACCCAACTGTCAGAATTCACTCCCATCATAACATAACAAATAAAACAGTTTGTTGCTGATTCAAAAGAAAAATAAAAAGCAAAAAAAAAAAAAGCCCCTGCACTCTTTAATAATTTTGCACCAAAACTTGAACGAACGACCCATGTTCAAGTTCATACCACTATATATGACTCAAAAAAGAAGAAAGAGGTTAAAGAAATAAGAAATGGCAAGATAGTAGGAAAAAAGCTTAGCCTTTATTCCTGGTATGAATTAATTCATATTAATCATGTTGTGCACTTACCTTTCTTCCATTCACAAAAAAAACCAGCTCGTCAGAATTGGGAAGGGAAGGCATCACGACAAGAAAAAAATGCCTTTGCGGTGATAGAGGTGCTTGTTTTCTGTTCTTTTAAAGAGCAGATATGTTAGAATAGTTGCTTGGAAACCTGTCGGCCCTGGGGAAGCCCGAGCTGACAGCGATGCGAGTTGATTTATAGTCCTGCCAGGCCAGGAGCACCAACCAGGGCCCTCACCTGCCTGGCCCACGGCCACCAGCGCTTCCAGCAGCTCTTGGCAGTGCTGTTTCTTTCCTTCCCGTGAGTGAGTCAGGCCACATCTTCACACTCCCTTTGAAGTCCAAGACTGGTTGCCCCAGGCGTATGTGTTTAAAGCCAGGGACCCATAATAAAAAGCGAGTTTTAAACAGGGTATTACTTAAAAACAAACAAACAAAAAAAACAAATACAGAAACTAACCCACCTATAAATCAATTTGATGCTACCAACACTCACGAGACCTTGATTCTTTCTCAGGTTTCTCTTGTGTGAAAGGGCAAAGGGCGATTCCACCATGCACAGAACTAAAGACTTCATGAAAATATGTCTTTAAAACTTGACTCTAACTGTAACTGCAACTATATTCTCTTCCTTAATCTTTTGTGTACTCACTTGTTTTTGCTAAATTTGAGGGTTCAAAACATCAAATTACTTAAAACCACTAGCATGTGAACAGGCTTGCCATGTGCTGGAAGCTGTTCTCAGGACTCCTTTAATTCTACAACAGCTCAGTAAAGTATTAACATCATCACTTTGGCTTCACAGATAAGGAAACCGAAGCACAGAGGCATTAAGCAACTTGCCCAGCATTGCATAGCCAGTGAGTGGCAGAGTTGCTCCCAGGTCTGTATCTTTAACCTCCTTCCTGTGCTGCAGGTGGGAGTGTGGTAGGAAATGAGGCCAGAGGAGTAGTTAGTGGCCAGGTCATGTAGGGAAGCTGTGTAGGCTTGGTGAGGTTTTGCCGAGGGTTCTAAATATTAATATGATAGGAAGCTATTGGAGGATTTTGAGCAGAGAGTGATAGGATCTAAGCTCTAAGTTTTTTTTGTTTGTTTTGTGTGTGTGTGTGTGTGTGTGTGTGTGACAGGGTCTTGCTCTGTTGCCCAGTTGGAGTGGAGTGGCATGATCATAGCTCACTGCAGCCTCAAACTCCTAGGCTCAAGTGATCCTCCCACTTCAGCCTCCTAAGTAGCTGGGACTACAGGTGTGCACTAATTTTTACATTTTTTTGTAGAGATGAGTCTCAATATATCGCCCAGGCTCCTGGCCCTCAGTGATCCTCCAGCCTCAGCTTCCCAAGGTGCTGGGATTATAGATGTGAGCCACTAGCCCAGCTAGGATCTAAGATTGCATTGGCTGCTGGGTGGAGAAGGAAGGGTGAGGGCAAAGCGTGAGAGAGACAATTAGAAGTCATGCCAGTGGCACAGTCAGGAGATTATGAAGCATGGGCCAGGGGAGGGTGGGGCAGAGAGGAGGAAGGGGCCGGATGTGCTGGCAGGTTGGATGTGGTATGTGTGTGAGGTGGGGAGGAGGGTGAGGATGGGGTCAACCTTTAGGGCTGAGCAGTTGGGTGAATGTGGTTGTCTTTTACATCATAAGTCCTGTTTGGGCATACTAAGTTTGAGATGCCTAAAAACCATGCAAATGAAGATGATGAGTGGGTTGCTAGATATTTGAGGTTGCTTTCTTGGCTTTCTGGAAAAATTATTACTGGAGAGAGTGAGCTCCAGGTCTAGGGCAGGATTTTACCTGGATAGATTCCAATCCAGTCTTCCCTCAAGCCCCTGGTTCTAGCCTCACCGACTCCGCAATATGGCGGCACACTTCCCTGTCTTGCTGCCTCAACAGTTCCCACCCTCATCCCCTATGAGTGCTCCTTGCCTGAACAGGGTTTTGAAGGATGAATAGGAGTTCATCAGAAAAGCAAAGAAAAAACATTTTTAGCAGAGGAAATCATTTGCATAAACTCAAAGAAGTTTATCATTGAATATTGTGATTCAGAGATTTACAAGTAGTTTATTTTGTTCTTACACACGAATTGCATGGGAATGAGTGACAGGAATATGAATATCAAATAAAATAATTCATTAAAAAATATTTATTTTTGCCTGACAAGATCTTTGTTCCCGTGGAGTTTCAGTAGGGGCGTGTGTGTGTGTGTGTGTGTGTTCTGTGGGGACTGTAAAGTAGTAGGAATAAAATGCCATGTGTTTCTAATGTGGCAGGATAATAAACAACTAGAGAAACAAGGTAACTTCAGGAAATGGTTAGCAACATGATAGACAGGATAAGGTGATACCAAGTGACTTAAGAGACTAGTTTAGTTTTAGGTAGTCAGTGCCGGAGTGCATTTGCGCTACGTCCTGAAGGACAAACCACCAAGAGAAGGCCGGGGAAAGAGCAGCATGGCGGGTCCGAGGAAGATGACTTGGTGTGTGGGAATGGCAGCAAGAAGGCCGGCGCGGCTGAGTGTGCGGGCAGGGCAGGGTGTGGTAGGTTTCTAGAGGGAAGGGGAGCCATCAGAGGGTTTTGAGCCGGGACATAACATGATGTGATTCGTAGTAGGGCATTCCATTGCATAGAGAATGAATTATTGCTGGTACGAGGGTGGCATGGAGACTAGATCTGAAGCCAGTTCTGTGTGCCCAGGGCTACGGGTGATGGTGCTTGGACTAGGGTGTAGGGTGGTCGTGACAGAGATGGAGAGAAGGGGACAGACTTGCTCTGAATTTTGGATGCAGGTCCAACTGCAGCAGTTGATAGAGTAGACGGGAGCCAGGTAAAGGAAGGAGAGGACTCGGGGATGAGTCCCAGGTTTCTGGCTTGAACAAGTGGCTGGGATGGGAAGACAGGGGATGAGGGAGTCAAAGTCCTCTCTAGGACCCACCCAGTGTAAGCCGATGTTTGACTTCCAAGCACACGTGTCAGCTGGATCTAGGAATCTGGAGGTCAGGGAGGGGTCCGGACTGGAGATGCCAATTGAAGGGTCATCAGCCTACGGATGATACAAGCAAACACTCCATGGGAATCGTAATGTGCTGGGGAAAAGGTCATCTTCCTACTGTGGCGGGATAATTTTGAGCGGTTAGCCGATGTGCTTCTCTCCTCACTCTTCGGGCATCGGTGGGGGCGGCCCACGCCGCCTGGCTTCAGAGCAGGCTCTTGCGGCAGGAATGGAGAGAAGAACTAGGTCAGCTCAGGCTGGGTTTCAAAACAGGCCTTCGAGACTTTTGGCAGAGATGCCAAGAACAAGGACAGGTGACATGGTAGACAGGGAGACCTAAGGCGAGTGTCCTGTCCCAAAGCCATTGTTCTGAGGCTGCTACGAGAACTTTGTATTGCTGGCTTTCCTCTCAGTTGAGGGGGACTGAGTTTCTGCTGCTGGGTGGAATGAGCTTGCGGTTGAATTTAAATGTACTTTGTGTAATAGTGAAGCTTTATTCTGTACTCAAGCCAGGCAAAATGCCTCCCTACATTAGTTCATCGAATCTTTGTGATAATCTCTGAGGTAGGAATATAATCCTCATTTTACAAAGGAGGGCTCAGAGGCACCCAGAGAAAGATAGTTACATGTTGTGCACACCTGAGCCTGTGCCCCATGAAGTTGCTATCTATAATTTCACATATAAAATGGGTTGTTTCCTCAACCACCCGGTGAGATAGAGGATAATTCTGTTTCCCTGGAATGCTGAAATACTCTACCCTAACAGAGTAATGAAAGTTTCCACTGCATGTGAAATAGAAACTATTACAGCTTTCAAATGTCAGGGCAATTTACCTGTCAAGTTTTCAAAAATTGAAGGGCCAGACCCAGGACGCCTTCAAGTCCCTGGCTGGGTTGGCTTCGCTTTGCCACTGATGGGACATGCTTCCTAGGAAGACCCCGGATGACCTTCCTGAGATGTGTTGACAACTCCGAGTCCAGGCTCTTCTGATGCATTTTTCGAGCAGATGGAGCTGCAGTGCCTCCCCGGTGAGCAGAAATGTGTATATATGGAACACCAGCTGTTCTGAAAGATTGAACAGCACAGAGATCCTGCCGGAGCCCTAGGGCTCTTTGTTCAAGCTTGTAATAATATGATGACGACCTGGTCACCCCTAGCATGTGAAAATCAGCAATTATACCATGGAGTTAGACATTTCTTGAGCTCTTGCATTATCAGCAGGCTTGGGTCATCTTTGCCCAGAGATAAAAACTACAGACTTCTCACTGTTTGGGCGGGGAAGCCTTATCCTCTCTGGACACACAGGTCATGTTAGGAGCTCAGCGGCCTCAGTGGGCTCCATGCTCTGCAGCCTAAAAGCACCAGCTGTTTCAACACTCATTGATTGCTTCTCTGCATGTAACAGATAGAACATCCAGACACAAAGGGGGCTCCTTGAGACAGAACCGCCTAAAGGGTACTGCTTTCCTCAAATATTTCCATTGCTTTTGCATATATTTTACAATCTGTACTCCATTTGGTGTTTCTGAATTCTGGTTCATCTCTAAGAATGGGGCTCAGTTCTGCCACCAAGTGGCCAGAGAATTCCATAGCCTTCTGCCACCAAGTTACTACCCCAGGAGCGGGAACAAACTTGCACATGGAGGGCTGGGGGGGCCGCTCTCCTTCCACTCAGCAGCGGGGTCGGCCTGCAGCGTTCTCCACGGGTGTGCTGGGCGGGCAACCCGGCGGGCTCTCCCGCACGTCACCCACCCGCTGTGCTCACCACCTCCCGGTCTTCTGACCAGCCGGTCTCTGCAAAGGGCATTTCTATTAGTACATTCCCTGCTGTCATTGTAACAAAATAGGTCACTTTTTAAGGCTTTTGCAGTTGTGACAGTGCAAAGACCGATGAGGTAGCATATCTTTAGCCTCCCCCACCCCCAGAGAGGGTGCGTCTTCCTCCCCCACTGCTCTCTGTGGCCCCTTTGTTGGGAACAAGCCCTGGAGGGGTGGAGGGGAAACCAAAGGAGGACAGAGAGAAGTGGGGAGGAGAGACAGACAAGCCAGACTCCGGTTAGAATTTGCTGGGTTTTGGAGAAAGAGCAGTTGCAGGGCGTGAGGGAATTAGGAGGAAACAGGTTTTTCTAGAAGTGTTGTGATGAGCTTTACATTGGATTTCAATGAACATTCTTCTTGAGACACAAAGGTTGGGAAACATATTTACATTATTTGTGGTTGCCAGACTGTTTCTCAGAACAGGAATCTGTTGGTACACGAATTCTGGCCCATCTAGGACCAGAACTTTTACTGGGTTGCTAGAGTACTTTGTTGGAGAGATAACCGGTCATGTTTGCACAGGGAGAGAGCCTATGAGAGTGAAGGCATGGTCCACTCGTGTCCCCTGTCCACTCTCCGTACCCACCCACCGGTGATTCCGCCGTCTACCCTCTGCAGGGCTGACATGTCCCCCTTCAGGGTCCACAGAAAAGTCTTCCTTTCTTTTAAAATCAGAAGAAAATAATGAATATAATTAGCCTGGATTATATTTGCGTGTGTGTTTTTTTAGCCAATACAGTTGTAAAATTTAATTTGCTTTTTATGGAGGAAAGGGCCCACAAAGGCAAAAGTGTTGAGGGCTGAGGCAGGTCCTAGTGCAACCAACCCTTCTCCACCGACTGTCCTCTAAACGGGCCGGGTCCTGCACTGCCTCCTCCTAGCACAGAGCTGACCGCGACCAGGGTAGGCTGAATTCGGTGGTGAAGTATTTGCAGCATTGTTCAGCCACAGACCTGAGCCGAATGCTTCAACTTTACGTTTAATAAAACCCCTCCAGCAATTTCATTATTTGTCATCTGCCTAGTTCCTCTAGCTATTGCTCCATTGTCCTGAATCCAGGTGGCCCCTCAGCATTCAGTGTCACATCCCCAGCTACCTAGGTCAGTGGGTCAAATCCATTCATTCTTCTCACCAACTTCCATATGGCTAAGTGTTATCGACACCTTTTGGTTCAATGAAATTCAGTACAGATGAAAGTTTTACCGCTTGAGAACTTTACTTCGATGATCCCTTCTCTGGTCTGGTGCCGTTTTGTAGCACCAAACTGGGAGCACGTGATAGATACAGGAAAGGGGTCTTTGTATTTGGCCGTGCTCACCAAGACCTAGACTCTAAAGGCCAGCTTGAAAGCCTCCCCGATAGAGTTCTCTTTTCCTTTCTAGTCCCTCAGACTCATTTTCCACATGCAATTGGGATGATCCATTAAAAAAAAACAAATCAGAATATGTCACTAATGTGCCTAAATGCCTTCTGTGGCTTGTCCTGTGTTTGAGAAAAAATAAAGATGCTATCGTGGCCCACGTGGTCTGGGCAGCCGCCCTCGCCCCCCTCTGGGCCCGCCACCCCCCTGAAGGTGCTCCCAGCATGGGCACTCCCAGTTCCCCGTCCACAGTCCACACTGCCCACCCCCTGAGCCTCCAGCACACGACCGACTTCACATATGACTTTATAAAAACAAAGGGATTTTTTTAAAAAAAGAATAACTGAATCCAAAGTGTAATGACAACTTTATACTAAAGATTTTAGAGTGTTTTGCTGTCAATTTCCTGTTCTTCCTCACTGAAGAACTGATAATAAACCTCAGCAGTGTGGCTGAGAGAACAAACAGTCTGTGTTCTTCCTGGATCCTCCTCTCGGTGGTCCATGTTGTTCGGAGTCCCTGCTCTGAGGTCCCACTGTGTTATTTCAGGGCTCTTAACACTCTTCACAGACAGGTCTGAGTTTTTGCTTATATACTTGCTGAAGAAAAGTCTTTAAGTATGAAATCTCTATCAGTTGATTTCTCCTGAAGTCTTGGCTTCTCTCCAATTTGCTTTGCAAATTTCTGCATGCCTGTTTTCCTTTTTAATAAAAAGGAATGTGTGATGCTCCAGCTCTGTCTAACTTTAGCATCCCGTATCTGTGTTCTCTTGGGTAGCTGCATTCTCTCTGTAGGGCCAGCACTGTCCATGGCTGTGCGTGAGTGAGGACACCTGCATTCTGGAATAACAATAATAAGAGTTAATTTTTATTCAGTGCTTACAGTGTGCCAGGCACCGTTCTAAGCATGTGCTCATTTAATCCTCAAAACAAACTAACAAGGCAGGTACTATTATGAACCCATATGTAGATCAGAAAACCGAGGCAAGGAAAGGTTAAGGAACTTGCCCAAGATTATACTCTAGTTACAGAGCCAGGATTCAAACCCAGGCAGTCTGGCTCCAATGTCCTGGCTCGTAACTACTGGGTGCCAGGGCCTCCCTGGGGACTTGTGAATGCCATGAAATTTCTGGGCAGCTTCAGTAACTAACACCCTCAACCCCCATTGAAAGAAATCGCTAATGAGTGGCTCAGGAAACCCATCGCCTCTCCTCCTCACTTGGCAAGTATGGTATTGCAGGTACATGGTGGCGATATGAAGTGTTCTTCCGGTTCAGCAGTAACTGCTACCTTGGCCATTCACTCTTTCTCAAGTGGGAGTAGCAAGAAGGGAACTGGCAAACACACATGGCCGTAAATAAGATGTTTACAAGTTGATGACTCTTTGTAATTATCATGTGGCACAGTACTGGTCATCACAGGGACTCAAAAATGAATGTCAAATGAAGGACGTAATAGGAGTAGAATAGTTTCTCGGGCTCCTGGCACATTTTTGATATTAAAATCCATTCCTCCAATTTAACAGAAGATATTGAAGTAATTGAAGTAATTAAATTCACCCACAAAACTAAAAGACCAAGGAATAACACAGGAAAAACATGATCCAGTTTTAAGCCTAACACTCAAATCATCAGAGCAGATCAAGTGAGACGTTTCGTGGCCATAGCAAGCAAGGAGCAGTGGGGGTTTCTCTGAGGATGACTGTTCACAGTCACTTCCTCCACCACCCTGGCGCCTCTCCCTCCCCACATCTTTCTGGGCTGCTCACACTGCCTCAATCATGTGCACTACTCAACTGTCCAAACCTGCCGCCGAGCCAGCGGCTGACCCACTCCATCCTGCTCTGTCCAGCCACTTTTCCTCACTTCCCCTTTTCATTTGTGCCTTGTTTTCTTATCTTTTTCTTTACTCGTTAATGTTCTGTCTCATGCTTATGTTTTTCCCCCTAGTTTATTCCTGATTTCATTTTCTCCTTGTCTTCCTCTTTAAATAATTATTTGTGATCACAATGCAATCAAACTGGAGATTAATGACAAAAAGAAACAAAAAATTATACATAAGTGTAGGTAAATTTTATTTTCAGTACTTGTCTGTTCATGATAAGCCAAAAGCACAAGATGATATCTTCATAGCGTAATTAATTTGAAAGTTTGGCTTTAAATCTTTTCTTTTTTTAAAAAAAATCTTTTCTGTCTATATGCAAAGGGGTATAATAAATAATGGTTATTCACAGAGGGTCTTTTTCATTATTAGTCACCTTGGCTTAGTTCGGGGGAGGGGGAGGAAGTTCATTAAATTTAAAGAAATGTAAAAGTTGTCAGGATCAAAATGGAGTCACTAATGTTAAGAACACCCTGAAAAAGAGAGCTGGGAAAGGCTAAGAAGAGAGCATTTTCATGCCTAATAACAAAATCCATCACAAAAGACTCTACTAAAACCACAAACTTGAACAAAGCCATTGCAACCTCACATAAAAAAATACTTCTGCAAGGACATCTGCCCAGCAACTGCCTGTCCAACCTTGAACTGACATCACCCTTGTTATTATTGATCTTTATAGGCAAGAATAATTACTTCAAAACAATTATGTAATCCTCATTTTTTCCTTAAATACCCTTGTCTTCCTTTACTTCCCTGAATACGCACATAGCTTACTATGACATGTGTATTCCCATTGCGATCCTTTATAATCCCAAGTAAATATCTTTTCTTTCTGAGATCCTCTCTCTGTTTGTGATTTAAGTTGATAGCAGGCATAACAAGTTTGCAAAATTCCAGCTGATGAGATCCTCTGTTTCCTACATTTTAAAACTAACAATCATTGGCAGTTTTTTTCTTTTCTGATGATATACAGGGGACTTCAAAAGGTTCATGGAAAAATAGAATTAAAAGATAAAAATAAAAAATATAAACTTTATTTTTCAACATAAGCTCCATCAAGTTCAAGAGACTTTTGTAAGTGGACATAGCCATTTAGCTCATCTCTAAAAAGCTGAGGGTTCCAGGATTTAAACCCATCAATGCAGTCTTTTTTACATTATTAACTGAAGAAAAATGGGTGTCCTTTAAAGATTTTTTAAGATTAGGAAACAAAAAGAAGCCAGAAGGAGTCAAATCAGGGGTATAAGGATTTATACATGGATGCCTAATGATTTCCTATGGAAACTTGAAAAATTGCCCTTGTTTGATGAAAGGAATGAACAGGAACATTGTCGTGGTGGAGAAGGACTCTCTGGTGAAGCTTTCCCAGGTTTTTTTTTCCTACCAAGGCAATGGCTTTCTTAAAATACTCTCATGGACCGGGCTCGGTGGGTCACGCCTGTAATCCTAGCACTCTGGGAGGCCAAGGTGGGCGTATCATTTGAGCTCAGGAGTTCGAGACCAGCCTGAGCAAGAGCGAGACCCCGTCTCTACCAAAAATAGAAAAAATTAGCCAGGCGTGGTGGCACATGCCTGTAGTCCCAGCTACTCCAGAGGCTGAGGCAGAAGGATCCCCTGAGCCCAGGAGTTTGAGGTTGCTGTGAGCTAGGCTGACGCCACGGCACTCTAGCCCAGGGAACAGAGCAAGACTCTGTCTCAAAAAAAAGAACAAAACTCTCTCATAATAAGCAGATGTTATCATTCTTGGGCCCTCCAGAAAGTCAACAAGCAAAATGCCTTCAGCATCCCAAAAAACTGTTGCCATGACCATTGCTCTTTCCTGGTCTGCTGTTGCTTTTGTTTTCCACCTCTTGGTAGCCATTGCTTTGATTGTGCTATGTCTTCAGGATCACACTGGAAGAGCCAATTGTAACTCCTGTTACAATTCTTCAAAGAAATGCTTCATAATCTTGATCCCACTTGTTTAAAATTTCCTTTGAAAGTCCTGCTCTTGTCTGCAGCTGATCTGGGCGCAATGGTTTTGGTGCCCATTGAGTGGAAAGTTTGCTCAACTTTCTCAGTGAGAATGTGTAAGCTGAACCAGTTGAGATGTCTGTGGTGTTGGTTATTGTTTCTGCTGTTAATCATCTATCCTCTTCAATTAGGGCGTGAACAAGATTAATTTTTCCCTCAAAAAATGATGTGGATGGTCTGTTGCTATGGGCTGCATCTTGTCCATTCTTAAAATGAGTTATCCATTTGAAAACTGATGATTTTGGGGGGCATTGTCCCCATAAATTTTTCATAAAGCGTCAGTGATTTCACCATTCTTCCATCCAAGCTTCACCATAAATTTGATGTTTGTTCTTACTTCAATTTTAGCAGAATTCATGTTGCTCTGATAGGGGCTCTTTCTAAACTGATGTCTTATCCTTCTTAGTGCCTCAAACTAGATCCTGCTCAGACTACATCCTGTTCAGACATGTCATAATAAGAGTTTATTTTGGTGCAAAAAATTTGAAATCCATGCATAATTTTTTCATAATATGCATTTTCCATGAACTTCTTGAAGACCCCTCATATATAGGAAGTTATAGCAGACACACAAAGAACAGACTTTTGCTGTTCTTGATATTTTTGAAGAGCAAGGATTTGATATCTAGTTTTCCAAATTTATTTTCTGCTGCTATCTAAAGAGGGTTAATGTAATCTAGACACTGGTTATTCAAGGTGGTAAGCATACAGATCTGCCAGGCGACTCATTCAGTGTCTTGTGATAGAAAAAGAATTCTAACAATGTAGTGTCAAATTGACTCAACCAATCCAAACCAGTGTACTCACCGTCCTGGGTAGCTCCTTCTGCCCCTCAGTCTGTGCCCCCCAAATTCTTCTTTACCCATATCCTGCTCCAACTCCACTGCTTTGTTCTGTCCAGAGCATAGGAAACAAATACTCTGAAAACAAGGACAGCCCTTCTGCAATAGTGAAATACTTTGCCCAGTATTCCCAGGGAGGCCACACTACTGGTTATATAATCCTTAAATGAACACTGGTGTGGTTTTGTCCTTGCTGAGTTTCAAGGAAGGCAACATCATATCTTTCTTACACTTTGAAGGCCAGGTGTCCGCTTCCATTAAACTCTTGCACCTGCATAGATCAGGCAGCAGATGAGAAATTATCCCTTTCCTGAAAGCAGAATATACATCCGTTTGTACTTGCATTATGTTAAAACAGATGAATTGTTAATGAGATTTACTCCGAGGTTTTTTTTTTGAAAAGTTGAAGTGGGTGAAAGAAACATCAAGTTATCTGAAGCCATGTAAGGTACTTCTCTTTACAGAATGGATTCCTTAAAACTGCCCATCTCTGTCTCTTACCCAGATGCTTTCCAAGAACCAGGGAATCAAGTGGAGAAAACAGCCAGGATGGCCTAAACAAATTTTGCTTAACTTCTCCTCTTTGCACCCTTCCCCAACTCGCACAAGAATAAACGTTGCTTTCCCCTTGGGGTCTCGGAGCCGGCCAGTGAGCTCTTTACAAGGATTTCCTGCAGGAAGAACTGAGTCGCAGCTGCTGCTCGGTCTCATTATTGTCACCCTAGTCCCCTGCGTCCCCGGGAACTGCGAGGTGGTGGCGCCCGGTGAGGGTGGTCAACGTTGCCCGCAGTCCAACCGCCAGCGCCTTCCTGCCTGTCCCCGTGGGGCGCAGGTGCGCCGGGGCCTTCAGGCGCATGTTGCGGGGTCTTCCCTAGCCGAGGGTCTCTCGGAGCTCGGTCTGCGGCGGGCGGTGGCGGGAGGGGACCCTGTACTCTCGGACTTTATCTGAGAAAGCAAAGCATTCGTGTCTCCGCGTGGAAGAGGAGAGTGTCGGTTGAGCCCAGCGGTTACTCCAGGGCAAACCGTAATTCTGCCTTGGTCTCGAGGCGCTGCGTGGCCAACGCCTTTGCAGGCTCGGATTTGTCAGCAACAAATTGGAGGATTTGGGTACTGGGAAAACCCGGGTCAAAAAAGCCAGGTGCTTTGCACTGGTGCTGGGTTAGTTGTGGTTCAACAGGTTAGGGCGCTGTGGCCTCCCAGGCAGGCACAGTTTGAGTCTGTGCGCATTTTTTTGTAAAGGTCAGCAAGATGTCCCTGCAGCCCACCCACTCTTTCCCGTGACCTTCTCTTCCTTATGTTCAAGAAAGGCCTCCCCCTCCTAGCCCTGCCATACTGCCAGCTCCCCTTCAGAGTGAGGCCCCGCCTGGGTGATCTCCTCCCTGCACAGTGACAAGCATGTTTAGGACGGTGTCATCCCTGCCAGTGCCCAGCAGCAGACGGGAGGCGCAGTGCACCCCCGCCCCGGTCTTATGGGCTTTGGTGACGAGCAAAGGACAGCTGGGAGCTGGGAGCCGGGAGAGAGGGCTTGGGGTGCCTTCGTCCATGTCAGAGTTAGGGATGGCGTGGTTTCCAGCTAGGACAGTTTTGTTTTGTCTTAAGTGTGTATGGGGTGGGGGAGGGGCATATACGGGGGAATTTTCAGGGTGTTTAAAACCTTGCTGTCTAACGGCAACCTCCTTCCCCAGGCAGGAGGCTGGCTCTGCCTGAAGGTGGGCTCCTGCTCTGAGTGTGCACCGGGCCTCGCACCCCACCTCAGTTTCCAGGGCCCCCCAACTCCCACTCCTTTCTCTCAGATCTGCCTTCCCAGTTGGTGTTCCCCTTGGAGCCGGCCTTGGCTCACTCCTTCCTCTCTTTCCTCCTTTGTTTTCACTGTTTCCCTTTTTCTCCTCCACTTGCTCTTTCTTCCCTCTCTGCAGTTGCACATTCTCATGAGTTTCATCCATTCTTATCGTTCTAATTACTAATTTGCACTCATGACTCATAAGTCTGGCTTCTATCCAGACCTCTTGCCAACCTGAATTAAGGTCCTGTTGGATAAACCCCTTGGCTGACTACCAAGCTACACATCTAAACTCAAATTCGCCACCTTCCCTTTCTTTGAAACCAGCTCCTCCTATGTTGTCTGTTTCTGTTAAGGGTACCGCTGTCTTCCCACTCGCCTGAGCACAACCTTGGACTTATCTCTGACTCCTTGCCTGCCCACCTCATCCAGTCAGGGGCAGGTGCTGTCACCTGAGTCTGTCTTAACTCCCCATCACCTCCGGCATGTTCTCACTCAAGCCTTTGTCACCTCTTGACTATTGAAGTTGCTTCCCAACTGTTCTCTCCCATGCTGATTCAAGTTATACAATATATCAGATTAATCTTCCTGATTATGTTAATTCTTTGATCAAATTACTGTGAAAGGTTTATGTGGCTGACGATAAAACCTGAAAGCTTTAGCTTATATTTAAGGCAATTTGTGATCTAGTCCAGGCTAGTTTTCCAGTTTTATCTCCAGATTTTCCCCATCATAGTCTACTCTCCAGCCAAACCAGGTTGCCTATGTTCTGAGACATACCTGCTACTCTCCTGATGCCCACACCTTTATTTTTGCACTTTCCTCCACCTGGAATTCCTTTTCCTTTGTGTTCACTTGTCTAATTCACACTCATTAGCTAGATATCATCTCCTTCTTATCACCTCCCTTAGGACTGCATTTGGACTGTGTCTGGTACAATACTTTCTACTTGCCTTGATTTCGTTATAAGACTGTATATAATTAAACTAAGTTATAAGTGATATGAGGTGGGATCCCTGTCTGATTTATTTTTGCAATCACTTAAGTGCTTGGCCACAACTTTTTAGCTCCATAAAACTTTGTTGAATACATACATGAGCGATTGTCCATCTCAGCTTGCTCTCTGCTCCCCTTTTCGTCTTGCTCCTGAAGAGGAATGAGTCTAACAGTTTAAATCCCCAAAAGCCACCATGATACAATTGATTGGTTGCCACATACCTTGTGTACCTTTAGTACAGAACTGTATTGTCTTTCCTATCCATTTTAATATGCATTATTATTTAATTAAGTGAGGTTTGTACAGGTCTGGTGGCTAATGGAGGTTTTCGCTGACACCAAGTTGGAATAATGGGATAGTGTTTACAGCATCCCTGCCAAACCCCAGACACCTAGCTCCTTCTGCCCCTGTGAGTCAGAAGTCTTATTCTCCATGATGGTGTTGCAAGCTAAGAAAAGCAGAAATCATAAGGCTAGAAACACAAAGGACTGGTTGGGGAATAACAATTGTCATACTAATCACTGCTAACATTTATTTAGCTTTTATTTATTTATTTATTTAAGACAGAGTCTCACTCTGTTGCTCAGGCTAGAGTGCCGTGGCGTCAGCCTAGCTCACAGAAACCTCAAACTCCTGGGCTAAAGCGATCCTTCTGCCTCAGCCTCCTGAGTAGCTGGGACTATAGGCATGTGTCACCATGCCCGGCTAATTTTTTCTATATATTTTTAGTTGGCCAATTAATTTCTTTCTATTTTTAGTAGAGATGGGGTCTCGCTCTTGCTCAGGCTGGTCTCAAACTCCTGACCTTGAACGATCCTCCCGTCTCGGCCTCCCAGAAAGCTAGGATTACAGGCATAAGCCACCGCGCCCAGCCTTATTTAGCTTTTAATATGTGCCAACACTCAGAGCTAAGTTAAACTCATTTAATATTCACAAGGACACTACTAGGTATTTTCTGTATTTTACAAACATGGAAGCTGAGGTACAGACATGTCAAAACTTGCTCAAGGTCACACTTACAGCTAATAAGTCGCAGAGCTGGGACTTGAACCCAGCCGTCCCATTTCAAAGCCAACGCATCACTCCAACCTTTCCAGTAGCCACATTAAAAAAGTAAAATGTGAAATGAATTAATGTATCTAAAATATTATTGTTTCAACATCTTATCAAAGCAAAATTATTAGGGAAGTAATTTTACATTCTTTTCAGGTAACTCGATTTCGACATGCAGTGTGCATTTTGCACTCACAGCACATCTCAGTTTGGACTGGGCTCATTTCAAGGGCTCCACAGCCACCTGTGGCTCCTGGCCGTGGCATTGGATGGCACAGGCTGGAGCCTCAGGCCAGGATTCCCAACCTCTTCCAGGTCATGCTGCTTTTAGGAAGTGATAATAGTGTGCGCGCACCCAGGATAGGTGGAGAAGAAAGCTTGTGGCCGAAGGTTGCTGGGAAGCAGAGAGGATCATTAGTTGCTCCACCTGCCACCTTTTCAGAATGGGAAAGATCATTTCTTAACCCTTTAAAAATCCATATTCCCTTTTGATAAATATAAAAATCCTGTAGCTGCCTATTTGAAAATTCAAAATAGGTAATTTTTATTTTCCAAATGAAAACCTTATACTTGTTGGGACTGCGAATTTACATTTAAATCAACATATGCTCCCTGCCCCCACATGCATTGAGAATCACTGAGGTTGCAGAGAATTCACAGACAAGATGAAGGGGCCGCATAGCAGGTCCATAAACCACACAGGCCATTTGAATCTGGTCCGTATGGCTGGGCTGTTCGTGGTCAAAGTCGGGGCCAGGTCCCTCTCCCTTGGAGCTGTAGCCATAGCATCAGTTATGGCCAAGAACACAGAGGACCCCAGAAACATCCCTGACTTGCCTGGGGGTGGAGGAGACAAAATGAATAGAGGATTTTTAATAAGCATATCCTAGAATGTCCAGACCATGGGGATGGGGGAGGGGTGGGCATGCTGAGTTGATTTAGAAAAGCATCTGAAAGGGTCCCCCTCCACCTTCCACCCTTGGGGCAGCCAGCTGGTAGGCCGATGGGGAAGCCCAGAGTGGGACCTCCGTTCTGTTCACTGCAGTATCCTCAGGCCTGGCCAGGTACCTGACTCATGAGGGGGCTCAGCAGACGTTTGCTGAATAAATCCACCGTGGGTGGAACATCTGTCAGTCCTGGCTGACAGCCTCTTGCCTCTTCTGAATCATTGCCTATGTGGGCTCATTCTCCTTTTAAGATGGCCTTTTCAGCTGTCCTTCACCACAAGTTCTGCCGCAGAGCTTGGTTTCTGTTTGTGTAGGGAACTGTCTGGCCCAGAAGGAGGTCTGTCCTGGAGAAGGGTGGGCCCAGGCAGTCATTCAGAAGTGGGCAAAGCTTGCCAGGCAGTGAGAGACTGGCCGAGGCCTGGCGTGTACCTGCCCGAAGGGACTCGGTGGGTACGCCCTGCAAAGCCAGCCAAAGTCCCAGCTATTGCCCACAGCACGAATCGGGCTTTTAGAGGATGAGGAGAACTTAGAAACGTCTTGCTTTTTTGGCTGACACTCCTAGTCGGACCCATGCCAAGGGTTTATCCTCTGTATTTCAAATTAAAAAAATAACCGGCTTTAAAAAGCTTTTCCCAAATTATAGACTTACGATGAGTCAAAGGTTTTTCAAGGTACGCATGCCCCTTCCAGGAGATTCTAATGTGTCCTTTGGTGGGTGGCACTTTTGTGCTTACCACGAAGGGTCTCTGGGTTAGATGTCTCCTGGGGCAAAATCCAAGCAACCCCGAGCCTGGGCCCTACACAACAGCACAGCTGTGTCGAGGGGACGCTCATTCATCCTGTCCAGCATGAAAGACGCTGTCTCGCGTACTGACTGGCACTGTTTGCCCTGCTTCTACACGAGGGCCACACGGGGGCTGCTAGGCAATGGGTGACATTCAGCCTGCGTCCCGCTCACCAGGCCCTGGCCTGTGAGGGGCACATCCTTGTGGAAGAAGGGACTCTTTCTCCAGTATGCCCAGAGAGCATCTGTGCCTGGAGCAGCCCTGGCGTGGTGACCAGAACCTGCATCTCCCTGCCCCGATGGAGTTTAGGCTCAGTTGGGGGAGAGACGCCGAGGAAACAAGCAGACACACAGAGGAGTGCTGACATGTGGGGAGGGCAACAGAGAAGAAATAAAAGGTGCTCAGAAGCAGAACAACCGTGGGCACCTGAATACGCTGCGTGGGTGGAGCTGGCTTCTTGAAGAAGTGGCGTTTGCGCTGACGTCTAAGAGGTGAGAAGGTGCCCGTCAGGGGAGGGCGGGAGGGAAGTGGAAATCCCAGGCAGGGGGCAGTGTGATGGTTAAATTTGGGTGTCCACCTGGCTAGGCTATGCTACCCAGGTGTTTGGTCAAACACTAGTCTAGATGTCACTGGGAAAGTATTTTGTAGACGTGATTAACATCAACAATCAAACTTTAAGAAAAGGAGATTACTCCTGACAATGTGTGTGAGACTCCTCCAATCCGTTGAAGGACCTAAAAACAAAAACTGAGGCTTCTCGAAGAAGAAGGAATTATTCTGCCTGAAAACTGCAACAAAGACATCCTGCCTGAGTCTCTGCCTGCTGGCTTGCCTTACAGATTTTGGAATCGTCAAGCCTCCATGATTACATGAGCTAATTCCTTAAAATAAATCTCTTTATAGGCATATATGCATACATATGTTATATATACGTATGTGTAACATATGCATGTGTATTATAGATGTATATGTGTATTAGATATACATATGTATGCAGACATACATATCCATTTGGTTCTGTTTCTCTGGAGGACCCTGATGCAGGTGGCACACACAAAGCCCTCAAACAAGGGGCAAGCTAGGCCCATTCTAGGTGCTGAAGAAAGCTGTGTGGCCCAAAAGCAGTAATCGTAGCACAGGAGCCTTGGGAAAGGTTGTCAGCACGGAATATGCGAGGCTTCGGAAGCACATTAAGAACTGTGTGTTTTATCATCAGCTCAAGGGAAGCCAGCAAAGGGTTTTTACTGTGATTTACACAACTTTCTCCCTGCTCATGCACTCTGTAGCTGAGCTGTTGCCTTCCCAGATCAGTCATGCCTTAGCTCTCGTGGTACACCTCGGACGTCCGTAAGCAGTGACTGACGCTGGGAATCAGCAGGCAGTAGTGGGGGGTTATTTAGCCCAGGGAGGCTTCAAGGGCCTTCAGGTAACATCAACAGGTGGCTCACTATTCCACCTAGACGGGTGCAGTTGGCTGCTACGGCAATGACCAAGAGGCAGCCTTGTCCTCGTAGGTAGCCAGGTCTTCTCTGCGGCTGGAGGGACACAGGTTGACACCCCACCCCCAGGCAAACCAGCTGGAGGCAGGAGAGAGGCATCCCGTGGCTGTGACTCTTTCTCCTGCCTTCTGCTCGTGCCGCCAGTGGCTTTCCACATATATTTAATAATATTTAATATCATCCTACTGAAGCCTGTCAGTGACCCTGGGGAATGAGGTCCTTGCACTATGAGTGTCCTGCCCAGGATCGGGTGGCTATGTGTGGTAGAGGTGGGCTCAGGGGGAGGTCTTCAGGGTCCAGGCCCAGAGCGCTTGGCCCCATGCCTTAGCTGCTTGCATTTGAGAGTGGGAGGTGCCACCCCACTGGCCAGGGTTTCCAGGCCAGGGAGGCTTCATGAGGTGAGGAGATACGTGGTCAAACAACCCTGGAAGGCGGCATTCATGTAGTCTGAGGTCAGTCCTTTAACCCATCGGACAGTAACTGTGTCAGGCTCTAGGGTTGACTGGCCTCCAGACTACTCAGACTTTCCAGACACTGATATGTGAACAAGATCCACTGCATTAGTTTACAAGGAGAAACACCGTGCAGACAGTGCTGGGTTGGTGCTCTCTTCCTGCCCACAGAACTGCAGGGAAGTCACACTGTAACCAAAAGGCCCCTTGGTGGGCTTAGAGTTAGGCAGGAATATATGAGTGAAATTTTACTCTAGCCAGAGAGAAGCTTGAGGAATAAGCTTGCCAACACCTTGGCCAAAAACAGGGGCTGTATTGTGTTTGTGGCTGAACTCTCCCATAACAAGTGCTTGATGTAAATATTTATTGAATGGATAAATGAATGTACAAACACCTGTCCAGGATGAGCTTGCTACTAACATAAGTAACACTGGCAGGTACCACTTATTGTCACTGACCATGTGCAGGCACCTGCCAAGCACTTTGCCTGGGTTATATCCTTCAATCCTCCTAGCAATTCTATGGGGCAGGCACTGCTGTTGTCCCCACTTCATATGAGGAAACTGGGGCTCAGAGCAGTTAGGTGACTATGCAAGACCCCACAGCTAGTAAGTGATGAGCTGGGATTGGACCTATTTCAGTTCCACTCCTGAGCCTTAAGCCATGTGCTTTCCCCTGCAGAGTGGTTGTGTTTGCTGATACATCTGACTTTACCTGTATCCAGATTACTGGGTGATTTCTCCAGTCTCATTTCCTGCTACCCTGCATTGAGCAACATTACAGGTGTCTACCTGTCCTCACTACATAGAGTTCCTTATTGCCTTAGAGAGATTTCCCCCTCCCCACTGGTTGGCATGCCCCAACTATACAATTTATGTATGTATACCTTTGAGTGCTGGGCTTAGGGAAAAGAACTCAAGGCGGGTAGTGAAACCCAGTCTCTCTGCATGTATGAACAAGGAGTCCCAAGGTGCCCAGAACTCTCAGAGAGAACAAATGCCTCCTGGAGCACAGGGCAACAGCTACGTGACAAGCTGACAATCCCAGCTCTCCAATGAGGTCCCCTCACTCCCCTGGTCATTTGGCCCAGATGGGTATGGTGTTGGGGGTGGGAGGAGAAGACTGGGAGATGATGGTGCATGTTGTGCTGGGTCAAGAGGTTTCTTGTAAACTATTTGTGTCTTGGTTGAAAAATGAACACCTTAGAAAAAAGCAAACCATTGAGAGAGGATTGTGAAGCAACGTTGTGGCCTTTTCCACCTGCGATTCTGAAACTGTACAAGGTGACACTCTCTCAAGTTACTGTCAGCCAGGTAGATTATCCCAGAGTTTCAAAAGACCACAGCTATTAGAAAGGAGATTGTTCTATCACAAATACCCTTATTTCTAGGACCTGGATGGGTGCCTAGCAATCCCTCTTGGAGACCCTCTGGAGGAGGTCAGAGGGCAAGGGTCATGGGTCACCATCACAGGCCTGAGCAGTACCTGCGGTAGTCCAACTTTGTCACCTGCTGTACAATTCCATAGAATGCTATCTAGTCTAGAACTCCTTTAATCCATTTCACATACAACTATGCATTTCCTGAAATGTATTATTATGAGGCTATAAAAATATATTCTGAAAAAACATATCATGACCTATTTAATTCTTATTTTAATGACACCTGTTTGAAAGAAGAAAAAACTTAAGTGACAACACAAGCCCCACGTTTTTGAGTAGCTCATCCTTTTATGAAACTATTAAAGTGAAAAGATTATTTATTCTGAAACTTGCTCTGGAGTGAATTTAAGTTATGATACTTGTCTTGGCTGAAGAAGGAGGACATGTATCACGCCCTGATTATGAGATGAACTATACTGGGATTACACTTGACCTGGATATAGGTAATGGACCCTTCAGAGCAGTATTGCTCCAACAGCTTTTTTCAACCATATTCCACTGTAAGATGTGCATGTTACCTTTCACCAGTACACTCGTGTGTGCATCACACAGACACACACTTCCCTTACTATGTATAAAGCATTTTGATATTTTCCATGTTACAGTATTCTATTTGACTTAATTAAAAATGGTGTTTGTAACCTAGTAAATTGACTTTATGTTTCTAGAATAGGCAGTGAACCACAGGTTGAAAAACTCTACTCAGGAGTTTATCTGAGAAATTTTACCCAAGGGATAGGAAAAAGGCAAAAGAAAGAATGATCGCTGTCTTTCTTCAGGAAGTACGGTACAGTAAACGTTAACATTTTTGTGTTGCAGGGGCTGGGGGAGTGGGTCTGGGGCCAGCCATGGATTGGATTTGGTTAGAGACAGAAAAAAATCACTTGACCCTATCAAATGTTTGCCAGGTGTAGCCTATGTTTAGCCACTGCTTTAGCGCGGAGGATAGAGGGTGGGTGGCATAAGCTTTGTCCTCAAAATGCTGATAGCTCTTTACTGGTGGATACGATTACCTCGGATGCCCTTGGAATGAAACCCTAAGAGGTTCAGGGAAGAGTCCTGAGAACATCAAATTTTAAGGGATGGGCAGAGAAATGGCAATCTGCAGTAACAAACAAACAAACAAAACCCCAAAACAAAAACACGAACAAGCAAGTAGAACAGGAGGAACAGCAGGAGGAAGTATCCCAGGAACAAGGAAAGGGCATATTTTAAGGAGGAGGGAGTGGTCAACCATGATGAATCTACTGAGATATCAAAAAAGTTAAGGACTAAAGAGGGTCCATTGTATCCAGTAGCACACTGGGGACTTTCGAGACAGCTTTTTAAGTGTCAAGATGACAGCAGAAGCCAGATAACAGAGTCTAGAAGCTAGCAGGCTATAAGCTGTATAAACCAGTTTAAGTGAAATACATCTAAATAGTATTTGAAATTGACTGTGGCTCAAAGAACCACAGCCTCAGCCTTATTAACATTTCCTACTTCGACACCTCATCTCCATGTGTGGGTCATTGTGTTGCAACATCATGAACCATGACCAGTTCTGTGGACCAAAATGGTGTGATAATTGAATGGTGCTATTGTTGAAAGGTTGTTGTTAAGTCCAACTTCTTTGTGCCAACATATTCAGAACCATAATTGAGACTGAGATAAGGATGCCCATCTGGCCACATCAATGATTAAAACTAAAAAAAAAAAAAAAAAAAAAGATAAAAAATCAAACAGAAGACTAGGTTCTCCATGGACTATAAGCCCATAAACTCATATTAAAATGGAACACCAAGTCTCAATGCCCTCATGTGACATTTAGGTAACTGCATAAAACTCTCAGCTGCCTTTAATAGGGAAAGTGAACTCTACAAAAGTTCCTGAGAAATGGGAGTAGAGTTGGCTTTTGCTAGGAGGAAGTGGAGCAGGGGTCCTGGAAAGTCAGATGACAAAGTCAGATGACAAATCAAATCATCCACTCGCAGAAAGGGTCAATCATGTCATAGGACAGGTAAAGATGCCCGAACAGTGACCGAACTTGGCTAGAGATAGGGGATCTGTGGCTGCACTTTGTAGGGGCTGAGGAAGGGCAGGGATCTCCTCGTGTATCCTGTGGAGGTTGGGGGGATTGGAGGGAGGAGTGACAAAGATATAGGACCAGGTTGGTGCTTCCACATCTGAGCTTGGCTAGCAGGGGTGCCCTGGCTTTGCTTCCTCCGGGTGTAGGTTTCACTTTTTGGAATGTTGGGGTATCCCTCTCACTGACGAGAGTGGCTTCAGGAGGGAGGGTGGTCCTTGGCAACAGGGGTGGTGTTGTGAGTAGAACTTGGCCTGCTCCGTGGTCGCGGGGCAGTGTGGTAGTGACCGTGGGGAAGAAAGTTCCTCCCTGTTAACAGTGTGAGCGAGTTTTGCAGGATGGAGCCTCTCTCTTGTTGAAGGGGGTAGAAAATGTTCCTGCAATGAGGCCTTCTCCTTGCTGCTGGTCCAGAGGCTGAATAAGGTGAAGGGAATTCATAGAACATCACCTGCCAGTTCAGCTGTCCTCCCAGAGAAGATGAGCAGCTCCACGGCGGGCTTGCTGTGTATACATTCCCAAATCTCCAGAATGGATCAGGATTTAATCCAGACAGACTGACTATGAGACAAGTTCTTGGAGTATTGTTTTGAGATTTTCGCTGGTTTAGGTGAGCTACTGTTTCACGTGGTCCAAGAGTAGGGCAGGATCTTTTGGGTTTTGAGGTTCTCCTGGAGGCATCGTACAACTGCGACAGAGCTAAGCCAGCCCCCCAGAAAGCTGTGGTGAACATGGCTAAGGATTCAGAAAGAGAAGATGTGTTTTATAGGCTAAGGGAAATGCACTGTCCCCCTTGTCCCCATCCCCTTTCACAAGGAGGGAGTGTTGTCACCAAAGTAGGTCAAGGGCTAAGGATATTTTATTGGTTACTTTACTGCACTTTGAGGACATTTCAACGAGAAGGGCTTGCATGATGACAAGCAAAGGGACCCAAGCTCAAGCTCAAAACGAGATGCTCTCTTGCCTTTGTCTTGAGTGTTTCTCTGTCTACAAGGTAGAGGAGTAAGAAGGCTGAGGCTGCTCTGAACAGGGGACAGAAAGGCAGGGTCAGGTCTCCTCTCCTCGGAAGTGGCTGGCACTCTCTCTCTTCTTTGGTTCCCCTTGGCCCTCCTCTAGCTTTTCTCACTGAGCTAAGGAAAGAGGGCTTGGGGCATTGCTCACTGTCCTGCCCTGGGGTGGAGATTAAGCTCTGGCTTTTGTGGGGAAACTTCCCTTCTTGCCCCCAGCGTAAGCAAAGGGCTTTCCAGGCAGATGCCAGCGTCAGGGCTTGGCGCTGAAGCTCTCAAGGAAAAACGGGTTGACTTGTGGATCAATGCTTGGGATTTGAGGGCAGGAAGTCGGGGAATTTAGGGGAGTTTAGGATCCCAGGTCATGGCTACCTACTACTACTTGTCCACTTTTTAATTGTGAGACAGTTAAAGGGTTCTTTGAGAATTGTAAAGAGAAAAGTTCTTCATGTGTGTGCGTGACTGCATGCGTACATGTCAGTTAAAACTCCTAGAGAAGAGCCTTGTTCTTGAGTAAGGAGACTGCGAAAAAGCTGATGCTTTTGTTGAACGGTGCTACTGTGTTCCCCAGACACGGCATGCAGGCGTTGCTGTTTTCTCTGTCTAATTAACCCCCAGCCGTCACCTCTCTTGCCTTTTTCTGCTAGTAAGACTCATCTTCTAGGTCACTATCTCCAGAAGCTCTCTCTGACCACCTTTCGACCTCTTCCCCCGTCTCAGGTTGAGTTAGGAAAAATGCCTGATAATAGTATCATTGACTCAAATTATATGCACAATGTGAAGAAATTTAATATATCCTTTAAGAAAGATTAAACCACTTGAATAAATGATGGTTAACACTGGACCAGATCACTCTTTTTCCACGTGCTTGCTGACACTGAAATGATTATTTATTGTTTGTCTGTGTGATAGGAAAAAAGATGTCTCAGCATTTTTATTAAAAAGTTACCACACCAGGGATATGGTATTTGCCACTTATCTTGTGAGTGCCTGTCGGACAATTTCCAGCTCAGAACACACAGCTCCAAAAACAAAATAAGAGTCTATGTCGCCTTCTCCCTTCTCCCAGTCCATGTGAACTTCGAATTCCCCAGTAAGACAAAATGTAGTCTGTGTTCGGGTTGTGGGACTGGCACTCAGGCTTTCTCTAAGAATGCAGAAATCAGAGAAATCCAATCGGGCTCAAAGAGTTAAACTATGCCACAAGCACAGAATGCTATGGTTCTCAGAGTTTTACCAAGTACATAGAGCAGAGGAGAATGATCCACTTCAACAAAGGAGGCTCTGCTTTTAATTTTTAAAAAGTTTAAACATTTAAAAAATCTAATCCACAATATATCTGTATGTTTTTTTAAATGCCAAACAATTGGGAAAATAATGAAAATCCAAAATACTTTTCTTTTTTAAACTATCTTGTTGGTTGGTGGGTAAGTCGCTGTGGCTCTGAGTATGCATTTTTCCAGGAAGTGAGGCTAAATTGAATTCAAATGACAGTCTGTCGGATCCAGCACACAGATGATGGCCATTCCTCCTCTTTGACTTATTGCTGTGGCATTTCAAGAGCCCAGACTCACATACACTTGTAATACAGCAGTGCATTGCTTTAAAAGCTATGTTGTGTAGTCATAGAGTCGAAAGGTCCAAAATCCTGCCAAGGAAGTGTAATATTTCAATATATCTAGGAAGATTTGGGTGGAAATTTCAATAACAGGTCTTTCAGCTTAGGGGCTTAGCTTTGTCGCCTTCTTTAAAGGACTTTGATAAATGATGTGTTGTTTTTTTTTTTTTAGACAGAGTCTCACTCTGTCATCTAGGCTGGCATGATCATAGGTATGGGACTACATATTTGTAGTAGTACGTCTCCCCAATTTTTCCTATTACCTATGTAAGGTATCTTTAATTCATGGCTGGCCACCTGCACAGAAAAATAAACAGACAGAATGTGAAACTGGGAACAACCATTTAAACCTATTAGAGAGTCTTCTTTTCTCTTTTAAAAAATGATTAGGAGATTTCATAATCTATGGTTTGGGTAGAAATACCCAAACCAAAACTTGGAAAGAGTTTTAAAACTCTTTAAAGTGGGAAGTGCTTTTCTCTACCCCAAACCCGCCAAGTGCCAGGGGTCAGAAAAATTCCACAATGCCACATGGCAGGGGTTTGAAGTAGGCTTTACTGGGGAAGGGGAACATTGCAAAGAGAAAGCGCAGATTTCCCGTCCTTTCATCACCCACAGAGAGGCCTGCTGGACGTGGGGCATGGGGCCACATTCTAGAGAGGGGAGTCCCCTTTTTGTAGAGTGAGCATTAAACAGTGGACTTGGTGTGTGTGTGTGTGTGGGGGGGCAATGAACAGGTTGCCTGGCACAGGAAGTCTGAGTTTGGGGTGCTGATTCTGTACAGGAGTCGTCTGGGAATGCTGGCTGCCTAGCACCTGTGCTTTGGAGTCTGTGAGAAGTTATAGCTGCTCCAGTTAAGGGTGGCAGCCACTGGTCCCCGGGGAAGCTGAGTTTTGGTGAAGCCCCTCCCTCTGAAGAAGGGAAGTGAAGCCCTTTTCCCAAGTCCCAGTTGGCTCATTTCTGGGTAATCCAGAATGGGCTCCTGGGGTCACTGCGGGCAATTCTGGTCATTGTATCACAAAGCCCAAGGGTGATATAGTACTGAGTCTGGGAATATCTTATAAAGTCTAATTTTGGCCAGCGGCAAAATTGAAATCTCTCTCACTTGTATCATTTTGATGTTAATACCTTGTCCCAACCCAACTCTGCCACGAGCAATCAACACAGACCCATCTGCATGGTTATGAACCAGAGCAGCAGCCTGCAAACACAATTGTAAATCTGTTCTTCTGTCATCTGTAATATGCATCTTTTCAGTGAGACAGTCACAAATGAAACGAAAAGCCACTGAGATAAAGCCACAGTTTCATTGGTATGGGACCAACGCTTTCATCCAAAGGTGCGTGCCACCTGAGAGAAGCAAAGGTGCCATTCCATGAAAACCTCGAGGTCAAGAAAAGCCTAAAAGTGTATCTTGTTGTTAGAATTTAGTGACACACTGTGGCAGGGGCTTCTCACCATTTCCAACAGCATCCCCTCGTCACACTTTGCCTGCCGGGCTCTGTCCTCCTTTCAGAGTCTGTCCTGGAACAAGGTTGAATTCGATAAGGACAGCCCCTCACTCTGCTTCTCCCACTCTGCAAAGCAATAACAACTTCACTCAAATTGTTAACAACCAGTAGAATTTGTTGGATTACAGACTCACTTTGCCCTTCGTTGTCATGTGGGGATCGACACTCTGTCCTAGTGAATTCTTTCTCCTTGATCCTCTGAGCATAGTGTTCTCCATTTCTCATGGAGGGTAAAAAGCTTGCATAAAATTATAGAATAATATACAGCAAAGTATCAAAAACAAAATCTTGTTTGTCCATAATCTCATTGCTTACACACACTGGGTTATTATATGAAAAATTGAATAATGCTGCTATAAGTCCACAATCCCTCACCTGCAATTCTGAATTCCCCAAACTCTGAAAACCTATTTGGTGGAGAAACTTGACCCAGTCTCATCCAAGAAGATGAGATCCAGAGTATCTTAAATAAAACTCTCACTGCAGAAATATTACCACACTTGACTGTGGTATGTTGCCTCAGACTCTGCTGAGGATTTTGTGGAATACATGGTATATAGAGCATATCTGCATAACATTCCATCGTACATGTACCATAATTTATTTAAGAAGTTTCCAAATAAGGAACACCTTCTGCAGTTTTTTCTCCCCACTTTTGTAGGAATATCTTCCAACAATGACCACCTTTGCATATATATCTTCATCAAAAAAATTTTGTGAAAATGACCATCAGGTAAATTTTTAGCAGTGATAATGGATATGGATTTTTTTGTGGGGGGGAGGTGATTAAATGTTTTAAAATTAGGTTGTGGTGATTGTTGCACAGCTCTGTGAATAATATACTGTAAATCATTGAATGGTACACTTTAAATGAATGAATTTTATGGCACGTGAATTATATCTTACAAAGTTATTTTAAAAATTTCTAGCAGCGGAAGTGGTCTGAGGGCATGTGCATTAAAATGTTTGCAGTCATTTTTCTGATTAGAAAGGTGCACTTTCAGCTGTGTCCTCACCAGTACTACTCTCTGCCTTCTTGCTCTGGCTCGCGTCATGTTGGTCCCTTATGTGCTTAACAGAGTCCTCCTGTGCCTCGGGGCCTGGGGCAGCTCTCCTGGAGATAGCTCGCCTCTGACGGATAGCATCTTGGGTCTGCACTGCTCCTGTTGGCCCAGCCACAGCTACTTGGTGGTTTGACCCAGGCTGAGGGTCTTCCCTTAGCATGCTTTGTAGATCGGGAGGTGGAGGGTGTTGTTCCACCAATGTGATGAAGCTGGCTCAGTCTGTGTGTGGGCACATCTCTTATCCACAGCAGTTACTGCCCTGGGATATGAGGGGGTGCAGCTCTGTCCTGCCACAACCAACTGCTCCAGGACTGGAATGATTCCGTCTGTCTTAATCTCACCTCTTTGGATAACATTTAGTCCCTTCATTAAGGGCTGCATCACACTTTCTTTATATCTCCTGCACTGTCCATCACACTTTGCTACTAAAAATGCTTTCATGTGTATTATCTCATTTAATCCTCGCAACAAGCCTGTGAGATTTATTATACTATTCCCATTTTGCAGATGAGGGGACCGGGGTGAGCACTGGGTACCTGTCAGGTCACACAATTATTAAATGCACAGATGCAGGCTGCAAACTCAGACCTCCCTATGGCAGGTCCCCTGTTGGCAGCCCCATCGCCTTGATGGCGTCATCAGTCACACAGAAAGTGTCCGGTGAAGTGTGCTGGGTTGACCAAGCTCTGGGTTTTATCTTTCTTGATTCAGAGCAGATGAGGTGGCTTGAGAGGGAATATATTAAATGGAATTTCAAGAGAGGCAGAGAGATTGTACACGCCAACCTCACCCCCCACCTCATCGCCATTCCCTTGAAGCCACTGCTTTTTCTCATAGCTTAACACTAAGCTGTTTTAACTTACTTATTCACTAGGTGAGGAAGGAAGGAAGTGGGAGATGAAAGGAACATTTTCATACAAAGACATTAAGATATTATATACCCAACCTCCATATATGTGTATGAACGTTTGCTTATGATTATGTGAACATGGAGAAGGGAATGGAAAGATCCACACCAGACTGTTAACATGGGTGACCTGGTGGCTGCAGGTGGGGGAGACAGGTGGGGAGGGCACCATCCCCCTCCCCTGACAAAACAAAATAGAACGAAAAAGAAAACTCTTTTAAAATGTCTCTACAACTAAACAGCACATATAAAATGATCCCAATTGTGTAGTATTACAAGACACGTGTGTCTATGCCTAGAGAGGTATAGCAAAGGATATTAACAAAATACTGATAGCGTCATCTCTGCATGGTGGGCTTCCAGGTGATGTTTTTTTCTTTGAACCTGTTGTACCATTAAAATTTTTTTCACAATAACAATCAGCCCATATTATTTATATAATTACCAACAAAGCAATAAAGCTATCTTTCACTGAGAAAAAATATTGGCCACTAAAAATATATTTGAATAATTTTCTTTGAAAGGAAGTGCTCTAAGCAGCCATCTATGTGGTCAGGTGTTTATGAGGCTTGTCCAAGCCCGTGTCCTATGCAGCTCTGTGTGGTGTTGCTGGTTCCTAAACTGGGAAGACCTGGAGATTTAGGAGTCACCTATAGAAATGCCTTGTTAAAATACAGATTTTACCAGGTGGGTACAACTTATTAATCTCTGATCTTAGGTTACCTTCTCTTAAGAGAGAATGTCTTGAGTAAGAAGAATCGTGGTCACATAAATTTTGAGAGAGGCAGATGGGAATGTTCTGGGGGATAGGGTGTGTGCGACGCAAAAGCAGATCAGAGTTAGTCAACTTTGGGTGTGTTAAAAAAATACATGTGTATATTCATTTGAAAAAAAGCCTGACTTAATCATTGTCTTCCCTGAGCTTAATGGTTGCAGTTTTGGGTGTGGTTAATTAAACATCTGAAAGAAATCTCTGCTTACAAAGTAAGGATTATGTTTGCAAATCATCCAATGGCAAAAGGCGAACAGAGCAGTGCAGTTGCTGACATGCACACGAGGCCCAGTTCGGGGTACTTGAATGCGCTGGAGCTGCTCCCTGTCCCAGGGCCACGCAGGAAAGGTGCCTGCGAGGAGCATGAGAAGCACCTGGGGCTCTCATCTCTTACGCAAGGAGCCCATGGACATTCAGTGTAGGAATATTTGGATATTTTTTGTCTTTTTCTTCCAATAATCTTTTCATACAATCCTACAAAACTCAGTTTTTGTAAGAAATTGTTCTAAAATCCCACTAACATTAGCTTTCAGGGATCTCTGTCTTGGCTTGATTTCAATGGCACTGATTTTTAAAAGATTCATTATTAGAATCTGACTATTTCTATACTGCCAAGTAAAATGTATTTGGAAAATCTATGGGCAACGATGAATCACTGGCAGAAATGCTGATGTCTTCTCTGTAGTTTTCCAGTGATTCCACTACACCTTTGCAGAAAGGACCATAAAATCCAAGCTTATTTTGCTAGAAGTTGTAGAGCAATTTCAAAGAAATTACAAAGGAAGACCCATTACTCACAAAACAATTGTTTCACTTTCTCATCCATGTGACAATTTGCATTCACCCATCCATCATCCTTTCATCCATCCATCATTTCATCCAGACATTTATGCCTTGTGCTGGGAGGAATAAAGACAGGAATAAAGACATGACTAAGACAAGGGCTTAGTTTATAGCCTGGAGTGAGGAGCCCTAAAAGGGCAATAATAAGTTTTGACATAATGGGACTGTAATGAGTTGAGGGTCAAGAGTGGGTGGTGCGGTGTAGGTGTTCAGGGTCAGGGAAGCCACTCAGAAGCAATGCTTAAGGGTTACACAAAAGCATGACAACAGATGTTAAATGGGATTGTGATTTAAGGCAGTCCTCAAAGGGATCTGTACATTAGAACTGTGGTGCTTTCAATATTGGTTTTCCTCGCAGGCTTTTTTTGTTATCAGCAATTGTTCATCCACCAATAGCATCTCCTCTGCTAGAGCAAAAGAAACAGATCTGTCAAACCAGGACCAAAACCTCTGGAGTTACTAGGTTATTTTCTAAACATTAGTATCACTTATGATAAGCCACTGGAAACAATTTTTTTCAGACTTACAAGCATTTCAAACAATTACTTGGTGATAAAATGTCTTTGGGTATCCAAGTGAGAATTTCATGGGGATACTGGCGATTCCTCTCTTCTTCCAATAGCCCTGCTGGTTAAATTCCTCTGTGGCGTTTTTCCTGATACAGCGTGAAGAATTTTCCATACATTTCTCCTGGCATCGTATCAGATTCTTTGGATCAAATTTTTGCTTGAGGATTGTCCCGTCAATCGGTTTGTACATTTTTAACTCTTATAGCTGGTGGATGAAAATGCCAAATTTCCCAACAAGATCCACAGAGAGCATGATAGAGATTAGCTGTGAATTATTATGGAATCAGTGTGAAAGAATACATTGAAAATAAATTAAGCATTGAAGAGACAATGTGATTTTGAGAATTGAAAGACTGTGCTTCTATCCAAAGACCTTTTTTAGATGATTAGATCCTGCTACCTTCTCTGGTGGCAAGTGGCATTCGGCTGCCACAGCTGTCATCCAGGTCTCTATTGCAAATGCTCCCTGGGGAAAACCGAGCCCCCAGAAGGCCGTATTGGACAGCAAATTGGTCTTGCAGGCTCAGCCTCAGACACCCAGGTTGGGAATCTTACGAGCATTTTCCAGTTTGAGCAAAGCATATTCTACTACCTGAAAAGTGCTCTGAGGTGAAAAATGGAAAATCATGAAATCTGGATTGATGCCACCTTAAGTAGGCACTAACCAAATTCCCTGTCCAGGCAGGAGAAATGCCAGCCCTTCTGAGCCGTGCGTCTCTACTCAATTCTCAGTGCCACCCCAGAGGGGAATCCCACGAGTTCCCAGGCCACCTACTTGAGTGACTACTTCATTTTAACTTATATGCATTTTACATATATATGTCTGTATTTATATGGGGAGATAAAGACATTTCTGCAATTTAAACTGATTAATGTTCTCTATTTAAGGTCAGCTTTTTTTTAATTCCCTGATACCCCAAAAATATTATCAGAATTATGGACACTTAGACTTTTTTTTTCCTTTAGGCTGAAAACTTTAATTTCTTTAATATTTCCTAGGATCTTTTCCATGTTTTGCCTGCATACTTAAAACATGAAGGTTAAGCAAGGCCCAGAGTTTCTGATAACGACTCAACCAAAGCATTTCGGTATGGACAGCACAGAGTGACTCTCCCGAGTCACTGAGTCTGACTCCAGGTGGAGAAATGAGTGAAAGAATAGCTCTGCCAGACAGGTGCCGTCTTTCCCAAGTTGTCATGGATTAGGACAAACTACTGTTGCTAGATCTCAGGACAGCATCCCTCCTCCAAGGCATTATATACATATTTGTTATTAAATCAGAATACATCTGTTCTGAGAATTAAAAATAACTTTACATCTCATAAAACTGTGGATGAGTGGGTCATAAAATTATACCCATAAGCAGAGTGGGCTGTGGGTTTCCAGCCGAGGGCTCAGTAGAAAGCAAAGGTACCAGGTGGGGCCTCCCTCTGATGAGATGAGCAGGTAGAAAAGAGATGAGTTTTGAAGTTTCTAGAATAGGCAGAAACATTGGGGGGAAAGGTAAATAGGCCAGTGATGTCTCCATACCTATTGTTCACAGATTAGAAGTCAGCTAAAGGGGCCGTGGGAGGGCCGAGATGTGATTCTTGGAGCATGAGGCCTCTGGGCTGGATGGGTGCCTAGGACAGGGCCGGGCTCTGGCAGGAGAGGACATGCTGGCAGCGTGCAGGGAAGAGGTTCCCCTTGGCATAAGCAGAAGAGAGATTTGCCTGGGACGGGCCCAAACCTCGGCCCTCCTTCCAGATGCCAAGCGTGTCTTTCCCTGAGCCCCACTGGCCTTGCCTAGGGTGAGGGTGTTGGGGAGGAAGAGAGGGACCCATGACTGAACTCTGCTCTGTGTGAGTTTTCTGGGGGGCAACCTGAGGCATTCATCAAAGGGACACGCTGTGATTAGGGTGCAGCAAATGGAAAGTGGTCGTCTGGCGCTCTACTCGACAAAGTGCCTCAAAGCTGCAGGGCCATCAGCTCCTTGTCACCTCACAGAAGGTGGTGGGATCTGGAAGCTGCGTGAGTCATCTGGCTCACAATTTGCACTCCATGCAAAGTGGGCATGGGTTGTGGACACAACAGACCTTCTAAACCTATACTCTAAGAAACTAAGCTCACATTTAATCAGTCATCACAAATAAGTGGAACCCCAGATATTTTTGTAAGTTACACACCATTTCAGAATCATCTGGTGCACAGCCTCTGTTGATGTGATATTCACTGTCTGCTGCCTCGAGTTTCCCAATGCTCAATCTGTGCGCAGTAAACAACGTTTACTTCTGTGAGCATGCGAGGTCCAAGCACGACATCCTGGGCATTAGAAAAGTGCAAGTGAGAGTCTCTTCCACTCCTGGTAAGTGTGGGTGAGGGAGCAGGGCTGCTGGGGTCCCACCTCTGCCTCCCCCATTTACTAGCTGATGACCCCAGGCAGCCCACTCCACCTTTCTGTGCACTGGTGTCTCCATGTGCAACAATGGAGATAAAACCATTACTTTACCCAATGGTTCATCAAGGTCATCTAGAGAGCTTGTTAAAACACAGACTGCCTCAGAACACGGTCCCACCTCAGAGTTTCTGATTCAGTATGCCTGGGCCTGACAATGTGCATTTCTAACAAATTCCCAGGTGACAGTGACGCTGCTGGTCCAAGAACCACACACTGAGAGCCGTTGATCTACTCACAGGCTGTTGTCAACATCAAAAGAATTCACATGAAGCCACATGTTGCAAGCAATTGAATAGCTCAATTAATGTTAACTATTTATTATTGTTATAGTTGTCTCTATTATGGTTATTAGTGGGAAAACATGGCAGTGCATTAAACTTTACTCTTTTTAATTAATAGATAATGGAGGTTTTCTGACTGCCGTGTACCACAGCACACAGGTCCCCATCTTCCGGACTCGGGGCATCGTGTGCCTGGATCCCACTCTAGCTGTTCATCCTGAGCTACCAGTTCACGATGAAGATATTTAACTTGCTCCACGTGCACATGCTTCTCTCCAGCAGGACAGGTGCTGTGTGTTAGATTTCTGTGTCTCCTGTAACTCTTAGCATAATGCTTTGTATACAGTAGGGACTCAATAAATCCCTGTCTTCGGAGTCAGAAAGAACTCTAGAGGTCATCTGCTCCAAACTCTTCCAGTGCAGGCTTCCTTCTGGAACTTATACCCGGGTCCCAAACAACCCTAGAAACTCAGCTTCAGGCATCCAGATGAGCCTCGGGGGTCTGTGTGTTCACCAGCAGCTCTGGGCTCCATACGGGGGTCCTCCGGTCACCCCTACAGAAACACCAAACTGTCCATCGTGATGCATTACTCCGTTGTGAAATCCATGGATTCAGTCAGGATCCACATATCTAAGAGCATAAATAGAAGAGAAGGAAAGGGAAGGGGAGAGGAGGGCCTGAGAGGAGAGGGGCAGGGAGGGCAGAGGAAGTGTCAATGTATGACATGTAGCAGTAGTAGTGAGTGTTGTCAGTGAGAGAGAGTGTGTGTGCGGGTGTGCACGTGTGTGCGTGCGTGTGTGTGTGTGCGTGCGCGCTGGGTCCTGTCATAAAACGTAGTTTTTGTGTCATGGTAAAACAGTCAGAAAGCTGGGCAAGCGCATCCTTTCCTGCCAGTGGGAAGAGCATCTGGGAGGCTGGGCCCAGTGCTGGCTGCTGTCACACGGTAGGGACCCACCTGTGCCTCCCTCAGAACTATGAATGGCTCTGCTCCCTCTTTCCACGCTCTTCAGAAGTTTGCAGAGGGGCAGTGTCCTGGGAGGGCTGGCGGGGACTGGGCTGCCTAACCCGGCTCCAGGAAGCTGAAGATGTGTCCGGATGTGGCAACAGGAGCTGTCAAGACATGAGGCAGGGAGGGAGGGAATCCAGTGTCCAGTGAGCCCCAGCTCAGAGGCTGCCGGGAGGGGACAGGAGTGAGACAGAGGGGTGGGAGGCTCCGTCCTGAGTGGGCCAGTTGCTGTGCTTTGCTTTGTTTTAGGCATCCAAGAGTGCAGTCCTTCTCCCTGGGGCACATCCTGTCTCCTGAGGGTGGCCCACCCACCCTGAGCTCTTTTCTTCTTCAGACTAAGCACACTGAATTTGAGTGGAGCGGTTCTCAATCTGCTCACTCACTGCTCTAGTTGACTCAATTGATACTCCCTGGTAGGTTCTATGACAGGACCCTGAACAGGTCATTTATCTGTTGAAAGAGCACTCTCTCCAAGGAAAGCGGGCTTATTTGACCCTCTTTCTCTCTGACCACCCCGTTCATAATGTTGGCCGTCACGCACTTCCTTTCAGCATGGATTCACTGAGCATCTTCTATGTGTCCTGCATGTGCTAGGTACTGGGAAAATACATGCAAAAACAGCACCCTTCCCACTATAAGAAGCCAGGCATCTGGCAGAGAGCCAGGCTTGTCACCTGTCATGTGATTCGGAATGAGTTGTTCGAGGCTAGAAGGCTGCACCAGGCACGCAGGAGGCAAAGTCAGCACCTGGCACTGGGGACACACACAGTAATTACGGTAATTACAGTAACTGTGGTGCTGAAGGAGCAAGCTGACTCTACAGGGAGTCTGGGCTCCTAGGGAAGGTGACATCCCAGCAGAGATTTGCTTCTAGTCCACAGCAGAGTGAGAAGCCACCCAGCTTGTAAGTTAGAGTTGATAAAGCTCTGTATGAGAACGGATAATCTTCTCTGGCAGACTGAAATCCCTGGGGCTTAGTGCTGGAGTTCTGCGATGCTTATTTTAGATTCTTAGCAGTATTTTATGCTCCCTTCTAGATTCCAGGCTCTATCCTGCAGGGCTGAGGTTGCCAGAAGCATATCCTTCAGCAAGGTGGGAGCTTTCTATAGCTAAAGTACAACTGCGCAGGACAACTCGAGTTGTGACAGGTGTCTCTCCAAATCCTGACACGTCTGTATTCCAAAGGCCCCAGAGCTCTGCTCAGACTTCATCCTGCTCTCTCAGCCTTTCCCTCGTTCCCTACGTTAATGTTCCCTTTCCTTTTCTGGGCAGTGACTCAACCACCACAAAGTGCAAGGCCAGGACTTGGCAAAAGGTACAGCAATCACACTGGGGGTGAGCAGGGAGTTCTGCAGATGTTTGAAACTGCAAGTTAGTGAATCACTGAATTTAGGTTGTGTCTAGTGACTTTCCTATCCGCTCACCTTATACTTCCCAAGTAGTGGGTGGTGTTTCCAGTTATCAACATGCTCCCACGTTCAAGAGTAAAACAGATTGGGCAGCCGGTTCTGGAGAGAAAAAAATAGAATCACAACTTAAAGTGATTTGAGATTTTGGGGTTCAGTTTTGAGGGATGTTCCAGGAAAAATTGCCATCCCTTGACTATACAAGTAAGAGGCAAAGAAGACAATCACTCCCGGGAAAGAGTAGGATGCTATGAATTTCTTGATTTTTCATAATAAACAAGGCATCGTGGAAGCTGTCCGTATGTTTAAGAAGTTCCTCTGCTGTTGCTCTTTCTTAAAAGATGTCATTTTAGAACATTTTTTGTCCTTTTGGTGCCTAACTCTCAGTGTCTAAGTGTGGTCACAGCTATTCCTTGGGTGTCCTCTGAATAATCTGGGAATTTCTAAACCCTTTGAAGTTTGAAGTTTCTGTGATTGCTATATTTATTACCTTTGTGTAACCAAAGTGACATACTGAATACTTCTGTCCCTTAAAGTTGTCTCCCTGAGATCCTGGGATAAACACCAGTTTTCCAAATAACAGGTTCTTTCCTGCCATCTTGGCAGAAACCTGCTTGGACCAACAACCAACCCAGCTGCAGCAGATCAATGGGAGGACCAGGCGCTGATTTGGACATTGCTCTGTCCTATCTCCCTGGTAGTCCCGGGTGCGCAGCAGTGGGTTAGCTTGGGGGTCACAAGGGTCACGTGCATATGACCACATGTCCTTCTCCTTCCAGCCACAGAGGTCAGCTGCAAAATCCTTTCCCTCACATTTCCTGCAGTCTTCCACGAACCCTTTTGTTACGTTTTTGTCCTTCAAGTCTGTCTTTAGTGTTCATTTTTATGAGATTTTTATCAGCATAAAAACATAACTGTAAATGTTATAAATGGCCAGTAAACATCTGAAAAATGTGTAACATCATTAATAATTAAAGTGATGCTAATCAAAATAACACGATATACTTTTTCTCCAAATCTTCAAAAATCAGAATATATAATACTCAGTGTTGGTAAGGATGTGATGAAATGGGTGCCTAAACACCCAGTTTTTGAGAGTGTGCACTGAAACAGTCTTTCTAAAGGCCACAGTTTTAAGAGCCTAAAAAATAGACTGAAACTCCACTTCTAGAAATTTGTCCACAGAGCAGAATTGGAAATGTGTGCATATTTACATACTAGAGTATTCACTGACATAGTATTTGTTCCCAACAATGGGAATTGGTGAAATAAATTAGAGCATGTCCATTTGAGTAAAAGAAACCCATACACATTAAAAATCCCATTTTGAAAAATATTTAATGACATAGAAAAATGTTCATGATATACTAATAAGTGAAAAAAGAAGGATGTAAGATATATATAAAATATGATACTTTATAAAAATATGTGTTTTATTTATTTATATATTTATATATATCCTAGTAACTCTTAAGATTAGAAAGAAATCTACTAAAATTTTAATTGTGTATTAAGAAATATTATCCAAATCTTGGAAAAAAGACAAAACAATGACTGCATGTCCTTTCAATGTCATGTTGGAACACAGTCTAGCAAACCTACTCAATGGTTATCTTATTGTCTAGGGGAATGTTCCTTTGTTTAACTTATTATTTACTATTGATTAGGGCCTAGACTCTGTGAAGTTACATAATAACACATAGATTTTTTCTCCAGTTTAGAATAAAATTATTTCCACCCTGTAGAAAAGACAACCTCAAACGTTACAGTTATTCCCCATAGGATATTAACCAGTTTTTTACCTAAACAAGCAATCTTCTTCATCATTCTTTGAGTGTCTATATATTCAGTCTCTCAAATGCACTCTCATTCAGTTTTGTCATTTTGCTGGTTCCTTCCTTAATGAATTATGAAAATCTTTGACATATGCTTACTTAAGATTGGTATGAGAAGCAAATTTTTAATACAGTATTTTAAAAATACTTTGACAATGGCCATATACGAGTAGTAGGTTTATACAAGATTTTTATTTTCTTTTTAATATTCTTCTGTATTTGTCAAAAGTCCATTAAAGGACATGTTTTACTTTTATAATAAGAAAGAGCAAAAAAGCACACAAGTATGCATGTGTGCATATGCATGAATTCTACACTGATTTGTCAGGTCTTTTCCCCCCTAACTCTATACCCAGGTAAAGGGCCTACCTTCCTGAGGACATCTAAAGATGGCTTGGCTTTGTATGTGACAGGGCAGACCCTGACTCCAGAGGACATCTAGGAAAAGGTGTTGTGATGCTCCCTGAACCCCAGCCTGCCTTGCTGGGTGAGGGCAGAGGCGTCCATCTTCATAGTCAGCTGAGCTGGGCACGCGGCTGACTTCTTCAGTGGGAGCTGAGGACGCCTGTCTGACTGGGCTGCCCCTTCATTCATGGAAACTGGAGTCCCATGGCAGGGACAGGGAAGCACAAGAAGGTCTGAAATGAGAGACTCAGGGGAGGGCAGAGGGGACCGCAGGGGGAAAGGGTCCACAGCGTGGGAAAGAGCCCAGAGGCGACCAACTGGAAAGGGAGCCACGCCAGGACCCAAGTGCTTCTCGGAGGAGGAAGGGAGCTGGGTCAGCCTCGTCCTTTGCACGCCTTCCGATTTTACGTTTCATCTTCTCCACCTAACCTCACCTCATTTCCAACCCCAGAGCAATGCGCTGAAATGACTACAGCTGCTGGGCGGTTGCTCAGAAATGTAAATGAGGATTTCTGGCAGTTTCCTAGTTTCCTCGCTCTCCTTTGCCTAGTTTAGTGACAGGAAAGGACTCAGTGAAAAATCCAGGCTTTGAGCACCAGCTCTTTAAAACCACTCCGGTCCGGCGCTCACCGGCCGCGAACCCTTGCCCACAGCCGGCACTCACAGTCTGCACAGTAGTTTGTGCTGTGCAGTGACGACGGATCCGTTTTGCTCTTGTGTGATGAGGAAAGCTTTAAAGCACTGAAAGCTTGTTTGACTTTACAGGCAGCTTTAGGAAAATAACTATAATAACTCCTACTAAGGACTTGTTAAAAGGTCGCAGATTCGTAGTAACTTATTAGCTGAACGTACACACTGCAGCTCAGAGATAAAAGCTGTAAAAGCTTTCGGCTGACGACTAAGGTCGACGCTCGGCTGTGCGCCTTCATATCACGGCTGTCGGCTACAGTCGACGCTCGCGTTCATCTGTGACTGTCGCCTATAGTCGACGCTGGTACCGAAGTTGTTAAATGCCAGCTTTGAGGAGAGGGAACCGCCCAACTCAGTAAGCACCTGGCGCAGAGGTGCTGTCCTCCCGTCCCCTGGGCTCTGACGGTGGGACAGCCAGGCCCGTGGCTCGCTCGTGTGTGGGCCGTGCACGTGCTGGCATGACTACACGCTGTCTCTAAGGAGATGACAAGAACTGATAGTACGTCTCCCTTTTGCTGCCCTCTGTCCCCTCAGATACCAGGTCAGAGTGTCGACTTTAGGAAAACGGACACTCGGAATACAGGCGGGCAGAGGAGGTCTCTGCTGCCCCCTGTTGCTGGGCTCCTGTAGCCCCGGCCACTTGGAAGAATATGCCATTCAGTTTCAGGAATTTTATTATATGAGAGCACATGCTTGTAGAAGAAAAATTTCACATTTAATCAGTCCTGGGTATCATCAAAATTTTAAGTGGTTGCCAGTCTGATAAGTGAAAATGGTATCTTGTTGCTGCTTTAACTTGCATTTTAAAAATTCTGAGTGAGGCTCAATACAGTTTAATGGTTTGTATTTATTTTCCCAGTTATCGACCAGTGGGTAGAATTTGCTAATTTTTATTTTTTTCTTATTGATTTATAAAAGTGTTTGCTGTAAATATGTTTCTAATTTATATTTTATTCTAAAGTTTTTCTCTTTCATATAGTCAAATTTGTCAGTCTTTTCCTTATGACTTCTGGGTTTCATGTTCCTCAGGCTATGGATTTTTTAAAAATTTATGCATATTTTTGCCTAGTAATTTTGCACCTTTAGTTTTTAAGGTTTGAAATTTAACCAATATGGAATTTATTTTCTTCATAAGGTGGAAAATAGAAGTACAGTTTTATGATTTTTTCTTTGTTTTTAAAATGGCTTGCTTTCATAAATACTCCATTTTATTACACTAATTTGAAATGCATTTTTGTTTCTAATGATGCCTCATTTTCTGGTCTATTTATGGACTACCCTGTTCTATTGGTCTATTTGTGTTTTCCTGTATCAGTACCTATAATGTTTAATTACTAAAGATATACAATATATTTCAATATTATATAGGGCTAGTTTCCCCTCATTACTATTCTTATTTTGGAAAAATGTCTATTTTTATCTTTCTAGATAAACTTTAAAATCAAGTTCCCAAAACTCCTGTTGGTATATTGCTTGGGAATGTATTTAATTTATAGATTAAGAGAAAATTGATATTGTTACATTTTATTTCTTCCTAGCTAAGGCATATGTCTTTCCCTTTATCTAAGCCTTTTTTAAAAAAAAGTTCACCAGTAGAGTTTAAAAGTTCTCTTCGTGTAGACCCTGAATATTTCTTGTTGATTTTATTCCTAGAGATTGATTTTTTGGTTGCTGTTATAAATGGAAACTGTTATTTTATTGTCTTTTCTCAGTGTTGCTTGTCCAGAGCTTTTCCACAGCTGACCCCTTCCCCAACAGCTGACACTATGCTAGAAATATGAAATTAAAAAGCAAAGCCACATCTAAAAACAGTTGCAGCTAGACCCGGCTGTTGTGTTCTTCCAGAAAACGTACTGAGCTTGTATGACTGTCTCCCTGAGGTATGGCCAAAGGGAAGTCTTATAGGACACTTACGAGTTTATTGAAGATGTCAGAATATCCATGGGATCCTGAAGTAAAGATGCTTTCATTATTTTAATGGAAATTATAATATTAATTATGAAGATATAGTTGACTCATATAAAAACATTTTTTTTTTTTGAGACAGTGTCTTGTTTTGTTGCCCAGGCTAGAGTGCCGTGGCATCAGCCTAGCTCACAGCAACCTCAATCTCCTGGGCTCAAGTAATCCTCCCGCCTCAGCCTCCTGAGTAGCTGGGACTACAGGCTCACACTACAACTCCTGGCTAATTTTTTCTATTTTTAGTAGAAACGGGGTCTCGCTCTTGCTCAGGGCTGGTCTCGAACTCCTGACCTCAAGTGATCCTCCCACCTCGGCCTCCCAGAGTATGAAGATTAAAGGAATGAGCCTGGCCAACATAAAAACATTTTTAAAATCTATATTGTCGCATGATCTTCAGACTTTTATTTTTATTGCTGTGGGGAAGTTTATATGAATCAAAGGAGCTCTTTGGGTTTCATCCTATAAGGGACCTCAGAAAAATAACTTGAAAACAGAACTGTGGTTGGGTCAACACATGGTGCTGCTTTAAGCTTCCCAGCCTGAGAGAGGCTGGAAGCCCCTGGAACAAACTCTCTTCCCCAGGACATCCTGGAAGACACACACCTTTACCCTCATCTTTAACTGCTGTGAAACATCTAAGTAGAATTTGAAGAGGAAACTGATGTGAGCGTTCTTTGGTATCGCACCATTCCTCCAGGGGCGGACTCCAGAAGGGTTTCATCTAGAAACAGCCTGCAAGTTTTATTTATCATTCTTTCATCCTACTTCTAGATAAAAAAAAAAAATCCAACCGATTTAGTACAGTAAGGGATAAACAGGTATGCAATATTTACCAGAAAGTTAATTTTAAAAAAACAAAGGTTGATAAAATCTATTTTTTTACATAGGAATATTATAGCACACAAGTGGGCCCATGTGCACACTGTTTTATTTAAAATCTTGCTTAATTATCTCATACACTTACTCTACAATCCTATAGAGAAGAGACACAGGCCTCCCCCTTTGATAACCATGATCGTGACTATTCAAGGGGTGACACGCTTTATTTGGTATGAGGTATAAGTGTATAAATCACCTTCTGATAAGCTGCTGACAGGATTTATTTGCACTGACTGCAGTGGGCCCCACTCCTCCATATGGGACGCTGAAGTCCACGATGGTGTTGATGCCATCTTTGAAAAGGACTCTCATTCCTGCATTCACAATCGCAGTTTGGGGCCTGACACAAACTCCCACTGACATACAACAAGAAGAACTTTTTGTTTTGAAAATTTTTTTTTTTTTGAGGCAGAGTCTCACTCTGTTGCCTGGACTAGAGTGCCATGGCGTCAGCTTAGCTCACAGCAACCTCAAACTCGGGGGCTCAGGTGATCCTTCTGCCTCAGCCTCCTGAGTAGCTGGGACTACAGGCATGCGCCACCATGCCCGGCTAATTTTTTCTATATATTTTTAGTTGGCCAATTAATTTCTTTCTATTTTTAGTAGAGACGGGGTCTCGCTCTTGCTCAGGCTGGTTTCGAACTCTTGAGCTTGAGCGATCCGCCCGCCTCGGCCTCCTAGAGTGCTAGGATTACAGGCGTGAGCCACCGCGCCCGGCCCGTTTGGAAAAATTTGAAACATATAGAAAAATCTCAAAGATAGTACAATAAATACCTATATACTCTTCACCTAGATTCACAGATTTACCAATGGTTAACATTACACCACATACGCTCACTCTCACTTTAGCTAGCGACACACACAGACACATACACAGAGGAATGCAGAATTTTAGCTGAATCATTTGAGAGGTAATCATTGACATCATGACACTTCATCTCCAAGTATTTTCATATGTAACTTCTAAAATACAAAGGCTTTCTCCTATATAACCTCAACATTTTTGTCATGATGATGAGACTTACTAATGAGTATTGAAACAATACTGTTATTTAACATACATTCATATTCATTTTTGTCCAATTATACAAATAAGACCTTTATGGTTCCTCCGTGAGAGCCATGAAGGTGTCATCTTCTTAGTTCTCTCATCTCCTTTACTCTAGAAAAGTTCTCCAGCCTTTTTTTGTCTTTCATGACACTGACATTTTTGAGAGTCGTAGACTAGTTGTTTTGCAGACTATCCCGTAGTTTGGATTTATCTGATTCTTTCTTTTTTTAAAAAAACATGTATCTTAATTTCTTATTTTTTATTAGTATTATTTTTTGTAGCTGTGAGGTCTTGCTATGTTGTCCAGGCTGGCCTGAAACTCCTGGCCTCAAGTGATCCTCTCACTCCCCACCTTGGCCTACCAAAGTGCTGGGATTACAGGTGTGAGCCGCTATGCCCCTGATTATTTCTCTGTGAACTGATTTAGGTTAAACTTTGCAGGGTGGAAAGAACACTATGTGGGTGATAAGGTATAGGACCTCCTTCTTCATTTACTGCAAAATCACCCACTTATTGCTATAGACATTCTTCTGAAAACTCATGAGCCTAGAATATGCTCTGTTCTCAGAACATCATCTCTTTTTTCATTGGCAAGTTTTCCTGAAGTCCTAGAATCCCTAAAATTAACCAGCAGAAACTCTGCCTATTGGATTCTGTTGCTCAATGGCAAGTTATCTTAGCAAATCTTTGTTTAATTTTATTCTTCTCCTAACTTATATTCAACCATCTCTCTTAATTGTAGCTAAACATTCAATATATAAACACAGGAGGACAGGAAACATCTAGCAATATTTTTGGTAAATGATGGTGATTATTTATCTGTCCTTGGTGCTCCAGTGGTGCTCAGTAGACTTTTAGTAAAGATCGAATGAGTAAATTATATTGGGAGAAGATGTTAGCAAGTGTGCCGCTCTTCTGTGTTCTGGCAGCGGCCATCAGTGTTCATTTATTGGTTGAACCGATCTGTAGCTCAACAACTGAGATACATAGTAACATCCACAATCGTCCAGGTTTCTAATTAGCAAACAGATATTGCCATTAAACAAAGAGCAAGTCAAAGCCATCTTTCACCCATCAATCAATACATGAAATGCTCATATGGTAACTGTATCTTAGTAGGATCGGAACTCATTTGGTTCCTTGTGCATGTCTCTGAAGTTCTTATTAATTTGAAGAAAACATTGGTCTTGGATAATAAGGCCAAAATGAAAGATTTTTATAAATTATTCTTGGCCAAGCACAGTGGTTCATGCCTATAATCCCAGCACTTTGGGAGGCAGAGGCGGGAGGATCATTGGAGTCCAGGAGTTTGAGACCAGCCTGGACAAAATAGTGAGACCCTGTTTCTACAAAAAGTTTAAAAAATTAGCCTGGTGTGGTAGTGGTGTGCCTGTAGTCCCAGCTACTCAGGAAACTGAGGCAGGAGGATTGCTTGAGCCCTAGAGTTCTAGGCTGCAGTGAACTATGATCACGCCACTGCACTCCAACCTGAGTGACAGAGAACCTGTCCCAAACTAATTAATTTTTTAAAATAAAAAATAAATAAATTATTCTCTATTCTACTTAACTCCTCAGGCTGGTGGTGGGTTTTGGTCCTGTTCTACCACCCATTCACTGTGAAACTTTGCTGAAATAATTAAACTCCTTTGACCTCAATCTTTTCACCTATGCAATAAGATTATTGGTCTCTTTTAATTCTGTGATTTGTCATTCGAGGGATAGTAGGTTTTTAGAGCTTTTGAATAAGAAGGATAAGAAAACAATGAAATGTCCTGAAGTTCTCTAATGAAACAGATTAGACACCAATTTGTTATTGTTTGCACATAGGCATGTATAAAGTATTTGCTACAAATTCTATTTTTTATTATGCAGAATTTAGTTTAAGTTAAAAATAAAGCAACTAAAAGCAAAAGATGGAAGTGGATATTATAAACTTTATAATCTCATATCTTTCTAGAGACAGGAATAAAAGCAGAAACTAGAGGCAGCGGCACTGGGGACCATCTCGGGGTGGGGTGCTATGAGATAGGGGCAAGCCTTGCAATAAAAAAAAGGAAACCCCAGAAACTAGGACTTGTTCTGGTTTAAGGCTTGCTTTTGTTGCTCCAGCAAGAAAATGATCATTTAAAGGAATTTTCTGTAATGCTTCTTGTTAGGAAAAAAAAATCATTTCATTTAAAGATATCCTATACTGTTGAAACTGCTTTATACTTTTTTAAACCCGGTAGTATTCTTATTCTAAAAATACATTCTAAAATTAAACTGAAAAATAGCCATACATAATATTGTGATTATCTCATGTTCTGGTTGTTTCCAGATGTAACTGGGACTCTGTCTTGGAAAAACAGTCTCTACTTGTGCTGACAGAGCAGAACTCTTCCAGATTATGGGAAACACCCCGCCAAGGTTACGGTGTGTGACGTACAGGGCAGGATGATTGGAATCAGTGGGTGAACGTGGTGACGACGACAGACAGATGGGTGTGTTGAGGGGGAGAGCATGTGAGCGAGTTGGAAGAGCTGAAATATCTGGAGAGCGGTGGGGACAAACACAGGTATATTACTCATGAGAACAGCGACATCGACAAATGAAATACAAATGACAACAGTAACATCAATAAATGAAATGATCTTAAAGTCAGGTGATATTTTAAAACAACATCCTAAAACATGGACACACACATAAATGTTACTCTTTTTGAAATGGCCACCTTGGGAGAGACGACACATTTATCTCGGCAGTGCCATCCTCCTCACGACATTGCGGGGACTCTTTGGGGGATGTTCTTTCAGAGCTCGTGGCCTCGGTGGTGATAGATCTTTATCCTTTGAAGGTGGGTTTGATTCTTAGGAAGTGGTAACAGACATCCAGGAGCCAGTGTGCTGCATGAGGCAGCGGGCCAAATTGGCTAATACATTTTTCGGTCAAAAGTCAAGCGAAAAAAGAGACTGATTTTTCTTGTGTAGTCTGTAAACCAAGAAGTGTTCTGTTTTGTCTTTTGTTTCATCACATAGGGGCCACTTCCCCAGGCTGGTCCTGCTGGAACTTTCCTTTCAAATAAATTTGCCTGACAAGGTCAGTATAAAATTAGATGTTTTATATTCAATAGGCCCTAGGCGCCATGGAAGATAGTGTGTGATCCTCACAAATCCCATTCTGTGCTTTTCAGTATAGTTATACATTTTCTTATAAAAGGTACTGTGATATTGTGAAATAATAAAAAATACATATATTGGTCTCTGCCCCTGGTTCCTGACAGAGAGCTCCTAAGACCTTTGTAGGTAGGGGTGCTAGGAGAATCTTTTGTTCTAATATTTGATCTTCAACCCCCAGTTCCTGACACAGAGCTCCTATGTCCTTTGTAATTTCCTGAGTGTTAAGAGCATCTGCCACAGAGCTCCCACATTCCTTGGAGCTTCCTGATAGGAGCATCTTCTGTTCCAGTGAGGTGACTCTTGGTGGGCTTCTAGATAGTCTCAGGATCAAGGCTGGTTGTCAGGGAAACCAACCATATGATTAAAGGGGTAGAATGTTCAGCCCCACCCCCAGTCTATGGGGGTTGAGTTGCTCACCAAAGACCAGTGAGGTAATCAATCATGCCTACATAGTGCAGCTTCCATGAAACCCAGAAGGATAGAGTTCAGATGAGCTTCCAGGTAGCTGAACACGTGCAGGTGCCTGGAGGGTGGCATACCTGGAGAGGGCATGGAAGCTCTGTGCCCCTTCCCACATGCCTTGCCCTGTGTATCTCTTCCATCGGCTACTCATCTGCCCCCTTTGTAATGTCCTTTATAACAAATGGGTAACTGTAAGAGGTCTTTCACTGAGTTCTGTGAGCCACTCCAGCAAATTAGTGAACCCCAAGGAGGGGATCACAGGATCCCCCAATTTATAACCTATTGGCCAGAAGTTCCAGAGGACTAGACTTGCGACTGGCATCTAAAGCAGAGGGCAGTCTTGTAGGACTAAGCCCTCAACCTGTGGGATCTGATGCTCTCTCCAGGTAGATGATGTCAGAATCCAGTTAAATTCAGTTGGTGTCCACTGGAGGATTGCTTGGTGTGTGAGGAACCCATCCTCACATCCGGTGTCAGAAGTGTTCTGTGTTGAGTGGCGTGTGAGAATACCGAAGTATACATTTTAAAAAATGTAAATGATCTCTTTAGAACCTTAACATATAAGTCCAAGACAAAAAGTAAGTCATAAAGCTATGAAAGTAAAACTCTATGCTCCATGACATTATAGTCTTGCTGTATAACACTAATCAACTGAAAGTGTTCTGTCTTTTGATGATGAGCAGATAAGAAGAAAGACAAGGTGAGATGTTTTTATTGATGCTTCCTTATTACTTAAAATGTCTCATTTTCACCTACTGTCTTCATGATGTCTGTGCTTTCAGTTTTATCCACAACAAAATGAAAAAAGTTAGCACTGTATCCATCTAATGGCTGAATCCAATGAGGGGTTCATATTATCTTACAATGCTGTGTTCAACCTATTTATAAAGCTGACATCAGGCCGGGCGCGGTGGCTCACGCCTGTAATCCTAGCACTCTGGGAGGCCGAGGCGGGTGGATAGCTCAAGGTCAGGAGTTCGAAACCAGCCTGACCAAGAGCGAGACCCCGTCTCTACTAAAAATAGAAATACATTAATTGGCCAACTAATAATATATAGAAAAAATTAGCCGGGCATGGTGGTGCATGCCTGTAGTCCCAGCTACTCGGGAGGCTGAGGCAGAAGGATTGCTTGAGCCCAGGAGCTTGAGGTTGCTGTGAGCTAGGCTGACGCCACGGCACTCACGCTAGCCTGGGCAACAAAGTAAGACTCTGTCTCAAAAAAAAAAAAAAAAAAAAAAGCTGACATCAGCACTTCTAAGTGAATTCAGTAGCTCACCTTTTGAAGCAACGTTGAGGATGCAATTGCCTACACCCAAAACAGGGCTGAGATCAGAAGTTGAAAGTCGGCTAACAATATGACTGCCCAAGAACTAAAGGAAATGTGAATCAGCAACCCTGGGACTTTTATTGTCATTGCTGAATTAAACAGAGAATGACATATATTTTCGATCTGTTTCGGCAATTAGAATAAAAAATGCCAGCATGAATAAGATTTTCTTGCAAATCCTAAAATGTTTTAGAGGAATCACTCATCCTTTTACTTATTGACAAAACAGAAACTCTGAAGACAAATAATGAAAAGCACTTTAATGCCACCCACTTCTAATTTCTGATTAGGAAGAGACTCAAATGATGATTTCTGTATGAAGAATTTATTCTGAAACTATGTACATGCAGCTTGCATGATAATAGACAAGAAATGGTTAAGCAGAGTCACATCTGGTGTTTGCAGTTGGTGGTGGGTGACTGGGGGTAGTCAAGTGTGTCTGGGAGGGATAGGGGTGAGGGGTGCGTGGGGTGAGCTGTGGGGTGAGGTGGGAACTGAGGCAGAGAGGCTGTGAAAGAGGGGACCAGGCAGCATCCCGGAGACAGTGACATCTGCAGCGTGGGGAAAGTTGATCTCCTCCCACCCAGGGTACCGTTATTAAAACCCTTCTCCCGGCTGCAGCGCAGATCCAAGGAGCAGGGAGCTGACATCGTGATGAGAGATCCAGGTGCAAGAGCGGGCAGAGGGGAGATGGCCTGTGGACAACACACACTAACAGCCCTCGGTCTGGGGGGCTGGGAAAGCTGTCCCCTGGGAAAGGCCGTGGATGAGGATTCCATCATTGAAGAATTGATTTTGAACAATAAATTGCAGTTAGAATGACTGAGATTGCCCTTGCTTATTAAAGGCTCTTGTGTAAAGATAGTAATACAACCATTCTAATTCGGGCAGCCTAGAATGTGAATGTCTCAGGATCCAGAAGAGGCCAGCAGAAACACAAAGCCACAGCAATCAAAGAAGAGGGTGTAGACTAGACCACAGCAACAATCCAACAATTCTTTTATACAGAGAGATTGAGGGCTAACGAGGTTAATGCTGCTGTGCATCATTTATATTAATAGTTTATAGTTATTTATATGTATATTATGTTATTATATAACATAGTATATATATTTATATGTATATTATGTTATTTATATGTATAGTTATTTATATGTATATTATGATTAGAGTTAACATTAATATTTTCTATCTATGTATTATATATTGTAGTTGTTACAATATAAAATGACACTAAAAGGTTGCATAAATTGTGTGGTTCTCATTCATATTTGTGATCAGCTCAGTTATTCTCAATGAACCATTAGTTGTCTTTGTAAGATAACAAGTTCAAGAACCCCTTTGGGAGCTGTTAAAGATGGACCTTTCCGGACTGGAGATATCCTCAACAGACAATTGTAGACAAGATCCACCTCACGGGTGGGTGGACCAGGAAGGCAGCATCTCCCCCACTTAAAAAAACTGGCCCTTTATGTGGCTTATCTACCAGGGTCTGAAATTAGGCAATTTAGCATTCAGCCATGTGAAGAAAAATGACAGATTTGGCAGGACACGATAGAAAGTGAATGATACAACCTTTCCTCACTGAAGTACCCACACCCAGATGGTGGGTGCAGAAAAACACACTGCCATGTCCCTGGCCTGTTGTCCAGACAGGGTTCTCAGGTGCTTCGAGAAGGCATAGTATGGCTGCATCTTCTCCTCTGGGAGCCTGGGGACCACATCAGCCAGGATGTCCCTTGCCTGGGCCAGGATGAGGCCAGCACCCAGGGTCAGCCCTGAAAGGGAGACACCTTCATGAATTTTCTGTAAATCTGGAAAAGAAGAGGGAAAGTAGGGAAGAAGGCCAGAGTGGGCATATAATGCCACCATTCTTTTTCACAAATGCGCTATTTTCCTGACTATTAAAGTAACACACACTCATTGCAGACCACCTTGTCCATGCAGAAAAGTAGGGAAAAGACAGTAAAAATAATCCCGAATCCCCGAAAGGTAATCAAAACCATGGAGTCATGCATTGCTCTCTGTTCTAAGGATCAAGAGGGTGTCTCCACACCAGGCTGGGTGGCCTCTCCCACCTCCCCCTCACTCTCTGCTCACTGCCCTTTGCAGTCCCTGGAGCTTCACCTGTGCGGTTCCCACCCTCTTTACCTGGTTACTCCCACTGGCTTTGATCCTGGCTGGGAGAAGGCCACCCTAACTGCCCAGTGGGGTTGGGTGGCCCTGTTACCTGATCCTCTAATAAATATCATGTTTCGCTCCTTTGCAAACCTGTCACAATTGCCGTTTTGCATTTAATTTGTGTGGTTATTTGTTTGACACCTGTCGTCACCATCAGATTGTGAGCTTCATGAGGCCCGTGTCTTTTTCTTTAAATCACTGTGTCCCCAGCACCCAGCATTGTGCTTGTTTCCGTGTCTAACCTCACTCAGCCACCCCTGACTTTAAGGTTGAGCTTGAATTCCACACCTCTTCCACTGCACCTTCGGTACTTGTCTCATTTCTCTAATTTCCTACTAAATTTGTACGCAGTTCCATGTGATTGCCACTACAAGGTTCTCTAGTTAAACCATAATCCCAAGCGACACTGCAAGTAAATGCCAACCTGCCTGATTGCTCTTCCCCCTCCCTCCACCCATGAAGCAAATGTTTCTGAGCACGTACTGTGCGCCAGGCACTATTCTAGGAGCTGGGAGCACAGACAAGGTCTCCTTTGTCAGGAAGTCAACATTCTCACAGGGGAAGACAGCCACAACCAGACAAATGAGTACACAAGTAACATAATTTCAGATATGATAAGTACTTTGAAGAAGCAAGGAGGGGAAATAGGGAAGGTGTGAGCGCAAGGGCTTGCAAACACCTGCTGCTAATCCATCACGGTGATTACAAAGCAATGCCACGCCAGCAGCTGTGCTTGGAAACTTGTTAGGAAACTGAAAAACCTCAACTAATGAATCTCCATCTTGTAAACTGCTTTTCTTTACTTTTCCATGCCACGCTGCATTCCCCTCTGTATTAAAGGCATGGAAAAAAGTTTGAAAAAATATTTTTATATTCATAATTGCTTATGTTTCTAAGAACATAATGGCTTTATTAGACAATGTACAAATGCTTTTAGATTCTGTTTCATCAACAAACATGAATTCACCCAGCAGAGGGAGCTCACGCTTTAATTTTGGAAAGTTGGACAGCAAATACTCTTGTAAAAAGCTCTGCGACTCTCATTTTAAATAAGATTTGCTTATAGTACTTCTTGAAGCTGAGACCATTTGATTAAGGATGGTTTATTTTCATTTGCATAAATAGATGTGACTGATGAATTCATTTTGGGGTAGAATTTTCTTCAATAAGGATCTGTCTTGCTACCAAACAGGCTAACTTAGAACAGGGATCTCAGCCCAGGAGTCTAAGGATTGATTCATCCAGAAAGATAACTGCCCGTATGTCCATCTCTCTATGGCTCTTTAGTACGCTGTGAGTTCAGGGCATAAACTTATCCGACCTGTTTTAACATGGCTATAATTCAGTGCTGAACACTTGCAAATAGAAGTCTTTGCCCTTTGAGATTATAAAACAAATATTTATTTAGACTACAAAGGATGTTCAAGAGATGTTTACAACAAGATGATCTAAGTTCAAAAGCAAAATAAAGATTGAGAGAATGAATTAATTTCTCAGATGAAGAGCCAGGGTGACTCAGCAGTGTTGAAACCACAGGTGAAATCAGCAACACCAACAGATGCGGGGTGTGTGTGTGTTTGTTTGTGTGTGTGTGTGTGTAAACTACAATTTTCCAGTTATTCGAAAGACTATAAAATGACATAAAAGTATGTTTTAGGTAGAAGTTTCCCTAGCATCGTGCATGCTCTTATTGTACTAGTACATTTCTACATGATAGAAAACAACATTTTTTAAAAACTATTTTTTTCTTATCAAAGTCAAACAGATTTCTTAACAGAAAAGACAGAGAAAAGTGTTAAGAAGATAAAAATCACAAGGTATTTTACATAGTGCTTCCAACTTTATATAAAGCTTTAATATGAATGTATGTAGCATTTTAAATGGGTATTTTTAGATTTTCTGCCCTTAAAAATCCCAGATTATCCTCAATTAAAAAATTTAAATAGCTATAACTGGGATAATCCAAAAATAGTACAATTTGGAAAGCATCCCTTAGATTGTGGAGGAATTTCCACTGATGATAAAGGAAAACATTAATGTCAAATATCACACTTATTACGGCAGTCTATAATTATCTCTTTATACATCTACCTTTCCCAAAATACTATTAGTTCTTAGAGAAGAAATCATGTCTTTTTCAGGAGGCTTGCTCTACTGTAGGTAGCCCAGCACCAAGCACATGGTAAAGGCCTAATAACTATAAAATAAACAAAACAAATGAGTGTTTCAAATGGTTTTCATTCCACCTGTACGTTTCCCAAAATAATGTTGATCTAAAGAATTGAGCCCTAAATTGTGTGTGTGTGTGTGTGGGGGGAATTCATGCCTCTCCTTGCTGGGCAGCTTTGGGACAGACAAGCAAATTGGTTCTGTGGAGCTGGAGAAGGGAACACTAAAGGAATTCCTGGAGAAATGCTCTGGTCTGTGACAATGAGGCTGGCTGTTTAACAGAGACTGTGGTAGCTGTACCATCTGCGGCTGGCGGAAGACCAAAGCTAAGCACTCCTTGAATAATGGTGGTAGTTAGAGCTGCAGGAATTTCTGGGTGAATCAACAAACATTTGTTGATCCCTGGCTCTGTGTAGAAAATTGAGTCTCAAGAGAAGATGTACAATCTTTACCAGAATTTTCTGAGTCTAGGAGATAGTCTTTTCAAAAGATCAGATGTGGCTTAGTATTGCGGTGTCAAATATGATTTCCTCCAGCCACACGATCTTGTGATTTGGTTAGTGTCAAATAGCCTGAGCTTTCTTTAGCAGAACCACCTGCAACATAAGGACCCTGTTACAATAAATGAGAACACACCTTCTTTTGTGTTAGTCACTGTAAACAATTCCAAAATCCTTGCAGGGAAGATAATAATTGGAGGAAAATTTCTTTGAATTTCATATCAGGCCCTAAAAGATAAAAGAATTATCATCAGTGGAAAAGAAGCCAGCTAAATTTCATATTGCAAATCACGCTATGACTTCCTAGTGATAATTGCTGGCTCTAATAAAAAAAAGTGAAGTAAAACTCTGGCAAATGAGGCTCATTTTTCTCCTCAGTAATTTCCCCTATATTTGAACTGAGTCTGACCCAAGAAGTAAACCATCTGCAAATTTCTTCACCCTAAAACCCAGTAAGAGAAACATCTGTTTTACTATTTACTGATGCTTAAAAGAATGAAAATTTTGACCTCAGAAAAATTTAATTGCATTCTAGAGTTGGAATGAGAGGCCAACTTGTTCTTTAGAGACCAGAGATAGTAATTATATAAGAAGCTGGCCATTAGCTGGGCAAAGGGGGTGAGTTTGAATTACCAGGTATGTATTTTGATTTGTGAGTAGATTCTACAACTTACATCTCCTTTCACTAATTTAGCTTTTCAACATAGGAATTGGGACCCTGGGCATCTTTGCTACCCACCAAGAGTGGGTGTTCCCCATCACAGAAGGAGCATTGGGGTGCTTCATTTTCAGTCCTAGAAGGTCTTTTAGGGTTCCTGGGGTGATCCAGGTAGTTCTTTCCCCATGGAAAACCAGAACTTTCTTTTGGGGATCTTCTGCCATTCTCTGCATGAGATAAATGAAGACTTAATGTTGATGCCAATGACAAAACATGTAAACTTCATTACAGCTCACAAACGGAACAAGAATGAATGGAACCTACTAAGGATAACAAAGCAAAGACAGATACTTACAGAACGGTGGCTTAATCAATTCATAATTAAATTCACAGCTTCGCATATTTGTTTTTTCATCTCTTTTAAAGCTTAAAAATAACTAAATCTTAACTTATGTGGCTCACACCTATAATCCCAGCTACTAAGGAGGCAGAGGCAGAAGGATCGCTTGAGCCCAGGAGTTCTAGGCCACAGTGAGCTACGATGGTGCCACTGCACTCCAGCTTGGGAGACAGAGTGAGACCCTATCTCTAAAAAAAAAAAAAACAAAAACAAAAAACTTAACTTATAAACAAACAAGAATCCTAGGTACCAGGGATGAGATTTCTAATGTTAAATTCCCAGCCAAAGATATGATTATTGACTAAGATACAAATGATGCTAGAACATCAGCAGAGGATTAACCATACGTGCCCTGGGGGCTGTGTGCTATTTACTGTCAGGCAAGCACAGAGAATGAAAGTAACAGGTGAATTTGGGAAGACCCTGGGACCTCTCTAGGCCCGGCTTGCTTTATCTGAAAATTAGGGATTTGACTAGATGATCCCGAAAGCTCTTTTGGCTCTCAGAGAACACTGAACTATGCAGTAAGGCTGGCTGTTTGTTAACAGCAGAAATATAGCAAAAACAGACTGCTAAGCTGGTTAAAGCCAGAGGGGACCTTCCTCTCACAGACCATTATGGTTTCCCAAGCAAGATCGAGGGGTTTCACAGTTGAAAACTAGACTTTTCTCAATTAGCAGAGGAGTTAATAGGCAGAATTTTTTTTAAAAGGTTTCTTCTCATCTATTCCTCTAAAACCAATGGCTGTTTGGAGCTGACAATAAGATGCAATGAACACGTGTAAAATTAATATTTGTGAGGGTAATTTGCAAATAGTTGATCATGCTTAATCGGACAGACTTTTTCTTTTCCTTTTTCTTCTTTTCCTTTTTAATGGACTTCTGTGCTCCCGGTTTTGATTTGTTACACAGATCATCTGATAAAGTAATATTTTCTAAGTCTAAAACTGTTCCTAATTCCACTAAGTCTAATGAAATTTGCCACTATTTTATGGTGTTCAGCAAAGAATATGGCATTCAAGGAAAAGCCTTTGACTTCTGATTACTTCTTCACATGAATAAATTTGAGAACCTGGTGTGGATTTACAGAAGAAAAAACGTGAGGCTCAGAGAGAGGACGTGACCTGGCCAAGGTGACACAGATGGTTAATGTGAACAGGACTATGACCCCAGGGGCACCAGGCTTCTTGCCTGGAGTCCTCTGGAGCGGAAACAGCTCCATGCATCTGGAAGAAGCATGGTTTAAACAATTTCTACTGGTTAATAATAAACAAGGGAAACATTTCTCATGTGAATTGTTTTATTTGTTTGAAATTAACTTTGATGATATCCTTGCAAAATTATATTATGCAAAAGGATTTTGTTCTTTGTGGGAGCCATCAAAAGAGCAGATCTTTTGGTGGAATTTCCATGTCTTAATGGATCATTTGATTCTGAATAATTTCAACATTGAACAGAAATCATGGTGGAAGTTGCTGAAAATTGAGCAGTAATTAAAGGCAGATTGGCTAAATGGGAATTGCTTTCTCATAAAGATTCTGTAAATGGTGCTTTAAGTTATGCCTTTTGTTGGAAAGGATGGCAGAGAGATGGGAGTCCCTGAGAGTGGATTAAAACTGATTAATGAAATAGTTCGTGTGTTCCTGTCATTGGGTTTGGCCAGCGCTTCTCAAAGTATAGTCTGGGGATTTCTGGGGGTCCCTGAAACCCTTTCAGGAGTCCCAAGGTCAAAACTATTTTGTAATGAAAGATATTATTTGCATTTTCCCTTCTCACCCTCTCATGAGTACAGGAGAGTTTTACAAAGGCTGCATAATTTATATTTTCTTGTGTTGCAACTGGCCGAATGCAGAAGACGATACGTGAATCTAACTGCCTTCTTTAAAGCCAATATTAAGGAGATTTATAAAAATGTAAAACAGTGCCACTCTTCTTACTGATTTTTCTTCCAAAAAATATAATAATTACTCATGAACAATATGTTATTTATGCTAATGTGCAATGGATTCACTCTTGTTACTTTAAAATTAATGAATAAATGAGTAAATAAATGTTTAAAATACTTCCCAGCTTTAATTTCAAATACTACAAATGTCAATAGATACAACCCACGTAAACAAAAGCTCTTTAGAGTCCTTAGTAATTTTTAAGGGTATAAGCAGGGGCAGGTGGTTTGTCTTTTCTGTATCCCAAGTGCCTAGTTTGGTGCCTGATGTTTGGGAATCACCTAATAGAAGTTTGTGAAACAAATACAAGTGACTCCAAGGAATGGCTGGAGAGACAGTTAAAAAACAAAAGAAAAGGAGGCAGTCAAATGCTCTAAACCTGTGCTGGCTGCTCGATCACACGAGACAGGAAGCCTGCGCCTGCCCTCACCACCTGCAGCTTGCCTCGTGGATTTCCCTCGGGTCTTCATTGAGATATCGCTGGCCGGAATCCTGACGGGCCTGCTCTGCACACGGGGAGAGGAGTTCCATTAGATTAAAAAGATCAAGGTCAGGGCGGGTCCACCCAGGAACAAAGTCTGGGAAGAAAAATGCCTTTCACAGCTTCCCCAGGGTAACACCGGTGGAGACCTGGCTGGGGACAGGCGGACAGGACTGTTTATTCCAACACAGTTGGCACAAAATCAGAAACAAACCAGGAGAAAGGGAACATAACTATTAGCTCAGATGGAAATAGAAGTTCTTGGGTTGGCTCCAAGGGCTGAAATTCTTCTTCATACAATTTAGTACAAACCTAAAGGGAAAAAAATTAATGTTTTATAGTCTTTTCAGTAAGAACAAAATCAAGGGTTGATAAACATTATGATCCTTAGCAGTCAAGTATTGAGTTTGTCCCATTGAATGGGGCTGGTCTGGGTACCGGGTTCCCAGGGCGGTGGGGGGACAGAGAAGCCCTGCAGCTGTACTCTGGCTGGAGAAGGTGTGGGGTGGGGGTAGGGTGGGTCGGGGTTGGGGGGGAACTGGCAGCTGCTAAGCAGCTGCTCTGTGCCTGGCACTAGGCCCAGCTGCAGAAAGATGAACTGAGGGAGGGGTAGCAGAAGCTCCCAGTCCAGGAGTGGCAACAAGAGCAAGCTCCCCAGGAAGTCTGGGGCAAGTGGCTGTAGAGGCTTCCTGGAGGAGGAGAGAGAGCAGGGAGTGGAGCAGCCCAGATTCCAATGGGAGGCTGTTCTCATGGAGTAGGAAGAACTCAAGCGGATCCTCTTGGCTACAGCTGGGAGGTACTAGGAGGCAGGTCAGACAGGGTTGGGGGAAGCCTTCAAAGCAGGCTTCAGATTCCAGACAGTCTTCTGGGGCAAGTGGGAGCCACTCAGCATTTCTGGAAGATTAATTTGACTACAGTATGCAGTGGTTCCCAATTCCAGGCCTGCAGACTGGCTGCATCCGTCACCTGGGGAGGTTTGTAAAAGTTCAGAGCTATTTCTGGGCCATACCACAGGAAGTTCTAATCCAGTCAAACTAAGGGAAATCTCAGGCAATCACATTTTTAAAAAGCTTCCTAAGCAATTTGGGGAAATTTGGGGACCTGCCATGAGTTAGTGTGTACGGGGGGTGTTGGAAGACAGGCAGCGTGGTAGGGAATCTTGCAATAATTGCAGTGTCGGTAAAGACGTGCAAGTGCAGAGGAAACGGGATGGAAGAGCTTTGGGCTGATGCATGTAGGAATGGTGAGGCCTTGGTTCTGGAGGTATGGAAGTCAGGAGAGAGCGGGCAGAGCCAGGTGGGGGTTATGATGAACTCAGGATCAGGTGTGTGGGGGCAGAGCCAAGAAAGAGAGCAGAAGCAGAAATGGATTGGGAAACATTTATGGAGATGTCACCTGGAGTCTCAGGAATGGGTGAGACATTAAGTGAAGAAAGGGCATGAAAAGAACGTGGCTAGAAAGAAGACAAGGCGGACGAGTGGAGAGGAGGAGAGGGCGAGAGTGGCTGCATCCTGTGAAGGGCTGTCTCACAGGTAAGGGACAGGTTTACCCAGCGTTATCTCATTCGTGGAAGGGACAGGAAGTGACAGGACAGCAGGTCTTGGCTCACAGTGAGAGATGGCTTTTTAACAGATCTGTCCAGAGCTTCTGAATCCAACTCTGACTCAACTGTACATCCCGGTACAGTTCCAGGAGGGACCACCCATGACAAGTTTACCAGTCCTAGTGGGAACGCAAAAGGATTGGTTGATGCTTTGCGGGGAGGTGAAGCAGGGTAGATAGTTGCTGAAGAGAGTAAGGAAACAAAGGCTTAGAAAAGTTACATAATTTATCAAATTCTATAGCTAGAGAATAATGAAATCAGAATGTGAGGCTATGCATTCTGATAATGGAGTTGATGTTTATGAAACACAACTTTATATTCTCTCTAATTATTCATAATAACTACAATTTCCTGATTGTCCACCGTAGTCTGGGCATTGTGCTCAATGCTTCCCATATATTAAGGCATTTAAGCCTTAAAATAACTTTTTCACAGAGAACAGTAGAGAACAGGTTGCCCCAGGGAGGGCTGAAAGGCCTGGAGCCCCTGGAGCCTCCTAAATTATTAATAGAACAATGTCCACCAGGTTGCCGCCAAGATGCAGGGATTGGTCTCCACTGAAGAATTTTTCCTTCTGCTGTATTGATGGCCCTTCCATCTATTTCAGCCTGGTCATCTGGCACAGGTCCTTTCTCTGTGCTTATCTGGCCCAGTGATCCAACTAATTACATCAATTCAAATAATCCTTATTTTTTTATTTTGAAATATTAAGAGGGTGCAAGTATTTTTGTTACATGGATATCTTGTATAATATAATGTTTAAGTCAGGGCTTTTGGTGTCTGCATCACCAGAATAGTGTTCACTGTACCCAATAGGTAAGTTTTTATCTCACACCGGCTCTCTCACCATCCCCCTTCTTGTTTTCTTGTATCCTTTATATTGCTTTGTGCCCATGTGTACCCATCTATTATTAATAGCTCCCACTTATTAGTGAAAACATGTTTGTTTTCCATTCCTGAGATACTTCACTTAGGATAATGGTCTCCAGTTCCATCCACGTTGCTGCAAATGACATTATTTCATTCCTTTTTTGGCTTTTTTTATATATACTCTACCATATATATAATATATATAGCATTTTCTTTATCCACTCATGAATTGAAGGGCACTTAGGTTGATTCCTCATCTTTGCAATTATGAATTGTGCTGCAATAAACATTTGGGAGTAGGTGTCTTTTTGATAAAATGACTTCATTTCCTTTAGTAGATATTTAGCAGTGGGATTGCTGGATCGAATGGTAGGTCTACCTTTATTTCTTTGAGGAATTTCCATACATATTGTTTTTCTTACAGGTTGTACTAATTTGCAGTCCCACCAACGGTGTATAAGTGTTCGTTTGTCCTCTCTGCATTCACACCAGCATCTATTGTTTTTTGACTTTTCAATAATGGCCATTCTGATAGGGGTAAGGTGGTATCTCATTGTCATTTTAATTTGCTTTTCCCTGATGATTAGTGATGTTGAGCATTTTTTCATACGTTTGTTGACTATTTATCTATATTCTTTAGAAAAACTTCTGTTCAAGTCTTTTATCTACTTTTTGATGGGGTTTTTTGGTTTTTTCCTGTGGATTTGTTTGAGTTCCTTGTACATTCTGGATATCAGTTCTTTGTCAGATGAAATAATCTTTAAATCCATGAGGAAACCAAAAATAAAGTAAGTCATTTCCTCAGTATCCAAAGGGGATTGGTTCTAGGACCCCTCACAGATACCAAAATTCAAGGATGTTCAAATATTTTATATAAAATGACATAGTATTTGCATAAAAGCTACACACCTTCTCCTGTATACTTTAAATCATCTCTAGATTACTTAAAATACCTAATACAATGTAAATGTGATATAAATAGTTCTCCTGTATAGCTTTCATTTGTATAATTTTTTATTACTATGTTGTTATTGTTATTTTTAAAAATATTTTTGGTCTGTGGTTTGTTGAATCTACAAACATGGAACTCACAGATACAGAGGGCCAAGTGTTTAGGTGATGATGGAAGGTACCTAGATTCTCTAACATGTGATTTCAAATGATGAATGAATGAACTGAATTGAAAAATGAATGAACAAACAAATAAATAGATCTTATTGTAATTTGTTTTATTTCTCCAGCTCAGATAGATAGTGACAGTAACAGTTATAACTGCTGGGCACAATAATAAATGTGTTACATGGATTATTCATGTCAATTTTGTTTACATAGCTCTGTAGTCTCCATTTTTCAATCTTTTCTTTAGACATACAGCCATGTGTTGCTTAGCAATAGAGATATGTTCTGAGAAAGGCTATGTCATCATTGTGCAAACATCACAGAATGACTTACACAAACCTAGATGGCATAGCCTACTACACACCTAGGCTACATGGTACAGCCTGTTGCTCCTAGGCTACACACCTGTACAGCATGTTACTGCACTGGATACTGTAAGCAACTGTAACACAAATGGTAAGTATTTGTATATCCAAATATATCTAAGCATAGAAAAGGTACAGTAAAAATACAGCATTATAATCTTATGGGACTACTGTCGTATATGTCATCTGTCATTGACTGAAATGTCATTATGTGACATGTGACTGTATTTCCTTGAACGTCCTCTTTGTCATCATCTTAACTCTTTCTCACTTTTCCACATTATTTTAACAACATAGGAGTCCAAAATAGCTCTGTATACATAATTTCTGCAGTTTATAAGTTTATAAATTTTCAAGAAAAAGACTGTATTTTTTAAACTAGTGATTCCATATAGTTTCTTAGCTATTTACTATAGGCTTTTGGGGAGTAGGGTGGTATAATGAAAAATATTTAGTCTTTGCTTAGAACTCCTAAAACCCTTGGAATTTCCTGAGTGACAGGAATGTCTTTGGTTATTCATAATGAGTCCCTTTTGATCACACCAGAGTTTATGCTAATGAGGTGACCTAGGGTGGGTCCCCTAGATAGTCTCAGGAGGGGGCTGGTCAGGTTGGAACTTTCAGCCCCACCCACCTACCACTGGCGGTAGGGGTGTATAGAGGTTAAGGTCTATAAAAACGCTTGAACAAGGAGCTTCTGCACTAAGGACCCTTCCAGACCTTGTCCTATGCACGTTTTCATCTAACTGTTCATCTGTATCTTTTGTAATAAACCGGTAAACATAAGTAAAGGGTTTCCTTGAGTTCTATGAGCCATTCTAGCAAATTATTGAACCAAAGGAGGAGGTTGCAAGAATTTCCAATTTATAACTGGTTGGTCAGAAATACTGGAATCCTGAACTTTAGATCGGCATCTGAAGTGGGGTATCTTGTGAGACTAAACCCTTAATTTGTGGGATCTGACAGGGAGAGAGTATCAGAATTAAATTAAATTGTAGGACACCCAGCTGGTGTCTGGGGAGGCGGAGAATTGCTTGGTGTGGGAAGAAAGCCACACATCTGGTGTCCGGAGTGTTCCTTGTGAAAGTGGGGAGAAACAGTGTGCGTTTTCTCCAGAGGGGGGACGTGGAGGGGTGGGCAGAGGGTCTGAAACGAATGCTGTGTGGCTGTGGCAGGCTGCTGAGTGGCTGTGGATTCAACACAACATAAAAGATGAAATGGTTTCTCCTTCTTCCCCATTTACCATTAGTACTAATCAAAGATGGAATCACATTCAGAGGGGACATAGGCATTTATTTCACAAAAGTGGTTCACTTTGGCTATGACTCAACGAAGAGTGCTGCTGAAACGACAGTATGAGAAATAGACTCTTGTCTGTTTTTCTGCATCACAAAGCAAGATGTTAGGAAGATGGCCTAATTCGTTTTCACTCAGAATATGCTATTTTATAAACTTCAGCTTCAAAAAAGCCATTAAGGTACTAACTGTCTATATTTCTGAGAAAAAACCTAGTTACCCTCACTGAAATGGGCAAAGTGGTAAACCGTTTTTCTCTAATACACAATATTGTGTTTCCTTGAAAACCAATCCCCCGTAATGGGCAGATTGCTTTGCCGTTCAATCCAGAACTGCTGGCTCAGCAGATATCCGCTGTTCCACACGCACAGGACTAAAACTCTCCCCACTCCCTGCGATGGGTCTGTCTCCAGCACAGCGGCCTAAGTTACCTGGTGGAAGGAAATGCACAATGTTACAACCCAAAGGCCACTTCTCTGCCCTTGACATGTCTACTTTATTGTTAGCTAGATCTCCCATCACCCCTGCCCCAAAAATCATATTTAAAAATCCCAGCAGTTTTTCTACTAGATTGAACTTATGTTATCAGGATAAGGAAAACCCCCATCTATTACTTGGTGCATCAGCCACCTGAGACCCCCAAACCTCACAGAAGACCCACATCAGCATAATACTAACCTATTACCTGGCCTATCAACTAATCTATTACCTGGTGCATCAGTATAACACTAAGCCTATTACCTGGCACATCAACTAACCTATTACCTTAGCCATCTGAGACCCCACCCCTTGGACCACCCCAACTTAATGAAAGTGGGAAAAATCAGGTAAACAGGACTCAGAATTTGGTGGCGAGACCCCTCTGAGCCCACTGGAGAATAAACTTTGATTCTCTGAGTCTCCGTGTGCTGCTTGGTTTGTCCTCGCTCAGTTTGTCCTCCCTCAGTTTGTCCTCGGGACAAACTGCTGTAACACTTGCTGTAACAATCAGAAGACATTTAGGAGTGCACATTTCTGGGGTGCACTCTTGGGAAGGGTCTAGAACAGGAAATCAGTGAAGAGAAAGGACAAAGGACAGGGGAAATCCCTATAAGGGGTCCAAGTCACTTGCTAGAGACATGCACATCTTGTGAGCAGAGGCACTGACCGCTTCTGTTCCAGATCATCTTTTCAAGGATGTCTGTATAGTGAACAGCCTCCCTCAGAGGACAAAGACAGTGTCTTCCTGCACAGGAGTGAGCAGAAAGGCTCATTGTCCAGGTAAAAAAGATAATGTTATCTTCTGAGAGACTTACCATCCATTATAAAAGATTCGAGCTGTCTAAGTTCAGGGCAGTTCAGTTGCATTTCCTGTAATGCGACTCATTGCGCATGCAGGCAACAGCTGCCCTCTTCACATCACCTTGTGGCAATTAGGGCAGGGACTGCCCCAGTGCTACCACTCTAGCTATGCCAATGCTGTGAGTAATGACGTCCTTTGCTTCTGACCCAGGAGTCTATTCTGTGTCTTCTGTCAGCAGCCATCAAACTCTGGCAGGCTAACCTGTTAGCTTGTAAGTAGGTTGAAATCTCAGACCTTTTGTAGTTCTTGACAGCACTAGACAGTATTAAAATATCTTATAATATTGGAAAGACTGAGCCTGACACAGAGGTAGCATCTCTAACAAAGATTGGAAAACATGTTCAAGAGCATGGCTCCTAAATCTAATGAGGATATCACTGTATTATCCTGATTTCTGTGTCTTTTTAGACCAATGGTTCTCACACAGACCCTCAAAATCATGTGTGAATGTACATACAACACTTTGCACAAAATTTTGTGGGTTTGTGGACTCCTTAAAGACATCAGTTGACCCTGAATCAAAATCCCTGGTCAGGATTGGTTCTCCCTAAGAGTAACGACCCCTGGCTTACCGCTCACAACACAGTGGGCACTCAATTCATGCTCACAAAACGGTGCTTGAATAAATTAAAGAAAGAACTAAGTTAGGAGACTAAAAACATACAGAGATGATACTCCAAAATATGAAACCAAAGTGGACACTAGTTATATTAGGGAAAAAAGAATAATAATAAAGGAGGTTCTGGTAATTTTCCAAAGAAAATAATAAGAAAGATAGTCTTGGGAAAAGAAATAGATTCAATGGTGTGGTTAAGGACATGGATTCTGAAACCAGCTGATGAGAGTTCAAATCCTGACTCTTTCGTATCAAACAGAGAACAATTACCCTGCTCAGTGAAGCTGGAGGGAAGGCAGAACTACCACATTTCTATTTTTGCTTGCATATTTCTCACAAATGAGTGCTCGGTGAATCAAAAACATCAGACAAGCACAGTTAGAAAAGACTTGAAGCCCAAGATATGTGGCTATTTTAGGAGAGAGCTCAGCCTCTTTAAATCGGTTTAATAGGTCAGATTGATCATGGTGAATTATGTCCCATGAACTTGAAATAATTCATAGAGGCAGTCGTGAAACCATGTCCATAATCTTTTTGAGACATCACAATGCAGCCACGTGGCACTAGAATACTGGAGACAAGCAACCACTGATCCTGGTTTTCAAAAAGATGGCCATGAGGTGCGGTTGACTTTGTTCTCAGGAGATGTTCTAGATCTATTCTGGAGTGGATTATTGACTACAGGGCCTAGAAGCAGCAGTACCTAAGAGGAGACTGAATGCTCAAGAAAACCAGCTTCATTCCCTCTTGGGATAAGAATTCTAGACTGAGACTCTGATCAATGCTGTAGACACAGTGCATGGGGATTTCACCAGGCACTTGACACACCTGTGTGCTTCTGATGAAAGGATGGAGGGTTGTCAATAAATGCACGATGCCGCAGAAGGAGTTGTACTTGCTTAAACAGCAGTTCAGTGTTGATTAATTTTCTCGTAGTTCTCTGTTTGGTTTATTCCATTCAATATTTTAGTCAATGACTTACATGAAGATGGAAGGCAATGTTTATCAGATTGACTTGCAAATAACAGAATAAAATTCAAAACGTATCTTGACAGGATAGAATGCATATATGAAATTTTATAGGAATAAAAAAGTTTGCAAAAGTACACAAAAGAGGAAATGCCATTTTAAAGTCTTAAGGCATTTTAATTCAATGTGAGTTTATGAGCCATAAATGATTTTTTTCCTTAATTCCTAAGAGTCTGTGATTTCATAAGCATTAATAATACTTCAGCAGCTACAGCCACAACAACAAATAAAAAACCAAAAGGTCACTGCTTCCTTTGATTAGGTCTAAGCACATAATTAAAAGATTTTTAAAGTCCTAATGTTTCCAAACACCATTCCAATAACATTGCAATTGCAACAATGACACCGATGCACAGACTGTTTCAAGAAGCATATGCTACCCCCAAAATATCACACTAAAATTATCAGAGACCATTGATATAGGGCCAAGAATGTAATAATCATATGGAAAATTGACTTTACTTTCTGGCTGTTTGCCTCAGTTTCCCCTCCTGCTAAATAAGAATGGATAATTCTTGCCAACACTACTCAAGAGGAGTGAATCATAAAGACCAAAAAATCAACCTCTGTCTAGCAGTTTTGCTTAATTGCTTGGATGAAAATGCTCTAGCATCTCTGCTTTTCTTGTTAGGAAAAATATTCTTCTACGATTTAAGAGGTTAGTGACTTACCCTTCAAGGTTTCCATGAACTGTTCTGCGGAGGGTTCTGGGTGGTTCCTCTGTGGAAGCTCATCACCATTCCTGGGGTGCAGAACCCACACTGGGTGCTGTGGCCTTCAGCAATCCTTCCCCAAAGCAAAGAACACAGGGTTCTAGCTTGAAAGTTTAGGGGTAGGAAGCTCTCAGAAATGAAATAGTGGCTCTTGACTGGTGCAGATAAAGGGGTAACAGCTGGAAGCGCTATGACTTTGCGCATTTAAAATGCCCAGGGAGGCTTCTGGGAAAATATTCCACTGAGGTAGTTGGGAAAGGAAGTCCCCAAGATGAACCTAGTGCATTGCTTCAAGGGCACAGTTTGAATTCCCCCAAGACCACAGACACAGGGATTACATATTACATGCTTTTATTGTGTTATTTCCTCCTTCTGCTACCACTTGCCCCTTTCCCTGAAGGGAATTTCAATTTGAGGGATTTATTTTCAAGGGTTGTCTCCATAAAGACAGCTCTAGCTTTCCCACTTCTTAACTTTTGTTCTGACCTAGGCGGGTACCTGGTGTTTCATTCACTTCTGGACAATTTTACTAATGAATGTTCAGTACCTGAGTTTAAAAAAAAATTCTATAAAAACTTGGCCCTGAGACTAACACACCCAGCTGTGTGCCGTGATGAGATGAGGGACATTCTGGGGGACAGAAAGACCAACAAGGCAGTGATGTTCCTCCCCTCTGGCCTTTGGCTCACAGGTTTGCCGCCAACTGTTACGGAACACAAATTCCTTGTGGTGTGGAAAGATATTTTTAGAACAAGACAGAATCCGTGCTTCCAAAAGTTTATAACTTAGTTTGGAGGATACTCAACATTTGTAGTCTTGACAAAAGACCATTACATAGCAACAAATGCCAAATTAAAATACACAGGTCACAAAATTACTTTTTCTGGCTAGAATTAGCAGCATGGCTACTTACACAGACGAAACATAGAATATGCACCCTCGTTTTTCCCATTTTATCATAGGAACCAAGATAAATGTGAATCATCCCCTTTCCATGTCTTTGTGGTAGGATCCAAAGCATTCCTGGAGGGAGAATTCCTCCCTGAAGTAATGAAATGGCCTGAAGTTGTAACAGAGTCATCGCCCCCTCCTCCCATAGACATGGAAGTGTAAAACTGAGAGTGGGGAGCATGTAACAGAGAGAATGGCCTGGGGAAAAAAAGATGTTTTCTGTCTTTTTAAAATTTCCCCCACTCTTTTTGAGAACTGAAGCCTGCATCCCTGCCTCAGGCAGGTGGTTGGGAGGGGCCTGGAGAATCAGCCACAAAATGCCCAAACTTTCAGTCAGTGTCTGCCAGGCCTCTCCTCTGGATGCTGCATGTCATTTCTCACCTGGTTGCAAGTGCAGCTGTGTTTTGTGGTCTCTAAACCTGCCGCAGGGACCAGCCTACAGGGGGCGCCGGTCTTCACTCTGTGATTGACATTTGGGAATCAGCTCAACTTACAGGAGGCAGACTGGTCAGACACGTTGTGGGGCTCGGCTCTGGCGAACTCTGGCCCCCCAGGGTCAGCCCTGGGTTCCCTGCAGGGGTGGAGCGGGCAAGGATCACGTGCTCACAGCTGGCCCTGCAGCTGGCCCTGCAGACCAAGGCAGGAAGCTCAGCTAACTGTGATACAGATAAAGAGGCCAAGGGGCCCTGTGAACTAATATTTCTCCGAGTGCCTCAGGGTCTCCGGGAGTAGGGCTGTAAAATGGGCTATAAAAATCCATATTTTAAACAAGATCCCCAGGTGATCATTATCCTTGCTTAGATTTAGGGACCACGGTCATACACCATTCCATTTGCAAGACAAGCCGCCTACTCTACCTCATTCCTTTGCACAATCCAAATGTTTGTAAATGAAGCCTGATAGAAGGAAGTTCTATAACTGCAAGAGAAATTGCAGTTTCTACAGGTTTTTTTAAAATTATTATTTGCTTTGTTTTCCCAAACAAACAAAAGGATATGATTTTTTTCTCAGACAGAACAATAACTTTGCTTCAGGGTCTGATTCCTCTCAATGACCTGCGCAGAGGACATAATTATTCAGGTTGAGGCCATTTTCCTGCGGTTCATCGTTTCTGAATAGTAAGAATCATTTAGAATATGTTTGTTGATCTTGTTTGCCTGGCTTGACTAAACACCACTCTGGGCAATTATGAAATGACATAAAACACTGTATTGTATTTGGCTCTAATCTGCTGGACAAATGTTTGGCTTTGTTTCAGAGGATAACCAATAAGAATTTGCATTCTAACACAACGCTGGTTTTGGGAAAATAATAAAAAGTTATGAAATATTGAGTAGCTATACACTTTTAAAAATCCTTGCCTTCACCGTTGAATAAAAGAAGCGGAGAATTGAATTAACGGTTTAATGCTCATCACCGCCTGCAAAGCAGACCCTTTGTTCTTTGTTCTTCACTCACATTTGAAAAGTTAAGTAAAGAAGACCTTGGCAGCAGTACACAAATAGCATTCTTTCAGCATCCGCAGGAAAACATTCGCACAACTCACTAGCACCTCCCTTTAGTAAAGGGATTCTAGAATGGTTGCCACCCCCTTAGGGGAGGCAGTATGGAGCAGTGGAAAGAACACGAGCTCTGGGAGCAGACAGATGAAAGCCAAGGTCCCTCTACTGCTTGTTAGTTGAGGGATCTCGGGCACATTACACAACCGCCCTGAGCCCCTGTCTCTTTTTGTAGCTGTGTGTGGAGCATGCAGCACACAGTACCAGTAAGCTCTGTTTCAACTTGGACCACCTCTTCTTCTTGGCCAGTGGTGCCGAAAACAAGGATATTGGGTTGCACATCTGGCACAGTGTCAAGGACAGTGAGGAGCAAAAAGCACATTCCAGTCATGGATTATGCCTTAGCTAAATCTCAAGAACTCAGAACAAAGTGGGACAGGAAAATTAGTTGGCCCATTCTCTTAAACGATTTAAGAATCCCTGCTTTAAAGGAGCAAGGTGTTAAAATGTAAACTAACTGTGAAGTGTATTCCCGGATTTCTAGTGTCACTTCTCTTCCATTTTTGCTGGTCAAACATTTTATGATTATTTGCAAATGGTCTGCAGATTTCAGACTCTTAATTTGGGGGTGTCTGTGTGTGGCGGCAGTGTTGGTGGTGGCACGGAGGTGTGAGGGGTCAGAGCTGTGGGAGGAAGTGGAGAGGAAGAGAGAGATGAAGATCAAAGGAAAGAGGAGTCAACACCTGACACTCAGATGAATTCAGATGCCGTTACAGAAGGTGGGCTGAAGACATCAGTTTGTCGAGGGCTTTGCATTTAGTAATCTTAATACTTTCTGCATGCATTACAGAGATTCTCTCCTTGCCTCTCTCTCTCTCTCCCTCCCTCCTTTTTTCCTCCCCTTCTTCTCTCTGCTCTCTCCCACCCTCGACAACTACAGATACAGATGGCTACAGATTTGTCCCAGTCATATAGCAAATCGGCAGCTCACACACCAGTCACATGAACCTCATATCTTCTTGGCAAACATTAACAAAAGATCGCTTCTACCATGATTCCTTTCTCTATATGAATTCAGTAAAGATAATGTAGAAAACTTGCTTTCCTTCCATTTACAAAGTAAACAAGTTCATCTGACTCCTTAGAATGAGACATTTTGCCAATTGGCTGAATAATTAGCTGAAATAATTGGCTGAATCTTGTGAAGTTGTATTCAAAGCACCTGCTGCTGTGTCCACCTGCCGGACTTGCCGAGATGCTCCCTGGAGGAGGGTAAACAGCGGGGGGGGAGGGCAGCCCGGGGGGGGGGGGGGGGGGGGGGGGGGGGGGGGGGGGGGGGTTGGATCTGCTGAGTGTGCTCCTCCAATCCAATCCTGCCTGTCTGTGCTCCCAACACTCTTATTCCCCTCACTTTCCTCCTCCCTTAAGACAACCTGGAACTTTAATCTCAATTTAGCTCTCATGTAATGCACATTTCTCCCTGTCTCGAGAGCAGCCCACTGGAATAAACTTTCTCCTTTCAGCCAGCAACTAGAACCTACTTTAGTCAGTGTCATGGAACCGAATCATGCAAACGTGCTGCATTTAGGTGCATGTCTTGGTGTTAAATGTATTTTTTCCTAAGTTGTTTTTAAATTGCAAAAAGAAGTCTTATTTTTTTTAAAAAAATTGAACAACACAAAACTATATAAAGCAAAAAATGCATATCCTTCATCTCGACACTTACTCTTCAGAGTTAACTATTCCCAGATCCCTGTGTATCCATACAGAATTTTCCCATGCACATATGAACATATACATACACATATGCATTTTTATTAGTTTTTAAGAAGTGAAGTCAAACTATTCATAGTATTTCAAAATCTGCTTTTTAAAATTTACTTAGGTTCTCTATGCCTCAATTGCTTTACCTGTGAAATGGACAAAATAGTATCTCCCTCAGGGTTGCTCTGAGGATTAAATCAGCTCATACATGTAAAGTGCTTAGAGTGTGTGTACCTAGCTACACATTTAGAGAATATTTGTATTTATTCTTCTGTCCTTTGACTATCTTCTCCTATCAGGGCTTTGACTTTCTCTATCTGAAGACTTTTATTATACACAATGGGTATTAACTATACTATTAAAGCCCAACTATTTTCTGCGAGTCTGTTAATTGCCCACAAGGGACATAGCGTCATATAGAGTCCTCAGTTCTGAGTATCTGCACCCTGGAGCAGGGAGCCCCATCGCCTGGCTGGCCTTGCAGCTGTGCCTGCACAAGGTCATTCCATTGCTCTGTCAGATCAGCCGCTTCTGAGTGGTGCAGCATGTGATGTGGCCAGCGGGTTTCATGGTCACACACTCACTCCCACCCTTCTGTAAAGTGGATCTCTTTACTTTGCTGTAAGTTGGTCTGACACGATGTTACATGGGATCTTATGACGGTGGATTTAATACTGTGTAAGCCTTTCAATAGTGGTGATGGCTAAGGCCCTGCAGGGAGGAAAGGCAAACCTTTACCCATAAAATGTATCTATTTCTGTTAAAGTGAATCACTGCTCCTTCCAGCATGGAAAAGGCTCAACGTAGCCAGCTTGCCACCGAATGGCCAGTTGGTCTACTGGAGAGACGGTGCCAAGGTGAGGACTAGCTTTGCTCTGTGCTGGGCAGACTGGACATTCAGTAGCTGTGTGGCGAGCAGGAGCCTATGCCGTTGGGCCCATGCATGACCTCATCTCGGTCACTGTGACTCTTCTCACACCCATTGTGTCAGCACTGAGGTGACCAATGACAGAGGCTGGCTAATGTCAAATGGCCATGTCATTTTGTCCACTTGGTTGGTTAGCAACTCTTTCATGGCAGGAGCTTTCTGCTGGTGTTAACCTGTGATGTGACAATCTTCACATGTTGTGCCCATTCCATGTGCCCAAGCATTTGCCCTCCCAGGACCCTGGCCAGCTGGCCAAACCATTTGCTGCTCCATGTATGTTGTAACCTTGGGCCACTTCTGTTTTCCACACAGAGTGGTTAACCAGGTGTGTTTCCCAAAGCTCTACCCATTGGGAAGACTTTCCCTCACCACCTCTTAAAGGGGCTGTAGTGCAGGCACTGTGACTATCTGGTTTGTATCTGCACATAGAGCCAACCTACTTGTGAACCAAGCCCAGACTTTTCCCTTCTCCATCAGCTTGTCTTAAGGGACCCTCCACTCTGCCCAGTAGCTCCAGGTATGAGCGGAGGGAGAGACGCTGAAGCAGCAGTGGTGGGTGGTGGGGTCTGGGCCACCTGCTCACACAGCCTGCCTCTCCTTCCATTCCTGCCGGGCCACTCCACTTCCATCTTACCTCATGGCCTCTGGGCGTGTGGGACCTTATGTCTTGCATTTTAACAAGATCCTCAGGTTAACTTTTGTGGGCATGTAACTATACAGTAGCAGTCAGGCCAGAGTGGGGTGGAAGCAATGGCAAAGGCTGTGTCGAGATGAACAGGAAGCCACTGAAGGGTTTTAGGCAAGGGTGTAACATGATCACATTGTGTATGCACAGGTGTGTGTGTGTGTTAGTGTATTCATAAGTATTCTCATATAACCGTGGCTTCAAGAAGGAGAACGGTTTGAAGGGAAGCAAAATGAATGCAGGGAAATCAGAAGGGGGCCACTGCAATAAGGGAGAAAGGAAGGTGGCTTGGAATAACATAGCAGCCATGGAAATAAAGCGAGGGCGAGGCAGGTTCAGGAACTGTCTCAAGGTGGGATTGACAGGGTTTCCTGCCTGAATGGGCGGTGCACAAAGAGCACAGAGCATTTCAGATCATTCCTGTTTCTGGCTTTAGCAGCCCGTGGATGGCTGTGTGCCAAGGAGATCTGTTTGGGACACATTAAGTCCGAGTGGCCTTTCAGACATCCAAGTGGCAATAACAAGCGAGAGTTGGGTTTAAAGAGCTAAAGCTTGAGCAAGAGAGTCTTCTGCAGCAGAGAATAAAGAAGGTCAGCAGCCAGCGAGCACGTGAGACGATGGGAAACGAGGACACATGGCCCCCTTGGGAATTCCAGCATCCACAGAGGCAGAATAGAGGGGGAAGAATTGACAAAGGGACGAAAGGGAGGCACCCCCGAAAGAGAGAGGGAGAAGGCAAAGGAGAACTATGTCTACCCTTCTGCCCTTGCCTCCCACGACCTGCGTCAATACAGCATCCAGGGTGATCCTCCAGAGCAGAAATTATTACTAAGTTCACGTTACTCCTCTGCTCCGCATTTGCTCAGGTGAAAAGCCCAAGTGCTGACAATGGCCTCAAGGCCCCACGTGACTGTCCACTCCCTGACCCTGCGCCAGGCATGTGACACGGGGGCCCCACTCCTGTCCCACAGACAGGCTGGGCCCATTCTTCTCCCCCCTACCCCATGCCTCCCAGCCCCCCTGGGGTGACCGTGCTCTAGTGCCCTCACCTGGAATGGGCTTCTTCCGGACTCCTGCTCAGCTCACACTGCCACCCTGGCAGCCCTTCCCTAACCTAGTCCAGCTGCAACCTGCTCCTGCGGCTCACTATCAGCCATGAATAACCTGCTCAACTTCTACTTTCCCCTTAGCCCTCACCAACATCAGTCATACTCTCTAATTCCCTTATTACATTTTAAATTTAATTTAATTTTATCTGTCTCCCCTGACCAGAATAAGATCTTCCCAAGGACAGGGATCCTGTCTAGTTTGTTTACTGATCTATCCCAAATGCCTAGAACAGTGCCTGGCACAGAGGAGATGCTCCATAAATATTTGTGGTATTAATGAGAAAATATTCTCTAAAGGGAGAGACCTATGTAACCATAACAAGAATGACCTTAGTCATTAGTCTGAGGCCACTAAAGAACTGTTACAGTCTTAACTGTGCCCAGGGACAATAGTCTCCATGCTGAGGGTGTGACAGGGAGAAGATATCATATCTTAAGTCTCTAGTGCTTTAGCTCAGTGCGGGTGCTTGTGCTACCATTAATGGAATTCGAGTTTTTCTGTGACTATGTCTTGCTTAGCCTCCCTTTGTGGTTTCCATGTCTCCGGATGCCATCGGGGTAGACTTTTCATGATTCTCACAACTTCTCAACCTTTCCCAAGTTTTCTGTTTCTTTCCACAGATGCTTCTTTTAAAAAATTGAGATATAATTCACATACCATAAAATTCATATTTATAAAGTGTACAGTTCAGTTGTTTTTAGTATATTCACATTGTACAATCATTACCACCAATTCTAGAACATTTTTATCACCCCAAAAAGAAATTTCATACCCATTAGCAGTCCCCTCCCCATTAATCTACTTTCTATCTTTATGAATTTGCCTATTTTGTATAGCTGGAATCATATAATATGTAGCCTTTTGTGTCTGGCTTCTTTGATCTAGATAATGTTTTCGAGGTTTGTCCACGTTATAACATGTAACAGTACTTGAGTTCTTCCTATGACTGAATAAAATTCCCTTGTATGGATATATCACATTTTGTTTATTGCATTTTATCAGTTGGGTTGTTTCCACTTTTTGATATTATGAATAATGCTATAAACATTTATGGACAAGTTTTTGTGTGAACTTGTTTTCAATTCTCTTGGGTATACACCTAAGAGTATGGTAATTCTATGTTTAACTTCTATGTTGACTATGTTTAACTTTTTGAGGAACTGCCAAACTGTTTTTCACAGTGTCTACACCATTCTACATGCCCCCCAGGCATGAATAAGGTTCCAATTTCTCCACATCCTTGCCAACAAATCTATCTTTTGATTATAACCACCATAATGTGTGTGAAATGGTGTCTCATGGTGATTTTGATTTGCATTTCATCAATGACCAATGAGTTTGAGCATCTTTTCATGTGCTTATTGGCCATTTATATATCTTCTTTGGAGAAATGTCTATTCAATTCCTTTGCCTATTTAAAAAAATTTTATTGATTCATAGTATTTGTACATACTTATATGGGGTACATGTAATATTTTCTTATATATATGGAATATGTAATGATCAAGTTAGGATATTTAGGGTAAAAACTAAAATACAACTACCATATGATTCAGCAATTCCTTTGCTCACTTTTAAATCGATTTATTTGTCTTTTTATTATTGAGTTATGAAAATTCTTTATGTATTCTGGATACAAGACCTTTATCAGATACACGATTTACAAATATTTCTCCTATTCTGTGGGTTTCTTCTCAATTTCTCTATAGTATCCTTTAAAGCATAAACAATTTTAGTTTTTTAGCTTTGATGAAGTCCAATTTTCTATTTTTTCTTTGATCCCACAGACTTTTTAGGTACAGTGTCTATTTTATCCTCACAGGAAAAAGAAGGTGATAGCAGAAAAGGACAAATGAGAAAAAATGACAACTTTATAGTTCATACTAATAATAGAATTATTTAGAAAACTGCCTTTCACTAGACAGTATAATTCCTGTTGGTGGATACAAGCCAAATATGAGTCACATGCAAGTCTATTCCATTTAGCTGGATGGATCTAAGGGACAGAGTAATGGAGACTATCATCCTAGAGGAAGCCAATTAGTATTTATACCATTTAAAATGATTTATAAATTGCTTAAGCATATCTATCAAATCTAAATAGAACATTTCAGATTAGCTTCATATAAAAGCAACACCCTGTGGGATGATTTCTGAACTGTGAAAATCTGTCTTTCGGATCTAGCATCTTAGAGCACAGCGACTGAATAGATTGCCTTGCGGGAAGCGTCACCCCATTTTCTCCAGAAGTTTGTATTTGATTCATATGGGTACCTTCCAAGGAACATAGGATCCAGGTTCATCTCTTGGAATCTAGAATAAAAGAATAAATTTGGATATTCGCTACTTGGAAAATGTTTGTGACTTAGGTGAAAAACAGCAGAACATAAAATAGGCTAAAAACCACCAGAGGGCAACCAGACCGTGAGAGGTCAGGGAACAACAGCTGTGACCTGTGGAGGGATCCAGGAGGGGGTGGGGCGGCTACAGGGTGATGGTCTCACGCAGGAAGGGGCCTCATGACAAGTGGACGTGGTCTCTGTTTCTCCAGCGTGGAAGGGGTGGCTGGTGGCGGCCTAGGGAGAGCCATGACGATGCCACAAAGAGCCAGCATGGAGGAGGATAGGAGGGGCTTTCCTTTGAGTGTAAGGAATAGCTTTCTTAGAGACAGGGAGTAACTGTGAACAGCTTGACTTCCTCCCATAATTAAAAATCCGGTCCCTGAAAACACCCAAGGAGGGCTGAGAGTCTGCTCGGCAGTGGGGCTGCTGCCAAGGGATTCCTGTGATCCACTTTCCCGGTGGCTGTTTGGGCGCAGGGTGGAGGCAGACCGTCGGAGGGGCCCGTATTCGTGGCCTGGGTGGCCTAGGTTCAGGGCACAGTTACTGAATTTCTATTCCTGACCAGATGTCCTCAGAAGGGAACAGAACAAGGGAGGAACATACAACTAACGGGAATGAACTTTCTTCTATCCAGTGGTAGAGAACTGAGCCCCACTGCAAGCCAAGCAGGGCCAGGCCAGTGAAAAAACGCAACCCACAGGGTTCAAGTTCAAGGGCCACGTTGCTCTTCTCCTGCTCACATGCCCTCAGGATTCCTGTCACCTTTTCTTCCATGGACGACAACAGTGATGGGTTAATGAAACTTTACCATAAGGACAGGGGCCAAAAATTCAGAATTTCGTAATTGTTTTTTTCCACAGGGCAGAACATACCATTTTTGTGAACTTGTCTTCACAGGCCATCCGGATCTTCTCTGGGGTCAGCGGGCTACTGAGCCTCACGGGCCCAGGCAGGCCTCTCTCCTGCCGCGCTGCACTCACCGCGTCCCAGAGAGCGAAGAACACAGAGCAGCCCAGGAACAGCCCAGACTCTCCCAGACCCTGGCAGGGAAACAAGCCAACTAGATTGTCTCTTTCTCTCACTATGTAACATGTGTACAGATGTATATGCGCATATATAGTGTATATGCATATAATATTATATACTACATAATTTTTTTAAAAGTAATTTCATATTTTGACCCAATATTCCCATTCTTAGAAATCTAGCCTAAGGAAAGAATCCCAAATACAAAAAAGCTCATATAAGCATAAAGATAATTATTGCACGATGGTAAATCAGATATAACCTGATGGCAACAGTTCATGTTAGTCTCCAGGATTTGGAATATTCAAAATTTTTTATCATGTTGTTAAATTACTTTAAAATTAAAATGTTTCATAGGGACTTTTATTCTGTAGTCCTGGTAAAAATCCCAACCAAGAGATGGATGTATCCCTCCTGCCGCCCCACAGGCATCATATAAACGTGCATTTGTTCCCAGAGCACAGCTTACCTTAGACGAATACAGGGTATTCGAGTTTTGAGATGGAGGCAACAGAGAAACGTGCAATTCCATTGGGATGTCACAGACGGCAGGAATTTTATATTGGCTTGGACCACGAGTGTACAGAAGGCCCTGAGGAGAATAATCCAGTTCCTCTATGGTATAAAGCCCCATGCCTTGAATAAATGCACCTTCAATCTAAGCCAAAAAAGAAAAAGAAAAAGGAGAATTTCCATGTATGAGAAAATACAGTTAACAGTAAGTAGCATTTCAACTTGATGCTGTTTGTCGGAATTTTTAAATTATAGTTAAAGTGGATTTTCAGGGTGTTGCTGAAAGTTTACCTAAATTCAGGATTTGAATATTCCAAATCCTGGAGACTAACATGAACTACTGTTGCCATCAGGTTATATCTGATTTATCATTTCTAAACATTTCATGCAGTGCTAAGTTCAAAGCCCAACGACTTGGGTTCTAGTGTTGGTTCGGCCATTGAAACGATAGCTTGAGAAGAGTCCTCACAGAGCCTGTAGCCCAAACCCCTCATCGTTCTGCCTGTGAGGCAGATGAAACCCTTGACTATGTGTCCACAGAGCCCGGCACACTGGCGGAAGCTGGAATCCCGTCATCTCATCCCACCTTCTCGCTCACAAGCTGGCTGGCCTCACATCTCTGGACTCTGAGGTAAGATGAGTGTTCCTAAAACTCCAGGCTGCTCCCGGCCAAGTCACCTCCTCCCACTAAGTGAAGTCCTGTCTCCGGAGGGCCTCCCCACGGCCTCTCCCGCTCTCCGACTCTGCCTCAGGCCCTCTCCTCCCACACAGGCCCTCGCCACGGTCACCCGCGCTGGCCTCATCGCAGGCCGTGAACACCTGTGCTGAATTTCAGGTCTTTCTTTTGGTTGATTTCTTGCACTCTTCTTCCACCCAGAATGGTGTTTCTTGTTCTTTCCTTGAAAACCTGGTCCTCACCCACTTCCTCCCCGACGCTTCTTTTGACTTCTCCACCTCCTAGATTCTTCCCAGTCTCAGACGACACAGTGACATGACTGGAGAGGACATTAGATTATGCTCTAAGTTGGAGGCAGTGAGCTGAACCATCTACAGGTTCAAGGCAGGTAAAGCCAGTGTGTGAAGATGCCAGGTGGGTCCTGTGTCACTGGAGAGTGTGTGACTCTCTAAAGGTGCAGCTAACCGATTATGGAAAGGCAGGTCCAGCACCGGCAAGTTTTCTGTTTTCAAGAGAAGCTACATATTTGTGATTTTCTAACCTTGTCAATTATTTCAAATTTAAATTTTAAAATGCCTGTGGGTAGAATTCAGCCCACAGGCTACCTATTAATAGCTACTGCTCTGATTATTTGAGGTTTGTTGTCCCAACACAACTTTAAACTCCTTGAAGCTGCAGCTTGCCTTATGGCGAAGGCTCAGCCCTCAGCACTAACTACTCATACCATAAAGGTTTGGGGCTCCCTGGTCACCTCCAGGCTTGGTCTTGCCTCACTCAAGCTGCCAATTGCAGACTGTATGTAAGATGATGAATAAACCTGATGGAATGTTCCCCTGCAGACCCCATGTCAGTTTTGGCTTTTACAAACAGGAAAGCAAGGCAAGTCAGTCACACATACCTGACCTATGTCAAGGGCTGGGTTTATACTGCAGCCAACATCCATGACAATGTCCGTTCTGAGGTTCTGGTAATAAAAAAAAAGTAAAAATGTTTATTTCAATGAAGACAACTTGAAACTGAGATGGCTAGCTTTTTGGTATAAAACCTTTCTTTGGGCCACATTATTTCAGGAGAAGAAGCAACAAAGATTTTATTATGTGACTAAGTTTATTATGTGAAACTTCCAAAGTTATACAAATATTCTTACCCAGCTTAAGCACTGTTTTTTTTTCTTGGAAATAATAGGAGAAAAAATATTTACTTGATTTTAATTCAAGCTGGGTGATGCAACAGATTGAGTTCACAGCATATGACACAGCAAAAAATAACATCCATGGCCCTCATCATTCTTGTTGCAAAACTTCGTGGCTAGAATACAACCCAGCATCAAGGTACAACTGGCTGAGTGATGTTTACTGAACCATAGAGTTTAGGATGCATCAACAAAAAAGTCTTTAAACTGTCATCTGCTGTTCTAGGTTTTTCAGTTTCAGAGCAGAGGGAATAAATCTCACACTACGACTTGCTCTCTGAGTTGTGTGTGTGTGTGTGTGTGTGTGTGTGTGTGTGAATCTGTATATGCATCTCTTCATAGCATCCCTTAAAAGCTTAAGGATGCTCTTAAATGACCTAAAAAGCAAGACCTAAAAGTAAAAGATATCAAAAACCGGCCACTGCCTGCGCTGGGCTGGCTCTTGGTGCTTGCTAGTGGAATATGGATGCCTATGAAATTCTTCAAGAATGTCACAGTTTGGCACTTCTCACAAGAGGTCAGGATTGCTGGTTGTGCCACCAGTCTACATGGAAGTCCCTGTTAGGCTGTGTTTCTCTCTTGAAGTAGTTTCTTGCCTGATTCCATTTAAAAGGGCCAGGTAAACAAAGAAGAGAGGCCACCAGTTGTTATCCACTGGAAGCAACCATGCTGCCAAGGCAAACGCTGAGCATTTTCTCCGGGTAATCCAGAGAAATCACCCGTAGGCCAAGTACATGGTGCTGTCCCACACCCGTCTGTCCTCAGAGAGGTGGCATCCGTGGAATGTAGGTGCATCTTAAGTGCAGCTTGAAGACCTTTGCTGTTGGAACTGACCTTATGAGCCCCCGTCAGGCAGTCTATTTCAACCTCGGAACAGGCGGCTCCATAAACAAAGTATTCGAAGGGATGGCCTTCGCCTTTCTCCCAGTTCATGTCCGACTCATAACCCCTGGATGAAACAGGATGATTGAGGAGCAGTGTTAAGTGATCAAATCCCCTAATCACAAAGTATGATAATTACACAGGCCCATATGAGTTGTGCAAACCAGAAGAATATGCTTGTACAATGATACACCAGCACATAACGCATGCTCAGTAAGTCTGTTGAATAAATAAATATTTAGTTCTTCCTTATTTAACTTGCTTTGTCTGATAAACACATCCCATTACTCCTGGCCGATGACTCCTTACTTTTGGGAGTGAGCTGCTGACTTCACAATCAGTTATCTTACTGCTTTTGGCTAATGTTGGGTCACGTAACCGTATTATCATCAGATTTGGGGAATTCAACCTGCATCGCCAAATTCTATTTCAAAGACGCACACTTGCCTGCTTTGTCTATCTTTCTGGCTTCAGGAATCAACCTTGTGTGTGAGGGGCCAGGTCCCTGGCTCTCATCCTTTGCTACTACTCTGGACTTTCACTGTTGGGCTCCACGGCCTGCTCTGTTCCTAAGTCCTCTTTAAGGACATCAGATACGTGTCAGTGGTAAAAGAGAAGCACAGGTGAGCAGTTTTCCAGGATTCTATCCTCTCTCCTCTGCTCCCCCCAGCCTAGAGTGGGCCATTAAGAACACTTCCAATGCCTGTTCCAAGAGCCAGCCAGTGCCCAGGACGCCCACGACAACTGGCAAAGTGTCCAAACTACATAAGACTCCATATGCCCCTGCTCTCTGATGGCTTTCATTCTCTAGTAAAATAACTGAACAAAATGGTTTCCAAATTGAGTTCCTGTTGTTTCATATCTTGATATCACATGGTTATCATCAAATTTTTTTGCCAATCCTGAAGGTGTAAAATGCTACCTATCTTACGGGTTTAATTTGTACCTCCTATCTTTGTTTCTTAAAACATAGATTGTGTTTTCAACAACAAGTCAACCACTGCTGTGGATTCAAAGTATTAATCCCAGAGAGCCCTATAATACTATCCAGTATGATTTGAATCATCAATTCAGTTGAATTTTATTTGTGCGCTTATTTTTCCTAGCAAAAGTCTTTCTGGACACTTGGATTAATTAGCAGCTAATATTAAAAATAATCTTTATAATGATGGATACATAGAAGGTACAAAATCAATTTTTGCCAAAATGGCAAACAAAACTGGAAGTCCTCCTCAAGATACCACTGTTATTTTCCGTAGCATGTGACCGAAAGGACGGTTTACCTGAAGTATCCAATAGCCGAAAGACTGATGCTTTCATCAAAAGCAGTCTGTGCCTGTGAAGGAAGAGCATAACACGATGCACTAAGGATGGCTAAAGAAAGAATCACTCAAGACTCCAGTTTTAATTTGACTACGTGTTAAACAAAACCATCAGCAGTAATAATTAAGAAGGACCAAGATTAATTTATTCCTTTCAGCATTCTCCATATCCACAGGCATTTGTGGTTCACTGCTTGTAGCAACAGCATTTGTCCAATGCATATGATGGTAATAAATGCCTGTGTAGTATGTTGTACTTATAGACTGGACTAAAGTCATAAACATATGTTCTACTTATGAAGAAATCCGCTCAGTCATCTGGAAAGACTTTGCCCATTAACATGAGACATTGTAGAAAACAAAAATAGGTTAGATGTTTCATTTTATTATCAGGTATCCATAACAGTTTCAGCTGAGGCGGAATAAGTTTGCTAAGTTGCACCATTTACACCAAAAGGTCTCCTGGACTCTGTAGTGCACACAGTTGACTACTATACAGAAAAATGGGGATGAGGTCCAAGTACCCAAGTCTAAGAAAGAAGGTGAGAAGCGCAGTCATTACACAAGAAAGTGGGCTGGTGGAGGACTGACTCTCCACACTGCGTCTCTCTCCAGCTGTCTCCAGACTGACTCAGCCTTTTGGGCTCAGGCAGCACAGTGCAGAGGACAGAAACAAATATGCCCAGAGAGGATTGAGAGCTCCCATAAATATGCATTATAAAACGAGTCCTTACTCTACAGAATAGCAAGAACCATTTCTAAGTGGGACTCCCCAAATATTATTTCCCCCAGAGCTGTGCTTTTAATGTTGCAAAACCTGACATTCTAGAATAGTCAGCATTACACATGCTTCCCGCTTTTATGGATATTCATTCCACGTCATCTGGTACTTTATAAGCTATTACTTAGAAATTTTGCTAGTTGACTTTAGAATATGTTTCTTCCCTTCCAAATAGATTGTAAGTAGATGAAAGGAAGGAGTTAAATATTTCCATTCCACTGAGCGTCTACTACTGGATGAATACATGCCCAATAGCTTGGTTTCCTATTTCTTAATGAGTGGCTACATGATTTTTACTTTCATAGAATGATGCTAATATTGTTTTGCTATTTTAGGAACAGTGGAACCCAAAAAAGGCGAACAAACAGATTTATAGCTATTATCCAGAAAATACTTAGGTTCTATATGAAGAAACATTAAGTAATTCTAGCCTAAAATAGGAGTTCTGGCAGAAGAAGCATCTTTTTCTCTAATAGATAATTTTCCCAGGTGCAAGAGTTCTTCTACCACATGGTGATAGGATTTCCACGTGCTGAGAGCCAAAGGGCCTCTGATTTATCATTATATAACGGTGGTACCTTTCAATGTGCCCTTTCTGCAGCTATTTAATTCACACATATTTCTTTCACTCTTCCCTCCACCCTTTTTTCCTAACATAAAACACAGAGAACCAGTGAGCCTCACCCAATCCTTCCAAGTTCCTCCAGGATTCTTGCTGATGATGGGTTCAAGGCGTTTTAGAAGAGTTTGACAAGCATCCTAGGGAATATTTTTTAATTAAAATTATGAGCATAATTTCATGCAAATGCCAATTTTGAAACAACAGGATACATGTCATTCCATAGGCTTATCTAAGGGCAAACATGGATAAGAGACCAATCCTGTAAGAAGGTGACGTGAAAGGTTTCATCTGTGTGTGTGTGTGTGTGTGTGTGTGTGTGTGTGTGTGTCTGAGCTGGTCTTGTAAGCCACGCTAAGAAGTCAGGACTTAGAAAAACAGTTGGCAACACTGGCTCCTGTTTTCAAACATGCATGATCAGATTTAGTGGGAAGCAGAGTGGAAGGTGAGGAAGTTAGGGTGGAGAGACAGAAGTCTTGCAATGGCCCTAGCGAGAGGTGGGCATCTGACTCAAAGTGATATTAACATAACATGGAAGTGGAAAGACACAAAGACATCTTTGCATAGAACTGAAAGGACTTGCTGACCACTGAGAACTCAGGAGTGAGGGAGAAAAAGAGGGAGCATTCTAGCACAGGAGAGTGGCTGGGTGCTGCACCTCTGACTGAGCCCGAGATGGGGGTGGGGGCAAGGAGATAAGACATTGATTAACTCTCAACCTCTTCTGAGCTCCACCCACAGATTTGGCCCCGACGAGGGCTGTTAAGTTGGACACCACTGCAGTGATTGTTACCTTTACTGCCAACCCGTTGAGATCCGCCACCACAGACCCTCCAGAGACATTTGCGTTGGGGACAGTTTCTGTGCTTGTCCCACGCAGGTGGATATTTGACATCGGCATTCTTAATTCACGGCTGGCCACCTGGATTTTAGGAGAGAGTTTCTTTTCGAATACTTTGATCAGTCATAGACTTGTGCACATGCCCAGGTGGTAGCACATGTGTAGAGCCCTTATATGCATGACATGGACAAGGGAGCAAGATTACAAATTCCTCCAGTTTCTCTTTTCTAAAAACCCTGTGGCTAGTCTGGACCCCCAGTCGTAAACACGTTTTCTTTTTCTTTGACTTTTTCGTATGCAATAGCATCAGAAAGAGGAGGTGAGGCCCCAGGCCAAGGCAGGAAGGAATGCTTCATTCAAGTTTTCACATCATGAAATCAACATCTTTGAGGTCTCTCCTACCACCACATTCTGCAAAATTCTAGCAAAGACAACTTTATCAATGACAGGAGATGTCTCTCTCCTATCCACATTTGTGCAGCTGCTCCAGGAATAGAGTGCTTCTCATGGGAGAGGGTGATGGCTTTGGAAAAGCAGAAACATGAATACATGGGTCACAGAAGAAGAAGATGGTGCCAAGGCCATGTGCCAACACAAGAACTTAGCTGGTTGCTTTATTCTTCCTTTATTGTTAGTACTAGAGAGCAAAATCATATTGCTAACTTTAGCTCATCCAAAATTCTCCTCTTTCCTGCTAGCAGCATGGTTTAATAGTGTTTGCCCACAACTTCTACAAGGACACAGGCATACAGAGCCCTTCTACAACACTTGCCTCTCAGATTGTCTGCACAGAGAAAATAGGCTAGAACGAAAAGGTCTCTGGTGGTTCAATAAGGAAAACACTGAAATCTCACCCTCCAAATGGGGAAAGGTATGACCAGACAATTCTCAAGTTAACATGAAAGAAAACATACATTCAACATCTCTATACCCAGAAAATTGTAAATTAAAGTAATAATGAAATGCTTTCATTTACCTATCAAATTATCTAAAATTTTCAACAATCCATAACATGCAGTGTTGGTTAGGGATGTAATGAGATGGATACTTTCTGGAAAACAATCTGATGATATGTGTCAAATAATTTTAAATACTCACACCCTGTGACCAAGTAATTCTACTTCTGGGAATCTATTTCAGGAAAAGAAACACTGATATGGTCACAGGTTAATGTACAAAAATATTCACTAAAGTTTTCAACAGTTGGGGGATGGTTAAATAAATTATACATACATCCACATGCAGCCATTAGAAATCATGATTGTAAAGGATTCTTAATGACAGGAGGAAGTGCTCACTCTATATAAGGATCAGTGGGATAAAAACCAGGATACAAAATTATATAAAACCATGCTAGCAATTTGCTGGAAAAGAAAAAACACAAGATGGAAAGACCCCAAATGCTGTCTATTCTAAGTGATGGATTTGTGTAAGGTCTTTTTAAAATATTTTTCTTCCTCTTCCAAATGTTTTATAATCTATAATGTTACTGTTATGATTCATATAAAAACAGTAGCTTAAAATTAATCTAAAATAAGTGAACCAAAAGAAAACTGGTAAAATTTGGCTTACCAAATATAATTTATATTGTCAATTGTTCAGAGCCCTTAATATAAAAAAGGGTAAGAAATAATGCAATACATCAGAATTTAGACATTTTATTGCCCAACAAAGATTCGAAAAAGGCAACTCAACTGTTAGTATATCTAAAGGAAAGCAGCAATAAACATACAACCTTCTTTAGCAATAAAACAACTAGAGAGTCTTCTGACACATTCTTTTAGGAAGTTCAGTTACAAAATTGGCTTCTTTTCCCAGTTTCTGCTGATAGCTTAACCGCTTAAGCAGTAAAAACTAAAGTTTCCTATCCTTTATGTTGGAATGGAAAATATACACTGATAGTTTTTCTCTCATGAGTATCTCTACAAGCACACACTCAACTTAATCTGGTTATTTGCAATCTTACCTGAATCATTTTAGTGTGGACGCCCTGCCCCATTTCAATTCCGCCATGAGTGACCAGCACAGAACCATCTAAGTAAATATGGACCAGGGCAGCAGCCTGAGCAGAAAAGATGAAAACAGTATCCATGAGCTTTTTGAGTGATATTACCACATATCATGTCAATTGAAACATTTTCCTTGGAAATTACCCCCTCCTTTCCATCCCTCTAGCTCCTGCCAAAAAAAAAAAAAACCAAAGAGATGCTTTTCCCATTGCCCTGAGAACACCGAGCAGAGCCAGGGCAATGCTGGGCTAGTACTGCCTTGTGGTCGCCCCACGAGAGACCATGTTGCTCCTGGGTGGCTTTGAGTCTGTGGCAAGACTATGTTCCTTAAGCTACTATTTCCTTAGGAAATAGTAGGAAATTAGGACATCTGAGCACACTGGTACCTCCAAGAACCCCTTTTTTCCCAGACCAGAGTGGAGCAACATTTTAGGTTTCTTTTAGGAGGAGGGAGGCTTTATGCAAAGTTAAATAGAGATAGGTTGAGCGAGAGGGCGCATAACTGTTTGTGTGCACACAGAATCCCATAGCTGTAGGCGTGTTGCAGAGGAGTGAAAATGAAAATCCAAATAAGACAGGATGGATAGACATTAAATTTTTTTGCTGCAAAATGAGCTAAGCCCACCCTAAATCATCGTGGTACAGAATTACAGAGCTTTGGAGTTGGAAGGGAACTTGGAAGTAATTGTATCTAACTATATAGCGCCTCACAAGGATCCAGAAGGAACCGGCCCGCCAATAGCATGAGAAGCTCCTGCAATACGAAACATCCAGACTCTAAGCTAAACGTGTTTTATGATTAACAAGAATGTGCCTTTTTGCAAGTCTCCCTGCACTAAACTAGAGTACGGAGCTATCCCAGGGGGCTGCAGAACACAGGATGATTTCTCCGCTTTGAGCCTCCAATATGTTAATAAGACAACATCAATAGCATATGCTCCTAGAGAAGATGCCTCTGTGTGGTTCCACTGCAGTCCAGGACGGCCTGCAAGGCAACCTCTGCAGCTCTTCAGCTGCGAAGTGCCAACCTCATGGATGTGGTCTGGGTCAGCCAGGGGTCACTTAAAGTGCTGACAGCTAGGTTTCTTAATATCTAAGTTTCTACGCATGGTGGCATAATAATCTACGATTTAATGGCAAGGTTTGGAGAAAATTCTGGTAACAAGCTCATTTCCACTTAATGAACCTAAAATTTTAGTATGCCTTAATTACCCACTTAGATTACTTGTAAGCAACCCTGGTCATAAGTAAAAGTGTATGGAATCGCATGTCAACCATGAGATAAATCCAAGGAAAGTTCTGCATTCCTCAATCATTCTCTGCCCACAAAAAGAACCTTCACAGCCACCTATGGGCTGTGGACCACACTTGCAAAACTGCCTCTTTATTAGTATCCAAAGGTTCATTGCCCCAGTGAATGACAACCAGAAGGCTTTATCGTTCCAAATAAGACAATTTTGACAGTGAAAATGGGCTCTGTTTACTTGGGCAGCAGGTGTCAAGTAGAGATGTACTGGGAAGCGGAGACATCAGGGTGCCCTTTCTCTGAGGACAAAGGCACATATATTCACAGCCCAAGGGAGACTCTTAGAATTTTGAAGAAGGCACAGTAGCCATAACACTCATGCCCAAGGGTCTTGGGAAGATTCAGCAGAGCATGTTTTACTCCCTGTTGACACATGACTCCTGGAAACGCCATCTTGGGCTCCTGGCCATTTATTCTCAAAAGAATAAAGATGAGGAGTAGCTTTCCTCTACACAGAGCCCAGAGCTAGTGGCCTGGGGTTGTGCATTAGATGCCAGGTAACGCCAGCTGCAACAGTAGCTCCTGGGCCCCATTCTGTGGCATTTCATTGAACTTGGCTAGAATGTGAGTCCCTGGAAAGGAAGGATTATCTCCAAAGGCATTTCTTGGAATGCAACATAGTGTCTCACCTGTGGTAGGTGCTCAATAAATGTTTGATAAGTGAACTTGCAATAGCATAGCCTTTCGATCTGTTGCTTAAGCTTGTAGATCTGCATCTGGCCTCCCTGGCTCTGCAGAAAGTGGGTGTAATTCCTAGTTGGACTTGGCACGTATGATTGAGCTACAATTATAGTGGATTGTACATTTCCTACATTGTGTGACCCCGCTGGTGACGGCACTCAGCCTGCATGTCCAGGGCAGCATTTCTTTCAAAGACTGCTGAGTAATTTGTTCCATGTGATGCTGCAATCTCCTCGGGCCATTTAAAATGTCAAATTCAGTTTAGTTAAGTGGCACCACCGGATGGCTCATTGTTAGAACCACAAAAGATAATTCTGCAAAGCTTCATCTACAAAATCGGCACAACTGGAGTGCTGGAGCAGATGGTTCTCCAATATGAATAGCGGGCTTAGTCGGGGAAATTTAAATCTTCAAGCAACAACTGCTGGTATTGGTAAGAAGTCAGCTTTAATCGCACAGATTCCCTAAATGTCTCAGCCATTTAGACATTTGAGTTCCTACTCTGTGCCACGTTCCGTGGTAAGGCACTGGAAACACAGAGGCTAATTAGGTACTGTCCGTGCCCGTTAGTGTTCAGAGTGCGGGAATTAAGCACAGGCATACCTTGGAGAGATTGCAAGTCTGGTTCCAGACCATGGCAATAAAGTGAGTATCACTGTAAAGTGAGTCACACAAGGTTTTTGGTTTCCCAGTGCATATAAAATTATGTTTACACTATGCTGTAGTCTATTAAGTATACTTTACATTTATACTATACTATAGTCTAATTAATACAAGAGCGTATGTCTAAAAATATACATATCTTAATTTAAAAATATTTTATTGCTAAAAAATTCTAACAATCATCTGAGCCTTCAGTGGTCATAATTTTTTTGCTGGTGGAGGGTCTTGTTTCAATGTTGGTGGCTGCTGACTGATCAGGGTGGTGGTTGCTGAAGGTTGAGGTGGCTGTGGCAATTTCTTAAAAAAAACAATGAAGTACGCTGCATTGATTGGCTCTTCCTGTCACGAAAGATTTCTCTGTGGCATGTGATGCTGTTTGATAGAATTTCACCCACTGTAGAAGTTTTTTCAAAATTGGAATCAATCCTCTCAAACCATTACTCTTTTTTATCAACTAATTTAATGTCATACTCTAAATCCTTTGTTGTTATTTCAACAATGCTTACAGCATCTTCACAGGAGTAGATTCCATCTCAAGAAACCACTTTCTTTGCTTGTGCATGAGAAGGCTTTGGTTTAAGGGAATGTTGTGGTTGGTTTGATCTTCTACCAGACCACTAAAACTTTTTCCATATCAGCAATATGGCTGTTTTGCTTTCTTATCATTCATTAATAACCTTGTTTTTGCCTTAGTTCCTCACCCATAGCCCTTTGACTGTCTTCCATCTGAGCAAATTGTGTGCAGGCTCTGTGTCATTTTCTGCCATCACAAGCAGGCAAGGAATGAGAAGGCTGCAATAAGACCATCCTTTATAACACTACTTCTCTTACCCACCCCTGCCTACAATCAAAGCTGCATGCAAACAATCTAAGGTACTCCAAGGCTCAACTAGGAAAGTCAGGTGAACAGATGGATTCAGGAATGTGGGAGGACCCCCACCCACTTTTCCTGGCCTCCTCAGCTCCTGTTTCAACATACAACATCCACACTAATGCTCCTATCCCAGCTACCCCCATTCGCTGCTCTTCTGTGATCAGGCAACACGCCTGCCGTGCTTTCCTCATGGCTCAGACCAAGGCATGAATCCTGCAAAGAGGAGTGACACCAATTGTAAGGGCTCCTCTGGCTTATCTGTACAACATGAGTACATATATGTAAGAAAATAGATAGTAGGGGTCCCGCATCACTACTGAACCATGAGCCAGAATAGCACGGTCCCTAACCAGCCGTCAGGGGTAAGCTTCATTCACAAATGAAGAAGTAGAAACAGCAAGTGGGATTTAGCAACAAAGCAAGGGGACTTATTTAATCAAATAAAGAAAATAAACTATGAGAGAGGTTCCCAGTCCTCCCCTTCACACTTTTAACAGCTATGAGATGACCGACCTCTGAAAATTGTGTTTAAAAAGTTATTGAAGTGATTTACTTTTCTGGATTTAGTTTATTCCAAACAACCCAACCCACCCCAAAGGAGTGGGGTGCCACAGGCCTTGCAGCTTCCGTTTCTATGTCACAGCCCGGTGACACGGAATCACAGGGTCTAGGGTTGTGGAGGGCGTCAGTCCCGCACTCTTACTTCCCACTCGAGCCATCTGGGCCCACAATGAGTTGGCTCCACTGCTCACTGCCAGGGCCAGGAGTAAACCTCAAGTCTCCCAACTTCCCAGCAGGAATGTTCTTCACCAACTGTGGGGATTCGGGCAGAGGAGCTCTTATCTCCTCAGAATAAAGCTGGCTTGACTAAGCACGACTTGGAAGAAGTTTAACGCTGGGCCCTGCATCCCATGGCTAACCTGACTTAAGGAAAAGTTCCCTGAACATCTTTTGTTTTGTCTGGGCCACTTCTGGGCATGTTGTCACCAGTGTTTGGAGAACTGACCTGACCAGCAGCGACTGAGCCAAGGCCGACAGGAAACTTGAGGGGGACTACAGCCAGCCCTCTCTTCTTCCAGTAATTCTCTCTGTTGAATTTTTCCACGGCTGCTTTCCTCAGCGAGTAGGAAGACATGGCCATACATTCTCTCCAGCACTGGATCAGGTTCTTGGCATTAATCTCTTGTTTGTAGGGTGTTTGATCAATGTCCTTGTACATGTTTATCGTTCGGACCTATGGAAGGAAAGGAGATTAAAGTGGGGGTGCCGGGAGCCCAGCAGACATAGTCTCGCCCGTCCACTGTCCTCTTGGTCAAACTCTGCCCATCCTACAAGGTCCAAGCTGAGTCCTACTTAGTCCTTGTGGAAGCCTTTCCCCACACACGGCGTTTTCCGTTCCTTTACTTGGAGCCTCTCAAATATGTCAGCACTTACTTAAATGCTTTCTAAGCTGCTATTGTGCAAATTCAAAGGAAGGGATCCTTCCCCTACATTCCTATGGGACTCAACACAGTCCGGGGACACTAGAGACTCCGAATTCCAGCTGTGTTGGGAATACCCGTTGAAAGGTCATCCAGGCCGCATGATTCGGATTGTTCAAATGCTGTGGCAAGATAAGGCCACTCACCTCCAATACAGGCAAATGTGAACGTGACAAAGTTGGTCATTTTAGTTATTCAAATGAATGAAGTTGGGGCTGAGACTTAACGAACTGAAAAGAGACCATTTGAATAACTAAAATGACCAACTTTGTCACAGCTTGCTGACATGTTAGGGAGGCAGGGAACGAGGAGGCTTAGTGGAATTGTTGGTAGCGGTTATACCCTCAACCAATGGAGGCCTCTCACTAACCAGGTGAGAAGCTGGTGCTCACTTGTCTATAGCCTCTGTTTCCAGGATTTTTGAGGATTCTGAGCAAGACAAAGGTCACTGAACTTTGGAGCCCTGGCTCTATATTAATTAGCTGGGTTACCTGGAGTAAATCATTTACCCCCCAGGATCTTAAATGCCTCAACCTGAATGACCCCCAAAAGCCCCCCACCTTTGAATTCTAAGTCTTTTGTGTGCAAGACTGATTTAGTATTACCTTTTCAGGGGACAAACCACATTTGGCTGCAACTTCCGTGATACAGGATTCGGTGACGAGCCCCGCCTGAGGAAAGCCAAACCCGCGGAACGCCGTGTTGGATGGAAGGTTGGTTCTGCACGCCCACGCCCGGCAGCGCAGGTTGGGGAACTTGTAAGCGTTGTCCATTTTCAGAATTCCCATTTCTATCACCTGGAGAAATCCAGAGTTGGAGTGATAAGCCTGTACCTGTCTCCCCGTCCTAAGACTCAGACCCGAACCAGGCCGGAAATGTCAGTGCCTCTACATCACATCAAACAAGCTAAATACACCCACACCCCAAATGTTGGCTGTAAAATAATCTTTAAGTATTCAAACAATTTTTCTTTTGAAGTACTTATTTTTTTTCTTTTCATATTTTAGAGTTAATGCATTTTTTTTTCAGATTTCAAACATTTACAGAAGCCTTTGAAATAGTCACAGGCGCTGAGCACTGGGTCTACTGAATGTAATGAATATAATATCCTAGAAAACAGAGAAAACGGAAAAAAATGTTTTGGCATTGGGTCTAATGCACTGGTCCTTAACCAGGGGCAACTCCTTCCTCCCGGGGACATTCGGCAATGTCTGGAGGAGACATTTTTGGTTGTTAGGGACGTGGGGGTGGCGGGGTCATTGACATCCACGGAGCAGAAGCCAAGGATGGTGCTAAACATCCTGCAAGGCACAGGACAGCCCCCAAAATGAACAGTCACCCGGTCCGGAACGTGAGTAGGGCCAGAGCTGAGAAAGCCTGGCCCCGTGTTTGCACGTGGGAAAAGAGCTCCGAACCCGCAGAGGCAGCATGAAGATGGCGCACAGGCGCAGACTCGCCAGGACCTCTGGGCTCCCGCTGCGGGCGCCAGAAGGTGACACGTGCCTATCCCTGCGATAACGACTGTTATACTTTCATAATTAAATACTACTTCACTACGGAACATTTTCTGAGTGAAATCATTTTATGTAACACACTGTCAGGAATGTGAACTTGCTTCTCGAAAGACTCACGAATGATGACACGTCCGGGGTGGCGCCTCCGTTGCTATAATGCTCCATGTCCAGGGCCAAGATTCTGCCGTCATTCATGAATCCAGCCTGGGGGAGGAGAACTGGCCTTTGGGACCGGCGCCAGGGCCAAGCCTCTCTAAAGTCTACTTTGTCCCTTGTGAACCCTCCACACATAGGGAAAAGCTTCATGACATTGGATTTGGCTGTGGTGTCTTGGATATATAACTAGCGCTGTGATTTTAGGCAAGCTATGTACCTTCTTTCACTATCTGTGAAATGGAAATAAATAAGGTAATGCATGGAAAATTATAGGCAAGTGCCTGAAACACAGCAAGTGTTCTAAGTATAAATTATTAGTATTACTATTATCAATATTACCTCCTATCGCCATACTACTCTCCGTCAGAAAACATTATTTTCTCATAGTTTTAATCACCACTGCGATGATGGCGCCTATCACTGTCACCCAGTCCTTTCAACAAAGTCCCGTGGTGGCGAATGACATCTCTGCTTTAAGCTCCTGTTGTCACTTCTTCCCCAACACTTACACGAACAAGCTCATCACCGTTCTTCCAGACTGGTTCCTCCTTCCAACTTGTCTGTTTCTTCTAGAACCCTCCAAGTCATGTGTGTGGTTGTGTTCTCCATTGTATTTGGCCAAACTTTTTTATCAAATCCTATTTTATTTTGCACTGCAATGGCTCTTGGACTCATCTCCTCTACATCTTACCATCCTATCTCACACCCCAGCTGCTGCATGTCTGAATGCATGAGCTGCCTCCCGCTGGTCCACCTGCCTCCATCCTCTCTTCTCCCCAGGCCACCCTGCCACCCTCCCCGAAGCGCCCATGTTTAGATACGGCACTAGACTGATCAAGGAACTACCCAGTCTCAGTCTTTCTTACGAGAGCAAGTGACTCCAGGCCCCTCTCAGTCAGGCACCACCTAAACCAACCTATCCTCTTTTTCACGACCCTCCAGGAAGCACTCTGTAGTCATCCCCCCTCCCTTCACTCTGCCCACCAGACATGCCATGTCATTCCACTTCTGTGATGTTGCTGTCGCTATTCCCACCACCTGGCATGCCTTCTTTCTGCCTACCCATTCTTGAAGGTACATTTATGTTTCATCTTCTTTAAGAAGACTCCTGTGTATACTCTGACTCAGAATCATCTTTCCCCATGGTTTTACTCTGTGTGCTTCATCTCTTAACCTGAGATTGTTATGTTTTCATTTTTTTAAATTTCAAAGTATTAATATTATAAAGGTACATATATTTTTGGTTACATAGATCACTTTTAGAATGCTTGAGTCATGGTTATAAATATGCTCATCACCTAGATAGTATTCATTGTACCCATTAGGTAGGTTTTTGCCCATCTCCTCCACCCCAGTCCTCCCTTTTTGATTTCTATTAAGTTTTACTTCCCTCTAAGCACATGTGTGCTCTTCAGTTAGTTCCAATTTAATAGTATATGTGGTATTTGTTTTTTTATTCTTTAGATACTGCACTTAGTATAATGGTCTCCAGTTCCATCCAAATCATTGCAAAAGGCATTAAGTTATCCTTTTTCGTGGCTGAGTAGTATTCCATTTTGTTAATCCACTCTTGAATTGATGGGCACTTGGGTTGATTCCACATCTTTGCAATTGTGTTTATTGTACTACAATAAACATTCAAGTACAGGTGTCTTTTTGATAAAATGACTTCTTTTCTTTTGAGTAAATACTCAGTAGTGGGATTGCTGGATCAAATGTTAGGTCTACTTTTAGTTCTTTGAGGTATCTCCATACTGTTTTCCATAGAGGTTGCACTAGCTTGCAGTCCCACCAACAGTGTACAGGGTTCTTTTCTCTCCACATCCACATCAGCATCTGTTGTTCTGGGACTTAGTGATAAAAGTCATTTTCACTGGAGTTAGGTGATGTCTCATTGTGGTTTTGATTTGCATTTCCCTGATGATTAGAGACGTTGAGCAGTTTTTCATATGTTTATTGGCCATAAGACTATCTTCTTTTGAAAAGCTTCTGTTCATGTCCTTTGCCCACTTTTTAATGTCTCAGTCCCTGAGAGTTTTTAGTTGTTTTTTGGAGCAGTTAGCCTACTGTGAGAAGTAAAATTATTTCTCATAAAGTACAATTACTTTCTACTATGAAAAATTTCCTAGAAATTTCTGAGACCCATTTTAAAAAAAAATCCATGATGTATTGAAAAATGAAGAACACATCTGCAAATAACTGCAATTTCATATAACACTATTGTTATGGGAATTATTCTATTTTCACCTGTTTTACATGTGGAAATAAGCGTGGTTATCAGATCTACTTTCATAGACATATATCCTCATGTTTTCCAACTATTCACTCTGTAACAGCCAATACCAGCTAGTATTTTTTTCTTAAACTGATACCTTTGAGCAAAGCAGAGACGCTTCATTGAACTAGCCAGTGATTAAACAGTCAGCACAAGGAATAGAAAATCAGATAACTTGTTGATTTGCTCATAGTCATTCCCCATTAGAAAATAGCCAAACACTCTGCCTTGATGAAATGTTGTGTTTACAACACAAATCCCTCCCCCACACCTTCTTCTACTCACTTTGTACTTTCCAAGGTAAGGGTGGCGGCCTCCAGTTATTAACATGTCTTCTCCTCGTTCCAGAATGCAGCGGACTGCACGGCCATGTCTAAAACAGCAAAAAAGCAAGAGAGGTAAAAACTCTTTTACCAAGTAGGTTTCATCTTGGGTTTATATAACTCCTGATGAGAGGCTGAGTGGAGCTGAGTGGTGCCCACATGCATCACAGAACCACAGAACTACTCTACACGCACAGCTTCTGCTGATCTCAGTCATACCTGGCGGCCTCCCCTCCCTTCGGGTTAGGGCATAATGCCTGGCATTTGCTACTCTTGGGAGGGAGGTTCTTGGATGCTCAAGGCTCCAGGATATTGCTCTGGGGGTGTTCCCACTGTGATAACCACCTTTGCTACAGTTAAACATTCCCAAGGCCACATTTTAAACTGGCACAAATGAAGGTGCTAACTGCCAAGTACTCCCTGGTAGGACAGGACTGGAATCAAGGTCTTTTTGCTGGAACTGACTGATATTACTCAGCAAAGATATGAAGACTTCAGGTGTGCCTGTCCAAAGACCATTTTCTATGATGTTGTTTTGAGATACTCAAAGGAAAATCACAATATAAATTAATGTAAACATAACAAAATAAAAGTCTCTATTTAAAACAAGACAATATATATATGGTCTAAAAAGTCATATAAACAACCTATACATATATAGGTCAGTCCAACAGGTGCTAAGGACAAGTAACCCCCACCCATCCAGGACCTGTTTCTGTCTACTTTCCAGGTATTCTGGGTAATATTTTTTCTGTGGCTGTCATTCTTTTCAGTAATTTATTCTTTTATATATATATATATTTTTCTTTCTTCTAAGTAAAGGAAGTCATGTCTAAAGTAATTGAGTCTTATTTTGATTCTTATAGGATGTAGCTTGACAATATAAGACAAGGAAGTTATAATAAGCTGAGAGCTTGTTTATGTTTGTATATTATGTGTGATTTTAAATAATCTTGGCCCCGATTCTTCCTCATTAATCCTGGTATTGAGAACTTTCACCATGATTTCATTTTACTTTGCAGTGTATTTAGCAGATTTTCTCCACGTACTTGTTTGCGGCAAATGCGGTGACAGCTGCCATGATGCCAGTTTTGATGACCTTCCCTCCAAACGCCCCACCAACACGCCTCACGTGACACATGACCTTGTTGGCTGGGAGCTTTAAGGTTGAAGCAACTATGTCCTGTGAACAATAACAGTTCTGATTAATTTGACTCATCTTCAGCATGGACATAATTGTGACTATCACTGTCACACCCATGACCTTAACAAAAAGAAATTGTCCCCTGAAGTGGGGGTGTGACAGCCACTGCATATTTTTATTCCATGATGTTGTATGTGATACCCAAACTGGGTGGTTATGCTAAACAATAGGACAATGTCTACCCTTGGCATGCATCCCAACCACTCTCAGCAACATCTATAACGACCTTGCCAAAACTATTACTAATATTAAGTATTCCTTCATTACCAGTGGGATACTGGATTTTGTGCTAATACTTTTTTGTATTTTCCCCATGAATCACACTCGAAGTGTCCTTTTTTCACACTAGGGACATGTTTCCTAAAGCAGTGAGATCTTGTGGCCTTCCAAGACTCTCCCAACTTGGGTCTTTTCCTTACATTCAACTGCCTACCTGGAGAATGAGCACTTCTCACCTCCCATTTGGATTGCCGCTGAAGTTGACCAATTGGCCTTCCCTGGATGCAGGTCTTACTCTTTCTTGCCATCATAATGTTTAGAGGTCATTTAATCTTAACAACCAATTTTTATAGATAGGGAGGCCTGAGATGGATGAAGTGAGGGCCCAACATCACACAGGGAGTGAAGGGCAGAATAGGCCCGGAACAGAGGCCATCCGACCCTTCTTTGTGCCCTCCTTCTACAAGGCAATTCTCCACACTCTCACATTCCTATCCTCTGGTAACGGCACTGGCTCCTTATGACCTCCTGAATTAAGATCCCTCTGCTCTGCTTCCAATTAAGATCCCTCTGCTCTGCTTCCGTTACTTTCCCCCTGGTGCTTAAACCTAGCCTCCCCTTAAGGCACCCTCCATTCCAGCTGGGGCAGTCGCTGTGCCATTCCTCCTTCCTTACACGCATGTTGCCTGGGATACAGGACACAGACAACAAATGTTTGCAGAAGCATGAGCAAATGAATGAATGAGTGGCATTTGATCTTGCCGTGGATCTACCTGGAAATGGCCTCTCTTCTCCTACTATCTAGACAAATGTCACTCTTACCACGAATACAGACTTAAAACTTTTTCTTCAGGGGTCTACCTGGGTGATTCTAGTCTCAGCAAACTCTCTTTTCTCTTCATTTCTCCACCCATGTACATTGTGACTTAGCTGATTTCGCACCTGGCTGCACCCTTTCCAATACTATTTCCTAACTGCTTCATAGCAGTGAGGTAGCATAAGCTCTGGGGGTCAGGCCTTCCTCTTTCCCCTTTTGTGTTCTTAACAGTGCCAAGAACAGAGCAAAAGGGACCTGCTGATTCCACAATTCGTTTTAAAATTACAGAACCACAAACAAAAGGCCCCTACTTTAATAATACTCTTCTAAAAGCTCTGAAATCATATGGCTATTAATATCCAAATCAATGTGGCTGTTAGTAGTCAATATTTCTTCAGTTCCTGAAGAAAGGACATTTTTATCTCTAATGGCTCTTGGTACATTTTTCTGGCAGAAACCGTTTAGTCATGTCCCCTCCACAGTGGCCTCATGTTACCTGTATGTATTTGGGAAACTGTGTGGATACATAAACATCCATTTCTTGGTCCTCTCCTTTGGGAACAACAAGCATGCTTTGGGTTTCCATGTAAAAGTGTTCTTGACCTCCCATATGTATTTCACCTGTTATAGGAAAATACATGAAAGTTGAGGAGGCAACCAGAAAGTACAGATGGTATCCCTCAGCTGTTGTCTCATTGTGCGAAAATTCCACTGATGGTGCTTCTGCTGGGCCAGCAGGCTGTACAGTGAAGGGTCACAAACAGCAACGCTTGGCTTTCAGCATACCTGTGGATTTGAAGTAGAGTTCTGCAGGGGAACCTGTTGTGTCTGCCAATATGCTGGGTCACAGAGCCCTAGGGAAACATGTGCGACTTTCTAGAGTCAAAGCACTATGGCAAGGAGACTTCCAGTTCCAGGAGAAGATTAAATAGATGTACTTCTCCTGTTCCTCCTGTTATATATAGCCAACAATCCTGAATATTATATATAAAACAAATATAAGAAGACTCTGAAAGGTAAAGAGAAGAAGGCAGACCCCGTAGAGACTTCAGGACCCAAGGAAAGACACACAGTGAGTTCCGTGGGTTTTGCTGTTGTCGTTGTTGTTTGCCTCATAGATCCCAGACTTAGTTCTAGAAAAGCCAGCAATCCAAAAACACCAACAGGCAAAGCCAGAAAAAAATTTACTCTCTCTAGCCAAAAGATCAGAAAAGGGGAAGCCAAGGAAGATGAAAAATTTTTAGACAATAAACACTCTACTCCAGCTCAACACCACAGAAAAAAACTGCAACCCAACTCCTACCTGTAAAGGTTGAGCAGGGAACCTATACTTTCCACCCTCGTCAGGCTGCCATGAGGTGTCGCAACTCCTCTGCTGGGGTGGTGTTAGTGGAGACCACGTGGGGAGCCTGGACTCCTAACCTGCACCTGGCAGTAACAAGGCATTACCCCCTTCTTCCCCACCAGCAAAGTGCTAGAGTAGACTAGTGAAACAGAAGATTCCAATAAAGCAGAAGATTTAAATAAGATCCAGAGTCTTATAACATAATATCCAAAATGCTCAAATATTATTCTTCATACCAAGAACCAGGAAACTCTCAACTTCAATGAGAAAAGAAATCAACAGATGCCAACACTGAGACGACACAGATGTTGGAATTATCTGACAAGGATTTTAAAGCAGCCATCATAGAAATGCTTCATTGAGCAATTACAGGAACACTTGAAACAAATGAAAAAATAGAAAGTCTTAGCAAAGAAATAGAAAGTATAAAAAAAAGAACCAAATGGAAAGTTTAGAATTGAGAAATACAACAACCAAAATGTTAAAAGCTCAATGAATGGGCTGAACAACAGAATAGAGGGAAAAGAGGAAATTATTAATGGACAAGAACATAACAATAGAAATTGATAACCTGAACAAGAGGGAAAAAATAGCCTGGAAAGAAATAGACTGAGCCTCAGGAACCTGTGTGTCTATAATAAAAGATCTAACATTTGTGTCACTGAAGTCAAGTATTTTAAAAAATAATGGCTACAAATATCCCAAACTTGGCAAAAGACACAAACCTACAGATTCAAGAAGCTGAGTGATGCGATAGGATAAATCCAAAGAAATACATGCCAAGAGACATAACAGTCAAACTTCAGAAAAGACAGAGACAATGTCTTAAAAGCAGCAAGCGAGAAACACCACCTCTTCTACAGGGAAAGATCATTCGGAAAGACAGCGGATTACTCATCAGAAAGCATGGAGTCTAGAGGAAGTAGTGTAAAAATTTTCTAGTACTAAAGGACCTGTCAACTCAGAATTCCATATCCAGTGAAAATATCCTTCAAGAACGAAAAAGAAATCTCAGATGAAGGAAAACTAAGAGAGTTTATTTTCAACAGACCTACCCTAAAATAATGGCAAAGGGAAGTTATTGAAACAGAAAGGGAATTATTAAAAAAAAAAAAAGGAATCTTGGAACATCAGAAAGAATAAAAATAGAGGTAAATTCTTTTCTTCTCCTCTTGAGTTTTCTAAACTGTGTTTGAAGCAAAATTATAACATTGCTTCATGAAGTTCTCAATGTATGTAGAAAAAAACATTTAAGACAATTATCAATCATATTATAAACAGGGGAGAGTAGAGTAAAAGGATATAAAGGGAGGTAAGGTTTCTACACTTTACTTGAACTGGTAAAATGTTGATATCAGTGCAATATTTTATATATATATAAATTTTATTATATGTAATTATACTAAAAAAATCTATACGAGGAGATACACTCAAAAACACTACAGATAAGTCAAAATGAAATTCTAAAAATGTTCAAGCAACCCACAGGAAGGTGAGGGAAGGGCAGAAGAAAAGCAGAGGGAACAAACAATACAATTAAGATCAACCATCGTGTCAGGTGGAATGCAGAATTTTCAAAAGTTCAAAATGTACTCAATAATAGCGATTTGCAAATTGTTTGAGGGAGATTCCTGAGGAAATATTTCGTATTGGAGTCTGGATTTTGTATCTTATCCAAAATCTGAGTAAAGAGCACAGAAGAATGAACAGATAGATTCTGCTTCCCTTATAAAATATAAACATTAAATTTCAAGAGCTCATATCTTAACTTCAATTTCAGCTTTTAGCAAAGTATGAAAACCCATGTCGTTGCCACTAGGCTCAAATTCATGGCTTACAGTATTACTGATTCTGCCTGTCCAATCAGAATTTATTTTGTTACATATGCACTTTATTTAAAATAGACAGAGCTGAAAAAACGTTGGATAGAGTTGTTCCTACTGAAACTGGCAAGGTAGGCAGCAGAGTAGAGCCCTGTTCACGGCACTGCCCACGCCTGCCGCCCCCGCCCTGGTGCCCCCTCTTCCCTAGGGTGTCGCTCTCAGCTCTCTCTGCTGGAAACCAATTCGATCAACTAATCCTTGAGATAAAATGTTATCCCGCTGTGGGTTTAGGAGTGATTCCTTCAGGCATATTTACATTTTAATAAGAGGCCCTTAAAGCCCCAAAGCTACTAAGATATGAAAGTGTCTGTCTGTACCATGCCCAACAGGACAGGTTGTGGGGAAAACAATCTCAGTTTCAGGGCTCCCCCGGTCTCTCACAAATCCTGCTAAAGAGATTGTCATCTGCGCTCTCCAGTGTAAAGCCCATCCCGGCTAACAGAATTTTAAAGAGATAAATGAGAAGCAGGATAATGTAGAGGAAAGAATACCAATTTCAGAGTTGGGAAACCTAGATTTGATTCTGGTCAATCACATAGGCTCTCTGGCCGCAGCTGGCTCATTTGTAGGTGGTGATCTTCACACCCTTCCAGGGCTATGACATGGGGATTAGGTAGGGCTGAAATACATCTTCACAGTGGGGAAAACAACAACAACAATAACATCGCTCCCTCCAAGAACACATTTTAAAACAATATAATCTCCACATATTTTATCTTTTAAACATTTTTTTTTGAAACACCTATTTTCTCAAAGGACAGATAAAGTGTTGTTATGACAATGCTATGATTGTTACTTTCTGTTACCTCTCATTAATTCTTAATTCAAATGACAATAGCAGAGAAAGAAAAAAATAGACTCAAACTAGTGAGTCAAGAGGATGGAAACTGAAAAGTTTTAAGGATTCCTGTATTACTTTTATACTTATCAAAAGGGTCTGGGGTAGCAACAAGTTAAAATTTAAGTTAAGAGACAGACTGAATAGATCACCCAACTGAATTAAATAATGAAGCAAGAAAAATAATGAAGCAAGGAAAAGTACAATAGTTGATTCTCACACAAAAACTTACTAATATTATGGCAAGAACCAAATATGAGGAGGAATTCCCTAAATATTGTTATTTACAAGATGCTCACGCCATGGAACCTCTATGCTAGAGGGGTAGCCCCCTTTCTTCTCCACTCCCATAAATCAAACTCACCTTTCAGTGCTTGCCACATTTTACTAACCCTAAGAATCACCTGGAAAATTTGTTAAAATAGATTCCTAGGTTGCCTTGGATCTTCCAGAATTCTAAAATTGGACACAGGGATCTTCAGGTCTCATAAACATCCTCAGTGATTCTTATAATGAGAAAATTCTTATAATGAGAAAATCTTGGAAACACTGGCTTGATAAAGGAACACCTGCCAACGTGTTAGCCCTCACTAATATAGTGTTTGCAAGAGAACAATGAAATCATCAAAATCTAATGATAATTACTGTTCACGGTTATTGATCTCTTACTGTGTGCCAAGCACACACGATTATCTCTTACAATCTTCATAATGCACCTTTAAGATTGTTTTTATTTTACTTATATAATTTTAAAACAAGAAAACTGAGCCCTGAGAAGTGCCCTGCCAGCTAATAAGAAAGGATGCCAAGGAAAATTGGCAGGTGACAGTACAGGGTGTCTTTCCTACAGCTTCCAGATGACATTACCCAGTCAGCCCCTGACCAGCTTCAGGTGTAACACGCTATGGAGCTAAGAGACATGTTGGGCTTCGAACTCAAGCGGCTGAGTGATTACATACTACATGGCTCTGGCTCTGTACCCGGGACGGCGTGACTTAAGACTCTTCCAGTGCTTGGGTTCAGGGTTGGAGAGAAAAATTAAGGAGATGGGAGTTTCTAACAGGCACTAAGGGCCAATATCCTGGAAATTCACTTAAAGACAGACAATGCCAAAAGACTTCTCCTTTGCTTGGAGATGCGGCACAGACTGCCCACACCCAGCCAGCAGCACGCCCAGGGAAATCAGGGATCTTGGGAGGCGGGCGTTGAGGACAGCTTTCACAGCACGGACAGCTGCAGAGCACAGTGAAGAAAAGCACGGGTAATTTGAGCCCTGTGATAAATCATTTTTTGCTATAAAGGACATTATTGAGACAACTGGCAAAATTTGAATAAGATCTGCAGATTAAATAATAGTATTGGCCGGGTGCGGTGGCTCACGCCTGTAATCCTAGCACTCTGGGAGGCCGAGACGGGCGGATCGCTCAAGGTCAGGAGTTCAAAACCAGCCTGATCAAGAGCGAGACCCCGTCTCTACTAAAAATAGAAAGAAATTAATTGGCCAACTAAAAATATATAGAAAAAATTAGCCGGGCATGGTGGCGCATGCCTGTAGTCCCAGCTACTCGGGAGGCTGAGGCAGAAAGATTGCTTGAGCCCAGGACTTTGAGGTTGCTGTGAGCTAGGCTGACGCCATGGCACTCACTCTAGCCTGGGCAACAGAGTGAGACTCTGTCTCAAAAAAATAAATAAATAAATAATAGTATTGTGTTGATGTTAATGTTCTGATTTTGATAACTGTGCGTTTATGTAAGATAATGTCCTTGTTCTTAGGAAACAACCACTGACGATTTAGGAGTAAAGAGACATTATGTTTGCAACTTAACTCTCAAATGGTTTAGAAAAAATATGTGTATCTCTCTCTCTCTCAATGCTTCCAACACACACACATACACACACATACACACACACACACAGAATGACAAAGCAAGTGTAGAAAAATGTTACACTTTTCCACATCAGATTGGGGAATATGAGTGAAGGATAATTGGGAATTTCTTTAATGTTTCTACAGATTTTATGTAAGTTCAAAATTATTTCAAAGTAAAAAGTTGTGAAATTTTATTGGAAAATTATAATTAACTATTTCCTAAGAGGCAAATTTAATTTTAATTACATACACACATAAAGGAAAGGAGTCTGGAAGAAGAGGAGGGAAGGAGAAAGCAGAGAAAGAATAAAGGGAGGGAGGGAGAACCAGAGAGAGAATGGATGAAAGAGAAAGCAGCACTGGATTTGGAAATCCTAAAAAAGGCTATCAATTTAACCATCAACTCTGTCACTTAGCAGCTGGTGTGTGACCTTGGTCACATTCCACAATCACTCTGAGCCTTGGCTTCCTGACTGCAGGACTGGGACAGTAACACCCTCTTGCAGGGGGGTCGTGAATGGGAAAGGAGACGACATCTGTAATAGCCCACGCCTTGGCGAAGGCAGGTGGTCAGTGCACGGGGGCTGCCAAGGGCAAGGTCTCGCCGCCCAGTCTGCCTCCCCCGGCTCTTCACCCCACCAGGCAGAGAGGGAAACGCACTTGTGAATGAGGTGCCTGTTTCTGAGAAGGCAAAGGGACCTTAACCTAGACACGCTTAGGAGGCTTCCAGGGTTGCTTCCCTCCCACCATTTTTTTACCTTCCAGAATTTGATCGACCACTTTAAATGCTTCATCAACATTTCCATATTCCAGTTTCCTTTCAGGCTCGAAGAAAGAATTGTGCTGTATAGCTTCCTAGAAAGAGAATGGAAAAGAGAGGCGGCCTGGGCAGGAGGTCCAGCCCCTGGGTGGCAGCCAGGCCCCTGGCTCTCGAATCCCATGAACTTCAAGCATGACCCCCGTGAGCTGAGCTAAGAATCGGGCTTAGAGAGACCTCCCAAGGAGCAAAGGCAAATGTGCCATGGAGTCCAAAGAAACTGAGTATGCTCAGGAAAATCCTGGCACCTAATCCCACAATGGCACTCATATTTTCCGGGCAGATTATTCTCTTCACTCCACAACCCATTTTATGTAACCAAGGCCACGAGCACAGGGGTTCGGTATTATGCTCATTTTCTCCATTTATTAGCTAGCTGACTGTGGGCCTATTACTTCACCTCTCTTAGCCTCACCTGCTAAATGGAAGTAACAGTTGTGCATATAGCTCCAATAGGGTTGTGGAGAAGATGAAAGGAGACACGTAAAGAGCTTACATGGCATATAGTAAGCACTCAATAAATGCTAGCTGAAGACATCCAGTGACTGGGACCACAGTGGCTCTGCCTGCTCACCCCACACCCCTCCTCTGGAGGGATGACCACTTCATTTGCACAGAACAGGAGAGCACCTGGGACCTGCAGCCCTGGAAGTAAGATTCCATACAAGCCCTGTCTGAGTGCCACAAATCCACCTGCACACAGGCTCCTACTGCTTCCCTTGGGTGGCCAGTGAAGGGGCACAGTGGTACACATAATCAAGGATGTAGCTACAGTAATGTAGGTTGGTTTTCTTACCTACCCCAGGAAATTTATCTTGCTGATATCTGTGTGTCCGCTGTCAAATGTGATAGCCAGCTCCAGCCGGCATAATTTACATGGCTCATTGTCCATCCATGAAATTCCAGTCTCCTGGCAGTTGGGGATTCTTCTAACTCTGGTTCCCTCTTGTCTAGACCAGTAGGTGTCTAGACCTATCAACCAACATGCTTTACAGGGATGTGCTATTGTGATCCTGCCATTTCCTCCATCCAAAAACTGGGTTGGCTGCTTTTTACCACCTGTGGGGCCCAGGTTCTTAGAGCGTTTGTTGCTTGTTTCTATGGCTGCCTAGCTCTGTGACCTTGGGTAGCCCCGTCTTGTCGTTTCCTCATCAGAATGGGAATAATAAGACTTCTGTGAGTATTTAGTGAGTTCATGTATGGAACCAACTTAGAACCCTGTCAACCACGTAGTGAGCTCTGCGAGGTGCTAGCTATGGTCATGCTGTTGTTGTTGATCATGATTAGGAAGAGATTCTGGTGGGGCACATATGTTTTCACCATAGTCATCAGCCTTATTAATAAGCCTGATTCAAGAGGTTTCATAGAGTTTCCCCATTCAAACTACTAAAAACTCTAAAAAGTATAAGCCAACCATGTTAAACCTTGGTAATAGTGACAGATATATTTGTTTTTATTCTATTTTGATTGATAACACACTTCTTACTGAAACCAATTCTTATGCTTTTCTTATTAATCTAACACTAAGATACTCCAGGTTGAAAATAAGAAGCCAAGTTTTGTAAATCTTACTTTTAAAAGTTCAATCTTTTTCAACTTCACTTGCCGCTTGTTCTTTGAGTAACTTAGAGCCAATTTCCTGAATATTTCTTAGTCAGGAAAGTGATAAAAGAACTGCAATGTGTAGGAAGATGGGCATATTTCCCTGCTATAAGCTTTGATTCAATCCACTCTGATCCAGTTGATGGATCTTGGAGAGCTTCATCTCTGATCAAATGTGCGGTAACTCTTTTCTGCAATGCCAAAGGTTGGTATTTGATGCTGGTATTCTCTGGCAGTCGTTTAAGGATCTGCTGGTTGGATTCGGGGAGGGCAAGCACAGAGTGGTATCAGTTTGCTTATGGGGACTTTCATTTGGCTGGAAGGTTAGGGGAGGGAAGGGTGGCTATCTAGTCCCTGATATTGGGCAAAGAATTACAAACAAAATTTTTGATGAAGCAATGTAAATAATTTCTTATTAAGAAGCAATTTTAACTCTACAGAAACATTTTGGGGAAGGACTATATAAAGTAAGCAAGAGCAGCAGGCAACATATGAATGAAAAGGATCTGAGAAGGGAACAGAATGTCTGAATTTAAAACTGGCAGGAAAGTCTGGGAGGACTAATCACAACTTGGACTGCAACTAAACTTCTATATTTTCATCTTCTTGATATGATTTTATTTTAATTTTAAAATATTAATGAAATTTCCCAGGAACACACTCCATGTTCCCAAGCACAGAGCAGTATGGCAGCAAACACCCTCAAGGCCAAGTTCTCCTGGAGAGGCTAATCTTGCCCAAGTCGCTTAATCTTTTTCCACCCCAGGCCACACTCATCACCTAGAGAGCCACATCTGCACTATGTGGTGGAGCTAACACTGCTCCCAGAGCTCATGGAGTCTGCGTGTGCTGAGCCCAGTCTACTCCTGCCGTTTTCCCAACTTTCATGCTTTCATCACAGCGGTGAATTATAAGCACGAATGGAATGTATGCAGAAGGACGCCCTATCACTTCACAGAGTTGTCTTACAGCCTTTATAAATTTTCAACTTGTTTCTAAAAATCAAGATAGAAAATGCAATTCTCCAATTTGTTTAAGTTGCCAAAATGACTGTAGGCATGATATGATCTATCTCTCATACTCATTTAAGATATGCATTAAAAAAAATCTAGAAATAGTTTCTTGATATTCACTTCACAGAACATCTTGCTGGTCCTCACTCTGTGCCTGCAAGAGCCTGGGAGGAGGTGAACACAGAGTTACAGGGTGGGCCCACTGTCCTGGGCGCTGCTGGCTGTCTACCCAGCACTCCCTCACCTTCCCTTTTCCAACAGAGCTCAATTTCTGTTTAGGTCTCCTCCACTCCATAGTCTGCAGATTTCGGAGAAATCTGACCCCCACCCCCAGTAGTAACCAACAGCTCCTCCAGTCATTAGTTCAAAGTTGGACATGTGACCTAAGTGGCTAAATGAGGTCCCAGGACTTGTGCTTGGAATGCTGGGGTGACAGTGTTCCTCTTGACCACTGGATGTGAACAAGGAAGCCCAGGTTGTCCTGGCTGCCATGAGGATAAAGCCCATCCTGCAGCAGCAGAGAGGGGAGGCAGAAAGAAACCAGGTCCTTGAGGAAATGGCTCATGCTGATACAGTTTGGGGCCAATAAGGCGTCTGTGCTTTGGAAGCCACTTTGAGTCACATTTTCCTGTTACAGTAGCCAAAAGCATTTTAAGTGATATATCACTGACATCTGTTCCTCTGGCCCCGGAATTGGCACCACCATCGAACTCATTACCTCAATTGTTAGGATCAGTGGCTCCAAGTCTTGATAGATGATCTTCACTCGCTTAGCAGCTCGCTTTGCCTGAACCTCTGAATCTGCGATCACGGCACAGACAAGCTGGCCCACACAAAATACCTACAACACAGAAAGACCTTTGTGGTCAAGGAGGGCAGGCACCAGATCCTCTCTTTTGTTTTTTTTCTTCCTCCTAGCACCGGGCTAGATACACACAGATGTGGCCCCTTCACATCTGTTCATGACTATAACCACAGTGACGCCAGGCACTGGGGGAGATTGAGAGCCTTGTGCTATATTATTGGCAGCAATGGCTGCAGAGGGGTGGGAGTGATGCTGTCTTGAGGACAGCAGACTCAGGCTCCACGCCAAGCCAATGGGGCTGCCTGAGGGCCAGCTGACCTATGAGAGCCTGTCCCACGGTTTGATGCATGGCTGCCACACTATGCCACAATCAGGGCTGTTCTGGCATCCCCTTTCCCAGGGGGCTGGGAGCATCATTCACCTGCAGGTGGGAGAGCTGGACTAAGCAGTTCACACAGGGACCAGGGCAGAAAGTTCAATGGGGGGCAGGGGGGACTTAAATCTCAAGAAAGGCAAAACAATCTGGACTGGAGGAAGTCACCATTGCTGTTGAGTTCTCTCTCTGACCCTATACTGTGATTCACAATTCGAACTTAATCACTCATTTTAAAAATCTACTTTAAACTATTATATCTTTTCCACAATGAGCATATAGTAGTTTTATCATCAGAAAAAGAAATAATATGAAAAATGTTAAACCTAGAACACACAAAAAAGTATGTTTGTTGGGTGTGGGTGTGGGGGGCAGGGGGAAGAGAAATGAAGCAAGAATGGCGACATGTTGACAATTTTTGAAGCTGGGTGATAGATCTGTGGGGTTTATTGTACTATTCTTCTTTATTTTTGTGTATGTGTATAATTTCTACAATGACAAGATTTTTTTTAAGGCATAAAGTGAATTTTAAATGAATGTTTAAAAAGGAATTAAGCCTAGATAGGCAATGATTGTAGTTTGACACTGTCTATGGTACTGTTCTTTGCTCTCTACAGACGCTTGGTTTTGCCCCTGTGACTGGCACATAGACGTGGCCCTTGGGATGCTTATAATCTACATAAGCACACCTCAGAGAGCAGGTACTTTGGTGCAGCTGGGACCAGTTTTACTTCTTTAGTTAACATTTATGCAAAGGTCATAATTCTCATTTTCCCTGCCAGTGCTACACAGCCCTGTCTTGGGGGAGTTTCAACCTTGAGTTCAAACTCTCGGTCATCAAGCTTTCATTTTTATCGACTGTATCCAACAGGGAGAGCCAGAGGTAGGGACTGTTTCAAATTATGAAGCTCTTTTGGGTAAGAAGTGAGAAGTCTAAGTTATGCAGAAAACCTGCTGACTGCTGTTCTTGCTCCATTCTCTGATAACTTGAGATACAGTAGCCAAAGTTTTAATCATTTGTAACTTTCAAATGGCAACAACATCACTGTGCCTCTACTCATTTACCCTGCTACATGGGAGGCAGTGCGTGGAACACATAGAGGAATCAGACATGGGCGCTTATTCAAGGAATTACACTAGGTAGGGGAAATATATAAGACATAGAAATAAACAAGCTTAATGCAAGGTAGAAAGTGCATAAAAGGTCCACTTTGTTTTCTTCTCTAGACTGTAAGCTGCATGAAAGCAGGAACGACAAGTATCTTGTTCAGCTACGGTGACCAGATATAATAGATACTTTAAAAAGGCCCTTGAATACATGGCAGTATGAATGAATGAGTCAGAATAAGTTCAGAGAGGGAGAGAGAACTTCTGGATTAAAGGATAAGGAAAGGCTTCATGGTGGACATACCACTTGAACTCAGACTTGAACTTTGGACTTACTGAGACTGGGGAAATAGCAAGAGATTCTCAGGGAAGGGGTTTGCAAATAAAAGTTATCACTAAATCTCTCTTCTTTATTCTTTCATACTTGTTAACAGCATACTATGTTATTGCTAGAAAATATAAAACACCGAAGTATGTGTATATGTATAAAATAATTTTTTTTTTAAGAGACAAGGTATTGATCTGTCACCCAGGCTAGAGTGTGTCGTCCCATCATAGCTCACTGTAACCTCAAACTCCTCAAACTCCTGGGCTCAAGTGATCCTTCTGCCTCAGACTCCCAAGTAGCTAAGCGCACGCACACCACCACACCACCACTACTTAAAAAAAATTTTTTTTAAAGACAGAATCTTACTATGTTGTCCAAGCTGGACTTGAACTTCTGACCTCAAGCGATCCTCCTGCCTCAGCCTCCCAAAGCACTGGAATTATAAGCATGAGCCACCATGCATGGTCTAAAGTATCTTTTATATAACTAGTCAACTTCTTTATTTAGATGGAAAATGAATGTATTTGAATTCATTCAATATTAGAATATAGAGTTTTATAATAAGCATTCAAAGAATACTGGAATCTTTTATTATATGCCAAAGTAGATGCTATTTTTAAGAAAATATGAAGCACCATTAATTGAGGAAGTTATTTTTCAAACAGAAAGCAAAAATGCAGTACCTTATCTGTTGCCAGAAATTTCTCAGGTTTGGAGTCAAAGAAGAAGCAGTTTATGCCACCAAGATGTTCTGCAGTCATGATGTCCACCACACCTGGCAGGTTGAGAGCTTCTGACAGGTCAATAGACCTAGGTGATAAGACATGCAACAGAGCTCCTTAGAGGAGCCGTACCATGCGAGAGTACAGGTAATTGGAGAATAAGATATGAGAGAGGTAAGACATGTCAAATAGCTGTTCCAGTAGTTCTAGGCCAGACAATTGGGAGAAAATTACTAGGACAAGGAAGTTATTTTATGAAAGCACAAATTGTAGTAAATCCTACATTTCGATCCCATTTCATCTGTGGTCTGCATTGGATATTGTCAACAAATCACTTACCCTGTTCATACCATTACTTTTCACAAATGTAACTTAGATAAAAGGGTAATCATTTATGCCTATTGGGTATGAACTTTACCACTTACACAATCTTAGCATGAGCTCTTGAACTAGTTACAAAAGTCAAGAAAAGTTCCCGGTCCACGGCAGGCATGTCGTCACAGTAAATGGCTTCTCCCGTGGCGTGCTTCACACCAGACAGATGCATGATGGGGTGGCCAATTGGGTCTTGAGGAAGCTGCTTTGCATCTACATTCTGTTTAACAAATAACCAAAGTATACTTTTTATAGTTGTATAGAGAAAGTAGGAATAATCATATTATGAACATCTCCCAGAAGAGGGTAACTACATAATTTACACCCAAACCAGAGCACTTTTGAGAATGAAAGCACACAGTATTAATGATAACACAAGGACAATAAACCTATTGCAATAATTCAATAGGCAAAGTAGTATGTAGAGTCATGATATTGTTTTTATTTTTTTCAATTTTTTTTATATAGACCCCAAACATCTCTAATGGAAATTCCATTTGTGTAAGTACACGAATTTAAATCATTCTTCCTGATAATATAAATTAACGTCCTCTTGCCTAATGCTCATGTATTTCTTTAAATTTTATTATCCAAATTATTTTATGTTTATATAGAAGCATGGCACATATACCGGTAGTATTTTACAGAAGAGTATGATGATATCATCACTACATTTATAAAAAATATTGAGGATCTCACTTCAACCAGAATACTTCCCTTTTGAGTGAGGAAGTCTAAGAAAAAGACAATGCTGGTAGAGAATAAAGCCAAAGGGACCTGCAATTTGAGTAATGACTCACTAATGTTACTCTTTCTTAGAGACCCATGCAGTAAAACATCTTGCTACTTGTTCTGTAAGTACCTTAAACGTGTTTCATTAACCAAAGTGGAGATTAACCAAGATAATGTCTATCCTGATATTTCAAATATTGAATTGTTGGCTTTCCTAGTTGAGTGGATATTGTGAGAAGAATTGAAGATATGAAGAAAGAAGGATAGTGGGATAAAACACATGACAGAAGCCAAGCTCAGACATCAGGGCGAAGGTTGCGTCTGAGGAGTTGCCCGCTAAGCCTTGGTGGCAACCTCACCCATAACTCCTGTGTCAGCATTGCATTTGGTGCTGGGCTGAGGCCAGATGCCCAGGGGCTTCCTCTGGAAGACTAGGGGGTGAGGGGCATACAGTCAGGTCGGCCAGCGTGAGGTCTGGGAAAAGCTATGGATGATGCCTCCCCTTCCCACCCCGTTGACTGCCCTCACTGCAGTTCCCAGGCCCACCCTACACCCTAGATCAGGGAGGGACTCTTCCTTTGAGATGAGCCCCACAATGCCAGGCTATACATCATACGGCAGAAGGGAAGAGACTGTAGTTGATCACTTGCTTCTGCTTAGCATGTGGCTAAAAACACTACGGAAGAAGAATGTTGTCTCCTCAAACTGGTGGTTTCTTGAAACTGTATCAAAATGCTTTCACAGCAAATGAACTGATTTAGGGGGAAAATGCTCACGGTGAGTGCTAATGTTGCTCTAGCAATGTGGATATTTGTATGTGTATGTGAAAAACCATAGGTGAACGAAAACAAAGCTCCTGTGTATGGGAGAAAAACTACGTCCAAAACTTTTTCTTGCAATCAATAATAAACTCTTGTTCAAGATCATCTACTATGTGAAGATTTTCAGTTTTCTTTGGATAATTTGAGTGTGCATTAATTTGTTGTTCCTGTTCCTTTCTGAAGTTTATACCACTGTCAAGGCGATGTTAGGGTGTATATAAGCTGAAGGTTTCAGTTGCCACATTTTACAGAACACCAGGGAAGATGGCAGCTGTTTTTAATTTTGAAAATGATCACTTTCAATGGAGTTGTATTCAATGGAGTATGTATTTCAATTTTTAAACATATTGAATCTAAAACCCCAATGGGCATACATTAACTTCAATGTTCAGTACAACATACTGTAAGGTTTTATAACTAAATCCAACAATAGATTCAGTGAACGAACGATTTTAAAAGCCTCTTCATGTTGCTGACTTAATAACACCCTCAAGGTCAAGCTTCTTGATAATAATTTCAATAAAAACAACCAAATCTTATCCAGTTTACCAATAGGATGACTTTGGGTAACATTTTTATGATCTTGTGGCAGAAAATTCCATTTGATAGTTAAGAGGAATTCTGTCCTTTCTAATAGTCAGCTTTCATTATGAGAGCTTATGAACAGCTCCTAGAACTTTTGTTTGATTCACAGAAAAACCACTTGGAGAATAGGGGTTGGGGGAATGTGGAGATATTTTCCCCACATTCAAACAAAACAAATCACTAAGTGGCTCTTTTAAAAAGCATTAGTGCATTTTTATCAACCTCCAGGAGCTGTGTCTTCTGCTCCTTTAGAAATGAAATCAAGGCAGCCATGGCCCTGCCACAGAACCGGGTTTGGGCTGTGCTCTGACCTCCAGGGTGACAAGGGCAGAAGGTAAGTGCTGAGTTGGGCAGCTTATGCACATCGGTGGTGTGAGGCCACGGTACAAAGCATGTGGCCTTCAGGACTCAAATCGGCATTTTTCTTTAAAATTACCACAGCTAGATTTGTGTTTAGTTACAGTTCTTCATTGATTTTGAAATTTTAATTAATGCTAAAGGAAGCTGTGAGTTCATGAAAGGGAGCTTGGACTTATAAAGTCTGAGAATCACCAAGAAATGGGGAATGTCGAGGTGAAGGCTCTGTAGCCTGGACTCTGAATTTCTTTTAAAAATGCCACTAACCTGGTAATTTATTGTGCTCCAGTGATGTCTGGAATGAAGATCTTCTAAAGCACTGTCATTCTTGTCTGCAAGGCTAGGATAGTGAACCGGGTCCTGAAAAATAGAACCATGGCAGATATTTAAAATGGTTTAAAATGTGCCAAAATGGTCTTAGAAGGGAGGCTAGCATGATTCCTAGCAAGCACCTCTACTCTGAAGTCCAAAGTGTACTCCACAGTACTCACCCTATTCAGCACCTTGCAAGTGCAAGCAGCTCCCTGACTCAAGGACACACTCTGAAAGGCAGGTGCTCACACCCACACATTATGAATGGCCGAGTGAGCACAGTCGACTGACTTTCACCATCTCTACATTTCTTATGATTCTCTCACATGCTTTCCTAAACAACTGTATTGTACAAACCAAAACAACAGGAAGATAGAAGCTAAGTAAATAAAATGGAAAGGAAGAGAACACTTAAGCTAGCAGAAAGTCAGAGCCAAAGCACAGCACTGCCAATGGGCATTACATTCCACTCTCTACCGACCAGCGACCAGCGAGCTGGGGAGAAAGAACGCAGAGGCTGCAGCCCGGCCAGTGCCCACAGGAGGAGGCCTTCCAATCTCCAGGAAGAACATTCCTTAGGACTGAGGGAAATGGGTCATTCGTGTCTTGGTACTTTAAACAATATACCTGATGGTTATTTTTTATAATTTAAATAATTTTAATAGAAAATAAAACAAAGGCTACTATTTTTAAAGAGAGGAAGTTAAATGGAATGTATAAGACTGTAAGGTGAAAGTTTTAAATTGTATCACTTGATTCAGCAAGCAAATTGTCTTAGTTTACACTACAGTTGGCTTTATTTTCTCACTTTTGGTTACTTGATGATAATGTCACTTATATATGATTTCAAGCTTCCATTCTCAAAATTTTGATACAGCCCTTCTTTCTGGTCATCAGTTGTTCCTGTCTACACTGAGAAGACACCCTCAAAGGCTATGATAAGAGAGGACTTTGTGTCTCTTATTTAAAGCAATCATACTGATGTCTCTACCACATGAAGCGTGTTCTTGGCTTCTAGTCTAGCTTGGTCAGCTGGCTGTAGTATGGGCTTAAAGAGGCCAGCAAGGTTCAAGTTCCCTTTGGGTCTAGTAAATTCATTCAGAGAATGAATTTCAGTTGTATCCTCCCTAGCCAACAATCTTGCAGCTCTAATTGTTTGTCATTAGGGAGATCAGACAAAAGAATGCCTGGGTTATTACCACTGTTATCATGACTACCACCGAGCAGTTCCTCTGAAGTACAAGGAACCATATTAAGCCCTTTTCCTGCAGTGACGCATTTCACAACAATCTTGTGCAGTAGTTGCCATCAGCATCTTATGGGTGAGAGAAATGAAGCCTAATCCAGAGAAGAAAGCCAAACACATGAAGGAAAACCTCAGCACGAAGGTAAAACCTCAAGAGGAAGAAATGCTTTACTGAGGGGTAAATACACTCAAGTCATTAGCAAATTTTCTGAACATTATCTAGAAGAACAGGCCAGAAACAAACAACTGAATGGTGTTAAACAAAATCTTGTGCAACTCTCTGCTCTACTTACAATTCTTCCCCAAACTCATGCCCACCCACAGACAGGCTGAGGGAGGCCCCCAGCAAGTCCAGGGGTTTCTTTGGGTTGTCTTTTGTACTCTACAGCTATTGAGCAAGGGGTTGTTGCCTTCACTTTAGGTGTCATCATAGCCACAGTACTGGGGTGTTACTACATCAGTGGTCCCCAACCTTCTTGGCACCAGGGACTGGCTTCATGGAAGAGAATTTTTCCACGGATGGAGGAGTGGGGTGGGGTGGAGCCCTGCAGTTGGGTCCCTAACAGGCCATGGACGGGCACCAGTCTGCAGCCTGGGGGTTGGGGACTGCAGTACTACATGACCAGTTCCATTTACCATCGTCTTCAAAATCTGTGACACCTCCAGGTAGAACTTGAAGAGGAAGCTGGCGATAAGTGTCCTCTTGAACTCGACCTTCCCGCCTGGAGCTGAGCCAGGAAGCCAGACTTCGTCCAGAACCAGTCTGCAAGCTGCATCCAGCATCTCCTCATTCCAGGGTCTGCGGAGTCAAAAGAGGAGACTCCTGGGCTGACAGGACTCATGCCTCACAGGTTCAGCTTGTGTGTAAGACGTACCGCTACAGTTTAGTACAGGAAATAACAGCGCAAGCTCCAGAGTCAGGCAACTCAAGTTCAAATCCGCCCACCATGCCCCAGGTGTCTGGCCTGTGTCTCACACATCCTCATCTGTAAAAGGGGAGTAACAGCAGAACCCATCTCACGGAGCCATCTTGAGAAATAAGTGACACCCCGTGTAAAATCCTTAGCCCAGGAGTTACTGATCCTCACATGACTAGGACATTGGCTGCATGCCAGGTTCTGCTTTAAGTACCTCTTATTGCTATGTATTCACTCATTTCATCCTCTCAACCGCCCTGTGGGTAGGTATGATCAGCGTCTCTCACAGATAAGGAAACCGAGGTACCACGAGCTTAAGTAAACTGGTGGAGATCAGGGAGTTAACAGGTTGAACTGAGATTTGGACCAGGCAGCCCGGATCATTCAAGTCCTGAAGCTCATGCTTTTAACAACTGTTCTCTGTCACTGGTCCGGAAATGGCAGCTGATACTGACTAAATGCTCAAGAGATATTAGCTATTAGTATTATCTATAGAAATAGGAAGTCCAGTAAGCAAATGCATTTAGCAAATGATCATAGAACAAACTCACATAATTTATTTTTTATCATGATAAATTATTCTCCCACAATAAAGAATGTAAACTTGTACTACTAGGAGATGGGCTCTCTCTCTCTCTCTCTCTCACACACACACACGCACACACACAAACTATGATGCCTACTTAAGAATTCAATAAAATCAAGACACATAGAAATAATCATAAAACTCTCATTGGAATACTATGCTGTTAAATACAAAAGCACTAAGCATTTTTCTTCTTATCATTACATCTCACCACAAAAGGGCTACTCCGTTAACCGGAGTCTAAGGACACGATGCCTTACCTTCCGATGAGCTTCTGGCAGGAATTCTTGGCACAAATGGTGGTTGCACCAACACCTCCATAGAAAATGGATAACTCTTTAATGATGCCACCCTCTTTTCCAAAGAAGACTCTCATTCCCGAATTGACTATCGCTAGCGCATTCTGTTGCCGCTGGGCTTGTCGGAAGGCGGACACAAATTCCCACTGAAACAAAAAGTGACAGCTGTGCACTAGGCAGTTTGCGTATGTTGCCTCATTTGATCCTTGTCACATCCTCTGTTATGAGCTGAATTGCGTCCCCACAAAATTCATATGTTGAAGTCCTAACCTCCAGTATTTCATAATGTGACTATATTTGGACATAGGGTTGTTAAAGAGCTAAAGTTAAGTCAGGTCATGAGGGTGGCCCTGATCCAAAATTGTTGGTGCCCTTACAAGAAGAGGAAATTTGGACACAGACACATACAGAGGGAAGACCATTTGAAGACAGAGGGAGACAATGGCCATCTACAAGTCAGCGTCAGAAGCCTCAGAAGAAACCAAGCCTGCCAACACCCTGACATTAGACCTCTAGCCCCCAGAACTTCAGGAAAGCCAGTTACTCTGTGTGGTTCTTTGTTAAGGCAGCCCTGGCAAACGGATACATCCTTTGAGGCAGGCTTGCTCATTCCCATTTTACAGATGAGTAATGTAAAGGTCAGAATGATGCAGTAAGTAGCGCAGGTCTTGACAGCAGGACTCAAACCTGAGTCTACTGATGCCAAAGCTTTTGTTTCCACTAAGTCCTATAGCAAATGTATTTCGTTAGCCTCTTTCAAACCCCAAGATATAAGTAGAGATATATTCTTCATGTCTTCTTTAGAAAGGTCTCCTGATTCTAGGAATGAGAGGGGTGTGCATAACACAAGTAAAGGTAACTATTCACAAGTCCTCTTAAAATAATGACCTCATACTACCTTCTGAAGTTGAGCTTTTATCTCCTCTGTAAATACTTGACAGTTTTTCTTAACCCAGCATGTGCTGGAATAAACAAGAGAGGCTCACGGGTGAAACCTGGAAACTGATAGTATGACATTCTCACCTTCCTCGAGTAGGGGATGTTCACTGAGATCAAGATTTCTTGAGGCTTAAGATCTGCATCGGAGCACTTGCTGAGAAACTGCTCATTTAAAGGAATTTGTCGTTTTCCTTCTGTGGAAAGAAATGACACTTTCCCTGGAATCTGTGGTCTTTTAAACAAACTTCTAAAACATGGGAAATAATTCTACCTAATAATTCAAGGAAACTGGTTGTTCAGGGAAAGAAATGCTCTTCCTATGCCTAACAAATCTTTACCATTGCAACTTGCAATGTTTCTTCCAGTCTAGGCTCTATCTTTTTTTTTTTTTTTTGCCTTCCTTGGTTGCTTGTGGATAAAAATATCAAACAGAGTAGCCTAGAGTTTTAGGTAGAACAGGAACTTAGCGGTCCTCTTCCTGAACAGGACAATTCACTTAGAGCTTTACAAGCAGGGAGTAGATAGTAATATTCTTTTGATATTGTGATCAAGTCAGTCAACAAATATTTATTGTTTATAACTAAGAAACCTACTAGGCATATTAGTGACTACATAAATTGTCTTTAAGAATTTGTATAATAGTGATGTGTTGTTTTGTTTACACCTTTTCCTAGCACCTAAAGAATTTCAGTTCTTTAATCAATATATTGGGAGAAGGAACAGTTTAGAGCTATAACAAAATATGATTTGGGGTTGAAAGCTAAGAAGCTTTGGGGGTTTTCTTTCTTTCTATCTTTTTCATTTTTTAACAAACCCTTGTGTTGAGGACTGACTTTCAATAGATTGCAGCAAGGGAGCTGCTCTGCTATGTACAAAACCCCAAACTAAGAAGCTTTTGATGTCTAAATTCACATCACAAAACCTGTTTCTTATGGTATGACTTTTTAAAGGGATGTTACATATGAAAATTCTGAATGCAAACCTTCCTTCCTTAAGTTAATTTTGTGGTTTAGATGATATAAAGAGTAGGTATTTAACAATGTAGGGAATAGAAAGTTAGTCCATGTTTTTAAACTAAAAAAAAAAACATTTATAGAGGACCAATTAGAACTTCCTAATAATTGTCAAACAAGTTGGAATAAGAGATATAAATTAAATATTCTGGACTTAGTTCCAAAAACAAAAATCAAGTAAATAAATACAGAATGAGGCCAAACCATTGTTCATCTAAAAAAGACCTGCACGCTTCCACCAGTGACAAATTAAGTATGAGCCCAAAGCCTGACGTGGGCACCACAAGACTCTTGTACCATCTGGAGAATGTCTTCAACAAAGGGGCCTGACAGTTCTCAATGGCTTAGAGTTCCTTCCAATAATCAAATCATATCTGGACATTAACCAACACAAGCATGTTCAGTATGTGGTGACCAGTATGAGAAAATATCTAGCACAAAGTCTGAAAAAGAAACAGACGAGGAGATCAGGAGTGGGTGGTATTAAGAGCAGACTGACCAACTTTCCAGCATGCAGAAAAGCAGAGAAAATTATTAATATTATAAGGAATAGTTATCTTCAAAACTGGACTTCCTGCCTACCCAGAGAGAATAGGGGGTAGGAGGAACAGATTCAATAATCCCCAAGTAGGAGCTGTCACTTACCGTTTGATAGTAAGTTGAGTGTACAGTTACCCACAGCCAGGAGAGGATTCAGATCTGAATCCAGATGTCTGCTCATGACATGTCCCCCTAAAGACTTTTTTAAAATAAGGAGTTATTTTCATATCAGTTATGTAATTATAAAAACACAGTGCTAAAGTAAGGATTAACAAGGCTTTAGAGAACAATTCTTTTTGTCTGTTCCAAAAGGAATGAAAATGCCATGATTCATCAGCGACAGTCACCCAAGGGACTCACACCAGAGTTTGCTGTCATCAAATACATACAGCCATGTTCCTGATCTGGGACCCGGCCAGAGTTCCTAAATGCTTTAAGAGAGCACGGTATATCTGTGTCTTCTCCTCTGGAAGCTTCTGGACCACATCAGCCAGAATGTTTTTCACCTGGGCCAGGCTGAGGCCAGCACCCAGAGTCAGCTCTGAAATGAAGTCATTTGTAATTAATGCAATGTGATCAATGCTGATCTGAAAATGTCCATTAGACCAAAGCTACAGACATGAAATCTTTATACTGGATACTTATTGGTGGAGGTGGTAGTGGTGGTAGTGATGGAGGTGGTGATGATGGTATTGATGGGGTAGTGGTGGTGGTCGTACTTTTGATGGAGGTGGTGATGGCGATGATGGTGATGGAGGTGGTGATGCTGGTGGAGGTGGTGGTGGTGTAGGTGTAGGTGTAGGTGTAGGAGGTAGTGGTGGTGGAGGTGTGATGGAGGTGGGTAGTGGAGGTGGTGGAGGCTAAATTCTTTGAATATTCACTCTATCAAGCACTAAGCTGAATGCTTTAGGTAATCTCCCAGAATCTGAACAAACCTATGAGATATTAATAGCCCCATTTCACAGATGAACAAACTGAGAATTAAGCAACTTGACTAAGATCTTATAGCTAATATATGCCATTTTCAAGAATTAGATTTCAGAGGCTATACTCCAAACCCACATTTATATTGTTTCCCATCATTGCTATTAAATAAATTTCCTCTACAAAAAGGGAAAAACCAGTCTGTAGGCCGGCTAATAAATAAACTTGCTTTGCTGGCTACTATGCTTTTGGAGCACAAAGACTGTGTTCTGTTCATCTTTATCTTCTATCCAGAACTTAGCACAATATGCTTCTTTGAATAGTATTGCATTTCTCTGAAATTGCCGACAAAGTTCTTCATTAAAAATCTGGCTATTCAGACAGTTAGTGCCTAATGTAACTTCAGAGAATTCTTCCCTGACAACCCCCCACACGAGATGTTTTTTGTTTTGTTTTCTGCATTTATTTATTTGTTTGTTTAGGTTTATTATTTTTTTATTATTTCAAAATATTACGGGAGTACAAATGTTTTTGGTTACACCAATTTTGTTATGTTTGAGTCAGGGTTGTAAGTGTGCCCATCACTCAGATAGTGTTCATTGTACCCATTTTTATAAGAAGAGAATCTCTGTGTATATTACAATTAGGAATAATTCTTTTTCTGCTTGTCTGCTGGGAAATGTAAATAAATTGATTAATTTATTTTAATTAAGAAAACAGGGACTTAAGAACTCACCATTATTTGCATGGTTTACAACACTCAGTTCTTCAATTCTATCAGGAGATATTATAACTGGGTGAAAGACGCCTTTAAATTTTACTTCAGGCCCTAAAGGATTTGAAAAAAAAATAAGAGTAGAATAAAGCAGCTAACTGCCTTTTTAATTCTGAAATTATGATTAAACTGATGTTTTTAAATAAAAAAAAACTATGTATCTTTCTATTGGTGAGCTTATTGCCAATTCACTGGCAATGGCTGAACTGATTTTCCTTACACTTGGAGGACTCTTTGGAATTGTCAGCCTTAAAACTTGGGCCATATGGCATACTCAAAATTCTCCTTGGGAAGATTCTAGGGCTCCTCAAAGAGGTGGGCAGCCAAACTGAGCCCTCACTGGACACAACAGGAAGACCTTGTAACTACAGTTTAAGTAAAACATATTCTGCCCATGGAGACACCACTGAGAGAGGAAACAGAGAGCAATTCCAACATGAGGCCAGATAGTCCCCAAATGGAAAGACAGGACAGCTGTTGCTGGTGCTGCTGCTGCTGTTTGCTACGGAGCAAGCCCCTCGGGTGCAACTCTGCACACGGCGCCAAAGAGGGGCAAGAGGGATTTGTTTATTTAATGAATAGTTACAAAGTCTCTTGAGCAATGCTGAGGAAATCAAGTTCAAAGGATTAAAAATGCTATTTCAGACTGCTTTTCTTGAGAACACACATATATGAAGTTTATTTTCCCCCAAACCCTTTTCCTCAGTTTCCCCATAAGAAGTCCCTGGGGTTCTACATACCCACGGAGGTATTTCCCATGACAACGGGGGCCAGAGGATACTTGAATTTAGCTTCCAGAAGTCCCTGCAGGGTCACTGGGGAAATCCATGTCATTCTCTCACCACCAAAAACCCTGGTCCTTTGTGGTTGTTTCTCAGCCATGATCTATTGAAAAAGCAATAGGGAGTCAAGATGCCTTGGGATAACATTTCCCCCTGTTTCTGTTCTATCACTGTACAAACAGACAAAGGAAATATAAGTCCTCTGAAAAATAAAAGTGACACAAAAGTAGAGCTTTCCAAAGAGTCAGAGTTGAGGATAAAAGTGTAATGGTGTTTTACTTCTAGTGTCTGCTCCATATATCTCCCTTTGATGCTCGTATGTCTCCAAGAAACTTTTAATGTTAAAAAATATAACATGCTTAATTTTGTCAAATCATCCTATGGAAGAATAAACTGCAGCAAAACTGAAAGTAGAAAACACATCTACATGGACACACATGGTTTCCTGACTTCATAGATACTACCATGTTTTTCTGAAAATAAGACCTTCCCATAAAATAAGCCCTAACAGGATTTCTAAGCATTTGCGCAATATAAGCCCTACCCCAAAAATAAGACCTAGTGATGGGCGTGGCTACGCAGCGTATCTGCACAACCCATGCATTTCGTCACGGAGCGGTAAAGAAGATGAGCAACCCTTCTCATCTGCCCCATGAGAACTCTATTGCTCGACATGAGAGATTGGGGCCAATGGTTCTAAAGGAAATAGAGTCGCAAGAAATTCAAGATGGAATTCGGGGTTTGGAGAGTTATGATGATGTTCCAGAAGAAGATGACTTCACTATATTTGAATAAATGTAGATTGCTGTACAGTACTTAAAAAAAATAACACATCCCCTGAAAATAAGCCCTAGAGTGTCTTCTTGAGGAAAAATAAATAGAAGACCCTGTCTTATTTTCGGGGAAACACGGTAATAGTATCTGCTCCTTCTTACCATCAACCCAGCTGTCCCCTCCTGGTGACTCCACCCTCATTCCTCTACCTCCTCCTCAGTCCATACTCTTCAGACTTTGTGATAAGGTTGACAGATGGGTCTTACCTATTTGCCAACTTTTGAGAGAATCCATAAGCAAACACCCTTCCTGACATGTCACCATCAATTCCTCTAGGATAAGCTCAATGTTGCCTGACTTACCATTAGCTCGGGAGGAAAGATCAGTTCCTGGGTTGGGTCCAGTGGTAGAAACTCCTCTTCTGAGAAGAGTTTTGGACTTGTCTTAAAAAGAGAAGGTATCAGGAGTTATTGTCATCAAACAATTTTACTTTACAATCCTTTGTAAATGAGATAGGAAGAAGATGGACAGACAGTCAGACACAGTCCCTGAGCTGCAAACCAAGGTCTCGGACACAGACCTGGTTACTAGCAGCTCAGCACAGATGTCGATTGGCCTCTGGACCCCTCAGCTCCCTGCACATTCTCTTTGGAATTGGGGGACAGCAGAGGAGGCAGGCAGGGGCACAGACACAGCTGGGAACACCCACAGTTCCCTGAACTGATCTCATCACTACTTGCTCCGCCTGGTATTTCACTTCCCTGACATCTCCACTTTGCTTCTGGCCTTTGAAAAAAGACTTGAAGACTGCTCTTTCAAAACTAAGAGGCACTAAGGGATCAGTGTGTTTTCTCTCCTATAGATAGCTATATTTAAATGGGAATAATATCTGGAATGAGGGACAAAGTTGCTAGGATAAAATTTTTTTTTATAGAAATAGAGTGAAAATGGAAGAGGGGACACATTGACACACCTCAAATTAGCCAAATTGGGTAGCCACTTATTCTTCTTAAGAGTAAGTCAGCTACTGCTCATGTCCTGAGAAAACCTATAAAAACTTTACATTTCACTGACCTTATTTTCTTCCTCAAATTCTGGTAATCCATTTATTCCTTGATCCAAACAGCAAATCCCATTTTCTTTACTTTGACAGCAGCCAGAAGACTAGTGGGCAAAAAACCAAATCACTAGGAATTTATTGCTGATTCTACTAAGTAGGAAATAAAGCAGGTGACTACCCCATAGTCAGAATCAATATTGTTAGATATCTGGAAAGAGCCATTTGTACTTAAACAGCCAAATTAACTCTAATGAAAAACCTGAGCTTATAGGAAATTTTGAAGAGTAGTGATTATTAAACAGGTTAAAATATATAACAATCTTGTAACTAAGCCTGGCACATAGCAATAAATATTAAATATTGACAATGCTTAGTTATTAATATTAATTTTAATATTTCAAATAGTAACACAAAATATTAACAAGTATTATTATAATCATCACTGTGTTCTTATCTGTGATGTACTGATTTTATAGTTTAACTTCCAAAGGGCACTCTTATGTCCTTCACTTTGATATTGTTTATTTATTTATCCATTCAATAAATATTGATTGAGTAGCTACCCAGTGAGCGGACAGTGGCTGGCCCTGGAAATGTACAGCCTCTGCTGTCAAGCAGCCCATCTCGTGAGGAGACGGAATAGCAGACGGGCAATTGTGCCACACTGTGCACGTGTGCACATCATACATGCACGGGGGCTACAGGAGTGCCAGGGCAGGGGACCTGGCAAATAGGTCAGGGAAGACCTCTTGGAGCAGTGCTCCACAGCCAGTGTCAAAATGCTTCGGTGCTCATTATGTGACCACCAAGGCAAGCTCAGTGAATGAAGGTGAGCGCCCTGGCCAAGATCAAATAAAACAGCAGTTACAGACCTTGAGATAAGAAATAGCCCTATATTAGTAACAAGGGCTGTCCCCCTAATCACACCTGACAACCCCTACTGTTTAGTTCCATTGGGGGAAAAATATACTCAACCATGTGTTCCTTTCTACTTACTTTACAGAAAGTCTTGCATGCGTCAATTATGGGTCTGTAGCCAGTGCAACGGCACAGGTTACCTGCAGGGGAATAAACAAGCGCTGTTAATCAAGTGACCTAGAGGCACAGTCTGCCAAATGCATGATGGAAATAAGGACCCTATCCTAGAAGAAAACTCTGTTTGACATTTCAGTCCACCTAATCTACAAAGTCGGATTTTTTTCATCAGCAACTTGGGATATTTAGTTGAGAGTCTCGAGGCAGATTTTAACGTCTCAGCCATTTGTACTTTTCTGTAAACAGTTTTTATGCCCTCTGCTTGTGCTCAAACACCGCAGTGATTTCAAGCCAAAAACTTGCCCTACGGTCACATTCGAGAGCTAAGCTTCATTTAAAAAAAAGCAAAAGCCACCTTATCGTGGTATTATTGATGTAAAAAAAGCTGGACATATTTAATGTATCCAACTTGATGTGTTTGGAGATAAGTATATACCCATGAAACCATCGCCACAGTCAGTGCCGTAAACAGATCTATCACCTCTAAGTTTCCTCCTGCCATTTATTTATTTACTCATTTATTTAGTGATAAGAACACTTAATATAAGATCTACCCTCTCAGCAAATGTTTAAGTATACCATACAGTGTTGTTAACCCTAGACACTATGCTGTGTGGTAGAGCTCCAGGACGTATTCATCCCGCATAACTGAAACTTTGCACCCTTTGACCAATACGATCGCCCCTTGGTATATGCAAGGGATTGGTTCCAGGACTGCCCACAGAAAACCAAATCCGCACATACTCAAGTCCTGCAGTGGGCCCCGGGGAACCTGCATTTACACGAAAAGTTGGTCTATATACGCAACAACTATATTTTTGATCCACTTTTGGTTGAAAAAAAAGCTGTGTATAAGTGGACTCACAAAGTTTAGACCCATGTAGTTCAAGGGTCACCTGTACCTCCTCATTTTCCCTTCTCCATCCCCTGGTAACCACCATTCTACTCTCTGCTTCTATAAGTTTGGCTATTTTAGATTCTTCATAGAAGTGGGATCATGTAATACTTGCTCTTCTGTGTCTGGCTTATTTCACTTTGCATAATGTCCTCCAGGTTAATATATGTTGTTGCAAATGGGAGGATTTCCTTCTTTTTTTAAGAGAGAGAGAAAAAAAAGTCCTCATCGTTAACGCTATAGCAGTTATCAATTTATTTCAAAAAGAGAGAGGGGGGAGAGGGAGAAAGCACTAAGCTTCAGTTGATAGATCAAAAGCAAAAAAAAAAAAAAAGAAAAGAAAAGAAAAGAAAGATCAAAGGCATTATACAGCAGCAAAGGTAGTTATTAAACTTTGGAAGCAGCTGGGCACACAGTTTATTTACAGTGTAAAATTAAGGAATTCAAACTTAAAGTTGTTAGAACTTTAAATTATTTTGAGCCTTCAGAGGAATATAACTATGTGGCCTGAGTCATGCAGCTGCAACTTCTGCTTTTTCCTGTAAATGATTAGAAATCACCCATTGGCATCAGAGATAGGACCCCTTTAGATCATTATTCCTCCTCACAGAATGTTAAAGCAATCTGCCTTGAATGTAGCAAGCTGTAGACAATCAAATTGCTGTAATGTATGGACTGGCCTTGTATGGAAGATGTTGAACCCTCTTAAACTTCTCTGTTTCTGCCTGTGTAAGTGAAACCCTAAGTTCCCCACCTGGGAACACTGACTCCATTCCGTTGGAGTCTGTCTTTCCCAGGTGGTCATCCGCAAACTTTGTGCTTGAATAAACTCAATACTTAATCATATTTTCTGACTTTCATTACTTAAGATCGAAAACAATAAATTATTAGGCCAGCATTTCTTTCACAGAGGTCTTGTGTTCTTCACCCACCCCCAAATCTGAGGTCATACTTACAAAACAAGGCCACTTAGTCAAGCTGTCTGGGGGTGTGTCCCAGGAATCCTCATTATTCATAAATTCCCCATGTATTATATGTCTTAGGTACACTAAAATATGTGAACCCTTTGTCACTTCTTCACAACATAAACAGTCATGAAATAAAATGCATGGTAAGACCTACAGGAAATCAGGCAGAGGACAGTTATGTGCTATGTCTCTCCCTCCTGCTTCCATTTGCTCTGGTTTTCCCTGGAACACTGCTACAGGGGAGGTGTACGCATGCGCTTTAGACTCACATTGACTAGCAGAGAAATGAGGTCTTCAGGAGGCAGGGGGCAAAGACAGATAGAGCCATGAGAGTTCCAGCAGACATAGGATTTGAGAGGCTATCATTTTTAAAAATCGTTTAGACTCTTGTTGATGAGGCCCCCTCAACACACACATACACGCTGAGCTCCTGAACTTGATGAAGTGGCTCTAGAGTGGATAGAGGCAGCTCTTTGAAACAAGTATCACCATAAGATCTCAGTCTCTTTGACTCCATGCTGTATTCACTGACAGCCCCTGAAACTTAACATGGCCCTGAGAGCACCCGCTACAGGAGAGCGTGGCAATAGAGCAGCGTGTGGAGACAACGGGACCCTTGCCAAGGACTCTTTCCAACTGGACTCTTTCCAAGGGTACATGAAAAACTGGCCTTTTAATGATTACAGAAAAAAGCAAACAACAACAAAGGGAGGGGACTCTTACAGATTAAAAGAGACTTCAGAAATATATCAGCTAAATGCAATGTGTGGGTCTGGTTTGGATCCTGATCTGAACAAACCAACTCTTCTACATATTGGTGGTATAACTTTGAACAAAATTACTCTCTCCAAACCTCAGTTTCTCCATCTATGAAATGGGAATAATAATGGTACCTATCTTATAAAGTTATAGTGAGGATTAAAGGAGAAAATCTTCAAATAACATTTAATACAGTGTGTGGCACATAGTAGGTATCCATTATTAGCTGTCATCATCATCATCATTTAAAAGTAAACACACACACACACACACACACACACACATATATAACCTACCACCAAGAGCATCAGTTAACTGATCCAGAGTGGGCTCCGGGTGATTCCTGAGCAGCGTGTACATGGACATCACCATCCCAGGGGTACAGAATCCACACTGGGTGCCATGACACTTGGCGATCCTCTCCTGGAAGCACAGAAAGGTGAGAAATGCAGAACCTTGGGCCCCACCCCAGACCTACTGAATCAGAGCCTGCATTTTAACAACATCCTAGGCGATTTGTCTACATGTTAAAGTTGAACAAGAGGCCCTTGAAAGCCCTTCTCATCCCACGTGCCTCCCACTCTGGGGCTGGGTTGTTGTGATGTTCGATTTCATTAGCTTTTGAGCTTCACTGAAGGCAGAGCTTCCAGAATTCGAGGGCCCAAGCAGCACTCGAAATCAACTGACTAAGTTGCTAGGTGTGGGACACAGGTATACATCTTTTAAAGATTCTCAGGTGGTTTCAATGTGCAGTTGAGGTTGTAAATTACTGAGATAAAGGAAGTCCTTCAGAGAAACGAATGAAATTACACTCAAATTGAGAAATAAAAAAAAAAGAAGGAAATATTTCCTTTATTTCTTCCATGGCTTTTTCCTCCCTAGCATTTTCTCTTTAGAGTCTAAGTTCTAAGGCACAAGTCCATTTTGGAAGCTGATGGAAGCTCAGCACCAGTTAGGGAATGAAAGGGTGTTTGCATGCCTGCGTATGGCCAAGTCTCACAAGGGTGTCCAAGCAGAATCCTCTCCCTCTAGATAATGAAGTTTCATGGAAAATAAATAGAAACAAAGATTCCTTCAAGTCTAAAGAACTTGAAGTTTGGTCATTTTCTATGTTGCTCCTATCTTTTCCCTCTTATATTTCCCCTCATAAGTGACCCTTATTAACTCAGATAAAAACAAGTGTCAATGGCATTTTTATGGGTAATGTATACATAATTTAAAGAGTCAGGAGTCTGAAGGTGTCTTTTCCCTTGAGGCAAAAGCTCTAACAAGGTGCCACTTCGGGAGAAAAAGCTTCAAAATTCATTGACAATTCCTATCATCTGTCTTCTGAACAAGTCCTAAGTTTGATAAATCTTTTGGTAGCTGAGATGTTCATTCATCTTTAAGATTATGTTATTTCTCACCTTATTAAAAAAAAAACAAGAAAATTATGTCCCTCAATGCACATGGCTCTTGTTTCTCTATGAGTTTGGAAGATGTAAGATGGACATGTCCCATCTAATTAGAACACAGAAAACAAACCCAGAGACGTCAGAGTTTTCTTAGAAAAGAGAAAATCTTCTAGTCTTCCAAAAGCATCTTTCCAAGAAGTTAGTCACAAACACTCACATATCCCAGTATCCCAGGCTTCACTCCTGGCCCCGGCTGGGCTTCATGTGTTAGCAGGGCCCGAGCAGCAGGGCCCAAACTGCTGTGCTCTCTTAATCTCAGGGACTCATAACGTCATTAGCGGTTTTGGAAGCACAAAGACCCTTAAGGAAGAGGCACACCCTCACCTGAACAGGATGGATTCTGGTCTTGGTGCTTCCTATGCCTTCTACCGTGGTGATGGCGGCACCGTGCAGGGAACAGATGGGGACCAGACAGGCACTGGCTGGGTAATGCCTTCAGAATACAAAAGAGAAGCATGAAGTGCAAATTACCTTGTTTCCAGGGGGAAAGGGGACCTGGGCACATTCATTGGGCACCTCCACTATCGCAGGTTTGTATCATGTCCCCAGCCTTTGCATACACATTTTGCCCTTAGCTTACACCCATTTTGCAGAAGTATTATTATATAAAATATGAGGATCAGAGTAATTTACTCAGGGTCACATATGGAGTATCAGAAGCAGGATTAAAATTAAGCCTCCTAATTCTAATTCTAGACAGTTTCCACCAACTTTAATAGTTTTTCTTCTTGAATAAGGGGGCGGGGGGGGGTTGCTGACATTCTTTAGTTACATGCAACCACCCATCTACCTAGAAATTTTTCCATCTCCCAGGCAGATGCCAGGCCAGGGGTTGGTCAGGTGATAAAATGAATGTGATATTGTGCTTCAGAAGAAGAAGTAGGGTGTGGAATACAGAGTTCCTCAATCTCACAGAACCACTGCTAGAAAATGTCCAATTCAAAATGACTCTTAAAATGTTCTCATTCACTAAATAGGCCACAAATGGCCAATAAATATGTGAAATGAATGTTCAACCTCAAAAATTAAGAAAGAATCAAATTAAGCAATTTATCAAAGAAAATGACAAATTTTTAAAAAATTATAATATCCCTTGGTAGCAAAGGCTTGGGAAAGTGGGACTCATATACTGCTTATAAGAACAGTGATTAAATTCTCCCCAAGCTCTTCTGGGAGACATTTCACTGAAAGACATAAAAACCTTGAAGACACACACTGTCTTTTACTCTGCAATTCCACCTCTATGGATATCATAGGGAAATAGCCATAGATATAAACATAAATATAAATATATCTATAGGAATGTTCATTGATGTGTTTCTCATAATAATGGATACTAAAAATAATCTAAGCGAACACTATTTGGGGATTGGTTTTAGTACATCCAAATGATGGAACACACATAGCCACTTACATTTATTATTTTAAAAAGATATTAATGAGAAATTAACAAAATATACAGTTTTTAAACAGTATTGCAGTATGCTTCTATTTGTATACACAATGGAAAGATTGGAAGGATATTATTCTTTTATAAATAAATGTAAATATTTATTAAGTGCCTACTGTGTGCCAGGCAGAGTTCCATGTGCTAGGATTCACTGGTGAACAAGACAGATAAAATCCCTGCCCTGTAGAGTGTATATTCTAGTTAAGAGAAAATAGTTAGTACACACAGACAATACACATCCACCTACATATATAAATTGAAATGATGAGAAGTCCATGAATAAATTAATATAGGCTAAAGGTCAGGCACAGCTATCAGCAGGTGATCAGGGAGGACTGAGAATGTAATGTTTTTGTTAAAAACTGGATGATGTGAAGGAGCCAGACATGACAGGCAGAGGGACAACACACACACTCAGGCCCTGAGACAGGAATGAGCCTGGGATGTTTAAGAACAGAAAGACAGAAAGAAGTCCAGTGAGGGTGGAGCACAGTGAATACGAGGGGCTGGTATTTATTCAAGGCCAGGGAGCTGGGCAGGGGCCAGACAGGTCATGGTAAAGCTTCCTAGTAAAGGTAAAGAGTTTGAATATTGATTCAAAGGCAAGTGAGTTTTCAGTTTAGATGTAGAAACTGTCACTCTTATTCTAAAAAACCAAAATAAGCCATACAAGCCACATAATCATAATTTTTAAAAAACTCATCAGATACTGAGTAAATAAAAAAACTTTATGAGCTAAACTGTATAAATAAATGAGCTAAACTCCATTCTGTCACAAGCCCTTTGTAAAAGAGAAGATACAGCTCCTCTTGTCCCTGAGATACAGTTGTTCTCTTCCTGAAATGGAAGAAGAAGGAGGAACCTGCCTTAGATGGGGATAAAGGAGAAACCAGACCAACTTTCAACAAACTTTTAATGGTTGCATGTGGGATGATATAACAGAGTAAAATCCAAAACTGGCTGGCATTAGTGCCAATGTCTTCCCCACCAGAGATCACTGAGCGCTGGGGATAGTTCCCCAAAAATGGGCAGGGAAGGAGAGCTGAAAGAAACTTTCCAGGCACTTTGGCCCTTAACAAAAGAAGGTTAGAAGCCAGAGGGGAGAAGTGAAAGAAAACCCTAGGCACTCAGGCTTCACAGAGTATAGGGTAGTTGCTACCCTAGAGGCTAAAGACAGGGTGGCACAGCATCTCCCAAAGCATGGAAGGTGAGCTAGGAGGGCAAAGACAACTCCCCAGGGACCTAAAAAGCTAGCAGCCGGGCTGTAAAGCAGGGGGGCATCTCTCAGAGTGCAGAAAGCAGGAGGCCTGTGTTCCACAGGCAGATACCTGAAACTTCACCAGTGCTCAGGTCCTTAGCCCTCAGCTCAGATCTGTGAAATGATGTAAATGGTCTAACATGCAAAACTGAAGTTCCAGAGGAGGAGGAAGAGAGAAAGAGCATGGCACAGAACAAATATTTGAAGAGACTGCTGTGAGAAGTTTCCAAAGCTGATAGAAGGCATCAACCCACAGATCCAAGAAACTTGGCAACCCTGAAGAAGGATAAATACCAAATATAAAGAGGTGTTAAACATGGGAAGCCATTGGTGATGCTTAAGTAGAAGAGTGATTTGATCCGATTTATACTTGAAACAGATCTCTCTGTTGATGCATGGAGAATGCACTGGATGGGAGCCAGCAGGTAAGTTAGGAAGCTGTAAGAGTGATACAGGAGTGTGACGATGGCATCATCCTCTGCTGCGATTTTAGCTTGCCTTTCTTCTCCAGACAGCACAGGGAGTCAGGCAGCCTTTCAAATATTGACAGAGGATTCTTTGACCATATGTTATCCTCACTGATAGTACATTTTTCCCCCAACCCACTCTTATTTCTGGGACCATGTCTGTCTTGTTCATTATTGTACCCCCAGTGCCCCAGTTCCTTTCACTTAGTAGGCACTCAATACATATTTACTAAATGAAGGAATGAAACAAAGTTCAAAGCATTCAACCACAGGTGGACTTTGCTGCAAGGTACCTTATCTTCTTGGTGGTGGGGCTGTACCGCGACAGCATCACTGTACAGGCACCGCAGCCTCCCCCTCCACAGCCGTACTTAGTTCCCGTGAGTCCAACTGGAAGAAGCATGGTTAAAGATCATGTTTTCCATAAATCTTTTTTCAGATTAGCCCTGATCTTAGGAGACAGCACCATTACAGACTCTTAAAAGTATAGTTAAGTTCAATACATATTCATCAACTGATATCTGTATGTCTTAGGTGCTACGATACCAGCTATAATCTTGTAAATTCTTGATCTCCTTTTATGTGTTGTATCTCATGCCCTCCCTTTACAAACAATTGAACCTCAGGTTACCAAAAATCGGGCCAGACTGAAAAAGGAAGAGTCTATCCATGTAAGGGCTTGAGTATTTGAAGGTATGAATATATTACATATTTGTCCTCATCCTTATCTGTGTTATTTATAATAATAAATAATTCTTGAGATATTTGTGTCATATTAGCCATGTTTGTCATATTTCTCTGTCTTTCAGTGGAAGGAACTGCTAGCTATTTCCTAATATCTGTTCTCTCATTATTCCTTAGTAATAGAAACCCCAACTTTTAGCCACACACACGGTTGTCCAGAATATAGAATACATTTTTCCAGCCTCCTCTGCAGCTAGAAAGGTCATTAACAATGCTGGCTAATGGGATGTAAATATTAGGTCATTAAATATGAAGTGTCTGATTTTGAATCAAAAGTTTGGTTATTATATCTCAAACAAGAAGCAATAAAATTAATCAGAGTATGTGCCTAAACTATTGACATAGTTTTGCCATCTTAACAGTAGCTTGTTTATGCCAGCAGTGAAGAAGCCAGGAGAGCAAGTGGCAATGATATCACGAAAGACATTTTCCACAGCTTGTTAAGAATTGAATATTTTTCCTTGCAAAAAGTGGTCCAAAGCCTGGAAGAAGTGGTA
>VBSM01001562.1:41473696-41489618 GCA_008086735.1 Cheirogaleus medius | reverse complement strand
GTAGATGACAGAGTTTCCAAGGCCAGCCTCTGTAGTTTGAGCAGAGTTGTGTTTTGCAACATGTGGTCTTACAAGAGGATTGGATTGTCTCTATTGACAAATCTCTGCTGTTTAATTGAAAGCATTCTCATCATTTCATCCAATTGGTTGCAGCAGACATCTGCTGTAATTGATAGACCAGGATTCATGAAGCTGTAGTGGATAATACCAACGCTGGACCACCAAGCAGACACCATTAGCTTTTTTTAATGAATATTTGGTTTTGGACTGTGTTTTAGCACTTCATCTTTATCCACCATTGTACTGAACGCTTGTTTGTGATTGTCAGAGAGAATCATTTTCCTTCACATGTAACAATACAATGTAGAAATGGTTCGTCTTTAAGTCATGACAGCAAAGAAAGGCAAGCTTCAAGATGATTTCTCTTCTGACACTTGTTTGATGTGTACCCATGTGGTACCCATCTATCCAGCTTCTTTATCTTGCCGATTTGTGTCAAATGGTCTAATATTGTTGGAATATATCAAATATTGTTGGAATATATCAAACCTTGCTGCTAATTCGTGCGTAGGTTGAGATGGATTCGCTTCCACTACAGCTTTCTGCTTATTATCCATCTTGGTTTCAGGTTGCCCATGTGGCTCATTTTCGAGATTAAAATCACCAGAACAGAACTTCTGGAACCATCAATGTACTGTGTATTCAGTAGCCACACCCTTCCCAAACACTTCACTGATATTTCAAGCTATCTGTGCAACATTGATTCCACGATGGAACTCATATTCAAAAATAACGTGAATTTTGACTTACCCATGGTTTCACAAAAGTCGCTCTAAAAAAATTTTGAAAGACAATCACAAGCCAAAACCCATGCATTTGAAATAATGAGGATGTACCCACATGTACTCACCAGCAAATTGGTATTAAGGGATCAACACCTAAGTGGACATATAGGAATAACATTTGTCGGGTGTCGGGCAGGTGGGAGGGGGGAGGAGGGGATGGGTATATAAAAAAATAATGAGTGAGATGTGCAACGTTTGGGGGATGGTCATGCTTGAGGCTCTGCCTCGAGGTGGGAGGGGAGCATGGGCAATATAAGTAACTGTAATATTTGTACCCCCATAATATGCTGAAATAAAAAAAATTCCAAACAAAATAAATAAATAAATAATAAATAAAAATATAGACTGGGGAAAAAAAAATAATGAGGATGTACCTTCACAATAAAAATAAAACAAGAAGTGTCAACGTGAAAATGTCAGAGGTATCAACCGTCAAACTTAGCACTTAAGGAAATCGGACATTTCATACTTAATGACCTAATACAAGTGTTGTGTATGACTTGTAGGGGCGGAGTGTCTTCAAAAGGAGAGGGGTGTCCGCTTTTTTGCCAATTACTTCTTCCTATTTGCTGGAATTCAGATTTGATGTCTGGACCTCAGTTAGTTATCTCCGACCGCTGAGGAGAAAGCTGCATGCTGAGGAGGGTGGAGCTTGGCTCGACACTGCTTTACTGGCCTTGATCACCCCTTTTGGGTTTCCTTTATGTGAGTACGACAGCCATACAAACGTGTCTTACAGACCCCTTTGAACATGGAGGGTAACTGACCGAGGGACCCATGTGCTGCACTTGGAAGTCGATTGCCCTGGTTTTCATTAAGGCCGTGCTTCCCATGGCTGCACCCCACCAATGGCTCAGCGCTATGGAGAGATGAAGTCCTGGTCAAGTATCCCCAGTGGTTTTGAAGAACATGCCTTAGACTGACCAGCAGTCTAGCGCCCTTCCATTCAACTTTCTCTCCCTCCCTTCTTTTCCAGGGTCAGACCTGCACTGTGGTCTAATGGCTCCGTAAACCTTCTCCGACTCCCTTCCTATTTCCTTTCACGCAGGCATTTCTCCTAATGAAACCTTTGCACATTTAATACATTTTTGGTGTCTGCTTCCTAGAGAACCTGAACTAACACAATGAGAAAGAAATAAACTTCTATCTTATTTACTACTTTTGGGGGTTTTCTGTCTTTTACAGTGAACCAAACTTTAAATAGTATACATAGGTACTGTGGATAACCTGGAAGTCAGTGTTCATTGTTTTTATGTCCAAGGATCTTGAACGACTTCCATGAGCATGTTTCAGGAAGATGTTTCGACAATTACATGTCTGTAAAGTAGTAATTGATGCTTTGGAGTTATGTACTCTTTGGAGAATTTCACTCTTCCTGGGGGAAAACGTACAAACTCCCATTGTGGCATAATTATGTATATGGTTTAGCGAGGTCTACCGCTGATCTCTGGAAGCTCACTGGAGTTCATGCATAGCAAGCTATAAATCCATTCCTAAGATGGCTTTTATTTAGAAAGTCTTTCTAGGGAAACATTTTCAGGTTTAATTTCTCCATTTTTCTTTTACTTTCATTTTAGGTGATTTCTATGCTCTCTTTTTCTAATGGGCATGATGATTAGTCCTTGACAATAGAGTGTAAATATTGTCACTTTTAGTTCTAAAGGATGCTTAATTTAGCCCTTTAAACATCTATTGCTTTAGTTTCCATTGCTAGTTTCTCTATTTTACACAGACATTAGAAAGAACTTGGTTCTTCTGATAGCCACAATCGTGTACTGTCTATAAAACTAAGATGCAGAACTTTCTCAAAGATAAACATAAAACCATAATAGTAGGGAATATGTCTCAGCATGTTTCTGAAAAGATATTTGACATATCATTTGATGAGGACTTAGGAGCTGTACATACATACACACACATACACACTCAAAGCAAAGGATACGTTTCTTCCTCAGATACGGTAACAGCATTATTTCAGGATCAACATTTCTTTCTATCACCTATAACAGAGAAAATGAGTTATGCACACAGAGTTGACAGAGCTAGTGAGAAATTCACATTGGTAAGAACATGCTAATTGGAGGGAAATGCACTTTAATTAATCCTTCTACTCATATTTTCAAGTTGATTTCATGTTTATGGAACACCTGTGATATTCAGATCACCTCTCTTAAGTGTAATCTTGAGCAACCCCCCCATAATTGCACCCCTGTCCTTAGTTCTGAATTAGCTCTGTCCTCTAAGGCAGTGATTGTGTCTATTAATAACACAAATAAATGACTCTGGTCCAGCTTTTCCTAGACAGTCAGAAGCAAGCGAGGGAAAAGATGTTAGCAGAACAGAGTAGAGTGGAGAGAGAGAGAGAGAGAGAAAGTGAGAAAGAGAGAAGCTTTTGGAACAGAATAGCCTCTGAGAAATTGATAGTTAATTTTTTTAAAAAAGACTTGTTTATCATGTTCAAATAATTACAGTTTCCAGAAAGAGACCGCAACGAACCATGTCCCCCTAGTCAAAGAACGAAGGAGAAGATAAAACGCGCATGCCACGTGCTGCAACGCTGTGCGGCAAGGACACACGGACAAGTTCACGGGCGTAGGCCGGCGGCACAGTGGCACCTGTGGACGGCATGATCAAGGCGCCGTGATTGGTTATGCTTTCCAACGTGATCATGTTTTCTCTTTTTTGATTAAAAATTCTGGATTACTTTTAGATTCACAGAACATATAGAAGCATGATTTGCTTCACAATTTCAGAAGCCAGATTCATCTTTTCATCCTATTACAGTAATTTGCCCTCCCGGAAAGTAGGTGAGGAGAGGCGTGTGCCTAGTCCGTGGCTGCCTCCCCACCCTCAATTCTAAGAGTCCACATGCAAGGCCAGGTGAGGCATGTGCCAGTTGCCAAGGTCAGATCTGTGCCCTAGAAGAGTATGTGTGTGTGTGTACACATACGACAATATAAGAACAAAAAAGTGGGGTACCTCCCAGGCATCTTCAACTTAACTGGCCCTCAAATGGAACTCTTTATTTCATTTCCCAAATATACTCCTTCCTTCTTTCCTCTAACCTGTTTCATAGCCTCACTATCTGCTAGGTTATCTAAGTTTAAAAACCTGAGCTATTTTCAACTTTTTCCTTCTTTCAATCCACACAATCAATGTCACCAAGTTCTTCCACTTACACTCCCAAAATGATTCTTTAAACACCCTCTCTTCTACTATCACTATCTGGGATGAGCCTGTATCAACACATGCCTGAATGATTACAATATTAATAGCTGCCTCACAGGTCTCCCTACCTCCACGCTTGCCACCCACGATACTGCCCTCTGCACCACTACGAATGACCACTCCAAAACCCAAGTCATCTCAATATTTGCATAAATTTAACACCACTTCTGCCTCCCAAACTGTCATGCTCAGAATTCCCGAATCACCGGGATGCTTGTTAAAATGAAATCTCTGTGGAATCAGGATTTCTGGGAGAGGGAACCAGAAGCGTACATTTTAAACGAGCACACTGAGTGCGTCTTAGGTGAATTCCATCCAAGCATTCCTGGAGTACAAGAAGAAGTTCAAATCCCTTGGCCAGGCCGCTTTCATAAACTGCCCCATCATCTCCATGTATCTTGAACTCAGGCCACATGGAAGAACTGGCCGATCCCAGCAGCACATGGACTTTCACCTTCACCACATCTGCATACAGGCTTCTTTCTGTCCTGAAAGTCCCTTTCTTCTCTACTTGGCATAATTTTGTCATTCCCTGCCCTGTTCAAATGTTCCCTGGGCAGAATGCTGCCACCTAATACACCCTTTCCCAGTCCCCGCTCCAAGTGACCATTCTCTTCTGTGTTTCCATGGCCAATGTCCTTTCCCCTTCTTTTATGGGACGTATTACTCTGTGTCATAATTATTTGTGTACATGTAAGCCTATCTCAATCCCGAGAGAAACCATCTTCTGTTCTCTCTGTCAAACTCTTAGCTCTGTGCTGGGGATGTACCATAAGGATGTAATAAATGTTAACTAATTAAATGAATGACTTGAACATGGTGTTACAATTTGCTATGAGAACACCAAGAAGGGAGGAATGATTTCCCACAGACTGGGGCATCTGAACAGAAGAAAAGAAAGAAAAGCAGAGAAATTACTGGTGGCAGAAACTGTTGGTTGTCTATCCCTTCCTGCTGCCTGCCTGAAATAGGGATGAAATGTCTAGAACTCCAGCAGTCATCTTAGAGCACGAGGCAACACATTAATGACAGCAGAAGAAAAAGAGAGAAGAAATGGATCTCAGATAATAACATAAAGCTTCTGGCCCAGCCTCACAATGTCTGTCCCCAGATATCACGGCAAATCACAGAAGCCCAGTTTTAATGGACACACAGTAAAGAATAACATTTTATGCTTGGAGAATATTTATATATTTTGGGAAGGAATTAGTGGAAGAAGCAGGCCTTGCTTGTTTGTCTATTTGTTCTAGGAGATGTTTCAAGAGATTGTCGTTCTGGTTCAAAGTGCACTGGCTTGAAATGTGTTTATTTTTCTTGATTTGGTCGAGATCATATTTGAAGTGGAAACAGGGATCTAGCATGCGCCCTGTCCTGGCAGCTCTGGGAGTGAAGCAGGAAGGTCACACTAAGATAGTGGCTGGGAGGTACAGAGGGGATGGGGACAGAGTTATTCTTGTTGACTCTGGATTGGAGACATGATGACAGTTCTCGGGTCAGGGTTGTTGCACATACTCATCTCAGTATAGCCCTGGGTGTTGCAAAGGTGGAATCTGTCCCTCTGTATCTCTGCCCGCCCTTTTGGGAGAGTCCAAGTTCACATTGCACAAGGTTAAGAAATCACTTTGCTTTGTGCACGGCTGGTGACTAGTGCCTGAGGGGGCCTGGCCCAGATCCAAGACAGAGGTAGAAAGAAGAAAGAGAAAGAAAGAGAGAGAAAAGGGGTGAAAAATAGAAAATAAGGATGAGATACAGGTACATGTGAAAGGACAAGGCTGAGAGGTAGAAAAAGTGGGAAGAAAGAGGTGTATGTTGTGGGCCACGGTTAGTAGAGAAGAAGAATAACCCCAGAGCAGCCTCAGAGCAGACAAGGAGGCCAGAGGGGACAGCCATGAGGACACTTCTACCTGAGCTAAGGTTGCTTTAAAATTCACTTTGCTTGTTGGTTCTTCCTGCCTAAGCTGCCTCCTCTACAGCGCCCCCCCCCGCAACCCCGCAGCCATCTCAGCAGCTCAGTAGACCAAGGACCCCAGGAAACACCAGCCAATGAACAGCTTTCTCCAGATTCTTACATAATACTAAGACCCTATGCCCATGTAGCAAATAATACTCAATGACTACTACTTCCTAGCCTTCCTGACACTTCTAAGCAAGGCTGGCTCTACTAATGAAGGAGATTATTTTCTGGTCCAGATATTAACAAACATTTCCACATATTAAGTGTTAATTGTGTACAAGCACCTGGCTAACCACTATCCATGGAATTTAGTCTTCACCCCAATTCCAGAAGATAAGTTTTTGTTATTAGCTTTGCTTTGCAGAGGAGAAAACTGAGGCTCAGAGATATTAAGTACCTTGCCTGAGGCCCTGGACTGTCAGGTGGCAGAACAGACCACACAGGACTCAAATCCATGCCTGACTAGTTCCAAAGCGCATACTTTTGATCTCTACATCTCATGGCCTCACAGAATGACACGCTTCAGTTCCTGAGTTGAGGTCAGAATGTGGCATCTATGGTATAATTTATTCATGGGCCCCTCTTCCCTTAAACTCCATGTTAAATGATCACCTGTTCTTCCGGGCCCTTAGTGGAGCAAATACGATTTCAGAAGTCTCTCTACAACTAAGGCTCTGACCAGTGTGCACTGGTCTTGCTTCCAGATGGCCTTAGGCCCTGCTTTATGACACCTTTTGGTGACCTGGGGAGATTTTGCAAAAAGCACAGACCAAAGACCAATCATGTCACCTACTGTCTCCTAAGTGGCTTCCAAGCTTCCTTTTCAAAGGCTAGTTTGTAATTCCAGAAGTCATGTTTGACTTCAAGACTCCTCTTCTCTGGTGGTTTCTCTCTCACATTTTCTCAACAGACCCTCAGTCTCTGAACTAGAAAATTTATTCTAAGTCTTTTCATGTAGCAGTCAGGCTTGCTTACCAGTATCGAAGCACATACTGCTTCAGAATTTGGAAGGGAGGAGAAGGAATGGGAAAGGGTGACACAGTTTCTTTGAATGGAGTAATTTAAAAAAGTAAATCAATATCTCTGGAGTGTACTTTACAAATGATAACAGGACATTTGGCCCACAAACAAAGTGGGCTGATAGATAAGAACCAGCTTATTTAATTTTAAAAATCAATAGAGTGCAGACTGTGGTTAGCCATTATGTTAAAAATCCCAATGCAGTTTGTTAGGAAGTAGGGGAAGGAGAAGAGGGGAGAAGATGCTAGACTCAAAACACCTGTTTCCTCATTTAACCAAAACCCTCACTATCACCTCCAAAGCCCTAGTAATCTGGCCCCCGGCCATGTGTCCAGCCCCTCGACCTGTCCCCTGAGCACACAGAAATCCTCCCACTTTGGGGTCTTTGTCCCTGCCACTCCCTCTGTCTGGAAGGCTCTGTCCCCAGGTGGTTGTATGGCTTGCTCCTCACTCAAATGTCACCCTTTCAGAGGGGCCAAAACATCCATCCCATCTAAAATAATCAGCTCCTACGCACTCTCTGTCCCCTCACTTTGCTTTATTTTTTGTATCAGCACTTATCACTGCCTGACATTACACATTTCCATTCATTTATATGCTTGCTGCTTGCTGCCTGTCTCCCCCACACAACAGGAACTCCATGCAAACAGGGACTCTGCCATTTCTGTGCTCTGCTATATCTCAGAAGCCTGGGACGCTGCCTGGCATACACTAGGCCTTACATGGATTGAACACCCATGATCACTCTGTATGAAGTGGGTAGCGTTACCCACTTTTAACAGAGGAACTGAGGAACTGAGCCCCTGAGAGATTAGGTTGTCTCAGTGAGAGTTAGAGCTGGAATTGAACCCTTGTTTGTCTAAACAAAAAAGCCAGTTTTACTATACCATTCTGTTGTGCAAAAGAAGGAAAAAATGACATAATGTCAATCATCTCACGCTGTTATCATATTCCACCTTACAGCAGTCTTGTGAGGGTCCTAATGGCCCCCATTATAGATCAGGAAAAACAAGCTCATCTTACCCAGTGTGGAACCTAGGCAGCAGGGGCAAGGCTTTTGTGGGGCCTAGAACTTGTACAATTTGAGAGCTCCTCTTTAAAAAAGTAATAGAAAACTATAAATGTGAAATTAGGCTCAGGGTCGAACAGGTCTCACAAGTGAGGGGCCTGCCTCTTTATCTTCGTTAGCTTCCTGGGGAGGCAGCTGGGGTCGGTCAGGACAAGTGTGGTGGCTGCCCTCAGCCAGAAGCAGGGGTCACAGGTGGCTCCACACCAACCAGCACCAGCACCATGGAAACAACCCTTGCTCGGTTGTTAGCTCTTAGGAAAGCTCTTTAACCTTCCTGCCTCAGTTTACCCCTTCAAAGGTGTCAATATGCTGGGACAACATTAAGAGCCAGCAGAGCTGGTGCCCGCATGGGGGGCGGGGAGTGCTTTAAAGGATGCCCACGGGGCTATGCTGGCCCCAGACACTGGACACTGCCTGGAACTGCCCCTGAGGATCTGCAGAGTGATCCCTGCAGTGGATCCCAGGAGGACCTTAGGGTCCTCAGAGCCTGGCTTTAATTCAGCTCTGCCAGGAACTAGCTGTGACTTTGGAAAGTCACAATTTCTTCATCTGAGAAACGATGAGGGTGGTTTGAATTAGTTCATCTCTAAGGCTCTGTCCCGACTCTAAATTGCTCCCTGCTCATCCAAACACACCCTGAGAGCTGAGGCTCAGCCACCTCCTTAGGTTGCTCTCCATCTGTTGGGACATGTTCCCGTTCCGGCCGGGAGTGTGAAGGAGAGCGCTGGCAGCGCTGGCTTTGGCGGGTAAGAAGAGCTCTTTCTCCTTGTTGACGGGTAGGGTGGCAATCAGCCTGTGAGCCTGGAAGGTGGGGGCCCGAAGATGCAGGGCAGTCCCTGAAAACGCGTCCTTTCCCTGCCCCAGAGGTGGTGGTGAGGACGCAAAGAAAAGCCTGGCTTTCAGCGAGTGAGCCCGGGGTGGGGTCGCGCATCAGCGCTAGCGGCGGGCACTGAGGGGACGCGGGACGGCGGGAGCTGTTCCCTGCGCTCACCTTGCGGCCGTTCACGTAGAAGAGCAGCTCGGGCGCCGGGTCCATGGCGGAGGGTCCGACGGCGGGGTCCGTCCCCGGGCCAGCGCGGAGGTGGTGGCGCCGAGGACCGCAGGCGCCCGGACTAGGCCGCGCGACCCGACGAGTGGGGCGGGGCTTGCGGAGCCGAAAGTCCAACCAAACCCCTAGACGGAGAAAGTCCTGATTAAGTCCTAAAGTTCCCGAGCTCCCTGCCAGGAAAACTCTTCCCTGGATCCGGTATGTGCGCGGGCGCTCTGTGGCGGCTGCAGTCGATAGGCAAAGGTGAAGACGACCCCTTCGCCTCCCAGCCTGTGGCGCTTAGCGCCTGTGCCACACTGTTTTGCGGCTCAGCAGATCCTCCTCTTTGGTGATCTTAGGTTGTTGCCTGTGTTCTGTGGCTTTCCAGCTAAATAAGTCTGGCACCAGCAGCACCACCCCTCCCTCCACCGCTGCTGCGGTTCTGTCCTCTCCTCTGCAGGAGAGGATCCTAAGGACAACGAATGGTTTTACAACTTCTTAAGAGTTTTAGAAATCATTATTCAAGTTTATTTTTCAAATCAAGAGCTACCTTGATATAGAAATAAACTTTTAAAAAATGTTTTATCACTATTTGCAGTTTATTTGGTAAATACCAACAGAGATTTAAACATCTTGGAAAACTGTTTTAAAAAGTAAAACTTGGAAAATACTGAAAAGCATAAAAAGAAAAATCACCTGTAAGCCCACAATTTAGGATTTACAACTCTTAAGCTTTTGGGTTCATCTTTACATTTTTGAAATCTGCACTATAACACCTTTAAAAATTCCAATGGGATTAAACTAGTTATTTTCCAGACTTCATTTTAACATACCTAGAATATTTTCCCATGTCATTTCATTTATGTAAACACAAAATTTTATTGTGAGATTTTCCAAAATTTGCACATGAAAGTGAAGTGTACAACTAGCATCAGCCTACTCCTTACTAAACTTTAATGATTCAACATTTTGCCACACTCCCTCATTTTTCTGCAGTACTTTTGAGCCAATCCCAGACACATTTTACTCCTAAATACTTCAGTACACATTAAAAACACACACATTTTATTACTCAGCCACAATGCCATTTCTCAGTGTCTAAAAAATGTCTTTTACACTTGATTTCTTTGAATCCAACAGAGCTGCTCAATGTATTTGCTTGTGTTGTCTTCAGTCTCTTTTAATCTAGAACAGTTGCCTCACTTGCTCCCCCCCCTTTTTAAAACATTATCAACAAGTCCAAGAAGAAACCAGGCCTGTTGTCCTATTGAAATGAACCACATTTTGAATGTGGCTGATTGCTTCTCTCCAGTGTTATTTGTTCTTCTGTCCTACTTATTTTCTATACACTGAATATTAGATCTAAAGCCCTGATTAAATTTAGGGTCAATTTTTTTTGGAGAGGGGAAAGAATACTTCATAGTATTCTTGGTGCCAAAAGTCAGGTTGTCTCACTCTTAATAATGCTAAGATTGATCAGTGGGTTCAGTATCCCTTCATAATGAATTTCTCCAACAATCTCACCTAATGGTTTCACATCCATTGTTGAGCACTGCCTGAACAGTTATTTTATTAGGATACTGCAATTTTTCTAATTCTAGCATTTCTTCTGCATTCATCAGCTTTTGACTAGAACTCCATCCTTCAGTAGAGCTATTGACTATGCACAAATTAAATTCATACCAGAAAGGCAAGATAAGTTTGTATTACTTTCCCTTAAATTATAAATTTTCAGAGTATTGAGTTACTTCCAGTAGTATCCAATGTTTTACTTTCTCTCCCCCCTTATCAATTATGAATTTATGACTTTTCCTATAGTTAATGTATTTTCATCAATTGTAATCATCATTCTTTAAGATGCTGTTTGTCCCATCTTAGGCCAATGGAAGCACCTTCAAATTAGAACCTGTGTCCTTTTGATATGCTTGTATTCGTTTTTGATAATTTCCTTGCTTTCTGGCACAATAAGATGCCTCAAGTTCACCTTGTCTATATCCTGTCCCAGATTCGTTCCTTAATACATTAACTGCCATGTGAGTCATATTTAACTCATGATAGTTTTTAGCCTGGGGCCTCATGAAGCATATGTAACTCACGTCTCTTTACCTTGGGAGCCACGAGAACTATTTTTCAAGTTGCATATAACTTACAAACAGAAAACAATAAAAAACCTCACATTTTCCATTAAATTAGAAAGGATCATTTTATTTTTGAAGTTTTTATTCTATTTTCATAATAAAACACTGTGGCCCTAAGGAATTTTTTTTTTCTAGTGTGGCAATATGTTAAAATCAGTAATAAGTATTTAGACACCACAATCTGGGTGCTAGAGGTGCTCATTGCCAATGAGTTGTCACTGTTTTTATACATTTTCAGGGGGCAGCACCAGGAAATACAAAATTTTAAAAAGAAGGGTGAAAAAAGCACATATTCACACTGATATTTCTAATTAAAATTTAAGATTACAGAGGTTTTTAAAACATCTTCTTGGATTATAATTATATCCCTTTCCTCTAGGCCAACAATCTTGGTTCTAAAACCTTAACATAATTGCTTTATCCTGTCCGTAGATGTATTTCAAAATAACCACACATTACAGTAACAATAAGACTAGCAAGTGAAAGTTTAAGATTTCTTTGTAGTTCTTTTAATACTTTAAAGATTAGAAGATTACATTCTATTGAAGATGTAAATTCAAAATACTTTTTCTAAGGTCAAGTGTCTCTGTTTTCTCTGTCGCCAAATTGATAGAAAATTATTTTCATTTTAGGTTGCTTTCAAATAAACTGTCCCCCCTATTGATGGTTATGTTACATTGGTTGTTCTTTTTTGTTATTGTTATTACAAACCATGCCATAGTGCAATTTTGTATTTTTGCAAGAGGAATTTTGGTATAGTTTCCTAAAAGTAGGATTGCAGGAGCAAATGATAAATGCATATGTAATTTTATTGAATATTGTCAAAATCTTTTCTTTAAGGTTTGTTTCATTTTGCATTCTTTCAGCAATGTACAGACACAAACTGGAGTAAGTATGAGTACATTAGGGAAGAGGATGGGATTATTAGACCTGAGAAACTTGGAGGAGACCTGAATAAGCCACTGTTAATATCTCAGGAGCTAGGTAAAGGGCTTCCAGAAGTCAGAACTCAGACCTTTAAGAATGGGGTGCAGCAAAGATGGTGCTTATACATCAGGGGCCTGAAAAAGCCTCCTTGAAAAGGTAGACCTGCAGCCTCTGATGAAGGGACACAATCCAACTAGTGCTGTTACCTCCAAGAGAGCATAACAAGGCTGGTTCTAGAAGTGCTAAAACCAACTGGTGCGCTAACCTACTGCTGCTGCTGGGTAAAGCACCATTACTTTGATGATACCGACAAGAAGAGCAAGCAAACAGGAAGGAGTGAATTCCTTTTCACTCTGATTTTCCATCCCCTTCTAGTGCCCCTTATTGACAGGAGCTAAAAAGAAGTCAGCTAGGAAAGAAAAATATTTTTGAGTCCTAGCATCATATAGCAGTGTATACAGAGGTGGGCTGAGTTGAGATAACAGCTAGCATACATTAAAAAGGGGGATTTGTTCCATGAAAACAAGAATGCTTTGGTACCAGCAAATCTATGTAGCATATCACGTTGATATAATTTTGTGCTGATTATTAAGCTATTGTGTCTCAGCTTCAAATCCATACTTCTCTATTCTACTTTAAGGCCAGGACTTTGCAAATGAGCTTTCTTCTTTGTCAGGCTTCCTTTTAGTCTCTACCAATAGAGGGTGTTAGAGGCAAACTGGAAGTATAGAGGAGAAAGGAGAAAAGTGCTTTGTTCCTATCAGTATAACCACAGAAATGATTCACTCTAGCAGCAGCAATTGACTTCAGTATCCACAGCTGGCTCCATCTTATCAGACCAGTCTCATCATATCCCTTATGGGAAACCGGCCCCAACCAGTTGCAGCATCCCAGGTCCTAAAACTCTTCCTCCAAGCCTTTCCAATTCAGCAAGTTCACTCTTTTTCCCTTTGTTCCCTCAGCCCCGGAGGTGGTAGGTGCTTCCTATATTTACTTCTTCTATGATACTACACTAGTCCCTTTTGCCTTTCCAATTCTTTTTTCATTTCCCTACTATACATGGTTAACAATTAATCATCGTGGTTTCTGACCCTTGGCTGGACCCTAACTACACAATCATTATTAATACCAAAAGTCATTTGTTGAAATTCAACACCCACTCATGATGTTTCAAAAAAAAGCACTCAAGCTGGGCATGGTGGCTCATGCCTATAATCTCAGTGCTTTGGGAGGCTGAGGCAGGAGCATGGCTTAAGGCCAGGAGTTGGAGACCAGTCTGGGCATCATAGATCCCATCTCTACAAAAAATAAAAACAAAAAAATCAGCCAGGTGTAGTGGTGCATTCCTGTAGTCCTAGCTACTAGGGAGGCTGAGGTAGGAGGATTGCGTGTGCCTAGGAGTTTGAGGTTATAGTGAACTCTGATCACGCCACTGCACTCCAGCCTGGATGACAGAGCAAGACTCTAAAAATAAATAAAAACAAAAAGGCACTCAAATAATAATTGATAGATTATACTTTAATGTGATTATAAATATACATAACGAGGCCAAAAGCCACCATCTTCCTTAATTAATTAAAACCAGAGGTGTTCCCATAAAAAATCAGGGATGAGACGAGGATACTCGCTATTCCTACTACTATTTAACATTTTACTTAAAGTAGCAGCCATGCAATAAGATAAGAGAAAGCAATGGGAAATATAAGAATTGAAAAAAGAGGTAAAAATAGTGTAGTTTTCAGGAGGTATGTCTGGAAAAAAGTACTACAAACAAAAACAGTTTAGTAATTAACATAAAGAAATCAATAGTCTTTATATATGCAAACAGTAATTAGGAGAGAGAATCAAAGAGAAGACCTCATTTATACTACTAAGAAAAAAGATAAACTAGGCATAAATTTATCGAGAAATGTACAAAACCTATATTGAGGAAATCTTTGTAACTCTTCTAGTCTCTGTAATTTAAAGTGTATGGTATTGGGCATAAAAAGACACACAGACTAGAAGAGAGCAGAAAATCAAAAAACAAATTTAAGTACACATGGAAATACAACATTAAAAGGTGGCATTTCAAAGTAGTGGACAACAGGACTTTTTAGTTAATAGAGAATCATTTAGAAAAAAGGTCAAAATTGCATTCATACTTCACACCATACAATAAATAAATTCCACATGAATTAGAAATTTAAAAAATAAATGAAAACCTGGAAGTAGGAAAATTTTTTCTTACTGTGGCTAAATTCCATCAATGGTAAAGGAAAAGGTTGATAAATATGACTATAAAAAATAATTGCACGGTAACAGAAAAAGGAAAACTCTTACAGAAAGAAAAAATAGAAAGAAACAATAGTAACAAAAATATAATACCAGAGTGACTCTAGGAGGCCCAAAGTCTTAAAATAATAGTTCAGGAAAGAGAACAAAGACTGTCAGAGTGTCAAGCTCTTGATCACCGCATAGACTGTTACTTTAATAAAGCTTCTAGCCTCCATTCAACTGACATTGTTGGGTGGCTGTTATACCTTAGCAGTTGGAAATGTCATCTTTAATATTATGAATAAATTCTGTGGTACCCTGTACCCCTACGGCAGTCTCTCAAAGTGTAGAACTAGAAAAATCTGCCCCAGGCTTCCCTGAAGTGTTTCTTAAATGCAGATTTCTGGGCCCACACCTTCAGTAGTCTCATATTGTCTAAAAAAGCTTTTCTATCTAGCCAGCATAAAGTTTGACTAGTAATTTTAATATAAGCTAAATATTGATCTCAGATATGAATAGGATTTATTACTTATTACTAGAATAGTAAGTGATCTTTTTAGTTATAAAAACCAAATTCAAAGGAACTTGAAAGATTAATCCCTCCCCAGAGTCATCAGATTACATATAATGGAAGTAATAAAAAAACTGACACCTAACACAAGTATTTCTGAAAGTAGAAGAATGAAGGGTAAGAGAAAACTAGCCAGGGTAGGATGTGACTTGTTAAAACCTTTCAGTTGCTCACATATACTGAATGGTTTAAAAACAGAACAAAACAAGATACCTTGGTATACAAGATAACCAATGCAAAAGTAATTATTAACACAGTTTATTTGGTTAAAAGGTTAATAACTATTGTTTGGTTAAAGGCCATTAGGTAGAAAGAAGCTTAAATAACCACGAAGATGTCAGGCGATAACCAAAATGAGTTTAAAGTTTAATATTACAAAATTTAGATATATGTGCTATTTTATGCTATTTTATGTACATATATCTAAACATAAGAATGGACAAATCAACACTCCATGAAAAGGCCAAAGAGGAAAAAAAGCAAACTTTTCATCAAATGTTTCATCTTCTTGATCCTAGTTATGTTTCTGTTTTGACTCATTATGCTTTGAGAATTCAGAAAAACCAGAATCCATAAATTCACCTCATCTTCTCATTTTGCTGCAAAGTAGAAAAAAGAGTAGATTAATAATAACAACACAAAACTAGTATTTGCTGTGAAGCAGGGAGAAGAAAATTGTTGCATCATACCAGTAGAAAAGCAGTTTCCTTAAACCACAAGCTTTGCTATATATTTGAAATACTCTACAATAGTGGGAATTATAAGATTTAAGATTTTACACATTGCATGCTTAACTACATATTTCCTTTTTATTAAGAAATGTAGGGCCAGGTGCGGTGGCTCACGCCTGTAATCCTAGCACGCTGGGAGGCCGAGGTGGGCAGATT
>VBSM01001562.1:41379583-41470427 GCA_008086735.1 Cheirogaleus medius | reverse complement strand
GCCTCCCAGAGTGCTAGGATTACAGGCGTGAGCCACCGCGCCCGGCCCAGAGACACTTTCATAATGTGATTAATTACATATACATACCTCAATCCTAAAGTAAGTATCTTGTTTAATGGAGAGATAACAGAATAATTTCTACCAAAATCAGGAACAAGACAGGCATGCCTACTATTCCTGCTACTGTTCAACACTGTACTAGTGGTATTAGCAAATGCAATTAGACAAGAGAAAACAATTAGAGGCATACAAATGGGTAAGGAAGTAAAACTATCTATTTTCAGAAGATATGATGGTACACTTGGAAAACTCCAGAGAATCAATAAGAGAATAAAAGAATTTAGCTAAGTAGCAAGATATAAACTTACACAAAAGTGAACAGTTTTGATATACATGAATAACACTAGGTGTGATTTACATGTCCATTTATAATAGCAACAAAGAAAGCTAAATACAGCAAAATATGTGTAAAGCCTATATAAGTAAAATTTTAAAACACTTCTAAAAGAAGATGTAAACAAATAGACATCCCCATTGTATAGAATTCAGTATTATAAAGATTAATTTCCTAAACTAATGTATAAATTCAGTGCGATCTCAAAAAGAAAATAAGCTAGACTAGTAGCTTTCAACTCAGGGTGATTTTGCCTCCCAGTTGACACTTTGCAACATCTGAAGACTTTTTTGGTGGTTATAAATGGGAGAGTGCTACTGACATCTAGTGGATGGAGGTCAGGAATATTGCTAAACATACTACAAGGCACAGGACAACCTCCCACAACAAAGAAATATCTAGCCCAAAATATCAACAATGCTGAGATTATGAAACTCTGAGCTAGACAAGTCAATACTGCACAGAAGTTCAAATGGAAAAACAAACATTAAAGAATAGCTAGGGAAACAAGGAAAAAGATAAACTATGAGAAGATTCTGGCCCTACCAGACATTAAAACATACTATAATAAAGCCTCTACAATAGACAAGTGGACCACTGCAATATATTAAGTTCAGAATTAGATCACCCAAAAATACATATAGAAATTTAGTATAGAAAATCACAAATCTTTTAGGTAAAGTTGAATTTTGGAATAAATAAATGGTGCTAGGACAAATGGGTAAAAAGATAAAATTAGATCCATATCTTATACTACACACAAGAAAAAAATTCCAAATGGACTAGAGATTTATGTAAGAAATGAAACTATAAAAATACTAGAAGAAAATATGGGTGAATTCCTATTTAACCACACTACAGAGAAAAGCTTTCTAACTATGACTCAAAATTTAAAAAGGATAAAAGAAAAAGATGGGTAAATCTGACTACATAAAAATAAAATTTTGCATGGTTAAAAGATCATAAAGTCAAGACAATTAAACTAGAAAAAATATTGGTAACATATACCACAAAGGGCTGATATCACTAGTATATGTTAATATATATATATATATATATATATAATTTCTTAACTACTGAGGGACAAAGGACCAAAATCCAAATGACAAATAGGAAAAAGACATGAACAGACCAAAAAATGATATAATGCCCATCAAGCATATGAAAAAAATGTTCAGACTCACTCATAGGGAAATGCAAATTACAACAACATTGGGATACTATTTCTCACCTATCACGGGCAAAAATCTAAACATATGACATGTTCTTTTGATGAAGCTGTGGAAAACATGTGCTCTAACACTACCCCTAGGCTGTGGCCTGTTATGAACTGGGCTGTGCATCACCGCCTGAGTTTTGTCTCCTCACTCAACCCCGCTGTCCCCTTCTGTCATGTGGAAAAATTGCCTTGTCTTGTATGAAACCGGTCCCTGGTGCCAAAAAGGCTGGGGATTGCTGCTGCTGGTGGGAGTGCATGTTGGTACAAGTCTCTGTAGGGAAGTGTGGCAATACCTAACACAACTACGTATGTGCTTATTTTTCAACCCTGCAATCTCATTCTTAGAAATTTACTGTGAAGATACACCCCCAACAATATAAAAGCACAGGATTGTTCAATGTAGTATTTTTATAATTGCAAAATATTAGAAACCTAAAAGTGCATATATAAGAATGTGACTGAATAAACTATATACATTTAGACACAATGAAGTATTATCCAGCTGTAAAAAAAGAATGAGAAAAATCTCTATAATTGACATGAAGTGATTTCCAGAACATACTGTTAAATGAAAAGTAAAGCTCAACAAAGTAGCCACACTGTGCTACCTTTATGTAAAGGAAAAAGGAGATATACATATATCTACTTATTTGTATAAAATAAATACAAGAAGGATAAACCAGAAATTTGAAAAACTGGTTAGTTACCCACGGGTAGGTCGAAACGGGATAGAAAGAAAAGGTAATGAGAACAGGGTAGCAGAGATGAGGAAGCAGTTGACACTTCTCAGCATATACCATTTTGTATAGTTCTGACTTACACAACCTAAAAATGTTTCATAAACCCCAAAATAAACAAATAAAACCTATCGAGATGTAGAAGGAGAATAATGGAACACAAACAATAACAAATGAATAACTGAATAACATAACTATACTGAAGGGTTTGGAAAAGAAAAGAACTAAGCTGAGACAAAAAGAACTGTACCTAAATGCTATAATCTAGTTAGTAAATGTGTCTCTCACAGTGATATGGATTACCATTCTTGAAAGTACTTTATGTGTATGCTAGAATTGGACAAATAAGTAAATATTTCATAAAGAGAGCCAAATATATCACTGATGGAGAAAGAAATTACTAATGAGCAAAAGGGGGAGGCTAAAATGAACCCTGTGGAATTAGACTGGAATCAGAGGCATCAGTATAAACTCATAGTTTTTACAATATATACAGAGAGATACAGAAATATAAAAGTGCTGTATGTGTAAGTTACTACACATACATGTTTCCTAGCTCTGCCTGCTGAGAGTGTCTAAGAGCAACAACATCCATGGTAGACAGACTCTCAGGAGGAGCCTCCCATGAACCCTGCCTACTGGTGTTCATGCTCTTGTATAGTCCCTTCTCCTTGAGTATGGGCAGGAGCTGTAAACTTGCATTTAACAAATGGAATACGGCAAAGGTGACGGGATGTCTCATTTCTGAGATGCCATTTCCTCATATAAGACTCCATCTTGCTAGAGGATTTACTCTAGAGACTCTTTCCATAGCTAGCTTTGAAGGAAGTTGGGAGGGAGGCTCAGGTGGGCCTCAGGGAGGCTCAGGTTGGGCCATGTTGGGAGGGAGGCTCAGGTGGCAAGGAGCTAAGGACAGCCTCTAGTGGACAGCAAGAAGCTGAGGCCCTCTGTCTTATAACCACAAGGAAATTAATTCTGCCAACATCTTGCGACTTTAGAAGCAGATTCTTCCCCAGTTCAGCCTCCAAATGAGAACCAGACTAGATGACATCTTTAGTGAGGCTTTGTAAGATCCTAAGCAGGGCACCCAACTAAGCTGTGTCCAAATTGCTGCTTTAAGGCACTAGGTTTATGGTAATATTGCTCTGCAGTAATAGATAACTAATATAGCACAATATAAGACATGAACAGACCTTGTGCTCAGATCTTGGCTTCTAAACAAAATTCTCCAATTAAGGTAACTAGGCTTCTCAATCAAGTGTCTAGTTCTGGGGTTGGGGCAGGAAAAAACATTAAGATGAACTTAAAACAACTTTTTTGTTAGAAAGTAAGGAAGTGCTCAAAATAGTACAAAGTCTTGTGGAAAGGACACAGAAGCCAATCTGAAGGAACTCCTAATGGTTGAATTTGGAATAATCTGAACATCAAAATAAATATTGACAGTACTGGATTTTCATCTATTGAGCGAAATCTATATCCATGAGTCCATACTGATATAAATACATAGGAGGAGAAGGGATAACTCTTCCTTACAGTAGAATTCCAATTAATATAGAAGGAAGGAGAGAGAAACTTACTATTAGTAAGTTTTTGTTGCAGGAAAGATCCACCAATAAATGCTAAAATTACTAGGTGAAAGTTTGAGAAACAAAATACATAGATTCAAAGTATCGCCCCCAATGTTTACTAACTATAAAGGAAAAGATTATAACTTTATAGTGAAACAACCCAGCAGACACCACCTTAACCAAGTGAACAAAGTTAAAACACCTAACACTACATATTAACATGATGAAGCCTGGATATGATGCAAGGCAGGAGAATCACTTGAGCCCAAAAGGGCTTAAGAGAAGGATATATCATTTCTGTGGAATTTTTGCCAAAAATGCTCTACATTGTAATCATGAGAAAACATCAGACAAACTTAAATTGAGGGATATTTTACAAAATAACTGACCAATAGTCTTCAAATATGTCAAAGGCATGAAAGCAAAAACTGTCACAGATTGGAAGCTTCTTAGGAGAAACAACAACTAAATGCAATGTGGGACTCTGCATAGAAGTCTAAAATAGAAAAGGATGTTAGTGGAAGTCTACAGTTTAGTTAATAGTATTTTACCAATGCTAATTTTCTAGTTTTGATCATTGTCTTATGGGTAAGACATTAAAATTAGGGGCCAGGTGTGGTGGCTCATGCCTGCAAATCCTAGCTATTTGGAAGGCTAAGGTGGGAGGACTGCTTGAGGCCAGGAGTCCGAGACCAGTTTGAGCAACATAGTGAGACCCTGTTTCTACAAAAAATAGAAAAAGTAGCCAGGCGTGGTAGTGTGCGCCTGTAGTCCTAGCTACTTGGGAGGATGAGGCAGGAGAATCACTTGAGCCCAAAAGTCTGAGGTTGCAGTGAGCTGTGATGCAATGATGATGCCACTGCACTCACTCTAGCCAGGGCAACAGAAAGAGACTCTGTCTCAAAAAAAAAAAAAAAAAAAAAAAATTAGGGAAAGTTAGGTGAAGAGCATATGGGAAAACTTGCACTATTTTTACAACTTTGGTGTAAGTCTAAAATTAATTCAAAATTAAAAGTTTAACTTACAACTTAATAAAAACACAAATAATCCAATTGAAAAAAGGGCAAAGGATCTTAACAGCCATTTCCCTGAGGAAGATATGCAACTGGCCAGTAAACACACAAAAAGATGCTGAACATCATTAGTCATCAGGGAAACACAAATCAAAGTCACAACCAGATACCACTTCATACTCACTAGGATGGCTAGAATCAGAAAGTCATATAAAAACAAGTGTTAGTGAGGATAAGGAAAAACCAAAAATCTCACACACCATTGGTGAGAATGTAAAATGGTACAGCAGCTTTGGAAACAATCTGGTAGTTCTTCAAATGATTAAACATAGAGTTATACCATATGACCCAACAATTTTACTCCTAGGCATATACCCAAGAAAATAAAAACACATATATGCAAAAACTTGCGCATGAATGCCTACAGCAGCATTATTCATAATAGCCAAAAGATGAAAATGAGACAAATGCCCATTAACAGACAAATATGCTATATCTATACAATGAAATAATATTCAGTCATAAAAAGGAATAAAGGACTGATACATGCTGCAACAGAGAAGAACCTTTAAAACATGCTAGGTGAAAGAAACTGGTAAAAAGACCACACATTATATTATTCCATTCATATGAAACGGAAATCTATAGGGACAAAAAGTAGATTAGGGGTTGCCTAGAGCTGTGGGGTAAGAAAGTGATAACTAAAAGGTGCATAGAGTTTCCTTTTGAGGTGAAGAAATGTTCTAAAATTGACTAGAGGTAATGGTTGCATATATCTGTGAATATACTAAAAACCACTGAATTGTATACTTTTAATGGGTGAAATACATAGTATGTGAACTATATCTCAATAAAGCTGTTGAAAGAGAGAGGGGGGAGAGAGAAAGAAAGAAAGAAGGAAAGAAAAGGAAGAAAAAAGAGAAAGGGAAAGTGGAAGGGGAGGGAAGGGGGGGAGAGAGAGAGAGAGAAAGAGAGAAAGAAAAGAGAAGAGAAGAGAAGAGAAGAGAAGAGAAGAGAAGAGAAGAGAAGAGAAGAGAAGAGAAGAGAAGAGAAGAGAAGAGAAGAAGGTCCAGTGGCTCACGCCTGTAATCCTAGCACTCAGGGAGGCCGAGGCAGGCAGATTGCTCAAGGTCAGGAGTTTGAAACCAGCCTGAGCAAGAGCAAGACCCCCATCTCTACTAAGAATAGAAAGAAATTAATTGGCCAACTAAAAATATATAGAAAAAATTAGCCGGGCATGGTGGCACATGCCTGTAGTCCCAGCTATCTGGTAGGCTGAGGCAGAAGGATTGCTTGAGCCCAGCAGTTTGAGGTTGCTGTGAGCTAGGCTGATGCCATGGCACTCTAGTCCAGGCAACAGAGTGAGACTCTGCCTCAAAAAAAAGAAGAAAAGAAAAGAAAAGCCAAGTCAAGCCAAGCCAAGCCAAGCCAAGCCCCTTGGTCCTTAATTTCACTTTCAATCTGCTTCTCTTTCACCCTCCTGTGTATTATTGCCATCTGCTGGTTATTGTTTTAAAATACCTGCCAAAACTATCTTTTTTGTTAGATGGGGTAATTATGTCTGGTTTAGTTAAGAACTTTGTTAAGAAGTTCTTATTTTTTAGAGATATATACAAAAGTGTTTCAGGAATTAAATGACTTAATATTTATAACTGTAAACACTACTACAACAAAAAGGATAAATGAAACATATGGTGAACTTGATAATTGTTGAATCTGTCAAATGGATAAATTGGAGGGCACTATTCTCTTTGTTAGAGTACGTTTGAAATTTATAAAAGTTAAGAAAAAGGACTGTTATTCTTTGAGAGTAAAGGACATATAAACTACTTTGAATTTTTCCAGGGAACAAGGTAGAAAATAAATAAATAGGGATAACGTATATGGAAAATAGTAGTTTGTAGGTCACAGGGAACAAATTTTAAAAATTATAATTATCAAGTTACAATTTAAAAAATGATAGTAGCAAAACTGGGAACCAAATAAAATTAAACTGATTTAAATTCAGACACTAAAAAAAAAAGCCTATTTAAAGAATACATTTCCTCAAATCTTACCCAAATCATACTATGGTTGTTAAATGTTTTACTGATTTTCAAAAGTATTTAAATACTAATTCAGAAAGGAATTTTTTTTAAGTATATATTTTATAATAGCATACTAAAATCACTTTAATATCACTGAAATACTTACTCTCTGAGACTTGGCTCTTTGAAATGGAGAGGAGTACACTTTCTTCTTCTGCTTTGCAGCTCTGATGATAGATCTTCTGACTTATTTTCAGGTTCAGTAGTGTTATTTGAAACAAACCTCGTATTTGTCAAGTCCTGTAATGGTCTATCACCTGAAAAGAATATCATTTTTCACCAATACTCATAAAAGTATATAGAAATGGAAATAGATATGGGCTATATAGTGGTTTGCAAATCATTGCAGCAAATTTTAAAACAATTCAATTTTTAGAGGACAGAGACTAAAATTCGAAACTATCAAAGTAGGTAGCCTACAACCTTTTTATTCTGAAATCACATACAGGCTGACAAAAATTCCTCATAATTCAACTCTTTTCACAGAGCACACAAATTATTGCACATTCATTCAATGTATATGCCACTGATTGCCACAGTGTGAAAGGCAGTGTGAGCAGCAGAGATGAAAGCTGTTTCACCAGTCTTCTAACAATATCCTGCAACTCTAGGCCTTTGTACTTCTTTTGCTTCAATGTGCTTTTTAGCTGGAATTAGCCTTATCCATCAAAATCCTAGTGTTCTACATATATATATTGAAATGTTAGGCTCCCAGTAAAAATTTTAATTTTTAAAGGAATGTCTAAGGTTACAAAATTTCTAGTAGTAAAAGAACACCCATAGGATTCAATTTTAAGGGGGAAAAGTGGGTGGGGTAAATAATGTTATATGTAGTATAATTTCAAATATATATTTAAAAAGCCATAGATTCAGGTCTGCATTCTGCATGCACATGGTAAAATGGTGACTGCAATTCTACCAAGTGATATTTTTCCGGTCCTTTTTCTGATTCTCTATTTTCTGCAATGAGTATTATTTTAGTAACTAGAAGAATATAAAAGTAATTAGAAGAATATAAAAAGTAAACACTATAGGTAACAATCTTACTTATCCTTTAGGGCTGCGGTCCCCAACCCTTGGGCCATGGGGGTTAGGAGCAGGGCCACAGAGCTCTGCCACCTCCCCCACATGGAAAAGCTGTCTTCCATGAAATTGGTTGTTGGTGCCAAAAAGGTTGGGGACTGCTGCTTTAGGGCCTAAGTGTTACCCCTAGCTAATGATGCCTTTGCAGATTCCTCTAGTCAAAATTACTCCCCATTACATCCCTTAACATAGTATATGTGCTTTTATTAAATAATCATTTACCACATTTCACCACTGTGTTTGTTTCTTTTACATATATGTATTTTGAGGAAAGGGGGCTGGTATTTTTCAGTCCTCCACAACACCCAAAATAATGCTTTGATCACATTAAATATATGCTGCTGAATGGAGTAGGATTCCCACCCTTAAGGAACTTGCAATCATGTCTGGTAAAATAAAACCAGTGCAATTCATTATTATATACATTTGAAACATTTAATTTATTTCAAATAACACGAAAAAGGAAATTATCTGCCTAACTTTGTGGTAAAGGCCAAATCAGATATTTAGGCTGTAAACGTCCAAGATACTTTAACTATTATTTTCCCAAAGTATTAAACTTTCTTTAGATTCCTTCATGCTGTTTCTACAGATCATAAATGCTACACAGCTATCTATATATTTTTAAAGTCCATAAAAGTATCAGTTATAGCAGAAAATATTTTACTAAATTAAAAAAATCTTAAAACATAACACTTCTAAAATTTTATCACTTCAGGTTATTGACCTACCTATTTCTGATTTTTGTGCTCTCTGGTTGATATTAAATTTCATCTTGTTCATCTTCTCATGCATATCGTCACTTACTTGAAAGCTTGGTGAACACTCTAGGTCAAAATTTTCTTTTATTATCAGATTTTTACTAGAAGAAATACTCAAAGGTACTGAACCTTCATGAACATTGTCAAAGGAAGAATCCTGTGTGTTAGGTGGATATATCTGAGATAAAGATTTAAACATTTTTGTGTAAAAGTCTGGCTTAATTTTGACCATTTTCTCATTCTCAACATTGTTTTCCTTATCAGCTTGATCGGACTCAACCGACTTTCCCTGAACGGTGTCAACTATTACTTTATGGCTTTCTGGAGAAGGATCTATGGAAGTTTTCCTTTTTTTTGATTTGGATGTCCTTTTATTTACTTTTTTGACCTGGCACTCTCCTTCTTTTATCCCTTCCACAAAGTGGATTTCTCTTTTTTTATTCAGAGTTGTAGTTCTTTGCTTCTGACTCTTAGGTATTTGAGTTGGGTTTCCTGGATCAGAATCTGCTTCACTAGCATTATGTTTTAAATCAGCTTCTAAGGACATTGGTATCTCTGAAGAATCTGTTAACTGCAAAACAGATTTGTTCTTACTTTTTGTCAAAATGTTCTTTGTCTTGCCTGATGATTCTTTCTTACATTTTTTAACTAGTTGGTGAGGGTCTGAAATTTGCCCACAACTTTCCTTTTCATTACTATTGATTTCTACAGAGTATCCACCGATAATGCCTTGACTTTCAAGTCTTTGTTTAGATTTATTTATTTTGAAATCAAGATCTCTTGTATAGTTTTCTTGGTCGTCCATACCTTTATCATTATTTTCACATATTTGGTTCATTTCAGATATTATTTCTGTCTTCCGATTTACTTTATGCCTAAGCTTCTTATTTATTTTTGATTCATTTTGCTCAGCAGGTTGCATATCAGTGACAGGCTTTTTCGAATCCAATATATTCTGGGTCTCATAATAATCATATAAATTTCCATTATCTTTGATGGGAAGATCAGTTGTTTGAAATTCATTTGTAACTTGTAGGTTTTCAGAAATGGTTTCTTTATCTTTTTGGGTTGGAGAAAACAAGTTACCTTTTTCTCGGTCATGCACGCCTTTGTCATCATTCTCATATATTTGATTGATTTCGGAAATTATTTCTGTTTTTCGAAATACCTTTTTTTTAAGCTTCTTATCTATTTTTGAATCATTCTGACAAGCAGGTTGCATATCATGGACACGCTTTTTCACCCCTAAAACATGCTGAGTCTGATAACCACATAGGTTTCCACTATCTTTAGTAGAAAAGGCAGGTGTTTGAAACTCACTTGAGTCTTCTAGGTTTCTAGGGATGATTTCTTTGTCCTTTTGGGTTAGAAAGAAAGAGTTACCTTTTACTGGACAATGCTCATTTTTGTTTTTATCTAACTGATTCACTTCAGAAATTATTTCTGTCTTCCGATTTACTTTCTGCCTAAGCTTCTTATTAACTTTTGATTCATTTTGCTGAACAGGGTATACATCAGTGATCTGTTTTTGCAAACCAAATACATCCTGGGCCTCACAATCACCATTATCTCTGGTAAAAACAGAAGGTATTTGAAACTCATTTGCAACTTCTAAGTTTCCAGAGATAGTTTCTTTATCCTCTTGGGTTTGTAAGAAAACATTATCTTTTTTGGGGCCATATACATCTTTATCATTATCCTCATATATTTGGTTCATTCCAGAAATTATTTCTGTCTTCCGACTTACCTTCCTCCTAAGCTTATTTATTTTTGATTCATTTTGCTCAGCAGGTCGCATATCAGTGATATACTCATTGAAATCCAACATATTCTGGGTCTCATAATCATATAAATTTCCATTATCTTTGGAGGAAAGATTGGCTGTTTGAAATTCATTTGTGACTTCTAGGTTTTCAGAAATGGTTACTTTATCCTTTTGGTTTGGGAATAAGTTATCTTTTTCTAATTTATGAATCACAAATGTCTGTCTAGAAGCTTTGCTTTTATTACAAGTTAGGGAATTCTGACCCACATCAAATTTACTCTCCTGCCGGAATTTATCTGAACTTTGGGAGAAGGAATAAGTTTCCTCTTGCTTATTTGTTACATGTATTCTTTTCTTCTTTTTATTACACTGTGTATTTTGCCTGTCATCTTGATCAAAGTCATTATGAAGGGTTATTTTCTCCAGGATGTCAGCCTGCATCAGCTGTTTGGTATTGAAAATAAAATCTGGATCTTCTGAATCCCTTTTGTAATCCAGGACAACAGATCTTCTTTCTGGTCCATTTTCAATCTTTTCCTCAGTATCCACATCTGAACTATTTTCAAATTGTCTCTTCGATCTTTCTCTCCTTTTGTCAGAGCTTGAATCTTTTACTTTTCTGAACGTTTTCGTTCCACACTCTTTTGTTTTTTTATTACTTTTATTTTTAGTGCCTGTTGAAACTGTCACAATTTTGCTTGCTTCACTAGCAGTTAAATCCATGTCAGCATCATACACAGTCTTCTGCAATTGAAAGTCATCATTATCCTGAACTTGATTCACGTACCCTGCATTAGGTTCACCAGGAGACTTGGAAGATAAGCCAGGAAGATAATGTTCATTTCTTTGCATTGTAGTATTCTTTATGTTAATATGATCATTTATCTCATTATTCCTATTTAATTCTGGACTTGAAATCTCTTGTTGACATAAATCTGGCACACAGGGAATGTTTGCAGAAAGATTATTTGACTCCCAAGATGACCCACGCTTCTTTCTTTCAGTCACGTTACTAGGAGATGATTCCCATCTATGGCCTATAGGTGAGGCATTTCTCATCTCACTCATTAGAGAACTCTTGGAACTTTGATCTGAGTGATAATGGCTTTCTATTAAAAAGAAGAAAAACAAAATTCAGAAATAAGTACTAAGTTACTCTAAACAAGTCACATTTTACATTTGTACTGATGGAAAATATATACTGAGAATTCACTACCTCAGCCCCAAAAGTAGAATACAGTCAACAGTAGAGCCATTAACATACATTTCTAGAATGGAAGGAGGCCAGCAAATGAAGCCAAATAATAATGGTAACTCTGATAAGGATTACTATCAAAAGGCTATTAGTAGGCAGCTAAAGTTTATATAAATTTTATATTTTTGTATGTATACAAACACACACACATACACACACACACAAATCCCCCGAAAGGAAAAATAATACTAAGCTCTAAATTCCATAAAATAGCTAGGCACAGTGGCTCATGCCTTAATACTAGCACTTTGGGAGGCCAAGGATGGAAAATCACTTAAGGCCAGGAGTTTGAGACCAGCCTGGGCAACATAGTGAGACCCTGATCTCTACAAGAAAATTTTAAAAATTAGTTGGGCATGGTGGCACATGCCTGTAGTCCCAGCTACTCAGAAGGCTGAGGCAGGAGGATCACTTGAGCCCAGGAGTTTGAGGTTGCAGTGAGCTATGATGATGTCCCTGCACTCTAGCCTAGGCAACAGAACCAGACCCTAACTCAAAACAATAAAAATAAATAAATAAATTCAATATAGTTATGGCCCCATATCCCAATTTGAAAATCTATGACACCATAGACTACACACACCACAGGATTATTATTTAGTAACATCACCATGTAAATAAAATGTAAGTGCCATTACTCTTTCTTGCTCAGTCATTACCCAGGCTCAAGTTTTTGCTTTATCACTAATTGGTTATAACCTTTAAAAAGTTACTATACCTGTGTAGGCCCCCAATTTTCATATCTATGAAAAGGAGAGGGTGAAACTAAATATATAAATATATGGTATCTTTCAAGTCATAAGCCAAGGTACCCAGAAAAGCTCTTTAGACCTGTTCATTTATAAACATTGCTTCCAAAGTAACAGTATTAAGCCACTGTGGATTTGACATTTGTCAGCATATTTACTTTTAAATTAGATTTTCACCAGCAGTTTTGAATGGTACCAGTTAGCAAATCTGTAACATAAGATGTCTAACTTATTAAATGTTTATACATCATTGCCCTCAGGAAGAAAATATGATGAGTCTAATTTAATACTAATACTCAAAATGAATTTTCAAACAATCTCACCTTTGGGAAGTAGTACATCAACAACAGAAGAAATATGTTCTGAATCATCTAAACCACACACATTATGATTATTTTCTTTAAGAAATGACACTTCCAAATTACACTGAGTTGATAAAGGTTGTCTTATTGATACTGAAGAGGGAATACCAGGTGATGTCTTTGATTTAATATTGTTGTCACACTGCACTTTCTCTTTGTCGTCGTCATCATCATCATCATCATTTGAAGTTAATGGAACCCTAAAGGCAAGTGGGAACAAAATGAGGAATTTTGTATTTTGAAAAATTATTTAGAAAATTGTACAGATAGTTCTTTCTATATTCCATTTATTTAAAATCCAACCATAAAACCCAAAAAGTGGAAACAACACAAGTGTCTGTAAATTGATGAATAAATTAAAAACAGTGCTAAATCCATACAATAAAATATTATTCAGTCATAAAAAAGAATGAGATACTAATATATGCTACAACATGAATGAACCTTGAAAATAGTATACTAAGGGAAAGAAGCCAGACACAAAAGCCCACGTATTGTATGATTCCATTCACATGAAATTTCCAAAATGGGCAAACTTATTTAGATAGAAAGTAAATTAGTGGTTACCAGGGAATAGGGGAACAGAGAATGTGAAGTGACTGCTAATAAATATGAGATTTCTTTTTAGAGATGGAAATATTCTGGAATTGGACAGTGGTGAAGGTTGCATAATTTTGTGAAATACTAAAAACCACAGCACTGTGTACATTAAAAAGGTGAATTTCACATAAGAAATTTTGTATTATACAAACTATGTATCTCAATGTTTTAAAAAAGAAACAATAAAGAACAGACATCAATGAAATATAAAGCAGAAAAAAATTTAGTAAAATAAAATCAATGAAGCCAAAAGCTCAGTTTTTTTAAAAGAACAATAAAATTGACACACCTGTACCTAGTTTGATCAAAGAAGATACATAGTACCAATATCAGGAAAGAAAGGATCTCACTACAGATGTCAAAAGTATTAAAAGAATAAGAAGAGCATATTATAAACAACTTTATGCCAATAAACTTGATCGCCTAGATGAAATGGATGATTTTCTTGAAAGACAAACATTTTCTAAAATGAGTTGGAAAAAACTCAGAAAATATAAAAGCCCCATATCTATTTAAGAAATTAAATTATTAATAATAATTAAAAATTCCAGCCCAAATTACTTCTCTCGTGAATTCTATTAAAGACTTAATGAAAAAAATACCAATTGTACAAACTCTTTCAGAAAATAGAGGAAGAGGGAATGCTTCTAATATCATTTTATAAGGTCAGCAAAACCCTTATCAAAACCTATTAAAGATTTTATAAGCAAATTACAGACCAATATCCCTCATGAACATAGGACATTTTAAAGGAAAATATTAGCAAATCAAACCCAGCAATATATAGAAAGAATAATACACCATGAACAAGTGAAATTTATTCTAGGAATGCAAAGTTGGCATTAGAAAGTCAACTGAAATCACTGTACTGATAGAACAAATGAGAAAAATTATGATTCTCTCCACAAATACAGCATTTGACAAAATTTAATACAAATTCATTATAAAAACTCTCAGAAAACCAGAAGAAAAAGGAACTTCAGTTTGCAAAAAGGGTGTTAATTTTTCAACAGAAAAGATAGAAGCCTGAAGATAATGAAATGACACCTGACTGAACCTATATGCATTTTAAATATAAAAGAATTTGAAAGTAAAGGTATAGAAAAAGATATATCACAGATATACTATAACAGATGAAATAGACTTTAAAGCAGGAATCATTTCTAGAAATATTTCATATTGATAAAACAATTCATCAGTAAAACAAATCAGTCCTAAATTTATGTGTACTTAACATCAGCTTTTTAAAATATATAAAGCAACTAAAATAAATAAATTCATAATCATACCGGTAGATTTTAATGAACTTCTCTCAACAGCTGATAGAATAAACAGACAAAAGAAGCAGAAAGGATATAGAAAATCTGAATGATATAATTAACAAACTTGACACAACTGAAATATACAGAATATTGCATTTGACAATTGCAAAATACTGGGAGACTATCGTAGGAGAAAAAAGAAAAAAGAAAAGAAGGAATAAACAATTAAGAAATTAATAAATAAAATAGAAAAAAATTTTTTAAAAAATTGCAAAATACACATTTTTTCATGTTCACTCAAAATATTTACCAAATTAGATCAAGCTGTATCCTAATGCAAGTCTCAATAAATTTCAAAAAACTAAAATCATCGGAACTATGTTCTCTATACAGCGGAATTAAGCTAGAAATCAACAACAAAAAGTACAAAAAAACCCCACGCCACTCCTTGAAAATTCAATAATACATTTGTAAATGATCCATAGTGTCAAAGAATGAATCAGAACAGAAAATATTTTGAACTGAATAATAAGGATATGGCATATGAAAAATTATGAAGCCAGGCATGGTGGTGCTAGCCTGTAGTCCCACCTGTTTAGGAAGCTGAGGCAAGAGGACTGCTTGAGCCCAAGAGTTTGAATCCAGCCTGGGCAAAATAGCAAGAACGCATCAAAAAAAAAAATTCAGACACAGCTAAAGCAAGTACTTATGGGAAAATAGCCATATAAATGCTTATAAATAGCCATATAAATAGCCATATAAATAGCCAAATAAAGGCTTATTTTTAAAAAGAAAGGCTAAAAATAGATAATTTAAACTATCTCAAGAAATAAATAAGAGTAATAATAAAATTGAAAAGAAACAAAAGAAAACAGAAAGGAAAAAAGAAATAATAAGGACAGAATCGATGAAACAGAAAACAAATATACTAAAAAAAACCCCACAAAAAAACCTTAAACTAGGCATTTGCAAAGACAAACAAAATTTATAAACCCCTTAGAGCAAGACTAATAAAAAAAGTGATAAAACATAACCAATAATGAGAAAAAGAGAACATCACTACATATCTTATACATATTAAGCATGTAACTTGATGCTATTATGAAAAACTTTATGCCAATAATTTGGCACTTTAGATGAAATGGTTAAATTCTGTTAAAAAATTAACAAATCCGACACAAGAAGAAATGGAAAATCTGAATATTCTTATATCTACACTAAAGAAATGAGATGTTATCAAAAACCTCTCCACAAGAAAACTGCAGGCCCAGATTACTTTTCCTAAACATTTAAAGAAAAAATATCAATTTTACATAAAAACTTCCAGAAAACAAAAAAAAAGTACACATAGAATTCATTTATTATGACTAGTGTAATAAAAACACAAAAACCTAAAAAAATATGTTATAAGAAACAAAACTTATAAACCATTTTCATCATTAACATACATGCAAAAATCCTTTTAAAAATTAGCAAATAGAATTTTGTGATATATCAAAAGGATATATATCAGTAACAGTTCACTAAAGGAATGCAATGGTGGTTTAACATTCAAAAATATCAACCCTTATAATTCATTACATGAGTAGAAAAAATATCAAAAAGTCATAACATTAATAGAAAAAAGAAAAAAAATTATTTTCCCAATAGTGACAGAAAAAGCATTTGATAAAATTCAACAACCATTCATGAAAAAACTCTCAGCAAACAGGACTACAACAGAACTCTTTTAATCTGATAAAGAGAATCTACAAAAACCCAAGAGTAACCATAATATTTAATAATAGGAACATAGTAAGAATGCCTGCTGTTACTACTTCTATTCGATATTGAACAAGAAGTAGCCAATGCAATAAGGTAGGAAAAATAAATAAATAAAACATCTATAAATTATGAGGGCACAGGGAAGAAAACTTTCCTTATTCACAAATAATAATATTCATAGAAAATACAAAAAAAAAATCACCCCAACAAACTATTAGAAGTAATAGCAAAGTCACTGAGAGTATTTACATACATTCCTAGTAATTCTACTTCAAGGTATATACCCCACAGAAATGTGTACACACATTCATCAAAAAGCATATATATGGCAGCCCTATTTGTAATAGACCAAAACTGGAAAACCAATGAAATGTTCAATATAAGAATAACAGATAAATTGTAGTATTGAACAGAATCCCCATTCATTAGATAGTGCTGGGAAAATTAGATAGCCACATGTAGAAGACTGAAACAGGATCCACACATTTCACTTCTCACAAAAATCAACTCACGATGGATAATAGACTTGAACCTAAGACATGAAAACATAAGAATCCTAGAAGAAAATGTTGGGAAGACTTATAGACATTGGCCTAGGCAAAGAATTTATGAAGAAGACCCCAAAAGCAATCACGGCAACAACAAAAATAAATAAATGGGACCTGATCAAATTAAAAATCTTCTGCACAGCCAAAGAAACTATCACTAGAGCAAACAGACAACCTCAGAATGAGAGAAAATATTTGCATGGCATACATCTGATAAAGGGCTGATAACTAGAATCTATATAGAACTCAGGAAAATCAGTAAGAATAAATACAACAACCCCATTAAAAAATTGGCAAAGGACATGAACAGAAACTTTTCAAAAGAAGATAGACTAATGGCCAGAAACTATGAAAAAATGCTCAACATCTCTAATCATAAAGGAAATGCAAATCAAAACCACAGTGAAATATCACTTAACTCCAGTGAGAATGACTTTTATTAAAAAGTCCCAAAACAACATATGTTGGTGTGGATGTGGAGAGATAGGAACACTCATGCACTGCTGGTGGGACTGCAAACTAGTACAACCTCTATAGAAGGTAATATAGAAACATCTCGATGAACTAAAAGTACAACTACCTTTCAATCCAGCAATCCCACTAGTGGGTATCTACCCAAAGGAAAAAAAGTCATCATAAAATAAAGACATCTGCACTCAAATGTCTATAGCAGCACAATTCACAATTGCAAAGATGTGGAAACAACCCAAGTGCCCATCATTACATGAGTGGATTAATAAAATGTGGTGTATGTATGGCATGGAGTACTACTTGGCCACAAAAAACAATGGTGAACTAACACTGCTTGTATTATCCTGGATGGTGCTGGAGCCCATTCTTCTAAATGAAGTATCACAAGAACGGACAAACAAGCACCACATGTATTCCCTATCAAATTGGTACTAATTGATGAATACTTAAGTACACATATGCATGTAGCATTCATTGGCTGTCAGGCAAGAGGGACGGGGAGGAGAGGATGGATAAATTCACACCTAATGGGTGCAGTGTGCACTGTTCAGGGATGGGAATGTTTGTGGCTATGACTTGAATGGTGCAAAGGCAATATATATAAACTCAACGTTTGTACTCCCATAATATTTTGAAATAAAAAAAGGAAAAAAAATTGTAATCTTACAATGGAACACTATACATCGGGGAGAATAAATGGTTCACAACTACATACAGCAATATGGCTGAATCTCACAAATGTAATGCTAAGCAAAAGAAACCAGAGATATGAAACATATATGTTATATGATTTCATTATATGAAGTTCAAAACCTTGCAAAATTAAACTGATCTATGATGTTAGATGTCAGGATATTATTTATCTTTGGGTGGGTGTTGGGTAATGACTAGAAAGGGGGCACAAGGGAGTATCTGAGATACTGGTAATATACTGTTTCTCAGTCTGGGTATTGGTTATATAACAGTGTTCACTTTGTGAAAATCTACCATGTTCTGATATGTATATTTTAAACAATAGTTCACCTAAAAACACATAATAAAATTTTTTGGAAGACAAGTTGACACTTGATTTGTATGTCTATATGAAACAGTATGTGTATAATGACAATCAATATATTTTTGAAAAAGAACTAAGGACCTAAAAGACAACAAAATTTACTATTTTAAAACTACAGTAATTACAATTTACTGGTACACAGTGGTAATAGTACACATAATAGGCAAATCAATGGAACAAACTAGAAAGTGAATAGAAAATGAAATGAAAATGAATAGAAAGTGACCCAGAAGATATGAGAATTTTTTACTATGGTACACACAGCATTTCAATATATAAGTGCATTTACTTGTGCATTTAAGTAAAAGCATTAAACCTATAAGTTGTACAACAGAAAGAACATTGTCTAAAAGAGACAAGAGAATTTTGGTTAATGCTATTAATTAGCTCAGTCATTTCACCTCTCTGGGTCTCAATGATTGACCCCTATAATGACAGTTTTGAAATACTGCTTTCTATGACTTATAATCGAATTAATTGAAAAGTGAGAATTTTGGACAAGAGGAGAATAACAAAGATGAGAGTTAAGGCTGGGTGTGATGGCTCCCGCCTGTAATCCTAGCATTCTGGGAGGCCGAGGCGGGCAGTGGCTCAAGGTCAGGAGTTCGAGACCAGCCTAAGAAAAAGTGAGATCCCGTCTCTACTAAAAATAGAAAGAAATTAATTGGCCAACTAAAAATAAATAGAAAAAATTAGCCAGGCATGGTGGCGCATGCCTGTAGTCCCAGATACTTGGGAAGCTGAGGCAGGAGGATCGCTTGAGTCCAGGAGTTTGAGATTGCTGTGAGTGAGGCTGATGCCATGGCACTCTAGCCCGGGCAACAAAGTGAGACTCTATCTCAAAAAACAAAAAGATGAGAGTTAACTTTAAAGCTTAGGGCAGGTACACAAGATAGTAAAGGTAGAAACAGACATCTGATTTACCCAGCAAAAAACAATATGGGGCCGGTGGTGACCTGGAGGAAAAGAAAAAAAAAAGAAAATGAAAAGTAGCAGGACAATGCAGATGAACTTGGTTATTAAATTGAGGATAAGTTTCCTTGGAGTCCTGGAGACACAACCTATACCACTTCATTTCCACCTTAATAAGCAACTACAGGTTGATGAATCCTGAACATTGTACAATGCACACAAACACTGTGTTATATAAAATCTATGTACTCTGAACCAGTGTAATTCAAGCCCATATTTACCTTGCAAATGGAAGACGCATCAACTTGGACTGTTTACTAATCCGTTTCTTCTTGCTAGCTGGCAGTAGAAAAGAACTCTGATGGAACTATTTTTGAAAAGAACAAAGAAAATGCAAAGAAAAAAAGTTTCTAACCTCATTAAATCATGTTTGTTTTTGAAGTATCAAATTATAGAATGACATCTATAGTAAACGAACAATTCTTACATTAACTTTCAATAGTTTAATGAGAATAATGTGATGGTAAGGTCATCTTTAATCATCCCAACCAAAGACAATAACTACCAATATTTTGGTACATGATCTCCAAACATTCTTCTATGCAGAGGAATAAATTATGTGCTATGGTCCCCAACCCCCCAGTTATGGCCTGGTACCAGTCCGTGGGCTATTAGGAACCAGGCCGCACATCACAACCTGAGTTCTGCCTCCCCTTACCCGCCGCCCTGTTCCATGGAAAAATTGTCTTCCATGAAACTTAGGAACTAGACACACAGCAGGAGGTGAGCGCTGGGCAAGCCAGTGCTAGCTTCATCTGTATATAGAGCTGCTCCCCATCTCTCACATCACTGCCTGAGCTCTGCCCCCCTTGTCCATGGAAAAATTGTCTTCCATGAAACTGGTCCCTGGTGCCAAAAAGGTTGGAGACTGCTGTACATGCATATACCCACACATAAACAATATCTCTACTTATATATATAATACGTTCATGTCTACATATGTATTATGTAATATATGATTGGATTTTATAAGACATTTTAAATGGCTTTTAAAAATTCAAAGTCTGAGTGATTTTAGTATATCTTTTACATTTTTGCTTATCTTTATTTTCTAAATTTTCTGACACAAACATATTTTAATTATTTAATAAAGACCAGAAAATCAGGCAACATACAACCATGTTTTTCTATTACAGAGCTAAGCTGTAATAGAAACAGGGGTATGGCCAGATTAACAAGCTGATGTTAAAATGCATATGGAAATGAAAAAGACCTGGAATAGCTAAAGCAACTTTGAAAAAGAAGAAAGATGTTAGAGGGTTACAGTAATTGAGACAGTGTAGTATTAACATAAACATAGACAAATAGATCAATTAAATACAACAGAGTACAGAAATAGACCCACACACACCTGGGCAGTCAATTTTTGACAAAGGTACAAAGGCCAAATGGGAAATTTAGACTTCCATACTTGCCAGGCTATAACAAGGCAACTCTCCTCTAAACCAAGGGTACTGTCAGAAAAGGCACGGGATAGCCCAGTGGTAAAGAGCACCTCCCCCCGAGTGATGTCCGTGGAGGACATATCTGGATTTACATCCTGTTTCATATTCTTTTTACGAGATGGTCAGTTAAGAGGAGATGGAGAGGTCCCTAGTTGTCTAGCACCTAGCCTAGGGATGATCAGAGCAGAGGAATATTGCCTTCTGAGATGTAAGGACCAGATAGAGGACGTATGGCTCTGGATTGGTTAGTTTGCATATCAAAGGTGCTATGGTTTGAATATCTCCTCCAAAATTGACACTGAAATTTAATTGCCACTGTGATGGTATTAAGAGGTGGGACCTTTAAGGGGGGATTAGGTCATGAGGCTCTGCCCTCATGAACAGATTAATGCCATTATCACAGGAGTGGGTTAGTTATCAAGGGATTTCAGCCTCTTTTTCTTTCTGTCTTGTGTGCTTACTTGCCCTTCCACCTTCTGCCATGGGATAACCCTTACCAGATGCCAGTGCTATGCTCTTGGACTTCCCATCTTCAGAACTGTGAACCAAATAAATCTCTGTTCTTTATTAATTACTCAGTCTGATATTCTGTTCTAGCAGCAGAAAATGGACTAAAACGAATGGCATGCTCCTTGCTGAGCCCTTACTATCTCTAAGAATTGCTTAGCCCTGGGAAGGGCAGTGCCTCCTCAGCCAATAAAGTTTTTAAAGATGTCAAAACATCTTAATATACAGAAAATAAAATGTATACATTATACATTCCCACTTGGTGATAAGAAGGAGTCCTTCTCTGTCTCCTCAATGGTGGTGACAGAGGAGGTCTAATGGAGAACTAGGATTTTCACCATTCTTCAGTGGTAACAACCCCTGCCCTCATTCTCCCCTTCAGCCTGGTGTCAGTAGAGGTCATGAAAGGTACGAAGTATGCCTCTCTATTTCAGCCAGGGTAGTATCAGCCCAAACTCCCAGCCCCACTCATCAGGTATCAACAAAGGCTGAATGGAGAGTCTAAATTTCAACCTCTACTTGGCAGTACCTCCACTTATCACCAGTGTAGTGTCAAAGGAGGTCTGCTAAAACAGATGATTTAAATAAGATCTGATGCCTCATAATAGACCCAATATGTCCAAGATACAATCAAAAATCATTCACACCAAAATCAGAAAACTCTAAATTTGAATGAGAAAAGACTCAACAGACACCAACACCAAGATGACACAAATGTTGCAATTATCCAACAAGAATTTTAAAGCAATCATCATAAAATGCTTCAACAAATAATTACTAATATGCTTAAAACAAATGAAAAAAAATAGAAAGTGCTAGCAACTAAATAGAAGATGTAAAGAACCAAATGGAAATTTAAAACTGAAAAATGTAATAACCAAATAAAATAAAATAAAAAATCCAGTGGGCTCAACAACAAAACAGAGAGGACAGAGGGGGGAAAAATTAGTGAACCTGAAAACAAAACAGAAATTACTCAAACTATACGAGAGAGAAAAGAGACTGAAAAAACTAACAGAGGATCAGAGATTTGTAGGACTATAGCAAAAGATATAACATTCATGTCATCAGAGTACTAAAAGGAAAGGAGAAAGAGGGCAGAGTTAGAAAAGTATTTGGAGAAATAATAGCTGAAAGTGTCCCAAACTTGGCAAAGACATCAACCTACAGATTTAAGAGGCTGAATGAATCCCTAAAAGGATAAACCCAAAGAAATTCATGCCAAAAAACCACATCATCAAAGTCAAAATTAAATGTAAAAGATGGTTCTTCTAAAAGAACAAAATAAAATAGAAAAACTGCAACAAGCTAACACTGTGAAAATAAGACAGAGAAAAGTCCAAATATACAAAATTAGTCAACTGGCAAAAAACAACACAGGCAAAAATAAAAAAATAATGACAGATTACTTTGGTCAATTCTGTAAAAATCAGTTTAAAAACTTGGATGAAACAGATAATTTTCTAAGGAAAGATAATTTAATAAAACTGATCATGGAAGAAAGAAAGACATTCTCCTAAGAAGACCAATATCCATAGAAGAAATAAAGTTAACAAAGAGCTACTACCACTCCCACCAAAAAAGTCCCAGGTCCAGATGGTTTGACAGAAGAATTCTATCTTTAAAGAAAAATAAGTCTATCACTTTTCCAGAGCATAGAAAAAGGAAAACATCTAAATTTTTTTCTTTGCTTAGTATATAGAACATTTTTATCAATGGCTAAACACTGTATAGAAAGAAAACTTCAAAGTCTTCCCTTATGAATAACAATAGAAAGATCCTCAACAAAATACTGGCAAAAAGGAATTCACCAGCACATTAATAGGACAATAAAGCATATCTGAACTTTATTCCAAAAATGCAAAATTAGGAAAGCTACAAAAATAATCATATTAATCATGCTTGAGGCTCTGCCTCGAGGGGGGAGGGGGGCATGGGCAATATACATAACCGTAATATTTGTACCCCTATAATATGCTGAAATTAAAAAAAGTAATAATCATATTAAGACACCTAAAAGAAAGACCATCTGATCATCATCATACTAAAAAATTATTTTACATCATTTGGCATTATTTTTATTTTAAAAGCTCAATAACAGAGGGATTGCAAGAAAAATACATACCTCACTCTTTTATTTAAAAAAGCAAAAAAAGCATCATTCTTAATGCAGAAACACTATTCAACATTTTAAGCATATTTATTATATTTTACCATATTCTAGACATTATTCTAGTATAGAGGAAAATCCCTGCAGTCAAGCAGCTTACATTCTGATGGTACGAACAATAAACAAAATCATGTTATACAGTGTTAAGTGCTAAGAAGAAAAATTAAAGCAAGAAAAGCAGGATATGAAAAGTAGGGGCAAAGGTGGGAACATGTTTACATTTATAGAGATGCCAAGGAAGGATTCACTGAAGTAACTTTTGAGTCAAAATTTGAAGGAAGAGAACTTGCCAAGTGAAGGAAGTGTACAAAGGCACTGCAGGGAAAGTTTGTGTTTGAGGGAGCAGGAAGAGAGTTGTGCTCTGAAGAGGTTAGAGTGGAATAAGGGGGAAAGTAGTAAATGAGGAGGGAGAAATAACAAGAGTTTCAGTGTTCAAATCAAATCAGGCAATAGGTGACATAAGAAGCCACTGGAGAGTGTGAAGCAGAGACTAACATTTTAACAGGCTCACTCTGCCTGCTATAATGAGAAGAGAATACAGAGATATAGGGCAGAAGCAAGAAGGCCAAATTCACATGCTTTTACAATATTTAGGTAAGATATAATGGTGCCTTGGACATGGGTGGTGAAAGAGGGACATGAGAAGTGGTAGAATCTGGACTGGCTTTGAAGGCACAGCTAAAAGGATTTGTTAAAGAATCAGAATTGGGTGTGAAAAAACGATAGGAAAATAGAATTGTAGTTACTTCAGACGTAAACTTCAAAAGGAACGGGCTTGGTGGCAAATGTGAAATTTGAGATGGCTGTGAGACATCCAAACAGGTGCCAAGTAGGTAATTCAATAGTGTATTATCTGGAGTTGAGAGAAGATGGACAAGCTATACATGCAAATTTGGGAGTTATCAGTATAAAGCAGTAATTAAAACCATAAGACAGAATGAAATTATTTAGGGGGAATAAATGTAAATAGAAAAGAAAAGTTCAAGAACAGAGTCCTAGGGCACTCCTCAAACTTAGCAGTCAGGAAAATAAAGAAGAACTATTAATAGCAAACAGAATGAAAAAGAATAGCCAGAAAGGTATAGACTTAGGAGAGTGTGGTATCCTGAAAGTCATGTGAAGGTTGACATAAGAACCAACAATTATCTGTGGGTTTTTGCAACACAGACATCAATGGTGACTTTCAGAAGAGCAACTTAGTGGAATGGTGGTGAAAACCAACTGGAATGGGTCCAAGAGAAACCAGAGAATGTGCGAACAACTCTCTCAAAAAGTTGTCATAAAGGCAAGGAGAAAACTGAGACAGTAGCTGGGAGGTAAGCAGAGTAAGAAGTTTTTGGGGTTTTTTTTAAGATAAGAGATTACATTTTTGCATCCTGATGGGAATAATTCAGGAAGGAGGAAAAAAATTAATGATGCAAGAAGGAAACGCATTCTACCCTAATGTCAAGCCAACAGCAAAAGACATCCCACATGTCTAACAACAGGAGTCTAGTTAAATATAGAAGTCCCTTCTAGATCTATTCTAAGCAGCACTAAAAAAGAATGAGTAAGCACTCCATGTAATAACATGGAGAGATCCCCAAAATATGTCACATAAAAAGTAAGGCATAGAGCAGTTTTTATAGTAAGCTATCTTTTGTGTAAGAAAGAAATTAAGAAAATATTTATAATTTTTATTTGTTTTTATATAAACAAACAAATGTAAGAAGTTATCTGCATGATGCATGAAGTGTAGAGAGAATGGAGAAGAAAGTAGCTGGAGGAAGGACAAAAGCATGTGTGAAACTTCATTCTACACTTTTCTATATTGTTCCGATGTTAAAACCACATGTCTATATGACCCATCACCCTCCCCACCAAATAACAACTACAGAGAAAAGGAATTACAAAACTTGATATGCAAAAGTTAGTCTATTAAATAAGTCCAATAAAGTGGACACCAAGATTGTATGCTGTGCCTTCTTCTTCCAGCTTCTGCAACCAGCTGCTCTCTGTTTTCTACTTTTCCTTAATCTAGATCAGGGGTCCTCAAACTTTTTAAACAGGGGGCCAGTTCACTGTCCCTCAGACCGTTGGAGTGCCATTGGAGAGTGCAGTGCACATTCCACACATGCACACTGTGGGCCTGGGAAGAGTTGGCTGCTAAGCAGGACAGGCAGCGGTGGCAAAAACACCCGGCGGGCCGGATAAATGTCCTTGGCAGGCCGCAGTTTGAGGACGCCTGATCTAGATACTAATCACAGCCCTGTTTGGGTTTTCCAAGGAGAATCACACAAATAGCATTTGAGAACAATGTTGACTTTACTAAAAGATTTTTTAAAGAATCAGTGGAGGTTGTTTATATCACATTAACTCTAAACAAACAGCTGAAAAACTTTTTTAGGGCCATCTGTCCTCCAAGTTTCTTGGGGTACTGGTGATAACACTCCCACATCACACCAAACTAGCTTCTTTCTCTTACTCTCCAAGTCAATTCCTGTACTGACTCTGCACTCTCTACTGCTTTTATCACATTCCCCTCTTAGCAATTTATTCAGGGCAATTCAATTCTGTCTTGCAAGCAAAACAGAGCCCTCTCCCTGACTCCTCCGACCCACCCAGTGAAAGCATCTATTCTCCTTAAAGAGTGCTAAATATGTATAAAGCACACCCCTGGTCACTCATCCTAGACATCATATTTATAATGCTAGCAGCTAGCCATACCTCCTGTGAACATTATTCCATAGGGGCATTTACACAAATCCTTTCTTCATCTAAATGTGGATTAAGTTAGATCATAAAGTATCCATTCTTTGGCTAGCTTTCATAAAAATTCTGACAAAGGAGCTAAATATTGACCACATAGTTGAAAGAATGTAACTTCTTACCACAAAGACTATGCATTTAAATTCAATAAAAAGCCTTGTAAGTGACTTTACACATATTATAAAAAAGACATAACATTTATTTTACGCTATCATCAGAACACATGCTAGCCACATTTAACTCTTACAATAACTCTTTGTAGATATACTACCATTACCCATGCCTTACAGATGAGAAAACTAATGTCCAAAGAGCTTAAGTCCAAGGTCATAGAACCAGGAAGTAGTAAAGTTTGGATCTATTTAATAAATACAGGCAATCCCACTTAAAAGACAGGCTTTGAAGCACTAACCTGCCTCCAGAATCTATCAAGGAATTTATCTAAAATTGAGACTTCAGGCCTGGCGCAGTGGCTCAGGCCTATAATCCTAGCACTCTGGAAGGCCAAGGTGGAAGGATCACTAGAGGCCAGGAGTTCAGGACCAGCCTGAGCAACACTGTGAGACCCCGTCTCTACAAAAAATAGAAAAATTTGCTTGGTGTGGCAACACACACCTGTAGTCCCAGCTACTTGGGAGGCTGAGGCAGGAGGATCCTTTGAGCCCAGGAGTTTGAAATTATAGTGAGCTATGATGATGCCACTGTACTCTAGCCTGTGGGCAACACAATGAAACCCTGTCTCCAAACAAACAAAAAAAAAAATTGAGACTCCACTATTCTTTCTTTATATATTATATATATTTTGCCTTCTCATTAACTATCCTTCACAACACATTTTTCCTATTTAAATATTTGGGTTAATTTCACTAATATATGGTCCTTCTTCCTTTCTGATTTTGCTACTGATTTTATTCTCCTTGTGCTAGATTATAAGAGCTTTTTACAATTATTGATAATATTAATGCTCTGTCTGCCACATGTTAAATGATTTTCTCAGTTTGCAATTTATCTTTTATTTTTATGACTTTTTATTTTCTAAAAATTTTTTTTCTGAGGAAAATCCATCCATAGCTTTATGGTTTCTATCTTTGCTTCCAGGTATAGAAAACCTCTCCTATATAACTTGAATTCATATGTATTTTCTTCTTATCTTGTATGATTTCCTTTTTTATATTAGAATCCATCTAGAATTTATTTTAGAGAATGGTATAAAGTAGGATATGCCTTTATTTTTTCCCCAAATAGAATGGACTTGGGTCCATCTTCTTTTAAAGAAATAATACAAATTCTTTCCTATTTGAAATGCTACTTTTCTATTAATGTCTTCAAGTTGCTAAGCCTGTTTAGGGGCCAGTATGGTCCACTGAGCTAATACTGTTATTTTTAATAAAAACCTAATTTTTATACAATAATTTCAATAACCAATTATACAAAATGATAATATGCTTGCTGTTATCCAGTTAATTGATATTATCATCATTCTTTTGCACAAAGTTTGAAATATGAATCTCTAACCATGATCCTATTTAGTCTTAATTATCCTTGGTAATCTAAAAAATGATACTACTTACATATAAATTCTACTTACCTCAGAAAGACTGCTCATTTCAATTGCAGTTATCAAATTATTGTTCATGAGAGCTTCTATTTCTAAAAGCTTCTTATTCTGTAGATATAAAATAAAGACCCCTTGTAATCAGTTAAAACTTGGAGTTTATTATAACATCATGCATTTATGAATACCATCAGTGTGAGAAAAATTAAAAAATAATTGAAATCACGTTGAGCTCAAAATCAAGATCACTTTGAGCTAAAAAGGTGTGATCCAAATAGCCACAGACACACACACACACATTTTAAATGCTTTTGAACTACCAATTATAAATTTTCCCACAAACGTTTTTCTATCTTCTCAATAAAATATCACATGGCAAGAGAATATAGTTTGTCAGCCACAGGAATTTTACCCTCAAGTACAGTTGGTCATTTTTCCATTTTAAATTAAGTTCTACTCATTTTGGATCTAAATCTATAGTTGCAGCCTAGCTAATCACTGGCTTTCACTGCACTATATACAGACAGAGTTAAAAGTTATAAGGAAAAGCAACAACTATTATCTTCATTCTATTTGGCTTATAGCCAATAAAATGCTGAGATTTAAGGAGAATACAAACACTCTGGAACTCCCCTTCTGTCAATACACTGGAAGAATTATGCCTATCTTTTAAAAATGTATTATGTACGAAGCTTTGCTTAGATAAGCAAGCAAATGTTGATCAAGGTATTATACTGGTTTGCACAGCACACAAGCACACATTTAAAATAACGTAAGACACTCATTACCCATTAACAGTTTCTCCTTTAACATAGATTTACATAGCATACTGACTTTCAATAATTTTTCACAATTGAAGATCTGAAAAAACATTTTTAGAGCTTGAATATTAATAATAATATAGCTAAAAGATTTAAGTTATAATTTAGACTTCAAAAGTAATACAGCTTCCATACCAAGTTATTTAGCTTCATGCGAAGAAATGTGTTCTCAAAATTCAGTTTCTCTACTTCTTTTTGCAATAGCATCTTTTCAGTTGTAATTCTTCGAGAATTCTCTTTTTCTCTACTAAGAGCCTGAGCTAATGCCCTGTTGTTGTGCTTTAAAGAGATTTTGAAAATAGAAGAATTGTCTGTAAAAAGATATTTAAATGAATTAATATTGAACTGATGATAGTATATCGTAATACATTTTCATATTCCTTAGTAAAACTATTTTAGACAAAATGCATTTTACTTTACATATTTTAACTGAAGGTTGGAAAAGAAGAGAATAACAATATAGATGTAGTTTTAAAAAAAACATACCCAGAGTTTGGAGATGAAAAAATAAAAGCTAGATAGAAGATGAAGAATAAAAGAGTTGTGAGGAATGCAGAATATGTATAAACAGAGTTAAGAATAAGAGGACCATAGTACAGACACAACATTCTAGATAATTATTAACAGATCATTTACAAAAACTAAATCTTGATACTTATTGCTCTACCTTCCTTCCTACCTTTGACTAGGAAACAGAATGAAGCTGATTCTGCAGCTCTATGTGGAGATGTCCTATGGGAATCAGGGTAGCCAACCTACGAAAATTTTTAACCCAGTTTCTGTAGCTCCAGAACTGAATAAATCAGTTAATGCTCCCAAAGTCTACTTTCTAAACTTTGAGTGAAAGTGAGCGTACTTATTGTAATGTTAGATCATTTAAACTTTGTGGGACCTTTTACCTCCATTTAAAATATCCTACCTCTTGTTTCTAGGTATCTATTACAATCTAAATTTGACCTCTTCTCTTTAACAGTACTATATAAATATGATTTAAATCACTCTTGAAATGTTTTTCTGTTGGCAGCAAAGAAATTACATTGTGAATTCCTTGGTAAAGCTCATCTTAAATATAGTGTGTTCCCTTAGTATACTTAAAGCCTAATTATATTTTCATAATTTTGATTTACATGTCACTATGTAATAACATATCCCACCAAATGAATGTATATGTAAAATAAGATGTTCTTTAAATTTATAGATGTTTTATTTGTGGAGCATTTGTGTGTAGTTTGTAACTGAATCATCAGACTTTCTTTTTATCATAAATTATCATTTTTTATAGCTATAACATTTATTTTTTTAATATAAATTTTTTTTAATTTCAGAATATTATGGGGGTACAAACACTTCGGTTACCTAAATTGCTTTTATACCACTTGAGTCAAAGTTATAAGTGTGTCCATCACCCATATAGTGTGTACTGTACCTGTTAGGTGTGAATTTACCCATCCCCTCCTCCCCCCTCCCACCTGCTGGATTTCTGAATTAGTTTTATAAAATTTAATAATCTTTTTAAGTACCCAAGGAAAATTTGGGAATCTAAAAAACAGAGTCCCCAAAAGTACTTTATCTTTGGCACAGATAGAATAGTTCAGATAGCCATCCTCAACATAATAAATGGAAATAGACTAGAACCTGTTTAGGATTTCCCAAAAATAAAAGGTCATAGCATTTTCCTGTTGTCTTCCTCAAATTCAGCATATTCCTTCTTAATAGGGTGTGTGCCATGGTCCTGCCAAAGGGAGCAAGCAATAGCCACTGCAGGGGGTGGTCTAAGACACAATGTGGCCCTAGAGACCTGGGTAGGAGCAACATGATGATTTACAGACACTCAGGAGGCTTGGCTATTTCATAAGACACACCTACTTATCCTTCATAGGAGCTATACCAGCAGGTAATATTACTACAAGGATACTTCCCCCACTCCTGCTAAGATGGGTATGAATCACTGACGTAATTTTCAGAAGTAACAAAAATTTATCTTGGAGAGTTTTCCTACCTCCTTTCTTTGTCCTTTGGACACTTTAATTCCAGAATTCATAAAATTCCATTTCCAAAGAGATCAGTGCCCTCATGATGAGCATTAACTATATAAAATCCCCCTCTACAGTACCCAATCCAGGTCAAACTACCTTTAGGTTACCCATCATCCAGTCACTACAGCATGCCAGAACAATCTGCTACTCTTTTTAGCTCTTCTCCAGAAAAGTCCACATTGAGTTTTTTTTTTTTTTTGCACTGTAGGACATAGCTGTCTTGGCTACCCTAACCTCTCTGCTAAAAATTCAGTTGTCAAAACCTGAGGGTAAATCATCAAAACCACCCAACTAGTAGGAGTTGAAGGAGATATGAAGGATCAAAGAGGAAAAAAGTATCAGTTAACAAAATAGTCATTTTAGTAATTTTCTGTACTTGATAAAATAAGGTAGTAAATATATCAAGTGTCCAGAGAAAAGTAAAAATGTGAATGTACTTTAAAAAAAATCAGTGGCACTTACTTATTATTTTTGTTTTGATTTTTGAAGCAAGAGAAACATTCAACTTAGTAGTCTTTGAAATTCTTTTGTCTTTCACATGTCTCTTAATTCCTGTGGTAAAAAGTGAGCCAGTTTCCATCACTGGGCACTCCATCACTAAATTGAAAGAAAAAAGAAAGAAATCATAGTATTGCTTAATAAAAGAAAAAAGGATAACTGATAAATACATTCTAAAAAGTAACAATCATGACTTAACAATACACTTTGTTTTTATTTATTTGATTATTTATTTTTTTTAGAAATGGGGTCTTGCTGTATCACCCAGGCTGGTCATGAACTCCTGGTCTCAAGTGATCCTCCTATTCTCCCACCTCAGCCTCCCAAGTAGCTGGGACTACGGGCATAAGCCATGAATTTTTACATTAAGTATATGTATAACCCTTTGTATAAAATATGAAAGTATGAATGTCATCAAAAGTAGTTTAAAGTATAATCCAAAAATGTAAATGACTATTTTTTTATTCACACCTATATTAATCATCTAGGTGCTAGGTGCTAGGCATAGCACTAGATGACAGATTATGGTCCCTGCTCTCACAGAATGCATAGTATGATGTAGGTATAGACACTGTTTTGATACAATGCAGGAAGTGTAACCTAGAGAGATATACATAGAGTATAATGGAAGTACAGAAGAGAGTGGCAGGAAATCTTAAACTTATCTGTCTATCAGATTTATGGCCTGTTATAGAAACAGGAAGATAAAGGAATCATTACATTATAATATCACAAGAATAATGACAATAATACACAATGCATAGAAGTGGTTAATTCTGCCTGGGCAGAGGAAAAAAAAATCAGAAAAAGTTTCACTGAGAAGGTGCAACTGATGTTGAGCCATGTGCTTAGATAAGACCAATCCCCCAGTCTCTATTCCCTCCCAAGTCTCCTTGCCTCCATCTGCAGAGATCTAGAAAAAACCCTGCCACCTGCACTTGCCTAACCCCTAATACTCAGCCTCTCCACCTCTACCTGCCTTGAATCCATAGGACTCATCTCACTATGTTCTCCATATCAGTCATGAAGAGAATCCCCAGACTCCCAAGGTCACCCTCATCTCCCTCACTCTAATCCCCCTGCAGCTCTGCACATTCTTCATTTGGTCCTATGGTAGGCTGAAAAATGGCCCCCAAAGATATCAGGTCCCTGTAATTCTAAACTTTATGTGGAAAAAGGGTCATTGCCAATCTGATTAAGTTGATGATCTTGTAATGGGGAGATTATCTTGGATTATCCAGGTGGGCCGTAAATACTATCACAAGGGTCCTTACAGGAAAGAGCAGAGATTGGATGCAGCCACAGCCAAGGATAGCCTGCAGCCACTAGAAACTGAAAGAGGCAAGGAACAGATTCTCCCCTAGAGCATCCAGAGAGTGCAGCCTGGCAGCACCTTGATTTTAGCTCATTGATACTGAGTTTAGACTTCTGACCTCCAGAACTGTGAGAAAATAAAATCCTGTTGTTTTTATGGTAATTTGTTACAGCAGCCAGAGAAAATGAATAGTCTCCATCTCACCCTTGTGTAACTGGTGAAGTCTTCTGGAACTCACTCCATCATCAATGAAACCTCTATAGCTTTAACCTCTTCTCTGAAGGTTCCCTTCCTCTTCTTAAACCAGCCTCTCCCCTGAGGACACAGATTTGTCTGCAGTCCTGTCAGGCAGGCTGTTTTTTCTCCCACAACCCTCTTATAGGTCGCACCACATCCACATCCACGCTTGCAAACCATTTGTCCTCTCTCCTCCCTAAAAATTCCTAGTCTGAAATATTATGTTATTATCCCTCACTGCTATTGTCAACTACCAACCCCTGGGTCACTCCTCTATTCCTTGATAATTTCACATCCTGTCTCACTGTTATTCTCTCTGAAAACACTGTAGCAAATCATAGAGAACTTTCTCAAAACTCCCATTAAAATCACCTTCTCTCCTGATGTTATAGATAAACTGTGTTCCTATCTAAGGCCAATTTGCTTTACTTAGATAAGGATTCTGTGCACTGGATCCCATGTCTTCTTGCCTCCTCACAGACATCACTCCAACGATTTTCTCCTCTATATTATCAATTTTTTTCTTCTCCACTGGATCATTCTCATCAACACAGAAACATACTGCTATTTCCCTTACCATGAAGAACCCTCTTTTGTTCCCTCTTCTTCCTTAGGCTACCACTCCAATTCTCTGCAGACATTTAAACACAATTCCTTAAAATAACTGTCCATACTCAAGTTTCCAACTATCTCATAAATTTACCTTAATCTGGCTTTCATTCCAACTATTCCACCAAAACTGGTTTTGCAAGGTCTCTAAGAACCTCCTCGCTGCTAAATCTAACGGTCAATTCTCAGACCTCTTCTAACTTGATCAGCAGCATTAGATATGGTCAATTTCTCCTTCCTCAAAAATGATCTTTCCTTGGCTTCCAGAACACCATAACCCTGGGTTTTTTCCTACCTAAATGTAAGGATGGCCTTGCTGAAATAACAGTAAAATATCTAATCCCGTAATTTTCTAACAACAGCAAAAGATCAATCTTGAGCCCTCCTTACTCTTTGCTGTTGCTGGGACTCTGTTTCCACAAACACCTGAAAAGAGACCAGAAAGGAAATGTAAATCTTTCTCTTTAAGTTCACCAGCTCACAGCCTTTAGAATTTGTTTCTGTATGCCTAAAGATGTTCCTGAGAAGCTGCCAGACCAAACAGCAGGGAGGTAAACTCCTGGCCTTCCTTCCTGCCCAAAACCTCAGTGGCAAAAATCACATCCCCTGTGATAGGCCTGACTACATGTCAGAGATAACCAAGTCTCTAGGAACAGAAGAAACAAGAAAGATGGACAATATGGCTGCTGGCATCTCCCTTCTCTTTTATTGGGATGCCATGCCATCTCACTGCTCTCTTCTGCTCCTCCCTTTTCTCTCTCTCTCTCTCTCTCATTCTCTCTGTCCTTCTAAAGGGTAAAATGAACTTTTTACTTTTATATCTTAATTTCTGCATGAGAAATCTTTCTCCACCCGCGCCATGAGCACCTACTAGCCTTTCCACCCTAACACTAACTACCTGCTCCTCTTCAGTCTCTTTCAAAGGTTCTTCCAATATAAAACAGGTTCTCTCCTAAGACCTCCTCTCTTTATCTACACTCCTCCCTTTGGTGATTTCACAGTTTCATGGTTTAAAATATCACTTAGGTGCCAAGATTTATGTCTGCAGTTTGGATCTCTTCCCTGGATTCACATATCCAACTTTCTACTCCACAATTCTACTTGACTAAAATAGATGCATCAGATTTAATCTGCTTCAAACTGTAACAGAGGGAATGGCCTGGGGGGAAAAAATGGCAAAATTATTTTCTGTCTCTTTAAAACATTCTCCACTCCTTTTTGAGAACTAAAACCTGCATCCCTGCCTCAGGCCAGTGGTTGAGAGAGGAGGGCAAGTCTTTTGTTATTTGTGCCACAGGAGATTGGACAGATCCAAATCATCAAACAGTAGTTGAACAACAATTGCCAGAAGCTGAATGCCCTCCTTTTAAAAGCTCCCAATTTCTGCTTATTAGGATGATGGCATTTCCTTCTCCTTAAACCACCTTTCTTCTGATGTGGCCTCCATGACAAGTGCCAAGTTGAGTTGAGTTGAGTTGAGTTTTCCCAGTAACAAAGCCTGCTTCACTCAGAGCCTTTCCCTCTTCAGTTAATGACAACTCACTCCATCCCTCAGCCAAAAACCTCTCTCACATCCCAGTTTACCGTCACAATATATTTACAATCTGACCACTTCTCAGTATGTCCACTGCTACCAACCTAGTCCAAGGCACTATCATGTCTTACCTGAAATTTTGCTACAGCCTTTGTCTTCCTACTTCCACTGCTAAAGATCTATGATGATGTTTCCTACTTCTCTCCAAAGTGCTTACAATGGTCCAGAAGTCTCCACCATCTGCTCTTCTTTCCATTTCTCTAATTTGAACTTCTCCTTCTCTCCCCCTAGCTCATTCCCCTCCCACCACACTGGCCACCAAGATCTGTTCCTGGCATATGCCAGGCATTAATCAGCTTCATGTCCTTTGTATTGGTTATTCTCCATTTAGAATAAATACTTTCTGTTTAGAAACTTCTTTTTCCAGATATACAAATGACTCATTCACTCTCTTTCAAATCTTTGTTCAAATGTCATCTTCTCAGTGAGGTCATTCAAAACTGTAGCTCCTTCCCCTAGCAAGTCTGATCACTCGACCTTTCTCTATTTTTTTCCATAGCATTAAGCTCACTAACATTCTATAGAATTTACTCATCAGCTATCTTCCTCAACTACAATTTAAATTCCATGAGGTTATGTATTTTTATCTGTTTTATTCACTGATATACATCCCAACTCATAAAACAGTACATGGTGAGGGATATGAACTGAGTAAATATTTGTTGAATGAATAGTCTTAAAATCTAAGAATTTGTCAGGTATCAAAATTAGGAACGGTATTCCAGGAATAAAAAATAGTGTGTGTAAATGCATGAAAATTGAACATTAGAAAATAGAAATGGTCCCTGATGCTGGAATGCCATTAGAAAACCTCCTTTAGAGTTGTTTATACTTGCTGTCTCCAAATCATCTCCCAGTCTCTCCTGATCCACTAAAAAGAAATTTTGCTCTCACCACTACTCACCACTGTGGAAACTGTTCAATAAGGTCACTAAATTACCATTTTGTTAAATCAAGTTCAGTGGTGTAGGCCCAGTTCTCCTTTTACTTGATCTGTGAGCAGCATTTAATGTCAGACCATTCCCTCTTTTTGAAACAGTTTCTTCACTTGGCTTCCAAAACAGCACATTCTTCTGGGTTTTCTCCTGCTTCACCGATCACTTCCTCTCAGGCTCTTTTGTTGGTTATTCTTCATCTCTCTAACCTCTTACCTCTGGAGTGCCCCAGATCTCAGTCCATGTACATCATCTCTTTTCTGTTTATATATATGTTTATACATACACACACACATATATATATATATATATATATATATTTCCTGGGGCTATCGCCCAGTGTCCTGGCTTTTAAATCTAAATGCTAGTGACTCTCAAATTTATATTCTGAATCCAGACATTTCTCTTGAACTTCAGAATTATTCATCCAACTGCGTACTCCTCATCTCCAACTTGGATGTCTACTATGTATCTCAAATTTAGCCTGTCCGCCACCCCAAACCTGCTCCACAATGTCCTCCCCATCTCACTTAATGTTACCTCCATCCTTCTCTTTCTTTCACAGCCCACATCTACTCTATCATCAATCATGCTGGCCCAACTTTCACAACATATCCACATGGGACAATTACCACTATTTCGACTGCTACCACTCTGATCCAAGTTGCCATTCTCCCTCACATACATTATTGCTATAGCTACCTAAACAGTGTTCTTACTTCCATTTTCCAGCCCAGCCCCCATCTATTCTCAACCTAGCAACCAAATGAGCCTTTTAAAACTTAAGTAAATTCATGTTACTCCTGTGTGAAAAATCCTCCAGTGGCTTTTCACCTCACTCAGTCTTTACAATGGCTTACAAAGTACTACACAATTTGACACATCTCCCTTTCCCAATTTCCTATCAGTGCACCTTTCTGACCTTTTCAATACTTTTCCTCTTGATTGCTAAGCTCCAGCCACATTAGCCACCTTGAGGTGCTCACAATGCACAACCTTTGTATCCCTTTTTTCGTTTGTTTCCATTCTTCCTTCAAATGACTACAGGGTTGCTCATTTTCTTCAAGTCTTTGCTCAAATGTCACTTTCTTAGTGAGCCTTCCCAGTCCAAACTACTTAAAATTGCACACCTGCCCCCATTTCCCCTGTCTGTTTTATTTTTCCCCATTAACTTAACAATGTCTAACATAAAATCAAATTATTTTCTTATTTATTTATTGTCTGTTTTCTCCTACCAGTAATAAAATGTAAGTTCAACAGGGGCATGGATTTTTGTCAAGTTTGCTTCTCTATCTTAGTGCCTGTAACAGTGCCTATCGCATAGCAGCTGCTGCATAAACTTTTGTTGAAGAAGTGACTATGGATGAATAGAAGAACTTTCCAAGAGTGAAAATTACCCAGTCTTGGAATGGGTCTCCTTTGAAAGTGTTGAGCAGATGCTAGAAGATGTCAGACAAATAACAGAAAGATAGTTTTAGAAAAAATTGCTACAGTGGGGAAGAAATTGAACTAGGAACCTTTCAACATTAAGGCTCAAAGCTTCTTCTAAGTTTTGCCAAAACGAAATTCTAAAATCAAAGATCACTATCTATCTATTCCACAGACAGTAGAACATAGGAACACACAGAAATTCCATGCAAATTGTTGCATCTCACACACCTAAAAGGGATGCTAACATAGAAACCTAGTCCATCTTCCAAAAAATCCAGTCAGGAATATCAAATCTCATTTTGCTAATTAGCTGAACTGCCCTCCACAATAAGCTGGTTCGGACACACTTCCCTAACTTAATAAATGGCACTATCAATCACCCATCCAAATGTCCATACCAGAAATCAGGGAGTCTTCCTTAACACTGCCATCGCTCCTCATATCAAGGACCTCAACAAGTGGCACTTATGGAGCCAGGACCAGGCCTTTGGAGTACTGTTTCAGGGTGATTTACCATGTAAACACCAAGGCATTATAGATAACTATGCTGGAGCCCCAGTTTCAACATTTCCTAGTTATGTGATCCCAAGATCTCTAAATCTCAATTTCCAGATTTATAAAATTATAGAAAATAAGGACATCTTCTCACAGGGAATAAATGAGCCAATGTATGTACAGTGACCTGGAACATAGTCAGTACTCAATAATATCACCTATTTATTACTATTCTGTAGCTCTTGTTTGGTCAGCATTTTGGTTACCTCTAAATATGAAATACTCAGTTCCACATCCAGTTCTCCTGAATTAGATCCCTCACCTAGAAAAATCATCGTCCCTACACTCTACCAAAATCCTACCTGTACATCAAGAAGACTTAAAGTTCTAAGTTCTCCCCCATTTTCCATCACCCCTTCGTCTTTAGCCAATCTCTCTTCTAAACGAGCTATCCAAAGGAGAGGGCTTCTTCAAGAACTGCAGCAAGCAGTCCCGAACATTCATTCCCAGATATTTAATGAGCGCTTATAATGAGCTAGAAACTATTCTAGAAGCAGAGAGTAGAGCAGTCAAAAAGACAAAAATCCTTTCCCTGAAGGAACTGACCTAACTAGTGGCTCGCCCAGCCGGGCGCTCAAATCGCCCAGAACAAGAGGCAGCAACTCAGATCAAAAACAGCAACTCCGCCAAACAAGCCCTCTGCGCCCGAGAAGGGCCTGCGGTCCGGGATCTGGGAGGGCGGAGGGCAGGCCGGAGACCGCGGCGGACAGCGCCGAGAGGTCCCGCTCAAGAAAGGTAGCGGTCCTTGCGGCCACACCTAATGTTACAGGTCACTGACTTACCCCTCTCTGAACGTGGGGCACCACCACCCAGCTCCTGGAGCTCGGCGCAGAGCCGCCACCGCGGCTCGGGTTTAAACTCTGCAATCAGCCGTTAGCGGTTGGTACATCAGCCAATCAGGGCCCGAAAAGGCGGCGCAAAGGAGCTTGGTTGTCAGGAAGTGGGAGGCGGAAGGGGCGGGACCCTGCTGCGGGGGCTGGAGGGGGCGTGGCTAGGCGAGCTAGGGGCGTCCCAGCCTGTGAGAAAGGGGCACCCTTCGGCCTTGAGCAGGGGCGGTCGGCTGTCTCCTGAAGCCCTGATGAAAAAGAAAATGCGCCTTTGACAAAACAGCCGTTATCAGTCAGATGTCTAAAAGGCTTGACGTCCACCTAAAGTCTTTAGACGGCTTATGTTTGTGACATTGCTGTGAGACTGCCCGCCCACATCTTATTATTTCTTCTGTATCCTTGGTTGTATCCAGTTGTGAGGCCAGCACCTTTATTAAGTTTTCACTTAAAAGCCGTCCCCATTTTTCTTTTAACTCTATGAGGGAAAAGCAGCAATGACATTTTGTTGAAAACCCTGGATTTCATTAATATTTGGGTCTTGTACTAATGGTTTTTTTTTTTTTTTGAGACAGAGTCTCACTTTGTTGCCCAGGCTAGAGTGCCTTGGCGTCAGCCTAGCTCACAGCAACCTCAAACTCCTGGGCTCCAGCAATCCTCCTGCCTCAGCCTCCCGAGTAGCTGGGACTACAGGCATGCACCACCATGCCTGGCTAATTTTTTCTGTATATTTTTAGTTAGCCAATTAATTTCTTTCTATTTTTAGTAGAGACAGTCTTGCTCTTGCTCAGGCTGGTTTCAAACTCCTTACCTTGAGCCATCCTCCTGCCTTGGCCTCCCAGAGTGCTAGGATTACAGGCATGAGCCACTGCTCCCGGCCACTAATGGTCTTTTTTTAGCTGAATATATTAGAATGGCATTTTCTGTTATGGATAACTACATTTTAAAAATGTTTTATTCACTTTATGTTCCATATCAATTCGCTTAGTTTTCTTTCACAAAAGACTTTCATAATTCATACAAAGAATTTGGAGAAACGATACAAAAGATAAAGTTCCTCTTTGTATGCCATTAGACTGAAAATGAAAATAGCTTGTTAAATCAAGTTGTTATAATTGATTAAATAGTAATTCAGTCAACTTAACATTCTTATCAATTTTTTGTTCATTTGGGGAAATTTGAGAATCATAACTTTCCATTTTACTTTAGAGAATCTAGACAAATGATTCAAAACACATGCTTCTGAATTAAGACCTTTTATTCCAATATATTTCAAGATCAATCTCCAAACAGATCTGGTTACATGAATCTTGTGTAAAGAGAAAAGTATTTACTGATTGGCCAGGCTGCTAAAATTACAGAGTATGGTAAAATAAAAATTTCAATAATAGTGTTTTAGAATATAATATACTGTTATAGAAATTTCTGGTTACCTAGGAGTTAACTAGCATTATATCCTACACCTTGTTTACCCAGCCTGACACATAAAATGCTCAATGCATGTTATATGTTTCTTTAAATGATCCTTGTAATGGCTCTGCCATTTAATGGTTCTTTAATCTTGGCCAAGCCACTTAATCTCTCTGGGCTTGTTTCCTCATTTGTAAAATGGAGGTTAATAACAACATCCAATTTATGATGGCTCCAATCAGCAGACCCTTTTGTTCCAACACAATAATATTGCTTTCTTCCCAACTGACTCATTTTGTAGCTACAACTTCAAAACCAAAACAAATAGAAAAGGGAGACAGGAGAGTCAGAGGTAGGAGATGATAAAAAGTGTATCAAGGCATGAATACCAACACCTCTTTTTTTAAAAAAGAGTGCTGTCTTATCTCAGAGCAGTTGAGAGGATATAGCTGCTTTGTAAATTGTAATAACCTCTGGAAATGTAAATTCTTATCATATACAACCATAAACCTAAAAAGTATAATTAATTGGGCTGAATTTAATCTGATCTCAGCTGGCTGTTCAGTCATTTGCCTTTTGCCTCTTGGTATAATGGATAGATGCGGAAATCCTGGATTAGAAGTCTGGAGATATGGTTAATTGTGGCTCAGCTATTACCTGTGTGATTCTTTGTTGCAAGTTCCTTATCTATAAAACAAACCAGTTTAATTAAATGAGTTCACAGTCCTATTGTGATACTCTCCAGCACAAGGCACTGATTTGTGCTTTCCCTCTGTTTTCCTTTATTCTTATACTCATTAATTGCCTAATTTTTTCTACCTAAGTGTAGATTTTGGTCAATTAAAATTTGTTTATCCTGACCCACAATCCCCCACACCAAAAAGGAAGAGGGAAGGAAAAAAATCCTCTTTAACATATCAGCATTACTAAAAGAAAAATCATCCAAGAAAAACAGTCCCTGAGCAGGAGCCAAGTAAAAGACACTGAAAATCAATAAGCCAATAAAACAAAGTAGAAATAGTGTACTTACGTTTTATTAAACCATCTGATCTGATCATCTGTACCAGGTTGAATTGCACCAAGAAAAATTAACCCAGGCTGATAGAAGCAGAAAAGGACATTGTGTGGTTTAAAGCATTTCTTGGTAGGATAGAGGTACAAGTTTGGAAAACAAGAGGGCCTTGGCATCAGACAAGGACCTTACCACAGCCATGCTACAGAAACAGCCCTGTGAGGACACTGCTGATCTTACAGAGCCAACAGTGGCACTAGATGCTGCCCCTGGGACCAACACTCTGCTGCCTCTGGGAAAAGTGGGCATGTCTGTGCTGCAGTTCCCCCATCCCTGCAGCTGGGCATCACTAGCTCCTGTTGCTAGACCTGAGTTGGGTGTGTCTGACTGCTCAAGCCTGAATCATATGCTACAAGGAAGCTAGCTAGCTGCTCCCTAGCTGAAAGGGAGTCCTGAACAGCCTGAATCTAGCTTTCTTTTTTGACTTCTTAGTGAGAGGCAATCTCTGCCTGGGCCTCTTGAGAAAGTGTGAGAAATGGTTTGTTATCTCCCACTTCAGTTTTGAGGCATGGCATCCACCAAGCTAATTTCTTCATGTTGCCTGCTTGTCAACCTACTTTTTTCTTCTATATACATTTATCAGGAGTCCCTTTTGCTCCTGACCTTTCTCTGGGGGTAAAGATGGGTGAGGCAAATCCTCTTTCTTTAAGAGAGAAAGCAGACAGGCAAACTATCCATTTCCATACATTGTGATAAGTAGACCTTAACTGAGGTTTGCAAAAGATGCTATCAAAGTATTTAGGAAGCAAAAAGCAGCCTTTTTGAGGGAATGCAAACCTTCAGGGGAAGTCAAACCACAGTGGAACCTCGAAGGCCAAGTTGGGATTCGTTAGGCTGACAGCACACCACCTGTCCCAGGAAGTAGTTCAGAACTGCGGGGGCACAGGGAACATACGGTGAAATGGTAAGTGCAAAGGCTGACAGGTTAGACACAAGTCAGGTGATGGAAGGCTCTTGGGTGCCCAGCTACGAAGGCTTTACTTTGTGGACAATGAGGGTAAGGGGAGCCCCTTAAACTCTGGAGAAGCTTAAGGAGAGGAGTGATAAGATCAGATTAACTCTAGAAAATCTGGGAGAGATGTTGGGGATGAATGGAAGGGGCCCATGAGACTTGAGGTGATTCAAGAATGTTCTGTGGTTTAAGCAAGAGCAGGGGCACTAAGCCTCCTCTTGTCTGACTTAGGCTTGTGTATGTATGTGTGGAAGGGAGTCTTGTCTGGAAGGAATAAAATAATCTGGGGACTTGGTCTACCACATGTCTGGCTGGATAACCTCCAGCAGTGGTTCTCAGTGTGGCTCTTTCACCTACACTACTCTAGTGTAGAAGCTGAACAATACTGAGAGACTGGAGAGAAGTCTATTTCCCAACCTCCACCCTATGCCTCCACAGGGAAGTCCAAAAAACTTAAAATATTCCTTTACTTAGGATATCTAACTCAGCCATAAAAAAACCAAACAACAACAACAAAAACGAACAGTGAACTAATACCTCCTGTATTAACCTGGATGGAGCTAGAGACCATTCTTCTAAGTGAAGTATAATAAGAATGGAAAAACAAGCACCACATGTACTCACCATTAAAGGAGAACAAATCGATCAACGCTTTTGTGCACATATGGAAATAATATTCAACGGAAATCAAGCAGGTGGGAGTGGGGAAGGGGATGGGTAAACTCACACCTAACAGGTATAATGGACACTGTCTGGGGGGTGGACACACTTATCACTTTGACTCAAATGGTACAAAAGCAAATTTGTGTGACCAAAATGTTTGTACCCCTGTAATACTCTGAAATTAAAAAAAAAAGATTTCTAGTGATAAAATCTAAACTATACAAACAGGAGGCTTGGGGAGGGGGCTTGAAAAGATAGCTATGATGCTCACTAGCTTTACCAGCGGACTTACACTTGCATGCATCACGCAGCAGTGCAGGGCCCCGAAGCCCACATCTCCAGATTCTCTCCATACGGACATTCCCTGGCTGCTGAAGAGGGTCTCAGAGATCTCTACACCCTTCCTCATTGTATACCCTTCTCCCTTCTACTCTCACACAAATGCAAAGTAGTAGCAGTTGTGGAAAATAATCAATTCTGATATTTGAGTTCCTTTAGGTAGAATATCTAGATGGAAATGTCCAACAGGTGCACAGAAATAGAAATATGAAGCTGAAACTGGATAACTGGATTTGGGAGTCAGTAGTGAACAGCAACAGGAATCCCAGAAGTTGATTAAGTTAGGAGGGAGAGTGTGTAGAAGTGCAAGGAGGGTGGAAGGTAGAACCCTGGTGAGCATCAGTGCGTGGAGGAAAGAGGAAAAGGCAGCCAGAGAGGCCATGAGAGGTAGGAGGACACACAGATGTCATGGGGGCCAAGGGAGGAGATAATGTCAAGGTAGGGATAGCCAACCTGGTCTTCTGAGGTAGAACAGCCCTGGGGGTTGAGAGTTACGGAATCATTTCTTGTGTAGCAGAGAGAATGCAAAGATGAGAGCAGAAGATGCTCTGAGGATCAAAAGAGAAGTGGCAGTAGCTACAGGGGATTTGCAGTTGGAGGGAGGGTTTGTATTCTTTTTATAGGCTTGGAGAAGGAGAGCAGCTGACACAGGAAAGAGGTGAGTAGCAGTGGAGCACAGTTCTGCCAGCCAGAGGCTGGGACCAGGGCTAAGCTGTGGGCCCAAGGGTCACATTTTTCTTCTGAGGCAGGGAGAAGAAAGACTGGATGTTGTGGGCACAGAGTTTAAAAACCAAAGTGCTTTGTAAGTTTCAAATTCATACAAATGTAGGACTATTATCTATCACTTTAATTAAAACATTTGCTTCCTTTAAAAAGCCAACTCTTCAAGTATGTACTAACATTTGGGGAAAAACATATAACGCATGAAGAAAATAAAACAAAAAAGCCAACTCTACATTAAAAAAATTGATACTTTCATTTTAGTAAAAACTAAGGTCAGAAACATTATTTACACATGAGCCAAAACTTCCTTATTGCCTATAAACAATTTCTGTAGCAGAATGAAAGAAAACAGTAATAGTCATGCGCCCCACAACAATATTTCAGTCAACAATGAGCCGGACATACAATGGTGATCTGATAGATTATAGTGGAGCTAAAAATTTCCTATTGCTTAGTGACATGATACCCACTGTAACATCATAGCATAATTACTTCATTTTTTATAAACTTAGTGTAGCCTAAATGTACAGTGTTTATAAAGTCTACAACAGTGTAATGTCCTAGGCCTTCTCATTCACTCACCACTCACTGACTCACCCAGACCAACTTCCGGTCCTGCAAGCTCCATTCATGGTACATGCCCTTTACATGGGCACCATTTTTTATCTTTTATACTGAATTTTACTGTACCTTTTCTACGTTTAGATACACAAATACTTACCATTGTGTTACAGTTGCCTACAGTATTCAGCACAGTAACATGCTGTGCAGGTTTGTAGCCTAGGAGCAACAGGCTACAGTACCATACGTACAGCCTAGGTGTGTAGAAGACTATACCATTTAGGTTTGTGTAAGTGCACTCTAAGATGTTTGCGCAATAATGAAATCCCCTAACGACGCATTTCTCAGAATGTGTCCTCATTGTTAAGTAAACATGACTGTATATCCATAAGGTCTGCTATGGATACTCAGATCTATATTGCTTATCGTACTTAGATGTGTATTTATTCTCCTTACCTTTTTTGGCTACTGAATCTGTTTTGTACTGAAAGTGGCATGTTAAAGTTTTATTATTAGTGTGTTTCTATCAATGTTTCTTTGCATGTCCTATAGTTTTGCTTTATAAAGTTTGCTGCTGAGTTATTTGGTGAATAGAATCCATAACTGTTACATATCCATTGTGAATTGTAGCATTACAACATGTCCTCATTTGTCTCATTTAAGGCATTTTGGTTCAAATTCCACTTTGATATCACGATCACAGCCTCTGCTCTTTTTTTGGTTTCCATTTGTCTAGTATACTTTTGCCAATCCCTTTAGTTTTAGACTTTCTGAGTCATTTTGATTTAGTCATGTCTCTTATTTTCAGCATCTTGCTTTGTAAACAAAATTGGAAATCTTTTCCTTTTAATAGATAAGTTAAACCCATTCAAATTTACTAATGTGATGTGTATTTAGTGTCAATGTATTATTTTATGTTAAAATTATTTTATATAATAATCTTAAATTATGTTGTATTTGCTCTGTTTCTTTCTGTACATTTTGCATTTTCTTTGCTCTTCTAATTTTTAAATTTCTTTTTGTGTTTAGTAGAGCTTGCATTTTATTCTACTGGTTATCTCTGTACTATACTTTGTAAAAAGAAACTTAGTTCCTTGTTTCTCATTTAACCTTCTATTATCTAATTTGTTAATTTTAATATTATCCCTTAACCCTCATCCATTGCCTATATCACAATCAATGAGCTTTTCTATTTTCCTGTTTCTTTTCCCATTTTTAGTTGCATTGTTTCTACTTTGTCAGAACCTATTACACAAAACATATAACATTATGTTTTGAGCTTTGCCCCCACCTTTGTTTATTTTTAGATCTACAATTATTAATATAGTGAATGATCATCATCTGTCCTTTTTGAGGAAGTTTCACCACTTGATTGAATGGAATCACCTTTTCAAAGATTCCTCAAGAAAGGCTCATGTATAAAAAATTCCTTGAATGTTTTCATGTTTAAAACTCATTTTCTTTTGCCTTGATATCTGAAGAATAGGTTGCCTTGGAAGTCCTTTACTCACATTTTTTTCCTTGAGTTTTGTTTTTTGTTTTTTGAGACAGAGTTTTGCTTTGCTGCCTGCCTGGGCTAGAGTGTCCTGGCATCAGCCTAGCTCACAGGAACCTCAAACACCTGGGCTCAAGCAATCCTCCTACCTCAGCCTCCTGAGTAGCTGGGACTACAGGCATGTGCCACCATGCCCAGCTAATTTTTTCTATTTTTAGTAGAGACAGGGTCTTGCTCTTGCTCTTGCTCTTGCTCAGGTTGGTTTCGAACTCCTAACCTCAAACTATCTTCCTGCCTCGGCCTACCAGAGTGCTAGAATTACAGGCGTGAGCCACCATGCCCTGCCTTCCTTGAGTTTTTAAAACTGCTTTCCATTGTTGCCTTGCTCGTGTGTTGTTTTAGAGCAGTCCTGTGTCAGTCTAATTCTCTTGTCCTTTCTTGATTTTTTTTTTGCCTGGAGCTCTTGGAGACTTTTTTGTTTATCTTTGAAGTCTAATAATTTTACTTGCCTATGTCTTGGAGTTGATACGTCTGGGTTAATTTTTCCATGTAATCGATGGGTCCTTTCAGTACATAGATTTATGTCTTCTTTTATATCCTGAAAAATGTTTGGTTTATGGTCTTAAATATTAGTTCTGTTTGTTTGTTATTTTGTTTATATCCTTTAGGGATTACGATCATTTGCATGTTGTTTCTTCTTCACCTGTCTTCAATTTCAACTACTTCTCTCTGAGCCCAATTACTTTTAGTTTTGTATCTCCTTTTCATTATCTTGGTTATTGTCCTACCTTTTGCCAATGTCCTTATTGATTCTATTTTTCCTTGGAAACTTGCAATTTGTCCTAATTTTTATCTTTTTCTTATATTTTTTCTTGGATTAAATCCACTCTCTTTTTAATTCTTCTTGTTTTTTGTACATTTCTATTTTACAATGTCTGGTTCATGGTGTTTTTTCATATCTCCAAATGCTTATTTGAGGATATTTACTTCACTTTGGGGTTTATTTCACAGTTTTCTTCTGCTTTGAGTTGTTCTACTTTTGGGGGGAGGGGAGAATTTTCATCAGCTAAAGTGGTTTTGTTTTTTGTTTTCTTCTTATAATAGTTTTGTATATATTTACTCTGTTTTCACGTGTGATAGTTCATTCATGTGTCAGCTTGACTGGATCATGGGATGCTCAGATATCTGGTTAAATATTATTCCTAGATGTGTCTGTGAGAGTATTTCTGGAAGAGATTTGTGTCTAAATCAGTAGACTAAGAGAGCAGGTTGACCTTCGCAATGTGGGTGGGCACCACACAATCCACTGAGAGCCTGCACAGAACACAAAAGTAGAAGATGGGAAGATCAGCTGGCCCTCTGCCTGACTACTGAGCTGGCATAGCAATCTTCACCTGCCCTCGGGGCTCCTGGTTCTCAGGTCTTCAGACTCAGATTGGAATTTGTTCAGTTTGCTCTCCATCTCTCAGGCCTTAGAACTATGGTCTCCATCTTGCAGACAGCAGATCATGGGAATTCTCAGCCTTCATAATCATGTGAGCCAATGCCTTATATCTATATATCTATATCTATAATATATCTATATCTATGTAATTGGTTCTGTTTCTCTGTAGAACCCTAATATATCACCTATTCATTTCAAAGATCTGATGGCTTATAAGATTCCAAGTTCAAGGGTGTCTTCTGCAGTGAAATACATTTCTTGATGGATGGTTCTTGCATGTGCACATGCATGCATGTGAGTGTGTGTAGCTAAAGTTTGCATATTTTTAAAGCTTTGAAACTTATTAGTCTTACTTGATCCTAACGTTTCTTTTTACTTCTTTTCCTCTTCATCAAGCTCTAAAGGATGCCTCTCCATTACTTTTTACCTTCTGTTACCTTGAGAAATAATGCTTCTCATAGACTGCTACCATGAATCATGTGCACTTTAACAAAATAAGTATAGTAAGTGCTTTTATCTACCAGGAATCTTTTCCAATATTTTAGCGTACAGGACAGACTTTCTCTTTGTTTGTGTGTGTGGTTACCTTAGATCAATCTTAGGCACATCAACAGCTCTCCTCTACTCTGGTCCATTAATTTTCTCCGGACTGCTCTTTATCTCTGTGAAAGTTTGTGGCAGGAGCTTGGGACACAGCTTGCTGAGATTTGGTATTTATTTTCTACTTACAGATACTTTGGGCATTCTCTTTAGTTAAGCAGACAGCATTGGTTTCATGTAGTTTTATTTGTTCTTTTTATTGTGTATTTCTGTGGTGTGGTTTTTGGAGAAAGAGTTGGGAGATTCAGACTTAGGCTGCTATGGCTGCCATTACCTGGGCTATTCAGAAATTCTCCTGCCAGTGTTATTTTGGTGGAATTGCATGCTCTACATCAGGCATTTTAAAAATAAAAATGTTCCAACTCATCTAGGTTTTGTGAACAAAGAAGCAACCACCAGCCCCTTCATTCTCCTATACCTTGTCCAGGATTTGAGGGAAGAATGTATTTATAGTTTGGGAATCTTTTCCTGGAAGATACTTACAAAGTTATTTGTTTGTCTCTAACCATGACAAGTGTTCATGTCTCCCACCTTCGGGAGAGCCAGAAGTGGAGGGCAGCCTTGAAGGCTAATCAGGTCTGTGAATTGGGCTCTGATTTATATTCTGCTTTCTCTCTCCCTTCCCTTCAAGCTCCCATGCATCAGAGCTGGGTTATTCTTTACTTCCAGGAGAGTTGCAGGAAGGACTAGTCTCCCAAGGGTTTTCCTGATGCTTCGGTTCCTTGTAAGCCTCTTGCCTTCCCTCAGTCCATCAAACAATTGGGAGCAGCCAGAGGGTGCAGTTACACCAATGCTATTGAGCTAAGTATCCGGCCTTGGATTAACAGAGTATTAGCACTTTTCTCTGTCTGTCTAGACCTCTGTTAACTGTAATCACCCCAGCAGTACCAATTCCTCAAGTTGTCCACTGTCACCTGGCCCCCATCCCCATATTGCTTGTATGTTCACTACTCCGAGCCAATTCCCCACTCTTCCCACTACTCCCAAGCACCTCCACAGAGCCCTCTAAAATTCCCTTTTAAATGTTACCGTCACCTTTTAAAAAACTTTTACTGAAACTTGTCTGTTCCTAGAGGTCCTTCTTCCTCTGTAGCCTTCTCAAGTGGACACCACCTTTCCTTCTACTCCCCACATATACCAGAGCCAGGAGGTGGGCTGGTGTCTTATTTTTTTTCATTAGCACTTCCAAACAACTTTTCCTCCTCTATCTTTCTAAGCCCTTGGTAATTTTAACTTTACACACACTCACAGATGGAAAAATCTCTCCTCTCAATGTAGTTTTCTAGGACTCTTCCAATTATCAGTTATTGATGACATTGGCTTCTGTTTCATCATCTTTCTCTCTCCATCCACTCCATTCTTGTTGACTTTGTATTTATGGGGCTAACTCATCTTACAACCTGGTTTGCCATTTCTTTTATTTTTTTTTTTGAGACAGAGTCTCACTCCGTTGCCCAGGCTAGAGTGCCATGGCGTCAGCCTAGCTCACAGCAACCTCAAACTCCTGGGCTCAAGTGATCCTCCTGCCTTAGCTTCCCGAGTAGCTGGGACTACGGAAATGTGCCACCATGCCCGGCTAATTTTTTCTATATATTTTAGTTGGCCAATTCATTTCTTTCTATTTTTAGTAGAGATGGGGTCTCGGTCTTGCTCAGGCTGGTTTTGAACTCCTGACCTTGAGCAATCTGCCTGCCTCGACCTCCCAGAGTGCTAGGATTACAGGCGTGAGCCACCACGCCCAGCATGCCATTTCTTTTAAACTTTTCACCTCCACTAACTTTTCTTCCACCCCATCTCAGCCCAGAAACTGGGCATTATAGTCACTGAATTACCTCTGAAATCCTGAATTCCTGTGTTATATTCTCTGACCAATGCCTTCAATCCTTCCAGCTCACTTACTCTAGTATACCTATTTGAATAATTCCTCAACCCCACTGAGATCTCAAATCCATTAACCTCGCTATCTTTTCACTATGCATCACCACATTCATATATTGATTTCCCTCCTTACCCAGTGTAGAGTCCATGTTACAGTAATCAACCACTTATGGATATCTTCAACTCTCTTCCCCCTCTCTCCTTGTGTCATACTACTTGGCTCAATCCCAGCCCTGGCTGAGCCCAATTATCTACTTTCTCAGCACCTGCTCTGAAGCTGTTGAATGCTGCTGGATAAAAGTCATCTAACTAGGATGACTGGTTTGTCATCTATGTTGTAATGATTGTAATCTTCAAATGGACACTCATCCCTTCTTGGTAAGCCTATCACATTTCTGTAGAAAGTTTGCTTTTCAATTCCCAAGATAAATAATTCATATTTCATCCTCCTTCTTTAAATCTCTTCCACCCGCCCCCCCCTTTACTCTCAGCCTCTGACCTTGCTTTAGACTAAATTGAGAATGTAGAAGCCATCTGATCAGAACTTCCTCATTTTCCCTTTGTGAAATCTACCAACTTACCTGGACTTAAATTTATCTTCTCTGTTTTATATTTCTGTTCTTGAAAACAAAAATTCCTCCACTTGTGTTCTGGCTCCAGTAGCCCTTTCTTTTGTAAGTATTTCATTCCTTCAGTTGTTCCCTCCCCATCCTGCTTCAGCAATCCCTACCCATCTACTGCATCATTCCCTTCAGCATAACCTGTTCTAGTGACTCTCATCCTAAAACTCCTTCCCTTGACCCCTTATCCCATTTCAACTGTTGCCTCACTTCCCTACTTCTCTTTATAATAAAGTCTTCTGTAAAGAGTTATATTTGGTCACCCATCTCCTGTTCATGCTCCAACCCACTTTTATCTTCGTTTGCAGCCTCACCACAGCATTGAAACTGCACTGCTCTTGTCAAGGTCACCAGGAACTCCCACATTACCAAATCTAATGGACCTGTGATCTCTTGGTGGCATTTGACATCGATGACCCTTTGCTCTCTTGGTTCCTGTAATTCCATACACCCCTGGCTCCCCTCCTCCCTCTTGACTCTCCTTTCTAAGCCTGACTTCTAAGTGTTGGAGTCAGTGCTTCATCCTGTATCTTCTGATTTATCTGCCTTGTCCGTGGATGATTTCATTCAGTCCCATGGTTGTAAATACTTATGCCTTCCAAATTTACACCTTCAGCACAGAATGTCACTCCTGAGCACCAGATTTATTCAATTGCTATTTGATCTCTCTGCTTGGATGTCTGCTAAACATCTGAATCTTAGTAATAAAAAATATATCTTCTGATCTCTTTCCTAAAACCTATTCCTCTCTCATAATTCACTATTTCAGCAAATTCACCATCATTCTGTTGTTCAAGCCAACAGTTTAGAGGTAGTATTGCATTTCCCCTCTTCTCTTATTTCTCATGTTGTGGCATCCATGAAAATGTACCTCTCAGATCTACAGTTGCAGGGAGCACTGTTGACTGATGGCCCCAGCTGCTGTGCTCTGAAATCCATCACCAGGTTTTAGGCTGCATTTTCCACCATCTGCTCGTAGCCAGCAACTAAGTGAGTGCACAGGGAGACTAAGGCAGGCCCATTCCCGGGAGACACAGGACTCCTCTGATGGGGGACTTTGGCTTGCAGACTCCCCATTGGGTGTGCTGAAGCTTTCTTAGAACTGCAACATATGTACAACTCTTCCTACCCTTCCTTTCCTGTCCTCCACAGGGACTGAAACTGTGTAAAGTCTTTTCCAGTTCTCCTCAGGTGCCTGCTTATTGTTCCTTCATAGGTGTTCCCTCCAATAAATCTTTTGCATGTTTTTAAACTGATATCGTTGTCTGCTTCTCAGAAGACTCTAACACATCATATTTGATCCATCAGCAAATTTTATGTCATTTCTATCTCTTGTATCCATCTACTTCTACTTTATTGCCATCACCACTCAAGGAGAAACTATGACATTTCTCTCCTGGATTATTGCAGCAGTCACCTACTTCCATCTCACACCTCTCCAATACATTATCACCACAGTAGTCAGAGTGATTTTTTTTTTTATAGTAAATCAGTCGTGTCACTTTCCTGCATAAAACCTCTCAACGGCTTCCCATATGCTTAAAGTAAAATTTAAACTCCTACCGCAGCCACATGATGCTTTCCAGTCTGGCTCCCGCCTCTCTCTTCAACCTCATCCAATCTCACCTGTCCTGATGCTCACCAAGCTTCAGATACTAGTATCCTTTCCCTTCCTACAAATTGCCAAGTCCTTTCCTGCCTCAGGGCCTTTCCAGGCTCTCCCTTCTTCCTAAAATATCCTTCCTCCATCTCTTCAGAAGGTGGCTCATTCTCACCCCTAGCTCTCAACTGAAATGTCCCCTCATCAGTGAGGACTCCTCCACTCAAGCTGTCATCTCCACCCAGCATCCTGACTCCTTCCTCCCAAGCAGTTATCACTATCTGTAACTAGTTTGCTTGGTGCCTGTTTCTCCCACTTGAACAGGGGTAAGCAAATGATGGCTCAGGGACCGCTATTTTTTTTTTTTTTTTACGGCCCATGATCTAAAATGTTTTTACATATTTAAGTGTTTGAAAACAGCCATTTTTTAAAGATTATTTCTTGACACATGGAAATTATGTGAAATCTGAATTCCAATGTCCATAAAAAAAAAGCTGGAACACAGCAATATTCATTTGTTTATGTTTTGTCTATGCCTGCTTTCATACTACAACCGCAGAGTTGAGTAGTTGTGTATGGCCCACAAAGCCTAAAATATTTACAGAAAAAGTTTTCTGACTGCTGTAGTATTAATAGAATGTAAGGTCCAGGGATCCCTATTTTTTGTCTTGTTGGGTCCTCTGCTCTCAGTGCCTGCTCCATAGCTGGTGCTTGATAATTACAGGTTGAACAAACCCTTTCTTCTCTCCCAAGACTATTAACATCTGAGGGGGTAGGTGGACTTACCTCTCATTGGCTTATTCCCTTCTAAGATCCAGTCAGAGAATTTGGAGCCAAATATTATTGACTCTGGGGAAGCACTTTGAAGACGGGACTGTGTTTTACGCATCTTGAGATAGCTAGCTGCAAGGTAGGATGCAGCTGGAAACCAAAACAACTCTTTCAGAGTTATCTTTAAGAGAAAATTAAGTAATGCATTCAAAGGCCTTAGCACAGGGTCAGGTGTGCAAAAGTGTGCAACAAATGTTTGCTCCCACCTCAATTTTCCTTGCTGTAATGGGAATTAAAATGTCACCCTTTATATGACTGTCATATAGACTGAATTAAACAAGAATGCTGCATGTGGAAAAGCTTTGGGAACTGCAGACTTTCAACATGGATATATCCAGCTGCAATATAGTTACGCTGGGCAACTCTGTTTGGAAGGAGGGGCCCTGACCTGAGAACATCTAACATCCTAATTCTTGTCATTATTTAGTGACGCTGGACAATCGCAACTTCTGTGGCCTGTTTCTTTTCTTCATCTGTAAAAGCAGCCTCTGAACCGACGACACCACCCCGGGGTCCGGCGCCGGCCCTCTCTGCGGGATCTTTCCTGGTTGTTCCTCCTCCCTACCCCCAGCCAATCCCGAGGCGGCCCGGGGACGGGGCCAGTGCTGGGCGTGGCGCGGAGTGGCCGGGGCGTGGCCTCCCTTCCTCCGTCGCGCCGGCCGGCCGCACGGGGGCGCCGCTGGGGCCGGCCTGTGCCACGAGTTGCCCGGCAGCCGCGGAGCTGCTCACTTCCGCGTCGGCCCTGCGGCGTCCAGCGGCCGCGCTGAGGGCCGGGCGGGCCGCAGGTCAGTCGGGGGGGCCGCCGCCCTGCCCCGCCGGCGCGGAAGAGCGAGCGCCGGTGGGCCGCGCGCCCGGGAGGCGGCGGGGCGCCAGGAGGAAGGGTCCGGGCCGCGGTGATCCACGGGCGCCCCGGGCTGCAGGCTCGGGCTCCAGGCCGATTCCGGGTCCCCGGGCCGCGGGAGACCTCAGCAGGGTTTTCCATCTCCTCAGCTCCTCCCCTTTCTTCCTGCTGGGGAAGAGGCGTGTGAGCCCCTTGAGCAGTGTCGCTCAGAGTGGGATTCGCGGGCGGATCCCGACCCCTCCTCAGAGTTTTTGAACCAGACTCTCGGTGCTGTGGCCTGGGTGTCTGCATTTTCCTGAGCGTCCCTGATGGTTTTGATGCAGGTGGTCATAGGACCGCACTTCGATGGTCACTGCACCTGCGGGCTGGGCGCTTTCCTCATAACAGGGGGCCTGAGTGGGTGCATTTGAGGGTGGAGCCTGAGGAGTGCCACCACAGGTCTGGCCTCGGAACGGTGATGCCCCTCTGCCTTAGGAGAGACTGAGTGGGAAACGGGGAGGAGTAGCTCTTAAATCCTTGGAATGGGGTGCTGCTGTGTTCCTGTAGCCTCCAAGTCTTCAGATGGGCTGATGCTTAGTGAAGGGCCTGGGTCAGGAGCCATAGTGGTGAAACAGGGCCGAAGGAGGCAGTGTGGGGTGAGCAGGAAGAACTTGGCGTTGTCCTGCTGATGTGGATTGGGGTTGGCTCCACCACCTGCTAGCAGGCAGCCCTTGTGTGGTCGATGTATAGATCACTCTATTTTTTACCCTAGTGTCGTCATCTGTCAACAGGGACAGTAATTCCTATCCAGTAGGGCTTTTGTGTGAATTAGGTAATGTCTGTCAAGTGTCTCTTACAGTGTCTGATACAGAGTGAGCATTCAGTAAATGGAATTATTAAGAGGTACACAGGCCCTACCTTCTGTGGCTTACAGATCAAAAAGTAGGGATTAAACAAGTGGGATAAAATGTGGACAGAAATACAAAGTATTTTAGTAGACTTGTGCAAGGAGTCTACCTGGGGTTGGGGATGGGGTACTTGGGAAGGTCCTGCAAGAAGTGAGGTTTTCCCATGGCACTGAAGGATAGACAGTACTACTGGGAGCTGGTAATTGGGGCTGTATGCCTCAGAGGTAGTTCTCTCACATGGATCTTTGGAGTGTGGCTCCCAGGACTTCTAGGCAGTGCAAGAAGTCACATTGATAAGTGGTTTTGAAAGGCTGGCCCTCTGGTCCATAAATGGTTTCTGTCCACTGACTGTGTTCTATACACATGGTCTTCCCCAGATTCTAATGGTCTGCTTCTCCCATTTTATTGGAGACTGGCTAAATTGCAGTATCTACAAAAGGATCTTAGTTGATCACTGAATAAGAGTGAGTTGACACGGATGCTGTTGAGCCTTTTGGCAGTCATGTTAAACTTGCTGTGAAATGTGTAAATAACTGTGGAGTCTCAATATTGGGAGTACCTTTTTCATCACAGTATTATTTTGGGTTCCATTGAAACGCCACAGTATCACCTGTGGTTCAGCAATCTCCAGAATGGATTAAGAAATCAAACCTCTAAAACTTCCCCAGAGCTTCAGCCATTTTAGAGTGAAGAAGCCAGATGATTTTGGAGGTGTTATTTTTAGTTCTAGACCATCCTGGCTACTGGTACACATAGAATTCTAATCTCAGTTGATAAATTATATATTCTTTAATTGCCTAACTTAAGAATTACAATTATCATTATTAATAATTTCTGCTCTTTTGTTTCTTTAAATCTCCAGAGTCAATATTAAGTTCCTCAGTATACACCTAATGGTAAAATTTATATCATTATACATAATATTTATCATTTATTGAATACTTACTCTGAGCCAGAGGCTATTCTAAATGCTTTTATATGTTCTGTTAATTATTCCTCTGATAGTCCTTTTGAGATAGGCACCATGGCTGCCTCCATTATATGGATGAGGAAGCAAGAAGAGGAAGAGTAACTGCCCAAGGTCCCAGAGCTAGTCAATGAGGAAGCCCTGAAGCTCAACTCCATGTTGTCCCTTGCCCTTCTCTGCAGTCTGGATGGCTCTCTCAGACTGACCGTAGTTAAAAAGATACACGAATGCTGAAGAGCATAAGCACGCCTCACCTTTGCTTGATATGTGACAGACCACGCCTTATCATGTTTAATTCTTTCAACAGTCATTTCAGCAGCTAGGATTGTGTTTGTTGTAGTTTATTACGTTTTACAAATCCTCTGAGGCAATGTTTTCCAACTTCTTAGCATATCTATTTATTTTTATTTATCAAATTCATATTGTATAAAATCCTTCAATTCCATATTTTCAGTACTGAGGAATTTATTTTAATCACATTATAATGTACTTATCTATTTCATGTGTTGTTGGAAATGTCAGGGACGATTGTCCTTTGTTCTTACAGAGGGGGACTGGGACCGCGATTGTTTTGAAGTTTCTGAAAGTGTTGTTTGGCTAACATTCAGGTGTCTGGGGAAGCAATGGAAGGCCACAAGGCAGAAGAGGTGCTAGATATTCTTCGACTGAACGTGGGTGGCTGTATTTACACAGCCCGGCGTGAGTCCTTGTGCCGCTTTAAAGACTCTATGTTGGCGTCTATGTTCAGTGGTCGCTTTCCTCTAAAAACAGATGAGTCAGGTAAATGTCTAAAGTCTGGAAGCATGATCATGAATATTCATTAACATAGGAGTCCAGTTTAAATTCCTTTTGATTTTCCTAATTACAACAGAACATACTAGATTAGTATAATAATTACTGAGATCATTAGGACTGTATGGAGATTCATTACTACATGGAGAGATTAAATACCAGTTTTGAATACCTGTGATACTGTTGCTAAAAGTTCACAAAGCAGGGAGAATGCATAAAGGCAGTCATGACCTAATTATGGGGATTAACTATATTTTGAAAGTTGTTACTGTCATGTGGCTTCACAGGTGAAGGTATTGAGGCTGACTAATAGACGAGCTTCTCTCTGTGTTCTTCAAGTTAGAAAATATATTTCTCTGGACAAAGCAGCTGTCCTTATACCTGACAGAGCAGTTGTCATCAGTGTAGAATTAGTGTTATACTTGCTGCCTAGCCTGGCTGTGTAGTCTTGTTGTGTGGGCTGACGTGCATGGCTGAGAAAATGTCAGTGCAGTGATACCATTAGTCCCTCAGTGGCAGAGAACCAAACACTGGTGTTTCAGAAGAAACTGTAAGTCATGTGGGTAGGATTCTGGGTCTGCTCTCTGCTTCAAGTGCTCTGGGACTCACTGAACCCACTGCTGGTTGTAAAGAAACTTCATCATCAACACAAGTGAGGCTTTTTGCACTATCTGTGAGCCCCAGAGCCCACTCCTGGTTTTGTGTTAGAAGCATTGGAGAGTCTTGAACATAGGGGCTGTTCTGTTAATAACCCCATTGTTGGGACATTGCTTTGCCAGCTAAATGGCGATTGAAAGAATGGAAAAATCACCGATGGCTGGTGCCCAGGGCTTGATGTTAACCTGGGCAGAAAGAAAGGTTTCTTGGGGAAAAGATAGTAAGCAGCGATTGAGTTTTCTTTTGCCTTCTTATTCCCTTTTCTAAGCTAATCAAGGAAGAAAAGGAATGATTGATTAACCCTATGTAGAAGGTTTTTTAAAAAATTCTCTAAGACATCTTTTATTATAGGGTAGTGTCAGCATAGTCTTTCTTCTTTTTTAAAGTTTAGGTTCTCACAGTATAAAGGAACTAACACAACAATTTCAAACATGGCATGCCTGCACATAGGAACCCCAGGCTTATGGTGTCACTGATTTGCAAACACTGGACCTAGTGATGAGCACCCCACATGCCCTCCTTAGTGAGCAATTCCTATGCCTGTCCTGGTCCAGCTGGGCTGAGGTTAGGGGTAAGCTTCTGTTTCTACATGCAGTCTGTGGTCTTTGGCTTTTGCAGTGGCCATAGTGGGAATACAGTCATTGCATCCAAAGTTCCAAATGGATCTCAGAATATATTTTCCTACATGGTGGGTGAGAATATAAAGGTCCACCACTAACTCATACAATCTCTTTGTGCAAATTTGAAAAGGGTGCCCTTTTATCCAGGAAGATGCAGTTATATGCCAGGGTTCATGGCTTGGTGCACAGAGCACAGGCTTGATTTCAGCCTCACTCATCCCCTTGGCCTGGCACTGGTACACACAATACACCCACACAGCCACACATGGAGACCCTGGTGATACATGTTTGCATTCAGACTTACATGCATTGTTATAGAAATGCAGGTGGTTTTCCCACACAGCTCACTCAAACTCAGTTTGTGGATATCACCTATTTGTAAGCTGAGGATTGCTGGTATATCATATCTACTGTTTGAATGAAGAACTAAAAGTCTGGCTTAGTTAGATTAATTGAACCTCTTTGAACACTAGATATTAACCTTCTTGTGAGAAAGAAGTATTTCTATTTGTAGAGGTCCTCAGACCTAGTTTGAGTTGTTGAAATTTTATTGATCGTCATATGAATCTTTACAATCATTTTTGAACTGAATGTTTTCTAGGAGCTTGTGTTATTGACCGTGATGGACATCTATTTAAATACCTTTTGGATTATCTTCATGGAGAAGTTCAGATTCCTACAGATGAGCAAACTCGTGTGGCCCTACAGGAAGAGGCCGATTACTTTGGCATCCCTTATCCGTACAGCCTGTCTGACCACTTGGCCAATGAAATGGAGACATATTCTTTAAGGTCAAATATAGAACTTAAAAAGGTCTTGGCATTTTCTTAAGTTTTAAAATATATATATTTATTATGCACAAAGCAGTATTATTTTGCATAGCTGTGTTATCATATAAACCAAACAGTTTTTGTAATTTTTGACATGTTTCTTAATTACTACTACTCATTTTTTTAAGGCCAAAATTCTAGGAAAGTATATTACATTGCCTTTCAAAGGTTTATTGAGTTTATATTCCTCATTAAAGTTTTAACATTTTTTGATGTTTTTTAAAATAGAACTGTTCTGTTCCTCGAGTTCTTTTTAAATTAAGAGAAATATTATACTATGTGAGGATGCAGGGTATCATGTTGTTTACTAAAATGATTTTTTAAAAGAATGGCCATGATAAATAACAAAATGTCTTACCTGATTTAGTGAATGTAGCAGTTTGTTACTAAATTAAAGCATCAGTTTGATTAATTCACTTTGAGATCAGTAAATTTTTTTAAAAGATGCTTTTATTTTAAATCACATTTGAAAGATTTATACATGACTTGAAAAGCTTCATTATCTGTGTTTGTCTTATTGAAAGTATTATATCTTCTATTAGCACGTTTAGGCATCTAAGAAAAATATTTTTGCTAGAGAACTCAGCACAGACTAAGAACTTAATATTCAAGTGAGTGAATGACTAGGGGGATAAATGCCAAATGAGTTCAGACAGTATATATTGAGTTCATATATTCATATTGTTCAGTGTAAAAGAACAAGTTAATCTGGTTAATCCAAGATTGAAATTTGGAGTTAAAAATAAGGATCAGCCATGGGCTAGTAAGTAGAAGATAAAAGGAAGATTAAGTCAAATGGGAAATTTGGGGGAAAATATTCTAAAGAGAAAAGAAAAAGGTCTAACTTTTAATTATTATATGAAGATTATAAAATTAAAAGTGATGTTGGCAGGCTAAAAGAGGATAAAATAAAATGGAATTTCCATGTGGAAAAGGATTCTCTAGATGAAAAGGTGTTGGAGTTTGGGTAGTACTTTTGTGATTATCTTCCCCCCAATTAATTAAAAAAAATGAATGTTTGGTTTTTAAAGGCATAAAGACTAAGCTGAAATTTATAATCTTTTTATTTCCCTTATGACCAACTGAAATTATAGCTGTACATGAAGGTAGTAGAGCAAATTCATTTTTATTTTACTCTGGAATTAAATTCAAATTTTATATATATTTTTGCTTCAGGCTTTAACAGACTTCTGTGATTCATATGGTTTAGTTTGCAATAAACCAACAGTTTGGGTTCTCCACTATCTTAACACATCCGGTGCAAGCTGTGAAAGTAGAATTATTGGTGTATATGCCACCAAAACTGATGGAACAGATGCTATTGATAAGCAGCTGGGAGGAAGAATTCACAGTAAAAGCATTTTTAAAAGGTATGTCCGCATTTAACTGTAAACAGGAACAAAGTAAAATCTTGATCTCTCCTGAGAGGTTTTACTTCATGGAATATTGTGCTTGACTAGAAAAGACCATCATCAATACCTCTCAGTAGACAGGGTAGTAGACAGTAGCTGTTGAGATAGACCTGTTTCATGAGATTATAATTAAGACCATTTCACATACAGTATATGTAAGCTACAGGCCATCTATATGATTCAGTACAGTGGTTCTCAACTGGGAGAGTGCATCAGAGTCCCCTGAGAGGCTTTAACAAAAAGAAAAGGAAACCCACATGCCTGGTATCTTCTGTAGGCCATAAACACACTGGCCTAGAGGTCAGCAAGCCCATTGAGTGACCCAGAGCCAGCCTGCACCTTGGTGTCCTCTTCTGAGAAATGACGTTCCCTGGTCCCTTTAGAATTCTGTGACTTGAACATGTTAAATTCTTGAGGGTTATTCTCTTAATATTTTCCCTATAATCTTATTATATTTACACTGGTCAATTCACTTAGCAAACTTTTTTTTAAAATTCTCTGGGAGACTGGATTGGGTTGCATATTAGTGACTAAAGCATGACCATATAAGCTTGCTTTTTAGATGATGAAGTATGTCATCAGTTTCTGAACTCTTTATAGGCAGGGATGCTTCTATATAAGATGTGTAGGTCCCTGATATAATGCTAAAAAAGTTTTAGTCAAAGTTGAATCTTTTCTAAATTTATTGTAGTTAGCTGATTTTTTTAAAAAAACTTGATTTTAAAGATGTGTTGATTTGTCTACATGGTCTATATTGTGGAATTAACAAATGCTTTACCACAATAAAGAGATCAAATGTAGGTTAGTATATGATACAGTGTGTATATGTATATTAATGTACGTGCATATATATGCATAAGAGTCACAAAACAACTCAATACCTACATATTTTTTTTCCTTAATTAACAAGCACTTACTGAGTATCTATAAGTTATGTATATGTATACACATTCATACCTGGATAGTATATTTTCATTACTTTTTGCAATATTTCTAGAGAGGCGGGAAATAATGTTCAGTACATTTGGAGCTATTATTCAGTAGCAGAGTTGAAGAAAATGATGGATGCCTTTGATGCTTGGGAAGGAAAAGGTACAGTGTAATTCTTTCATTTCATGGAAGCAGGTGGACCCCTCTAATAAGACAAAGTAAGCTCAAATACTGCATTTTGTTTTTTGAAAAAGTATTTTTGCAAGCATGTCAAGGTATTTGTCATCTCATGGTAACATTGAGGCAGTTTACTTACAAAGAGTTGCTAGATATTATTAGTAGTTTATAATTCAGTAACCTCAAATATGCTTCTGTTAGTTATGCTTATTGAGTTCAATTAAACAATTTAGTATCTATTATGCATTGTCCTAAAACTATTTTAAATTAAGCATAAAATATGTAATCAAGAAAAGGAAGAGAAAACAAAAATAATGCTGGGAAGATGTCTAAAGAGTCCTTATAAAACAATTAAAATAATCTTTAAATGTACACTTTGAAAATTGATCATTTTTATCAAGCTGCTTAGAGTTTATAATAATAATGCTGTTTAATATCCAGTGAGATAAGTGGTTTACATTCAGTATCTTTTAATCCTAACACAATCCTGTGTGCTATTTACCATTCCTATTTTATAGATGAGGAAACTGAGTGTGAGAAAGGCCATGCCACTTGCTTAAGTATCACAGAGGGTTAACTGTTCTATGCCTAAGTATTTTTTTTTCTTAATTGACAAGCATGTATTACATGCCTATTAGGGGCAAAGTACTATAAGAAGTCCTAAAATTGGGCCCAAAGATAAATAAGACACACCCCATTCTCAGATGATCTTAAAAGCTAGTAAAGACAGACTGCCAGTCACATAAGAATGAGTAAAAGGAGAGGAAGCGGCTTTTAAAAGCTCTGTACTGACTGTTCTTCCTTCAGGCAGTGCTAGCACCAGCCCTATTTCCACTCCTTGATTTTGTCCCCTTCACTTTTCCTCCTTTTTCCTTTCTAATCATACTCCTCAAGCAGGCAGAATGATGTCTTTAAGCTTATTATTTTAGATTTCATTTACTTTGAGGCCCTTATATTCAGGTTGAGGAACAAACCCTGTGGTGTTCTCTGTGTCTCTGTTCGTGCCTCTGGAGGCTTTGGGAGATGCTTCTTCCTCCCCCGACTTAGGAAGCTGAAGCAGAAAACTGGGATTGCTAACTTTTTACAAAGCATGCAACTGATTTTAACTTTTTACAAAGCATCATTGTAATTTAATGAAGTTCTGGAAGGCCTGTGGAAATCCATAAGACAGGAAACAGAAGTGAAAAAACTGTTGGAAGGGAAAAGACAGTCTTGTTATTTGTAGACAATGTCTTCTTAGAAAACCCAAAAGAATAAACTAAAAGTATTTTATGTGCTAAGTTTAATAGACTAAACCAGCTAGATAGAATGTAAGTAGACACAGAGCAGCAGCTTACCTATGATAAATTAATTAGAAATTATAGGGAAAAATCCCATTCACAATAGCAATAAACAGAACATAAAATAACTGTGTTTCAGATTACCCAAGAAATGCTTGGGTCTTTTATGAAGAAAACTTCTAAAATGTATTTATCTATCTGTCTGTCCATCTATCCATCCATCTATAAAAAAGACCTGAAGATAGTGGTGAGACATACTGTGACCCTGAATGGAAAATCTAAATATTGTAAAGATGTCAGTTCTTCTCAGATTAAATTATGGGTCTATCAGAATATTAGTGGATCTCTTTGGGAATGTTGAAGAAACGATTCTAAAATTCCTCCGAAAGAAAAAACAGGTAAAATAAGGAAGAACTTTTTGGGAAATAGAAGTAATTAGGGGGCCAGGCACTGTGGCTCACGCCTGTAATCCTAGCACTCTGGAAGGCCGAGGCGGGTGGATCACTCAAGGTCAGGAGTTTGAAACCAGCCTGAGCAAGAGTGAGACCTCCGTCTCTACTAAAAATAGAAAGAAATTAATTGGCCAACTAAAAATATATAGAAAAAATTAGCCGGGCATGGTGGCACATGCCTGTAGTCCCAGCTACTCGGGAGGCTGAGGCAGAAGGATTGCTTGAGCCCAGGAGTTTGAGGTTGCTGTGAGCTAGGCTGATGCCATGGCACTCTAGCCCGGGCAACAGAGTGAGACTCTGTCTCAAAAAAAAAAAGAAGTAATTCAGGTAATACATCTAACTAATAGAAAAACATGTTGTAGACCTGATAGTAAAAAATATGTGTTTCTGGTGTATGAATAGAGCAGAGATAAAAGGTAAACTCTAATAAAGTTATAAGGATAAAAATACTATGTGATAAAAAAGAATTATATATTAGAAAAAGGATAGATCATTTAATAAGGAAGTGAGAAATATGCTTGAGAGGAAAAACAAAACTTTAACCTCAAATCATTTATCAAAATAACCTTAGGTGGATTTATGAATGAAAAAAGAAACTATAATAAACTAAGAGAAAATTTAAGCAAATAACTTGTTTCTTCATAGGGAGAGAAATTATAAGTTCAAAATAAATCGTAAAGACAAATTTATCAATGTGGTTACATAGTATTTAAAGTATTAACTTTAAAACAAAAAATTATAAATAAAAGACTAATAAAAAACTAGGATAAATAATGTTACATTAACTGGACAAAGAATATCCTTAACATAGAGAGAGTTTATTTAAATTGATTAGAACACTAACTCAACCCCTACTACCAGAAAAGTGCAAGGTTCATGACCATAAAATTCCCAAAAAAGAAATAAACATGTAGCAAGAGGTTCAGTCTCATTATTTATCAATTAAATATATATTAAGTTAAAACTAATTTTATATATCAGATTAGTAAAGATCTCTCATGCATTCTTGGCAGGAATAAAAATTGATCTAACTTCTTTGCAAAATAACTTGTCAGGTCACATCAGTACTATCAAAATTGTGCATATTCTTTGATCATTAATTCTTTAGGAATCTATCTTAAGGACATAATCAAATGCAGACAAAGGCTTATGAACAGAGATGTTTTATTAGGCATTATTCATAATAGGGACAAAACAAAAACAATTTAAATGTCTAATGGTTGAGGGTTAAATACATTTTGGCATATCCATGGGATAGAATATAATAAAACTATTACTATTATTTTGAGTAGCTTGTGTGTGTGTGTGTGTGTGTGTGTGGTTAGAGACAGGGTCTTGCTCTGTCACCTGGGCTGGAGTTCGGTGGTATGATCATAGCTCACTGCAGCCTCAAATTCCTGGGCTCAAGTGATCCTCCTGCCTCAGCCTCCTGAGTAGCTAGGACTACAGGCACGAGCCACTATGCCCAGCTAATTTTTTTTATTTTTTGTAAAAACGAGGTCTTACTATGTTGATTAAGCTGGTTTTGAACTCCTGGCCACAAGTGATCTTCCTGCCTTAGCCTCCCAAAGTGTTGGGATTATAGGTGTAAGCCACTGTGCCTGGCCCTTGAACAACTTTTATATAGATGAATGCCAATGATAGAATAAGAAATGATAGAAGTTGACATGCTAAGCCCCCTCACATGTGGTGCCCTGTGCTGCCTCAGGACTCCACAGAGAATCTCCACCAGCAAAAAGGCCCTCATGAGATGTGCCCCCCTTGACCTTGGACATTTCAGCTTCTAGACCTATAAAAAATTTCATTATAAAATACTGAGTTTCAGGTATTCTGTTATAAGTAACAGAAAATAAGCAAAGCACTGAGTTACTGTACTTTCATAAAAATAATTTAATTTTCTCAGTAGATATATAAATTATTGTGTAATATAAAGCAACTATGATGATAACAATAATAGTAATCTAGAAAATAGTCTTTCGTAAGAGCCCACATTGTCTGCTTAATACTTTTTCTGGAAATTTCTTGGGGAATTGCCTCAGAATTAAATTAGAAATATTAGAGAAAGAAAAATTAAGAAATATTAGCAGTGCAAGTAGTAATATGAGAAGATATGGAGGTTTAAAATTGCAAAAGAAATATTAACAGATCAAAAGTAGTCAATGATAAGATAAAAATTATATTCAACTGGAATAAAATAACTTACATTAGCTAGCCATAAAATATGAATCATTAAGTTTTTTTCTTCATTGTAAAACTAATGTTTAAAAACCCAATATGTGTAGCCAACATAGAAAATACATGGGATGAAAAACATGCACCACAGAATAATGGTGGCTAAGTGTGCAAATAAACTCCAAAATCTATTACTAGGCTTACCAAGGGATAACCCTGTAGCTGCCAACAATATTGTTTGAATTTTCTGCCAGAAGACCAGATCCTGTAGTGTTTAAAAATTTAATAAGGTCTCTTGATTAGTCTGTGGCCTGTGACATCTACTTTCAAATGTGGAATAAAGCAATATCTATAGTAAGAATTAATACACATGTTTGTAAAAGCAAAAGCTTTGCAAAAAAAAAAAAAGATAGTGCATGCTTGGGCACATGTGTATGTGTTTATAAAATCTGTTGCACAATAATAATAACATAATTGCATAGTTCTTTTTACTTTTCAGTAGAATTTTCAATATAATACTCTAAAACCAGTAAGTTTTATTGTGACTATTATTCTGCCTTCATTTTACAGATTAAAAAAAGTTGATGTCAGAAAAGATAATTAACCAGTGACACCTAACTATAAATGTTTTAGAACCAAGGAGGCATCAAACTGAAAGTTAATAGATTCTAATTTATTTTGGCGATTACAAGATATGCCCTCCACTGGAAGCTTTCTTCAACTCTATTCAGAATTTGGTAAAAAAGGCAAAGTTAAGTCAGAAGATGACTCTTGGCTCATATATTTTATCCAAGTCTGTGAATTACTGAAGTAGTAGAAAGCCTCATTGCTGACCACTTTTATTTCATGGATATGAGATAATCTGACTTACAGAGTAATGGTGTTTAGATTTGGTAATTTCCATGATGATTTAGATTTCCATGATATCATTTTACCATGGCTACATAGATTAAAATAACAATTATAAAATAGTTGATCACAACCAAATATATCAATTTTCCAAATGTATTTCTGTAGGAAATTTCTTTTTACAATTTATAATTTGTTTTTATTCTATATAACTGAAAAAAGCACAATTTAATAAACTTGTAAAAATGATAAAAAGCAGGAAACAAAATTAAATGTAAAATGTTTTCAATTATGTACATGTCATAGGAATAGAAAAAAGACTGGAATGAAATATATCAATCCGTCCTAAGCCATGATTCCTGATCTTCAGATTAGGAGCAATTTTGATTGTCTTACATATACTTTTCTATAATTTCCAGATTTTTTTACAGTGAGCATGAATTACTTTATAGGCAGGAATAAAAAAGAAAGTTATTTAAACAAGTTGCAGTGTATCCATACAATGGAATACTACTCAACAATGAAGGGAATGATCATTGATGCACGTGTCAACATGGATGAATCTTTAAAGCATCATGCTAAAGAAGCCAGACACAAAGGGCTACATATTGTATGATTCCATATATATGACATTTTAGAAAAAGCAAAACTAGGGATGGAGGGGAAGGCATTGATTGCAAAGAGGTATGAGGGAACTTTTGGGGGTGATAGAAATGGTCTATATCTTGATTGTGGCTATTGGTACATGACTATATATAATACATTGAACTATGTACCTGAAAGGGGTGAATTTTATTTTATGTAAATTATATCTTAACAAACCTGACTTTTAAAAATGGCAAACTTAATGGACCAGATTTGGGAATGTTTTTATAGCATGTGTAGGTTTTGGAACGTGATCTAGTTGTTCCAGAAAGTTACTGTCTTAAAATGAGGTTCATAGAGTTCTTTGAGTATTGAACATATTTATTATAGATAATAATTTACATGCCCAGCTTGCTAAATTGGTTATTTTACCAGAACTTAAATGATAAAGACACCAAATCCATTCTTTAATGCCTAAAAATTTTTATTCAACACAATTGTCTGAGCTTTTTTTCATGTATCTCTATATATGATATTTATGGTTTATTTAAAAAAATTGAGGTGAAATTCACATAACATAGAATTCACATAACATAGAATTAAGTAGTTTAAAGAATATGTTTCAGTGGCATTTACTACATTCAAAAAGTTGTGCCGCCATTGCCTCTGTCTAGTTGCAAAACATTTTCATCACCCCAGAAGGAACCCCCATCCCCATTAAGCAATTACTTCTCACTTCCCACTCTCCTGCAGCCCCTGGCGACCACCTGTCTTCTTTCTGTTTCAATAGATTTACTGTCTCTGGATATTTCATATAAATGGATTAATATAATATATGATATTTTCTGTTTGGCTTCTTTCACTTAGAATAATGTTCTTGAGGTTTATAAGAATGTATTTTTCAGCTTTCAGTCAGAAACATCAGATTTAAAAATTACAATGAATTTGACTGGGATTTTGGCCTAACACATTAGCTTAGATTATTCTTGTTTGAAAAAGTGCTTACAGGATAGTGATATCTCATATTTGCATAGTGGTTGCCATTGCACAGAGTGGTTCACAAAATTTCCCTGATTTGATGGTCACAGCAACCTAGTGAAGTAGACAGGGCAAGTGTGCAGTGCTGATACTGCTCCCTACACTGCCACTGATGATAAAGGCGCTAACATTTTTTGATTGCTTAGTCTGTGCCAGACCCTGTTCTAAGTGCTGTGCATTTATTAACTCATCTAATCATCACAACAAACCTGGGAGGTACATACTGTTATTGTCATCATTTCACAGATAAGAAAATTTAGGCCCAGAAATAACTTTCCCAAGGTCGCATGCTTAGTGAGTAAGAGTCGTAGATTGAGACCCAGACAGTCTCAGCTGGTATTGTGCACACCTCCCTCGTCAAATGGTAGGCATGAACCTCACACTCTTTCTGGCCAGTCTTATGTGAAACAGTGTTGCTTAACATTGTCCAGTGGACAGTGGCTCTCCTAAATAAGTCTTTTTATCTTGCAGGGGTCAGCTACTGGCGGGTGCCTCATGAGCTGATAGAGTGCTGGACTCTGGAAGAGCGGCCTTTACTTGGAAGCCTGCGTCACATGGCTCCGATTCGAAAGAGGTCACCTGTGCTCTGTTGTTACTTGTTTTGTTTTGTTTTTGACCCATATTTTTACTGCCTTTTTGAAGGGAAAGTGAATAATAATAGTTCTTGACCTCACTAAGCTTATTAATCACCTAGATAAATATTCTGTCTTACCATCAACATACAGATCTTGATAAATACAAAGTTACCAAAGCTATGTAAAAAGTGGGAATAATTCTCTAAAACTGCATGTGTTGTACATTCTTATTGGGAAAGTGTGATTTTAAAAATACTAGTGGACACCGTGGGAATGCTGTGGTAAGTATTTTTTCCCCACAAAAGTGAAATCCCAGGCTTTATTGGCAGTAGTCAAAAAATCTATTTAGAATTAATACTTGATATTTCTTATGGCTTTTTCTGAATTCCTTTCTTTTTCCTATTGCCACAAATAGCATTTTTATTTAATAGGTTCTTTTGTGTTCCATGAAATTATTAGCATTAAACTCTTCCACATCTGTGTCTTTCACTGTGTTTTACATACACTTAAAATCGTATTTCTGTTGGGTATGGTGGCTCATGCCTGTAATACCAGCAATTCGGGTACCTGAGCGGGGAGGATCACTTGAACCCAGAAGTTCCAGACCAGGCCCAGTGTGAGCCTCCATCTCTAAAAACTAGAAAAAAGTTAGCCGAGTGTGGTGGCCCATGCCTGTAGACCCAGCGACTCTGGAGGCTGAGGCAGGAAGATCACTTGAGCCTAGAAGTTGAGGCTGCCCCGATCTATGACTGTACCAGTGCACTCCAGGCTGGGTGACAGAGTGAGACCCCATCTCTAAAAATAAATAAATTAATTAAAATTTAAAATGTTTTTTAAAATCATGTTTCTTTTATAATATCTCAGTTTTATTCATGGCCTTCAGATGTTCTGATTTCTTGATCACCTAAAACTTGATTCAGTGCCCCTATGGAATTTCAGACTACTTTCTTACTTTTGCCCTTTGGATCTTTCACAGAAATGTAGAAAGGCTTATTCAGTTTTTAGTAGTTAATCATCTCTTGTCAAAACAGATCTTATTTTGTAAAGGCCATCATTTTATTATTATTTATCATTATTTATTTTGCCTTTTGAACCTAAAGTTAGCAAATATTATTTGAGTTAAGAGCAGTAGTTCTCAGCAGGGGGTGATTTTGCCTCTAAGTGGATATTTAACAATGTTTGGAGACATTTTTAGTTGTCACGCTGTGGGAGGTCTGGTGGTGGGGAAGCTACTGGCATTTAGTGGGTAGAGGCCAGGGATGCTACTAAACATCCTGGAACACACAACAAAGAATTATGTGACCAATATGGTAATAGTGCCAATGTTTAGAAACTTCAGTGTAAATTCTAGTAGAAGATGTAGACAGAAAACAGAGCAGGCAGGAATGGCTGGAGACTCTCCTTTGTGTTAGTTTACTCTCTGGGATTTTAGGAAGCATCATTTTTGATGCATCGACAGGATAATGATAATGATGATGGCTGAGAAGCACTTGTGAGGTCCCGAGGAACCATCTGACTCACCAGAGAAAGGGTTGAGTAGAGTTTTAGGGTTGAACATACTGTCTTTGCATTTTTTGCTGTATATGGCAATTTTCAGATAACCACGCCATTATGATCCCATTTGCAAGAATGGGAGTTCACGGTGTTATAATTGCCTCCAACAACACTCCCATGCTGTGTGGCCCTTCGAGGGAGTGGACTTGGAGGATCACTGTCATCCTTGATGTTCGAGAGGGTGGGCCTCAGGAAGTGAAGCTGGTCGAAGCAGTGGAAGGAGCAGTCAGGGTTTTGATGATGGTTGTTTGACAGTTTTAAGGTCATTTTAAAAAAACGTTCACCCTTTAGGCTTTTTATAATGAATGGTAAACTCAGTTTAGGAATCTTTGGAGGTTTGTCTAATACTTCTCAAATTCAAAACACATCCAGCCGCACCATGGCTTCGACCATTCTAGCAGTCCCCAAAAAGTCCAAAGAATGCAGACTTTACTGGCTGTCAAAGGTTTCACTACAGAATGATCAGGAAATGTAGATCTAACAAAGTTAAGGAGATGTCTTTAGTATATGTCTTCTCATAACTTTTAATATAACATGGATTTTAAGACTCCAAGAGGAGAAAAAAATATGCAGCAGTATTTCTCAAATTTATTTGACTGGGAAATCCTTTTTTTCCTCAGTATATCCTTGAAACTGCAGTTCTGGGAAAAACAGCTTGGGATGTTGCCGGTTATCCTCTGGGTGATATTGGGATTCTTGGGAACGGGGTTGATACATAATTCTCGTGTAACACTCCACATTTTAACTTGCTGGTATTAACATTATGTGTGATTGTATTAATACACAGTTTGTATTCAAAGTTAAACAATCTTTTGTCACCTTGCTAATTTGCATATCGACTTTAGTGGGAGATGAAAGATGAAGCAGGTACCTATAAACCTCTTGACTCTAATTCTTAACAAAAGCCTTTTTGTTAACTCTGAAGGTAAACTATGGAGATGTTTTCATTAGTCACTAAACCTGTAAGTGCTCAAAATGACATGCTTCTGTATTTCTAGGCGACTGATAACGCTCAGTGAAGAGGAAGAAGAAGGTGTGAACTGTAAGACTGGTCCAAAGCCAGTCAGATTTCTGGGCCCTTCCACAAGTACCCAAATTAAAGTCAAGAACTCAGCCTCAGTCAGGGTGTCTCCAACCACTGCAGTCCAGGCCTCGGCTCGGCTGGTGACGAACCGGTTTCAAGGTGGCAGCAGCGGAAAGGCAGCTCAGCGCTCTGAGCCCCCAAAGACCACGTCCCCTGTGGACACAGAGGCAGCTGGGTGTTCTCAGGCTCCCCATGGGGCTGGGAGCACAGAGAATGGAGGCACACACCTGCCCCCAGCAAAGGCATTGCTCTCTGATAAGAAGCCAACACCCCACCGAGTGATAAAGCTGAAGAGGACTCCTCTGTGCGTGGTGGCGGCTTCTAGGCAGGCCTGCTGTCCCCAGCTGCCTGCCCCTGAAGCCTCCAGCACTGCGGGTGTGCGGACTGAGAATGGGAAAGATGAGGTTAATGGATAAGAGTGGTAGACTTGAAACTTCTGTCCATCTTCCAAAGCTTCCAACCCGTTCGATGTGAATGAGTGACACTGTTTCTTGATGCAGTAGAGGGGAAAGCTTATGTCTTTATACTTAGGGTTTTAAGTATAAACATGAGGGGAGGCTTTAAGTGGTTGGGCTATATTTACTTCTCATTTTCCCAACTTTTAAATGATTATTTGTCCACGGACAGTTTGAATTTCTGTGTTTTTTTTTAATGGTTAATTTGTATTAAGGTGACAAAATAGTACAATAAAATAATCACTAGAGAAGTCCACTTTGTTGCTGAAATAAATGCTACTTATTGCAGCCCGGGGATAGGCATGAGGTTTGTGCTTAGATATTCCTGTCTGGTGAACTGGAGAGAGTGAATTAGTGCCTCCCTCTACTGTATCACAGCCAAGAGAGCAAATGTAGATCGACATGAGCTGCCTACAAGTTAGTCTCCCTCTTGAACATGAGTAGAGATGATGGGGAGGAAAAAAAGACACTACATTGAGATCATACTTTGACTCTCACTTAATTAAACTATTTTCTTTCCTAGATTGGCTTTTCTTACTCTTTTCTGTTAGCAGATTGACTTATGTATACCACAAGGAGATCTTTTGGGATGAGAACTATACAACATGCCTTTGGAATAAATTGTTAAAATATCTTATTTTAATTGGAATAGTGAAGTATTGAAAGTACTTTGAAAAAAGTTAAAAGTTTAACTTTTTAACTAAAGTTAGTATTTGTTTTTCAGAAAAGACCATTGAAGAGTCCTTCTGATTATACATACGATTTTTTATGCATAAAAATTTCCATATAACTTGAATTTAATATTTTTAAACAGAATATTTTTATTAATTCTCTATTTTTTCATGACTATTCAGTTGTGTGTGTTTATTCTTAAGTATTATGTTTTGTAATTGGATCACATATTTCTACTTTCAGTGAGCAGTATACCTTCAGTATTTTAAAAAATAAGTTCATAAGGCATGGTACTTTTTACTCAAATGCTTATCATTGTATTTGCATTGCTTTGAAAAAGTAAATTTACACAAAACATTGCTTTTTACAAAATAAAGTAAAACTTTTCCATAAAAAGTGACATTTTCTGTGACTATACTTATTTAAGCTCTGGAGTCCTTTAGTAGTTTGAAAGCTTGTTATTTTTATGGGTTATCTGTTACTGCTTGCAGAATTGCCTTCTTGTCCAGATAGTGTATGAAATAAAGCAATTTTGGATACCTATCCATCTATTAGTAACTTTTTAAATAGGTGGTTTATTTGGCTAGAAAAAGTGATTATGTAATTGAAGATCTGTAATGACATTATCATGTGGAATATATAAAATATTCAGTCACCTTTGAAAAATGCCATTATAGAGAGTCCAGGCCTTCTAAAATCAAAGACCTAGTTAATTTTTAGAACTACCAATCTTGACATTATTAGTACTGTTGATCTAGGACATTTTGAGTTGCTGATTCATATAAAAATACTAGCAAACACATAACATGTACTTTATACATAATAAACATTTATCTAGAAAGGAAACACATTGAAGATCAATCATGGGTGATTCACCTGACATCCTCCATTTCTTCGCAGCAAGTAGTTTAAGGGAAATCTATTTAGCATACGTAGTCTTTATAAGAGGAGTGACTTTGGGTAATCTCCGGAGGCTGGTGCAGCTGACTTGGGGAGCAGCAACTGATCCCTTGAGGTATCAGGAGTCAAAGTCAAGTTTGGAATGCTCCCGGAACATGAACATTATTTGGGTTTGGTTCCCTGGAGGTTAACTTAATTTTACATGAAAAAAATTTTCCTTAATAGCAGACTCTGCAAACATAAGAGAGTTGGTAACTCATCATAACCCATTGCCCTTCCTGGAGAAATAAGGGTGGGGGAAGGAAAGCTTTATAAACAGTGATTTGAGAAGGTTTATGCAGTTGGATCAGAGGACACAGAAATTCTTAATGGTAAGTAAGATATTTAAGTAGTGCTTATATAAAAAAGGTAATTGACTGCTCATTCAGGTAATCTGTGTTGAAAACTGGTTTGCCCTGACTAAAACTGGTTAGTTGTGTCGTGGAGAGCCCAAGGCTGGCAGTGGGGACCTACCGAAGGATTTCTTTTGCTTATATTGCCTTGCATTACAATTTATTATAAAATATTTTCATATATGTTATTCCTTGGTTTTTATTTTCAGAACAATACCACGATGAAGGTAGTCTTTCCCAAATTGCAGAGACCAAGCAAATGAGGTTCAAAAAAGTTAACGTTATGTGATAGCTCTCTCTCTCACGTGCGCACACGCACTCACACACACACAGACACACACATCTTAGCCCTGTAATCTGATTTCTGCAGAATCAGAATCACTCTGGCTAAAATAAAAGCCAGAGGGAGAAAGTAAATATAAAAGTCTATGAATTTGCTTAATAGTTGAAGTTTTTGAACAGGAAAGTATTAAAATATTGGATTACATGTCTGTCTCATACTAGACAAGGACTCTGTCGCTTCGCTAACAGTAGGGCCTGATACACAGTAGGCCTTTCATAAATTTCTCAACAGTGGAGGGCAATCCCCTGCCTCCACATTATTTTAGAAATGTATCTGGTAGCAGTCTTCATGGGGTGTGGAAACTGGTTTCCGACCTTGCGGAGTTTATACTGTCAGGAGAACAAAGGAGGTGCTTGTGAAAGTTCCCATTGCTAATGACCACAACTGCTGTTGGTAATGACCATAATAGTTATGTAACTTGTCAAGTTGTTTACAATAACTCAGAGACTTGCATCAGCAGATCCCCAAGAAGTTCATGGCTAATGCTTCCTGACTCTTGAGAGAGGAAAGGGCAGTCTGGCCTCTCCCCTCCTGCTTCAGTGTGTCTCCTTTGCTGATGCAGTTTCTTTTTCATTCACAGATTGAATCCTGTCCCTCCTTAGCAACAGCTGACATTGAAAAACTGGTTGACTGACTTTCCAGTCCACGTTTAAATACAGCATAATTATTAATCAGCTATACCTTGATTTGTAAAGAAGAAATTAATGTACAAGCACATTGGCTTTACCTGAAAAATCGTTCATAGAAAACTTTTGATTTACATAGCATTTTGAATGTGCACAAAGGCCTGTGGAGGTAAATTGTTCTGTAAAGGGAAGAATGCTAATGTTTATATGAATATGAGGTTGCCTTATAAAGGATTGCCTCATACCTGCAATCTCTTTGAATAGCTTTAATCTACGTTTGGTAGGATATTGCTTAGCTACTAAATAGAAAGTATGAACTTAATAAAACAAAGGGAAAGAGCTTCTACTAAGCAAATGAAAAGTATTTCCAAAAGATTTACATGTGTGTATTCATAAATTAACTAGGAACTTTTTAATTATGAAAAACACTGTCATTTTCCCATATGCTGAAACTCTTCCTTGAAGACTGTCAACAAGTTGCTGATTCCTCAGTCAGTGAGCAGTGGATGAGTGATTTTTATGTTGAGGGCTGCAGTTAGTATGCAGGGTTTCAAGCATGTAGGATAGCCAAAAAAAGAAACATCATGAATAGCTAACAGGAAAAAAAAATTGGTTTCCAGCTGTTTCCAGAGTTTCATACTCATGGAATTTGGTTGGTGGTTCAGTCTCAAAGGGGCTATTTTCACTTATAGTTCTGTCAGCCTCATAAGACACACATGGTTTACATTGTTACAGAAAAGCTAATTTTTCTCTGTTCGCATGTGTTGCCTCAGCTCATACACATTTCATATTTGCCAGCTAAATGGTTTCTGATGTAGGCTGTGGCTAAGACAAATAGAATTTTATAGTAACTGTCAGTCAGTATTCTGCTCTACTTGTTTATTTAACAGCTTTTCATTTTTTAATGTTGCTTTTCATACTTTTCATTTGTTTCCTTCACCTTGAGACCCTCATTGCCTTAGTAAAATTCTGCTGAGCTCCAGGTATGAATTTGGGGGCCTGGGGCTTAGAAGAGAAACTTGTTTTAAACAGAAAGCATGTCAAGGAAACAAAAAGTGTATTTGCTAAAGTTGGGAAAAAGACGAATATTGCTACCTTCTGCCAAGATTTCTTAAAATTTTGCACATTTCTGCTTCAATAGCAGCTCTTTCAAGAATTCATCCTCTCATTTCTTGGTGTAAAAGACCTGGGAATTCAGTTTCTGGGTAGATAACACTCATAGTGCAAGGATGTCAGAAATTGTACATTTAGACCCCAGCTGCAGGTCAGACAGTCTGGAGCTGGTAACCTAGGCTGAACCAGTCAAGAACCCAGCGTTGCTGGAAGAATTAAGACCACATGTCTTCACTCATCTACTCTGTCTCTGTTCCCTTCCTCCAAATGCCTCATATCTTCTAGATCAGGGTTTCTCACCAGTGGCGTTACTGACATTTTGGACCAGATAATTCTTTATTGTCAGGATTATACTGTGCATTATAGTATGTTTAGCAGCGTCCCTGGCCAGCATCCCCTGCGCAGTCGTGACAATCAAAAATATCCCCAGACTTTTCCAAAAGTCTCTTGGAGAGGGGAGAGGTGTATCAATTGTCCCCAGCTGAGAACCCATTGCTCTAGTTGGGTAACAAGTAGAGCAAGTAACTGCTGTCCTCACTGGGGCTGTAGGTGAGCAGGAGAACTTTGGAGTTGCTAGTGGAGCCGCGGGAACCGAGGGAGAGGAGGAGACCAAAGGAAGGATGGCTCAGGCCTGCCAATGCAAAAATGTATCCTTCTAGCTCCCAATTACATTTCTGGTTTTGGCATACTATTTGAAACATTTTTGTTTGCTGTTCTTACCAAGCAACTACCTAATAAAAACAAAGATATATTCTTCTAAGTGCTTTGTACATTAACTTACTACACTAACTTATGATGTAGGTGTGCATTATCAGCCCCGTGTTACTGATGGGGAACCTGAAGCACAGAGGAGTTAGGTGAGCTGCATAGATGCCAGCAAGAGGCAAAGTCAGGACTCACATCTGTGTCATCCTACTCCAGAGTCCAGGCCCCTAAGCACTGCACAAGGCCTCCCCCCGTTCCCAGAGAAGAGCTAGATAGGACTTAGAGTCTTCTGTATGCTGCATAGCTATTAATAGTTGTTATATTGATCAAACACTCTCACAGTGCTCTCTGGGGGTGTGCTAGTTATCAACCCATTGCCTCTCACGTCCACATCCACTCTTCATTGCCCTGCTTGTGAGACTGGAGCTGGACCCTGGAAATACTTCTCTCTTGCCAGCTGGTATGAGGTGAAGCTTTGTTACTGGAGGAATGCTGCAGGACAAGGGGCCTTTGCTTCCTGGTTTGGTGTGTGTCCCTGTGTTCTTGCTCCTGCAGCACTTGGTCTGGGTGTGGGACACCCAGTGGCCTTCACCTTCAGCAAGCACTGCCTAGTGCAGCTTCCTGTTCAGTGCGTACTCCTGCTGGGTCCCCAGATAATTCAACACCACCACCATGGGCGGCTTCCTGGTGAGTTTTGCTGGAGCCCCAGCTAGATTCCCAGTGAGTTCAGTGGTGCCCGGCGGGGCATTCCTGGCCAGTTGGTCAGCACCTCCGAGGGAAGCACCCCGGTGTTTCCAGGGCTCTATGGGTGGCTCTTTCTTGCCAGTTCCAGTCTGCAGCGCCTCGGTGAGCTGCTCTGCCCCGTCGTGGGCCACAGCCACACCCTTCCCAACAAGGTCTGAATCAGCCTCCAGGGTAGGGGAAGCCTCTTTCAAACTCGTTCCTTCCTTGGACACTTTGTTTTACCTCTAGTAGTGACTGTTCCCTGTATCTGCTATTCCTGCATTCTTTAGCATTCTTACCCCTTATTAGTGATTCCCCTGTAACTCATTATTTCTATAGATCTATTTTCCTCACATAAATTTATAAAGCTTCCCCATTAAATTACTCTGCAGTTACTTTCTCCTGCCTGGAACCCATATAAAATGCCAGGCATTATTCCAAATGCTTTGCAGATATTAACTTATCCAATCCTTATAACAACCCTGCAAGGTAGGTATGGTTACCTGCCCCATTTTTCCATGGAGAAACCAAGGTAATGAGATGTTTAGAAACTTGCCCAAGTTTACACAGCCAGTAGGTGGCAGAGCCTGGACTTGAATCCAGGCGTGCAGCCTCTGAGGGTGGGTACTTCAGCAGCTCTGCTCTCTCTTCCCATCCCCTCTAGAATTGTCTTACTGGATGGTTTTGCACAAGCCATTTAGACTCCAGAATTTTCTGGAGGTATTGGAGTTGATCACTCATTCATATTTTCTCTCTCCTTCCAATCAGTATTTATGAAGCACCTACTATGTGTCAGGTGTTGGCAGAAGGGTAATGACATTATTGGCTGGCTTGTAACACAATGGTGGTAATTTACAGAAATTGTATGTTCTCTCAAACGACTAGGAATAGTTACATCTAATTCAAATTTAACTATCTGAGGTTAAAAATAGGACAGTTTTCTGTTTTTGACAAGAAACACTTTTTTATAGTTATTTTCTGTAGAAGTTCTTTGTTTGGTTATTGTTGTAGTCATGGTTCTGAAATAATTTTTTTTTTTGCTAGAAATCTACATACTTTCTCAGAGAAATAAGTTTGCTTTCGAATTTATTTATTGTTCTGTAACAGTTGTGTGTGGCAATTCTCCCAGTGAAACTCAAGCTTAGTGGTAGCAACAGGGGCTCCACTGAGCTGTGGGAAAAAGCACAGATCGCAGACAAACAGGCTTCTGAAAATTAGTCATAAAAAGTTTGCAGGAACCTTGTGTGATGAGAGCAACGTTGTGTGTTTCTCAGCCAGAATGACTAGATCCAGACGAGAGAGTCTTTGCCAACAGGGCTGCTGTCATGAGATTAAACTCTGGTTTTGGCTGATCTGCCTCCAAGGATTGGGGACCTGGTTCTTTGAATCTAAGAACAGACAGAAAACTTTCTTAGGATTTATAAAGGCTTGCTGGAAAAAGCAAAAGCAGGAAAAAAAATTCCTTGTAATGGCTTGTAAAGAATAGTATTAAAATTGTGCTTCAAATTATTAGCTAATTAACAAGAGAATCACTGGGACTTAGCAATTCTTTCTAATTTTTCTCACAAAATTAGAGCAATTAAGACGACTCAGTACTTTCGGGAAAATACTGGAGCAATATATTAGTTGGATTATCTTTTTTTTTTTTTTTTTGGTCTTTTGCTATTTTATAATTTGCAGTTTGCTTAAGAAGTATAACAACAGGTGACCAGCTCATTCTTTGGCTTCATTGTTAGTACCCAGGGGGAATCTGGGGTCCTAGCCCACCAATGCCTGAATTTTAGGTATGGTCTCTGAAACAAGTACAGTAAAAAAAAAAAGTTCCATTACAGATTTCATAGATGCTGCCACTGGAATATTTGTTGAGAAATGAAATTTTACCATCTCCAGACACACGAGGGCACTCACAAACAGGCGGCGTTGGGTGCAGTGTACAAAAGGAGGGAGGAAGGGAGGAGGAAGCTCTTTGTCAAAGGTAGTGTGGAATTTAGGCATCTTCCTATCTGGTTGAAGACCTGCCTGGGGTAATTGGTCTAGGAAGAGAACTAGGCAGGCCCTTGGTCCCCACTTCTCCCTGCTAAATCAAGACTGAGCTTCAAATCTGGGCTTTCAGAGAGTCAGAATTCCCAAGTCTGTTACTTTAGCAAAAAACTGCTTCTAGTCTGGTAACTTTCCCCATTAACCTCATCTGATGTTGCTTTCCTAAGAATGTTTAATTAGAATCTCTTTTCTGACGCCAGCAGAATTGAACTGTTAGTGAACTGAGCTTTAAATTGGATGTGTCGTGTTTCTAGTTCCTTTTCCCAAACTATTGTATAGCCTCCCTTGAGAGTGAATTTTGCAGTGACTTGTGTTTAACTTTCTGTGTCTTGCTGCATTAAGCACCTCTAGGGTAGGATCAACAGGACAGAGCTGGAGTATATAGAGATTCTCAAATGAAATGTAAATTTGGAACATAATTGGGAACTCAACAGGGAGGTTTGGATTTCACAGATGAGTCTTGGTGAAAGGTCCATGTGGTACAATGTAGGTGAGTTTTAAAGTTATTCAATTTTCATGGGTATTAAACTGTTTTAACCTCTCGTAGGCAAATATTTATGAGAGAATCTATTCTTTTGACTACTGTGCATTAAGTAGAGCAATTAGAGTGTTCACAGCCCTTGGATTTTTTAAAGGAGTTGAAAATATTTTAAAAGAATGGCAGAATATGACCCAGTTTTCTAGGATCACAACAATGGTTCCATCAGAGCAGATGAAGATATGTAATATAATATTTAAATGGCCTGACATTGGCACTAAAATACCAAAATCACTATTTCAAAAATGCAAATTAGCAAATGCTCACATGCCCAGGGTGTATACAAAAGGCAAAAAACTAGGGAAAAAATGTAATCAGGTCTTAACAATTTTTAGCATTCTTTTGTTTCTTTTCAGTGAACTGGGAGTGTTTGCTATGTGCTTAGGAATGTGTTTGAGCTTTAACCCCAAGAGCAACGTGAGGGAGTGAGTCAAGGTTAAGAATGGTTGGGTTCGAATCTGACAAAGGTAGGTGCACTCTTGACCTGGCAGCTCCATGTTGCAAGAATTATTTGACTCATCCTTAAAGCTGTCACATTTGAACTGCCATTTTTCAGTGGTGAGAGCAAGATCTTACTACACAAAAATTGTGCAAAATCCTTCTGTCTTGTAATAGATAAATTCAGGGCCTCAGATGGGGTAAACGGGGACTGCAGTCCTGAACATTTATCTTTCTTATTTGAGCGAACAGCTCTTCCTTCCTTCCTGGAATGTGACTTAACATTTTGAATTCCTATTAAATCTCTGGATACACCCAGAGATCTCAGAAAGCTCTCTACAGAGAGAGCAAACATCCTCTTGTACTTGGCAAAAGAAGAAACAGATGCTTGCGTGGCTTGCAGGCTCAGCCGCTCTGGGCTGCTTTGTGGAAGAGAATCAGTGAACCTGGGTTGCCAGGAAAAATGTTCATGTTGAGCTGAGAATAAGCATTTGCACTTGAAAGTAACCAACAAATCTGTAGGACACGTTAGTGCTGTGGAAGCAGCACCCAAGCTGCACTGCCCTGCAGTCAAAGACAGGGGAATTGGGCCTATTTGGTGTGTGGGCCACCCAGTCTCCATATCCCTTCCTAGGGCTCTTCCCTGTACAGCCCAGGTGCTCGGGGAGCTGCCCACACCTCGGCTCCAGGGGGTGGCTCTGATGAGTCTGTGCGAAGTGGTACATCCCATTTGCTGCTCCCCCACTTTGATAACTGGTTTAGGGAAAGGCCTACACGCAATTCAAAATGCAAATTAGTAAATGCTCGAATGGCCAGGGTCTATAAAAAAGGCAAGAGACTGGGGAAAAATGTAATCAGGTCTTAACACTTTTTAGCACTCTTTTGTTTCCTTTCAGTGAACTGGGAGTGTTTGCTATGTGCTTAGGAATGCGTTTGCACTTTCTTAACCCCAAGAGCAACAGGAGGGAGTGAGTCAAGGTTAAGAGTGGTTGGGTCCAACTCTTTGCTGAGACTTCTGAGAAAGACACCTATTCCAGGTAGAAGCTACATGGACAACTTTTTTTTCTGGACAGTGTGGGGAAAGAGACTTGAGTCCTAGGACCTAGCCGGCCATTTGCCACCATTCTGAATACAATGTCAACCTGAAAAGGAAGGGAGATCTGAGATAATCAAGAGAAAGGAACTGCAACCCTGATCAAATTGGACCCAATTGGACTTTGCACTCACTGAACCAATAAATTCTCTTTATTAAGCTGGGCTGATCCAAGGTTTATATTATTTGCAACCAAGGTTTCCAACTGCCACGTGGTGTCTAAGATGATTGGGGTGAGTATCCATCTATCTTATCTGTGTGTAACCTAACTTAAGGGACACTATTTCTTCTTTCTACTTGTCCCAAGGGAAACGGTTTAGTACAGACCTTTGAGCTACAACCTCCAGTCTCTGAAGTTTTCTTGAAAGCACTATACAGTACACTCAATAACAAGGTGGGTAGCAATAAAAGCAATAAGCCAGGTGTCAAATGCAGCATATTTTAATTTGTTTCAAATAAAGCAATATATGTATATATATATTTTTCAGAAAAACACCAGATGTTAAATTCTACAAAAGCGCATGTGTCCTCAGCAGATCACGTTTGTCTGATCATTAAGAATTCTTTTTTTTTTTTTGTAACATTAACTCTCTAAAGACGATCAACGGACTGACATCACCGCTACGACATAGGTTGCTAACGGAGCCTCTGATCTTCAGCCACATCTTGATTTTCCTAACACATGAGTAAATACTGCCTGGCTAAAATGCTGCAAAGTCGTGATGAGAGAAAGCATCAACAGATCAAGCAAAGCCATGAAAGTTATGAAGCAAGCTAGAGCTGATTATTAGAATTAGTAAAAATGATTAAAGAGAGGATGACACAACCATACAGGATTCGTATATTCTGATTGACTCTCTTTTGGCAGCGAATCGGGTCAGCACCTCGGGCAGGGAACCAAAATGAGTGAAAACTGCTCTTTTCTTTCTTAGCTCAGGCCACCAACGTCACAGCCGGGACTGAGAGAACCGTGGCATCTGTCGAAACTTCTATTCTCGTGGGGCAGAGGTTGCACTGTGACACCCTCCCGACGTTACCCCGGAAGGGCCTGGCCTCGGAGGCGTCTGCCGCGTGCTGCTTTCTCCGGGGCTTTTCAGAATAGGCCGGGGCCTCAGGGGTCTTTGTCCCCAAGGGGGCCTCTTGATTTTTGGTGCCGCCTTTGTTTTTGGGACGGAAGCCATTGTGCGGCTGTCTTCTGTGTTCGTGGCGGCTGCTGCCCTTCCCCATCGGATCAGCCTCGTTGCCGCTGCCCTGGGACTTGGCAGGCCCATTTAGCCTGTTGTTGTGATACTGTGGATTAAATCTTCGTCTTTGGCTAGAAGACCCATTCTACCAAAAAAGAAAGGAGATAAGTGTCAGATGCCAGCAAACCACAGATGACACTAGTAGACATCAGGGAAACCAAATCTCTAGGCCACAGGTGAGCTTTTTATATACCTCAGAAGAATATGAACACATGAAAATGAGGTCAAGCAGATAAAATCCTTAATCTTAAAGAATGGTGGACTGTCTTGTAAATGGAACTGTAAGGAAATTACTGATGCTGAAAGAGGCTGAAAGAGGCATAAGACAGACAATTCAAAAACTGGGCCAAATAAAACCCATAAAGTATGCTTCAAATATAGCACAATAAAATGTAACTCAGGGGCAGGGAAATGGTGATTCTCTACCATGAAAATTTCTGAGACATTCTGTATAGACTATGTACAAGAATGCTAATTAAAAACATGAAGAGAAAAATAAAATTCTGTATGTAAATTTTCTTCTCTAAAGCCGTTTTTCTAATTTATTTCAAAGCAAATATCATCATAGTTCAGAAATATTACCTTTGGCACATACAGGGGTGAAGTGTACCTGGGGGGCCGTGGTGGGGTGTGGAGGTGAGGTGTAATTTCACAGAGGTCATTAGCGCTAAATTTTTGGCAGTTCTAAGCAAACAAATTTTGAAGCTTCATTCTGAGAAATCACTCTCTCAACAAATCAGCAGCCAAGAACATAAATAGATGAGAAATAAGGAAGCAATGGATTAAGCCTGTCTGTCCCTCTGCAAGAAAAAGGTCAATTATGAACTCCTTGAGGTCAATCATAGCTGAGACCGACTGAGTGCTTACAGTGTGCCAGGCACCCAGTGGGGTGCTTTGGCGTGTGTTCCCTCGTCTGGCACCACAGTCACCCTTGATGGTGGATGCTAATATTTGCCTCATTTTATGAATGAGGGTAATGCATCAAGGGATTCACCCAAGGTCTATAGTCGGGTAATGGTGGAGCCATTCCTACTTCACGTACTGTCTTTTGACAAGATTCATAAGTAGGTTGTTACATGAACACAGACCTTTTTTGAAAACCAAACCTCTACTATTAAAACATGTACTTTCATGAGTTACAAATATGTAAGGTTCTTAATTTGTGCACTGGGACTGGATGGTGTATAGGTTTAGGGCCCAACCCCCAATAACTCAGGGCCCAGGGCAAGAGTGCAGGTGCAGGCCCACATGCTGTATGTCTGAACACTGTCTTCCTACCTCTGGCTCCCCCCACACTGTGAGGGCTCCTTGCACATGTGACAGTGGACATTCCCACCTGCACACCTACGCTTTGCCCCCACTCCCACATACAATTACCCTTGGGACCTATGGGTGTGCAAAGTGGTAGTGTGGTCTGCTCTCAAGATGATGTACCCAGGGAAGTGGTCCCAACAGACCCTGTGAGTGGGCTTCGGAACCCTTAGGGATAGAATTCCAGGATCTCGAGTACTTGGAGCGTCCTCTAGAAGGGAGAGTGGAGATTCTGGTGGTCGTGTCTCTGGGGTCTCACTGACTCCTCACTCTGTGGGGTGGGCCCTGGCTGGGGGAGGGGCGTAAGGGTCACTCTCAAGCTCAGGGCCAGCCCAAGTGCCCTCCTTGCCTTGATCTACAGTGTTCTGACTTAGGTATTTGAGTATGTTTCAACCATCACCTAAAATGCGAAAACAGTGAGCTGGAAAACTATCTACATAGATAGCATTTAATTTGGCCTCATTTGTTTTTAAAGAAATTTTGAAAAGGAAACTCTAAGACTAAATTTTAGACTGAATTTTAACGTGGTGTTTAATAATGAACAAAGGACAAAAGCGGTGAAGACGTGTTTAGACTATAAGTAACACAGATTTTATTTTGATCTTTAATCAATGAGTCTATGAAATCCTCCTTGGCAAAGTGCTATTTTAAAGCTCGGGAAGACATTCACAGCCAGCGAAGTGCCTGTTAGTGTCATTAATGGGAATTCTAGAAGACCAAGACAACAAAACCCAACAGGGCACTTATTAGAAAACCAGCATTTTAAAATCCTAAAAAGAAAAAAAAGTCTTTTTCTTAGAGATCATGAAAGGTGACTTTATAGCATGACTAACTTTCATATCATCAGATTCCATTTCTTGGTAATTCTCCAACGTTAAGGAGGAAATCACCTCCCAAAGGTACAATGGAGAAGCAGAGGGAGAAAAGGAAGGCTGTCCTTTGTAAACCTGTGTTTCTAGAGGTCACAGTAGATAAGAATGGATGATGCCATTTTGAAATGTATTTTCTTTCCTGATATCTCAAGAGAAGACAAGTTTGCACTCACTTTGGTCTCTTATTGATAAACGAAACATAAGTGGGAATTAAAAGGTCTTATAAAACAAATGCCAGGTTTCCTCTCATTAATAGTTTCAGTGACCAGGTTCTGAATTATGCTCCTGAGTCTGTGTGGGCCCTTTCCACTTGTGGGCCGCTATGGGGACCTGGGGATGGTGGTCTCAGGGGCATGAGAAGAGCCGTCTCTGTTTGGCGGACTCTGCCAGTGCTGTTTGTGAGTGCCCACAGGCCACCTCCTCCACGCGGGAGAGCACCTGTGAAGCGTGGACTGGGTGGACCAGGGCAGTTCCCGTGGGGCCAGCCAGGCAGGGTTGCTGGGGTGGGGTGGGGGTGGGGGTGGAGGAGCCTGGGTGTGCCCCGGGAAATCAGCATCTAGCAGTTGCTGCTTTCTTCCCTTAGAAGCAGGTGCTTTCTCCCCCGGCACCACGCACCCAGGGGCTGCGGGACCCCTGCGGGCAGCACTAGGTGGCCTCCCCAGAGCGGCTTACCTGCTTGGTAGCTGGCACGGCCTGGTGAGAGGGGTCGGCAGTGCTGGGAAGGCTGCTCACCATTTTGGGGTTTGCTGCTTTGCCCTCGGAGGGCCTGTTGTGATTGGATGATTTTCTGGTAAAGTTATTCTGTTTCCCAGAGGTTGCCGCGTGAGCATTCAGCAGAGGCAGCAGGGAGCTGCAGGGAGTTCTTGAAGAATAGCTGTTCTTTGGATGTGTAACTGCAACAAGAAAGTGCTTGGGGTTACAGGTCGCCCCTCGCACGCTGCTGCCTCAGTAGCCCATTGCTGGGAGATGCTGGGAGATGAAGAAACTGGCAGGAGTGCCATAAAAAAACTCAGAAAAGTTTTTTTTTTTTTGAAAGATGTCATTTGAAAGGGCACCTTGGCACTTAGAGACCACCAAATTTCTCCTGTGGGAATCACTGAACTGTGATGATAGCATCATCACCCACGTTGGGAGACATTTGTGGGAAATGAGACATATCTGAGCAACTTAAATATTATTCTTTAGGTCAAGAACCACCAAGGGAAGAGAGATAATGAAACCGTGAGGTTCCCTCTCTGGCCACGTCTGCAAATGCTCTCTGCTTTGTAGGTTCTCCATTACCAAACCCATTCTCATCGCCCCGATCAGACCCCTAGGCCCATCGGTGCTGTAGAGACGCAGAAAGAGCAGGAGCTATGCGGATGCCCTGGCCTTTCAGAACCACCATGCTCTGAAAGCATGGGAACCGGTGCTATTGGGTGTCAGGAATTCTGTCACCTGGGGTTATGCATATCCCCTGACCATAGGGCCAGGCCTGCCAGCCTCTAAGGCATCTTGTGTATTCCACTGGAGCTACATCATCCAGCTGTCTATCAGCCCCATTTCCTGCGGCCTCGCTGCAGACAGGCCCCACGTCCAATGCTGCAGGCAACAGGCTGATCAGGCAGACCCCTGTCGGGGCTCAGGGCTCAGGCCGGTCTGTTCAGCGTTTGCTATTACCATGCATGCTGGTTTCGAAAGTGGTGGTTTCTGACGGGATGCTTTCTATGTAAGGATGCTGAACCGGGGCCAAAAAGAAAGCAATTCAAGGAAAAGGCCACGACTCTCCCCTCACAGTCCACCAAAATCTGGCTGCCAGGCTGGACAGCAAGACCTTTCTTTGAATCTTAAAATTGTCACCAATTTTTAAAAGCAACTTTCTTTGCTCCCTTTGTTGAATCAGACTTAATCCCGGGGTTCTGCTAGAGGATCAGGAGGGACCAGTAGGGATCACAAAACATTAGAAATGGAAAGGACAGGGACATAGCTCCAGTCCCTTCCTTTATCGGTAAGGTGGGACAGCAAGTCGGGGGCTGTCCAGGGACGACTCGGGGGTTTCTGTGGCTCTTCTTGCTCACCAGATTCAGTTTCGTGGGGTCATTATTTCCTACAGCTCAGAGACTACTACTTCCGGTTCAGTGGCTGTGGGCTCTCAAACGTGCTCTCATCAAAGCCAAGAAGGAAAGGGCCTCTGGGGGATTATTGTCTCAAACATGCGGGGATGGCTTTCATAGTGGACACTTGTGATTTGGTAAGGGACAGTGTTTCCCACTAGATGGCACTTGGGGTGCTCTAGAGAGAAGTAGGCGAAGGGGCACCTCTCCACCCACCCTGAGCTGGCTGATGAAGAGGTGCTCGCATCAGCGCCTTGCTCGGCAGGCTGAACGGAAACTAGGATGGGCGGGGACATTTCCAACTGGGAGCCAGACTGTGCTTTCTTAGACATGGGGCAAAAGCTGGGGACAGAGAGTGGCAAACAGGTAGATTCTTTCATAAAGGAAGGTGCATACAGGAATAAAGAGAAAACAATTTCAGAGAAGTGCAGTCAGATCAGATAATTGCCAAAGATGTGTGAACAAGGATGCTCACAGCAGTGTTATTTTCATGGTAAAAAACTAGAAGCAACCTAAAGGCCATAATCAGAGGACTGGTTATATCAATTATATTTAAACAAATTATCAGTTAAATATATTGACATGGAAAAATGTCTGCCATAGATTGTGAAGTGATAAAAGCCAATGGTATTACTATTTAAGTATAGAGTATAGTACGGTTAATTACAATACAAAATGCAGCCAAATCTCAATGTTCGGCTGACTCCAAGGCTGAAGACTGCCCATGTCCCTCACCAGTTCTCCTTTCCTCTTTGTGGACGTCCTTAAAGCCACTTTAGTACTTAGTCTCCTTCCCCTCGTGGGTGGGCTGGTGGAGGGGAAAAAATATTGGCCAATTTTGTTGCACATTAGCTGCTCTAATTAAGGCTTAATAGGGAACAAGACTAAAGCTAATGGCTGAGTGAAGTCTCTCATTATCTGCAGACCTCGCTCAGTGCAGACAAGCCAGGGCTGTGGCTTAGGGCACAGCAGCAGCGCAGGCACAACAGCTGGGCCCTGCACAACAATAGCTGATTGTTCCCAGGCTTATTAGGGAGACTGGCTTTCTGCCTAACATGTTCCTGTAGAACCAAGGCTGTTTGAAATCAGAGAGGCAGTTTATCTGGCGGTGCTTAAGAAAAGTTTGCAAAAGGTATAAACTAGTTGACCTGTTCTGTTCCGCTTAATAAATCCTGGAGATTTACTGATGGGCAGTGGCATTTGGAGACTTTAAGTTCAAATCTTGACATTTCTAGTGACTTGTGTCATGAGCATAGATCATTAAATCTCTTTAGACCTCACTTGAGCCCCCTGGGGAGACTGCACACCTGACATTTCTGGTATCAACTCCAAATAGCACCAAGCTTACTCACACAGAATTATTTAGCAAGTATGCAAAACTTACTTTCTCCGCAGAGCATGATTTGGGCCTTCAGCTGTTCGATGTCACAGGAGAATCGGGCAGCCTTCCCGAGCTCTTCGTCATATTTACGCTCGCTGACAAAGTGCTGGAGGGAAGAGAAGTGAAGCAGGAGCCCCACAATTACAGATTCATTCACTCAGCTCTCCGGGTGCCCGATGGTGGTGCTGGCCCGGTGGGGATCATTCTAGCCTGGCGCTGCGCGGTTCCATTAGTCAGCCTTGGTTCTGACCTGCCTGAGGCATGCTCACCTCCTTGTTCAGGGAATATGTGGTCCTGTCTTTCTCCTGTCTGGGCCTAGACAAAATGTGTGTCTGACTCATCTATTTGAACTTTTAGCACCTATCACCCTCCTTCTAGGAATTTTCTGGGTTGCATTCTGGCAGGGTCTTCCTAGTTTGGCCAAGTGCCTGCTAAGGTATTAACCATAGAGAGAAATACGTCATCCTTCCTAGACACTTATCCCTATTTTAACAGGGAACCAGAAAGTCCAAAAAGCCTTAAGTGTGTAGAAAATATTATCTTGAATGGCAGAATTTCAAGTGTTGTTAAAGAAAGGGGGAAAGAGATTATTTCTCAATTCATTTAAAATTAAGATCTATGTGTAGATGACAGAGTGAGAAATACAGAAATAACTATGACTCAGTCCCTCTTTAAGTTTACCAGAGAGTTCAGCACACGGCAAGGGAAACAGATACCATGAAGTATAATACAAGGTAGAATGCAGTTGGTGTTTCAGGAATACAAAAGAGGAGGAAATTATTTCTTATTGCGGGAAATGGGGAAAGAGTTACGTAAAAGGGAACATTTGAGTTGGAACATTAAAAAAATTATTGAACACTTACCAGTGACCAAATTCTTAACAGATAATCTCACTTTCATCTGATCACAATATTATGAGGTCATTACTATTATTATCTCTATTTTACAGATCAGGGAATTGAGGTTCTAAGAATCTAAGAGAATACGCCATTTAGCCAAGGTCACCGAAGCAGAAAATTCTGCCACTGGACTGTTTCACTCCAAAGCCTGTGCCACTGACCATTTTACGATGAGTGGGATTTTGATAGGCAGAAATGAAACTTGAAAGATGAGTTGATTTCAACAGACCAGGAAGCTGGCAATTTCATATTCCTCACTTGATGTTCTGACAAGTTGGGATTTTTGCAGGGTGAGATGGAAGTTGGAATATATATTTAAGTTCAGTTGTGGATTTTGTTCTGAGGGGAAGTGTGGTTCATACTGGGGGAGGCCAGACCTGCTTTGCGGGTATAACTCTGGTCTTGGTGGAGGACAAGGCTGGAGGGAGACAGCGGAGGCAGAAAGACGAGTTAGGAGGCCATTGCAATTGGCAGGTGGGAGGCAACCAAGGCCAGACCAGAAAGGGGTCCCTTCCCCACAGTGCTCCCTTTCATGCCTAACAGGAGGGAGGAGACTGAAAAGTCACTTGCCACTTTCCACCATTCCCAACCAGTTGTATGCCTGGGTGAGCAGATGACTGACTTCTAAAGCTTGCAGCAGTTGAGTCTTGCAACCACTCTAGTTTCCTAGGAGCTGGAGGGCGTGTGTGTGTGTGTGTGTGTGTGTGTGTGTGTTTAGTATACTGGGTGAAAAAGAGGAGGGTAAGGAGAATTTATTAACTTCATCTTCCCATTTTGGTGTAAATACTTGTTCTTGCCTTCCTGGTAGCCATGTCTCCTGCTGGTAACTGTACCCCAATGCAGTTTTGAAGATCCACAGTCTTGGGGGTGTCTGTCAATCAAGATGTTACACTCTGTCTGGGCCAAATGATGGATGTGACCCTGGTGGACGCCAATCAGAGTCTCTCCCTTGGGGATCTGATCAAGTTGGGTGCCACAAGGGCCGACGATGTCTGGGGGTCACACACTCCCAGGGTGCCCCGAAGGCAGTGTCTCATAATTCTTGCTACCTATGTTACCCGAGTCATCTCGGTTTCTGCCTAATCATAGACCTGGGTCTTCAGGTCACCCTCTGCTTTGGTGAGCTACACTCACATTCTTTCGAATTGTACTTGTTCTTGAGGCTAGCCAGGGTCAGTTTCTATTGCTTGCAATTCAGAAATCTAACAAATACATATTTGAGGGTAGTATTCCTAATAAAGGGCAACTAAGCTAGAAAAGGACACAGGAAAGAAGTCTCCATGGACTGCATGTTTTATGAACACTAAGTTCATACTCGTATGTGTTTATATGCCTGTGTATGTGTTTATGTACATACATATAAATTACATAGTGTGAAAATAATATCATCCCCTATCCCAGCTATAATTCATGGTTGAGTACACTTTATTTGGGTCAGTCTCTACTGACGAAGAGAATAGCTTGTACCTCTTCTTTGTAATAATATAGCCCTTCAAACCACATTATACTTAAATACAGTGATTAGGTGGTTCTTCACCCTTTTGTATTCTCTATTTCAACCCTGTGGGAGAGAGCTGAGTGTGTGATGTTAGGTCCTCAGAGAGCAGCACTCTGTGGATGCAAAACAAACATAGTGGAGATCAGGTCTCTGGTTCAGGGTTGAGGCTGTGATATTTTAGAACTGACCTTAATTTCTGCCCTGAGTTCGGCCAGCTGCATCTCTGCCATCTGACTGGCTAGATCAGTAAGTCTCTTTAGTTCTTCTGCTTTCTTCTGACGAGCAGTCAGGATTTCCACTGCCAAAAAAGAAGGAATAACACATTAGGGCCAGAGATGTAAACATATTAAATGATCTAATTTCTTGGAGACAGTTCTCCCTCCACAGACTAATCACTTTGTTGGACCATGACTATGTTTTCTGAGTTGGTCACGGAGGCGGGTTCACCCTTGCTGCCCATTTCCAACAACCCATTTCCTCATGTCCTTACCCACCAATCCCCACAGCAAACACAGTCCCTTCTGAGTCACTGTACACCCACACTCTTCATTCTCTCCATTAGTGTCTGCTCTCACTTACTTAATTTAAACTTTCAAAATTTGTGAGTTACTTGGAACATCTATCTCTGAAAAGTAAAGATACTTATTTATTTGTTTTTTTTTTTTTTTTTT
>VBSM01001562.1:41324333-41379483 GCA_008086735.1 Cheirogaleus medius | reverse complement strand
CCACCTCGGCCTCCCAGAGAGCTAGGATTACAGGCGTGAGCCACCGCTCCCGGCAAGATACTTATTTAAATCCTATCTGAATGATACTGCAAAGATAGAGAGTCCACAAAGCAAAAATCATTCTGTATGTGCTACACTATTAAATTCTAACAGCAAAAGACCTTCTGAACTTCAACACATACTCACTTAGGGCAACTGGCTGTGTTATTGGAATTTGATATAAAAGTTTTATTTTATTAGCTTTTTTGTGTGTTAGCTGCAAAGTGTCTCTGCTTTTGATGTACTGCAGATATGTTTCCATTTTGCAAAGACAGAGAAGTTCCAGACCAGAGTGTCTTAGGTCTTTGTTTTAAGTGTTCCCAATGGAAAATTTTCAAGAGTGAGTCAAGCCAGCTTGAACTGGATTCATGTGCAATCTTTAGCATCTGCACATGTAGAGAAGACACCAGGGAGTTCTCTGGCTCCGCATTTTCACACATCTGTCAAATGAACTAAAGATTCAAATAGAGGTAGTAGCCCACAGGTTAATTTATGTATGTGTGTGTGTGTTTGCACACACGTGTTTCCCAGAAGATTATGGGACTCAGAAACAATGAATATAAACAAAGAATATATATATATGAGATATAAGTATGAAGTTTGATCTTTTGATAGACAGACTTGTAGCTCTCTCATTCAAATTATATAGGAATTGCCTTCATTTCTTCTGGACAAGCATTTTGAGTTACAAGAAAAGAGGAGCCCTCTAAGGTGACATGCATGTTGAACTCATGTTCCATTCCTGGCTGAACAAGGATCATCTGCTTTATTAGACCAGATTCACAATGCACATGCAGAGTCAAACAACATGATTTCTGATTTTAAGAGTTCTTACTATATAAAATGTCAAAAACCAGTCATCTCAAAACCCCAAAAAGAAGTACAGAATCAATCAAGAGTTAGGATTCCCTGCAAACCATAAACTATTTTTCAGATAGACTGAGAGACATTATCTTTTTATGCTGATATTCATGTTGAGAAGTCAATAAAATAATTAGTCATAACTCATAATCTAAGATCATCTGCCAAACTATGCTAATCATGCTTTGACTACTTTCCTGGGGCTCTTCTTCCCGTCATGTACAATACATTGTGGATGGGCAGACTGATCTGTGCCTAATGGTCTTTCAGAATACAGAGGAGCTAATGAAAACCTTGCCAGATGATGGGAGTGAAAGGCATTTTCATCTGAACCTAGACAATGTATTACTGAATGATGTCTCAGGTTACTCAGTTGGACCGGAGGTCACAAAAAGGTGGCCTACTATCATTTTTGGCCAGAATACATATGTCTTCCTTGGTCCACACATTACTTTTACAAATTAATCGCCTACATTAAAAATGAGAATATTCCATTTGAAAGCTGAATTTCTGGCATCTCTTAAAATACTGGAATTTCTGGCCACAGTTGGCTAGCATTCCTAGGTGGCACCGGTTGGCTAAAGCTGACGAGCCACTGACATTTTTAGATGGAGCCTGGTGCCCAGTGTGCTACAGTCTCTACCTGCCCCACTCGGTGCATTAATGTTACCTGCCTGGCCCCATCAGCATTTCCAGTCACTTGTGGGACTACTGGGCAGAATGCACCATGTAGTTCTTTGTGTCCATGACACGTAGTACTGGTACACAAAGGGTGTCCAATACACTTGCTGAATGAGGAAGTCAGTGAATGAATGAATACATTACTTAAGAGGAATAACTAAAGGAGGGTGGAAGTTCCTTTTCTACGGGGGCCACTTAAGACTGTCTAGGATCCATACCTTTGATTGGTTATTTATTTATTTGCCATTATAATTCACCATATGGATAGGACTAAAGTCTGCAGCATGAGAAAACGATTTGCGTGGGAAGATGGCAAAGTAAAATAAAAAACAAATTCTGAAGGCTCAGACTTGGCAAGTAGTTAGGAAAGGGTCAGCAGACCCTGAGTGACTGCACAGTTAAGCAGATCTGACTTTTCTTAGCCGATCATTTGTGGGACTGGTGACAATTAGGGGTCATTGTTCTTTTTGATTAAGTAGAACTTGGGCATTCATACCAAACAAAAGATTTTGTAGAAATAGATATAAATGGGCCCTAAAATAGGAATGCAGGTGCAAGATCACCAATAAATTCCGAGTTTACGCTCATGCAAATGTGCATGGAAATGAATACTTTGCATCAGCAAGTGTTGGGATTCATTTTACATATAGTCTCATTAACATTTCAAAGCCTTTCATTATGAAAAAAGCCTTAAAACTTGAGATCTAAAGCCAATACTCTTTGGAGGCGAACATTTTCACCTCAAAAACATCAATCACAGAAACAAAAAACAAAAACAGATCAGATCTTAAGATTCATTGATCCTGTAATTTAAAATAGAATAATAAGTATGTTTTGAAAGCATCATCCTTTCAGAAATCTGCAGAGGGAGACAGTTCCATACAGCTTAGGTTTTCACTGCATTCGGGACCTAATTCATATTATTTATGTATTTTTATAAATAGTATCTGGTATGCTGAAATCTATTTTCTCAATAGAATTTATAAATTCCTTCAAGTTTTTGGAACACATTGGAAACTTGCTCATATTACTTAAACCATGGAACACATTAAGGCTCCTCAAATAATACTCCTCAGCAGAAAGTGTACTTAAAATCTGGGAAGGCCAGAAGCTGGAGCAGAAATGGCTCTATAAGCACAAAAATTCTTTGAAATCATTTTTATTCCTTAAAAATTCTCATGAATTTTGCATTCTGCTTCATAATATATCTATGTTCTCATTAATACAAAATAATGTTTTCTTCCCATATCTCTAATAAACTTGACATTCCAAGAACGTGCCTATCTAGGCCTTGGCTTCGCTGGGTAGACAGATAAAGTCTGAGACCCTAGCACTACAACACGCTTAGTTTCTTCACCTGTAAAATCTGTAAAATGTAGTAACTACACACACCTTGTAGGGTGATTGTGGAACTAAATGGAATAACGTGTAAAGTGTTTAGTATAGTATACTCAAAAGTGCTAATTATAAATATCTATAAAGTGAGATCTGTTCATCTAGAATATACTTCCTTTTTTTGCAATGACATTAGTGTTCACTAACATTGGATTCCACAGTCTATAGACACTGAACTGATTATAATAATTCGTTTAACAAGTATTTGTGCAGGCTGCAGTCTTCTCGGCATGTGTTAGGTGCCATGTAGGAGCTGATGTTGTAATTGAGGAAATATGGTTTATACTGGAAATGGAAAGTGTGAAAAATACACACAGAGGAGCAAGTTTCAAGATGGGGGTTGCGAAGACAGTTCTATAGTTTAGTGGGGAGACATTCCACGGTTCCTTCTATCTGTGGAGAACATGTAGTGCTGGCACAGGCATGTCGCTTGAAGGATGCAGTAGAACCTCCATTTTCTGACTGCAATATGGGTGTGGGGGGGGTTGGACTAACCTATTTGCTTTTTTGCACACATGTTGTGTCAGGCACTATGTGCTAAGGAAACTCAGATTTTGAGAAGTCAACAAAATGATTCAAGATCACACAGCCAGTGTTGGAGGAGCTTGGATTTGGACTCTGTTCTATCTGCCTACAAGGCATGCAAATTGGCTTCCCCAGGGCCCAGAGCAGTTCTAAAACCAGGACCTGCAGCACCAATTCCTGAAGTTAGGTGAACCCTGTCAACAATCTAGCAGTTTGGGGAATGCAGCCTCCACATTTATCTGTTTGCTGTTTATCCTGGTCTCTAACAGTGCCAAATACATAAGGAAGCCCACAGTGTTTATTGATTGAATGAGTTTTCAAATTGGAGATATTCTCCAGAGATGCTACAAATTCCACGGGTCTTGGAAACTAACATTATTGTTCCAAGAAGGAAGAATGAGTACAGGAAACCTAAGGTCTTTTGTTAACCTCTGAGAAAGTGATGTGTTAGTGACTTTCAATTTTGGTGCTGGAGATCCATTTGTGTCTGTGTTGGTTATTAGCATTTTTATCATTAGGACATGAAACTGAAATAAACTATACCTGAGAAACAGGGAAAATCCCAAGTCATGTGTATAATCCACTTTTACCGAAGACATCAATACATTTCATAAGAATAAAATAATTTCCCAATCAAAGAGATTGCGAAACTACCGAAATTGTCCACAGCTTCACCCTGGATCACATTAGTTTCATTTAATAAAACTTGCTGTGTTTTTGGATTGTAAAATGTTATTTAAAATTATTTTGAAAATTGTGTAACAAAAATAATGATAGCTATTTTCCTTAAAATGATATTTTTAATATGGCCTAGGTCCAGACAAGAGAAATAAAAAAGAATGAAGAATTTGGTCCGATGTTTCATTCCGGTAAAAAGGAAGGTATTGCAGTCAAAGGCGAAGGGATTTAGCTGGAATCTGGTTGGGGGCACACACTGCCATTTATCTAATTCATGGGATAAAATCTGGGTAAGGATGAAGAATTTAAAATGCCAAGGAGACAAGGAATGTAAAACTAAATCCCAGCTGAAAAATATGGTCTTAGGGATCCTATTAACATATAGACTGAATTCAAAAATAAGAGAGGACTCAGCATGTCCACTCGTGGCTTGATGTTGAATCTAAGTAATCTTGTCTCCGTCGACATTTCCATCAGCCTATGTAAGATGGCAAATCTCTACTACTTAAGTAACTTTCCCACAGTGGAAAGGTTTAGAAATAAGCATAGAGAAAATAAAGTAAGCCTAGAATGTTAATATTTTGTGTTAAATTTAGAAAGTTAATTTGAGGGCGTTCATTATTTAAAGAGAGAATTTGGTACATTAAGCAATCTGACTTGTGATTTCAATTGAAACCACTGAATTGGTTTTCTTTTGCGGTTTTAAGTTGGCAGGTGTCAGCATATCTAACGAAGTTTGTGAACAGAATTGGAGTATTTTAAGAAAACACTGTTTAGTATATCTCCAAGTTTGAATTATTAATCTTGTAAGAGTTGCTTAAAAGCTTAGAAATACTTTGCTTGTTAGGTTTGTGAGTTTGCCTTGTCAGGCATCTGAAGTGCTTAAGAAATCATATGTATTAAATTTATATATATAATTAAAAATGTTGAGGGGAATTTAAGTAATTAAGTTTCAAATGGGATTAATTTCTTAGGAAAATTTAATTGAGTTAATTGAACCTAAAAAAGAACAAGTAAAAATGACTAAATAATATAGCAAGATTTATAAGTTGCAAAGGCTTAAAAACTAATGTCTTAAGATTAAATACTAAATTCAATGTCATTTTAGACCCAATTAACTATAAGTTCCGTATGTGCAAAGAAGGTCCCCTTGAACTTTAAAAAAGTCAACTGACACCCCCAATGTACTGAGTGCCTATTCTGCCATGCACTCAGCTCTATGCGGTGGCTGCTACCTCTCTATCCTTTTGCCAGATGACATAACTGAGGTTTCCAGGGCTAAGTGACATGTCTGAGGTAACAGAACTCATGAGCCAGGATCTCAGTGTGAATTTTTGGACCCCGCTCAGGATCTAGTAACAGTGTCATCTGACTATGGATTGTTTCTGACTGGGAGGCTCCTAATCAAACAACCAGGTGTCTACTTACTGGCTTCTTCTTTAACTTTATCCATTTCTGCCATTAATGAAACTTCTTTGTCAATGATGCTGGGGAAAAACAAAAACAAAAGCAAAGAATGCTTAATCAAAGATAAACTTTTAATAAGCACTGGAAGTAAAATAAAAATTATTTTCATTAAACAAAATACAAAATTACCATAAATATTTCTATGCTACAATGCCAGCAGCACACTCTGCCTCTCCAAAAATGAGGCAACATGGAAGAGATGTTCCCAAGGCTTACATAGGGACATCTGCTGATTAAATCATTGTCAACAAATCTAAAAAAAAGTAGTTCAGACTCAGAACTGTGCTGCTTTGAATTTAAATTTGGGGGTATTTTTGCCCTATACATTCCAAAGTTTCAAACCAATGTAATAAGTATTTGACAAGCTGGTACTTAGGTCATAAAAGACTATAGTTCCCAAATGTCTCTGTGCTCCATCCTCAGAGGTTCTGTCTGGGAGGGAGGGGGGTGGGCCCGGTTCTGATGCAGATGGTCTTGGGACCATACTTGGAGAATTATCTGGGTCAATCCATCCGCATGCTCTACAGTATGAGTCTGCATTTTTCAGTCTCCCAAAGAAGCATCTCAAGGTTCCAGTGAACTTTTCCCCATTATATTTCATTTATTTTTTAGTCAGTCCTTTGAGAAGGTATTACCTGCATGAAGTTTCTCTCCAATCTGCTCCTGACCCCTGATCCCCTAGCTCCCCTCCCAGAAACATCATGACATATTCCCGACATATCCTTTCACAGATTCTCACGGAGGGAGGAGTGAAGAGAGAGGAGCCAGCAAAGAGGCTGGGAGCTGTGCAGGGTGGAAAGCTTGGGGGTAAACCCTACTGGTGGGTTACCCCACACATGTCAGAGGCTCTTTTTATTTTTATTTCAACCACACATATTTTGATATATATCTCTCAAACATAAGGACTTTTGGGGGACCAGAGCCATAGTATTTACTATAACACCTACAAACAGTCACAATGATTTCATGTTATTAGTTATATACTCAGTATTCAAATTTCTCCAACTGTCCCATAAATCTTTTTTTTAACAGTTTGTTTAAACCAGGGCCTAAATAAGTCCTGTTCATTGCGACTGTCTCTTCAACCTGTTTTATTCCACAGGTTCCCTTTCATCTGTCTTCTCATCCCTTTTGCAACTTATTTGTTGAAGAAATCAGGTTATTTGTCCTGAAGAATTGTCCTAGGTCGGAATTTCACTGATTGTATCTCCACATTATATCTTTAACCATTATTTCTTTCACTTTCATTATCTTTCACTATTATATCTTTCACCATTATATCTCCACAGTGTTAACCTGTTCTTTTGTATTGCCTATAGATTTGTCATTAGGTATAGAAATTTGATTAAATTCAGATTTGATTTTTTTGGGGGGAACACTTTATGTTGTATACTTCCATCAGCACAAACATAATGACATAACAAAGTATTCTTCCTGAAAAAACCTGATCAAATGTCTACATCTAATAAGAAATTTATAGAAGATACAAAGGATATCTACCATTTTTATGATATTAGAAATCAAGATATTCAAATTCTGTCACTCTTTCTTCATTTATTTACTGGAATTCTTCCATAAAGAGAAATTTTCCTTATCAACTATTTGGTTATCATAAAGTACAGTTTGTATAGGTAGGCAGGATAAATGCTTGGTTCTCTCCTTTTATTCATTTTCAAAATGACAGTTGATTCCTTAGTATCCTTCAAAGGTAATCAGTGAAAAGTTTTTTGTTGGTTTGTATTGTTTAATTATGAACTCTTATTTAATGTGCTTCAATTCACTGCAGTTATCATCCTTATTACTCCTTATTGTTCCATCAGATGGACTTTGAAAATTTAAAGTGTGTTGAAAATTTATATCCTCTTATGAATTTTGCAATATTTGTCAAGGTCAGAAGTGATTTCTGGGATGTATCTACAGCAGTTTGGGGGCTCCCCAACGAGATGATGTAATCTAATTTGTTGGAGAGTACGCACTGTGTGCTGAGAGCTCAGCTCTCCCCAATCAGGAAATCCTGGTGGAAAGAACTGCTGCTGTGTGCAATGAATGGCAAATTCTCCAGAACTGGGCTCCGAGCCTTATCCAGCAGCTATCCCCATGACGCACATGGCTTCGGGTCACTGGATATGATCACTTTGGTGTAACCAACACAGCAGGACACCTGTACCTTATTTATTGACATTACACAGGTATGATGTCAATGTGTTTTAAATATAGGAAATGCACGATACAGAAAGGCGTATGGTGAGAAGGAAGTCTTTATCCCATCTCTGCCCCAGGTTGCTCAGTTCTCCTCCCTGGAGGTCTCCAATGCTACAAGGTTCTTGCATTTATTACCAGAGACTGTCTATGCATGAACCAGCGTATATTTTGTAATTATATAAAATGCTAGGTTGAGTCAATAGGCTTTGTGCTCCTATGATTAAAGGTATATTTAGCTTCTCTGCCAAGTTAACAAACGTAGCCATAATAGAGGCAAGTGTGTGTGTTTTTAAAAACATTTTACAACCTTCTTAAAGGAGGCACGTCCATCTTAGTTTAGGAAAACAAAGGCTAATAGACAAGCTAGTAGGGAGATAATGTGAGAACCTAGAGATCTGGAATCAGGAGCCGAAACTACAACTATATGGTTCAGCCACTCTACCTGAGAAAATGTTCTGAATTTTTACCCCCTATGGAAATGGGAGAGAAGAGAGAAAATTCAGCAAGCAGCCTGGAAGCCGTGTGGGGTGAAGGCCCTGGGAGGAACCTCCAGTGGTGGGGTGGGCAAGAGGACTTCCGAGAGACAGAATGTCACAAATGTCATGGTGGGGGAGTGCTCTGAGCTGCGCTCGGGATGCCACAGCTCCGCTTCGCTCGGTGCGAATGGTTTGAATGTGTGCGGGTGCACTCACAGGGAAACTGAGGAAGCGGCTGGGCTTCATGCCCGGTCAACGCAAGGCTGGACAGGTGGGAAGGGGCACAACCTGAAGGCAGAGTGAGTGTGAGAATGTGAACCCATCACCACCCCCAGAACCGGCACAGATCTGAGGGGGCTTTGGACTTCCACAGGCTGTGGAGTAGGAGTCCAGACAACTCACTTGGAGTGTAATGGGCTGGGCGACCACAGCTGACCCATGGGTCAAATAGTGGTGGAGCGACGGGTCACGTGACACTTGCAGGTGACCTGCGCTCCATTCTCCACAGCAGAGTGAGGCAGGGCAGGGTGAGGTTTGGGATGGCTATCCAGGAATATGGCACAGAGAGGACTAGAAATGGGAAGAATGACAAAGCATTCATTTATTCAACCACTATGTGCTGAGTGCCTGCCATGCACAAGGCAAGGGTTTAGGGGCTGGAGTTTAAAAAAATAAAGATTCCTTCCATCCTTGTGGAGCCTACATTCTTCTTGGGAGAGCTGAGAAGAATGTGGGAAGACCTGCCCGGACTCACTGGGGAAACGGTGAAAAACAGATAGAGAGGGAAGAAAATGGTGATGTCAAGAAGGAGAGATTTGGATTCCCCTCCCCATCAACTAGAAGGCTTCTAAATAGAGTGCTCAGGTTTTGAGAGCAGCAGAGCCCACAACTAAGGGAAATAGATGCTGGTGACACAAGATTGGCCTGTCCTCAGACGTCCAGTGGGTTGAGGAGGAGCAGACAATAGACACAGCATGGAGCCCTGAGGCTGGGATTCTCACAGCCTGTGTGCAGAAGGGCCTTTGCTCATTTCTTTATCAGCCACAAGATCATGGTAACATTTTTGTTGATTAAATTTGTTAGCACAGTTTTGTGCCCCGAGAGTTTACAAGATGGACATTTGGGGTGTAAGACACATCTCCAGGTGTAACACATATCACACAAAGCTGGGTATTCATACAACAGCCAGTGCAGGACTCCTGGGCTAGCAACAAGAGGGATGAAGGTTTGCACAATAAATTGTTAATCTGCTTAATGCACACACTTGAGGATGGGGAAATCCTGTGAAGTTGGCATCAACCATGCTTCTGTTCCTCTGGGTATTTCAACAAAGAAGATCGATCTCGAGTGCCTTAGCAATTCCAACACTGCTATCTCTGTGTAACTGCTCTCAAACTCCCGTGCACGGTGGCAGCCAGCGCTCTCTGCCGAGTCAGGACCCTGAGCTGAGCTGATGAACCGAGGGCCCCCAAGATCAGAGGCCAGCCTAGACGCGTAAACTGGACCCTTCCTCCAGAATCTCAATGAGGTGGACCTGAGGGTCACTTGGGCTTTGCTGTCAAAGGAAGAATAACTGTGGAGAGTGGACGTGGAGGATGACACAGGGAAGGCCAGCCGGTCCTTGGCAGGCAGTCAGACAGCGAGGAGCCAGCCCTACAGCAAGCCGAGTGCCAGACTAAAAGAAGGGTCAAAGAGGAAGGACTGTGTCTAAAACCTCCCAAAGCCCACAAAGCCTGGGCTGTCTGGGTGTGTCACATCCCGCTTCACGAGTAATTTCATCAGAGCCATTTGCAGGTCCTGTGGAATCTTAGAGGGGCCAGGACAGAGATACGCTCGGAAGTGTTGCTTGATGACACACAACTCTACAGGTTGGATAAGGACAGAGGTGCTTGGCAAAACCCTGGTAGGAGCTATCAGATATGGAGGGCAGAGGGAGCTCCTTTGAGAGGAATGACACCAGAGAGTGGAGGAGTGACAGAAGAATCACAGACAGTGTCCTGGACCCCATTCCTGGTGGGGAAGCAGAAAAGTCACGTGCTAGCTTTCGAGGTGCTAGCTTTTGAGGTGCACCCGTGTAGACACTTATCAGCCCTCAGGTGCCTCAAAATGAGAGTTGATCACAGCTAACATTTTCTGAGTGCGTCCTGTGGGCTGGGCACATTAGATAGCGCGCAGGTGTCTTGCTGGAATGATCACATTTATGCTTCGTGACACCCCAGGAGGTGTGAGCGCTGCTCTCTCCTTGCTACAGGGCCTTGGCACATGCCCTTTCCTCTGCCTCAAAAACAGCTCTCCCCTGCACCCTTGACTTTCTTCATCTCATTAACTCTGAGTCTTCTTTCACGTCTTCGCTTATTAAAAGGATTTGTCCTGTGAAATTCAGAATCAGTCAAAAGGCTGCAAACTCAAGGATCCAGAAGGCGGCATGTGGCTCCAAGGCCACAAGTTCCCCGCCCAACATATTCCTTTTTCTACGGCATAACAATAATGAAACTTCTTAACTAGTACATTGTAGTGCTTGTGCATAAATCGTGTTTATGCAAAAATTTATACAATTGTGGCCACTGACAGAATCTAATCATTTGAGACATAAGCTTATGAATAAAAGTATAACCATACTCACCAAACACATAGGGTTTTGCTCAGAATCAAAACAGGTAGTTTGCCTACTAAGGTGGTTTAATTATTGAAATTTGTGCTTCTACCACTAATCATTTGAAATTCCAAGTTTTGAATGTTTTGGCTTTTCAACAGTGCTCCTCAGTACTCGACAGAAATACATAACTCTTTACTTGGCTTTTCACTGGGCAATAAAAGTTCTCTACATGGTTGGGTGATGCCCTCAGCAAGCACCAGACTTAAGGCGCATCAAACACGTTCTACGTGAATAGCTCACATGAACCCCACGCTGACCTCACCTGTTTCAGATGTTCCCTGTATCGTTCCAAAAACATCTCTTCTCATTTTATCCAAACTGTCTGGATAGTAAAATTTTATTGTGTTGCCATAAAAAAGCTTTTATTATCAAAGCAATAAGGTATAAGAAGATTACCATGGCAAAGACTTCACAGTTTGTTATATAGTTAATCACAGAGATAAAGTGTCTTTTTATAAAAATGTTTCTGCCATCTTAATTCCTTTCTACAGGGGACTAATAATAGTAATAATAATGAAAAGAGCCAGAAAGCCTCTTTAGTAGTAATACATTTATCATTTTCTGCTCTGTGAAGACTGTCTTGAAATTTGGAGACTAAGACATTGAGAGACAAGCTTGGGAGCTTGGATGGGCCACGTCCAACCTAGTTTTCTTATAATAAAAACGTGTGATAGGGAGGCGGCCACAGGCCCTCAGTGGCTGACAAGCTGGAGAGCAGAACCTGCAGGTGCGTATGGAGGAATGAAAGCAGCATTTCAAAGGGAATTTACAGAAATCAATCTGTAACAGTAGCCAGCGTCAGATGCTAAAGAGTTAAAATTAGGCCATGTTCCACGGCATTTGCCTCAGGCAGACTGGAGTGACAGACACTGTCAGGGACCAGCTCATCCCACACAACTTTGCTTCAGGACCTTCTTGTGGATAAAGTGCTTCTGTTGGAGCTTCCTTAACTTCTCACCTTCCTGAACTCATCATGTCAGGAAGGAGACAGAAGCTGCAGCAGGACCCCTGGAAAGAAGAGCCTGGACTTCCCAGCCCCATTACACAGAAAGAGAAGCAGGAAAGTGCTGGGGAGAAGGGATGCTAATGGAATGTTCCAGCCTTTCTGGCCTCTACCAAACAGGTAAAGCATGCAAATGAGCGATAAGCCCTAAAGCCAGGCTTCCCTACACAAAGGATTTCCATTTCTTTCACTAAAGAGAAAAGAGTGGTATAAAGACATTTCTCCCAGCAGTGAGCTCTGCTCCTTATTATTGCATAGGAGTAAGAACTGTGACCAACAGCGCAGAGGAACGCCAGCTGGGCTCCTGACAGCCCACAGTGCCCAGTGGCCGCCATGTGGGCCTTGAGCTGGGAGCTACCTCTGCCCTGCACTAGCCAGCACCAGGGAAGAGTTGGGTCCCTCCCACTGGATGAGAGGATCTGCCCACCCAGTGGAGGGCAGGGAAACCTCCTTTGTACATTTAAGGCGTATTGTTCTGTTCCCATGGGTACCGACTGTTTCCAGTTCAACTCCCCAAGTATTACCAGCAGTTCTTGGGCAGAGGGCAAAACTAGTCAGGGGTTTCAGCTCACCCATTTCTCAACTATTGCAGCTGTCCACAAAGCTTCTCTCCTGGCTTGATGGCCACAAGGCCACAAATGCAGCAAGACTGTGTGTGGTTCTACATCCCAGGGTGAGGAGGAGCTGCAGCCCTAACTGCAAGCGGTGCCCACGCTCTTGCACACTGCCAACTCCTGGTTCTTCCTTTCTCTGTTCGGTTCCTCATCCTGTCCCCTCTCCTTACTCTGTGTGTTGGTTACCAACACCAGTGAGGAAAGTGCTGGGGTGAGCACCCTCACCCCTCACCCAGTTTCCCAGACTCCTTTTCCTTCCCTTTCCACATGAAGTCTACTCCAGAAATGTCTCTGGTACTTAGCTTTCCTCTTCCACTGTCTCTGCTTTAACCCTGGGCTCACTATCAAGTCCTTGGCTATGTTTATTTGTTTGTTTGTTTACTTATTGCTACAGTGCTAGGACTCCTGGGTCTATCACCTTCCACTCTGTACATTTTTGCATTTAGGTTTTACAACAACCTGAATTCTTTTCATAACTGGAAAATAATAATAGAATTTTTTTCTGAATGCAGCAGTCTTGACAAATTGATCTTTCTAAAGATTTCCTAATTCCACAGTGTTATCTGGTAAACACACAAAATCCAATATACATGTCTGTAGCATGTAGACTGGGGTTAGGGGACAACCCTTTGAAAAGCTGCCTACTGATTGTGACTATAAGGGAAGGAAAGTAGCAGTGTCTCCTAGCACGGACCACACTCAACACAAAAAGCAAAGGGAAAATCTGTCAACGAATGTAAACTGCACTCAATTGCCAATCAGGGTGAGCCCATTTTATTTCTATTTCTTTTATCAGAGGTAATACACTGTATTAATACCTCTTAGTCTTCATATTTTATATTGGAATTGTACAATGATTTGAAACCACACTAATGAATAGTCCTTTGTACTGTCTGAGGTGTACTTCTGGATTGAAACATGCAGATTTAGCGTAAGGACTAGCTCCCAACACTTATAAAATTCTAGAGTTCTTCCAAAATGACATAGTTAATTAAAAAAAAAAACCCACAAGAATTCCTTTTTCTTCTTGGAATTCTTAAGATGACAAAGTTGCAAAATCCTGTAAAGTCTATAAATCCCACAACACCAAATGTTCAACTGAAAAATCTGTATTCGTCATATACCTCCATTTAGAATTTTACATATGACTTTGCTTACTAATAGAATTTTTTTTATCTTTACTGATTACTACTTAGTTTGGTCTCTTTCCATGGAGATCACTATTCAGAAAAGTAGCTTAACTGAATTTCAGTTTCTATAACTATAAAAATGACATGACTCCTGCCCCTACTCCCACCTTTTTAAAGCCACCACTTGTGGAAAGAAAAAGCAAAACTATTCTGTCTGTGGATGCTAACTGTCTCATAGCATAAGGATACCATTAAAGGAACTGAGTTAACATTCTTCACATTTTTACGTCATTTTACATACTCATTTTAAAAAAACTGGAAAACATAGAAAGCAGGATAAAATGAAACAAATTTCAAAATAAAACAAAATAAAGCAAAATCCCCTTTTGTCTCATACACAAAATAGAGCCAGCCACTCTGAACACTGTTGTATTTCCTTCCAAAAAAAGCTGAGGGAGAAGGGGTCTCTGCAGAGGCCATCATGGTTGTTGAACACAAATAACTTGGGAACAGAAACTGGAAGAGATTGGTGTGGTACAAGAAGGACCAGCGATGCTAGCTCACATCCAACTCAAGGCGGGCTCCTGACTTCCTTGGCCCTCATGTGAAAAGGGGAGGGGACGTGCTCTTCTTGTTTCAGGCCACAAGGGTCTTCCCCGCCGGCACGGCCAGGCTCACGTGCCGCCACTGCCCGCTGTGAGGTCCTGCCCCAGCCCAGGCTGCCAAAGTGTATTAAATAGCTAAATTTTAGGTACTCATTTTTTATTCCAAGAAGTAGACTTTCCTAATCTTTAGTATATGGCACACACACATAATTTATAAATGAATTATCCAATTTGAGGGATGTGCTCAAACTTCCGTTATAGATGGAGTGAGACCCAGGGAACGTACTCCTCCCAGAGCACATCATGGTCTTTTGTGCTTCTGGTTCCTTGTGTCTTTTTTTCTGCGTGGAATCTTCTTTCTCCCTTCTCCATCCAGCTCAAAAGTCACCTCTGCGATGGAGCTAAGCAGAGCTGACTTTCCCCTTCCCGCAGCACAGCTCCATTCCAGCTTGCTTCTGTCTGCACCCACTAGACCTTTGGCTTTCTTAGGAAACTTCATTCCTCAGTCTTTTTAGCAGTGCTTCTTCAAGTGTGGTCCCCAGTCACGCACATTCGTACTCACTGTACTCATTAAATGCAGATTCCTGGGCCCAAACCCACACCCACGGCATCAGAATCTCTGGGAATGGGGCCTTGTGCATGAGAAAATTTGAAAAGTACCTGCCTGGCACACATTCATCTACCCATTAAATGGATGAATAAAGAAAAGGGAAGAGAGCAGTAGAGAGGCATGGCAAGATGTGAAAGGGCAAGGAGAGCTGTTTTGGTGGCAACTGTGGCCATTCACACCGGGAGATCCCTTTGTCTTACTTTTCTCTTCATTAGACAATAAACAGTAAAAGTTGTGATGAAATACCCATATCTCGAAGCTGGGATCGATCCACTGCATGCTACATAAACAGAAAGTTGGAGAAGGACAACTTCTTCATAGTATCTTGGGGTAGAGGAAAATAAATTTCCTAAATGCTATTCTGGAAGGGAAGAGAACCATCCTTAATGAACCATGTATCATGAACCAGACTAGTGATTTTCTAGCATGATCTGATACATGTATTATCTTGTACAATACAAATTTTGACTAAACTTCTAGAAGTGATAGCTGAGTAGGAGTTAAAAAACTCAACCAGCTCCAGAGCTAGAATACGCGGAGATGAGATTTAAACCCTATTGTGTCTAACTCTACCCTCCACGTCTCCTAATTTAAGTGGTTAATAAACCCTGAAAAATGTGGCTTTTATTAGACTATGGCCATAAGAATCAAGAGTTTATAGTCACTGGAAGAATAATGTAATACACGTATAAGGAATTCCATTATGTTGACTTCAGGTGCAGCCTTTCTATGTGATTTGTTGCTGTCTTAGCTGACGAATTGTCCAGAATGACTCCTTAATCTCACTGTACCAGTCCAATAAATAGAAATAAGCCCTAAGATCCATTATGAAACTGTGACCTAGGCCATTTCGCTTTTTAATATTATAATGTATTTTATATAATATTTATACTAATGTATAAGAACTAATTCATCTTATTTTTTTTCAGTAAAAATGGATTATACTGTGAATTAAAAGAAAAAAGATCATACTCTAGTACCCTATGGAAATGTGTAGGTAGAACAATTTGCTTAATTCCTTTTTGTATTTCTATTCCAGGAAAAAACTCAAAATTCCTTTTTAGAATCACATTACCAAGCTGGTTGACTGGTAGCTTTCATTTGCTGAAAAAAAATTAGAAATCTTTTTAGATTTCAAGCTGAAATCAAAAGCAACTCCATGTCCTCCAGCTCTTATTGCGGGTCTATTATTCCGCAAAGAAGGCTGCAGTGCCAGCAAAGCTGACGTCCACTGCCAAGTGTGCGGCTGCTATAACGTATGGAGGTAATCCGCGCATGTAGCGCAGGAAGGCTATTAATACAAGGCACTATTTATGCTGGTTTCCTGGGGACTGTACCTAAACTGAAAAGGCCAGTTCAGTGCTTTTCGTATTTATCAGCCTGTTCTTCCTTCACTGTCAACTGATTCATTCGGTCCTTGCAGGGGCCCTGGGGAAACATCTATTGCAGAGAAAAACCTCAGGGAGGAAAGGAAATAGGAAAAGAGAAGCTTTCACCGCCAAAGAGTGAGCTATACCTATTTAGAAAGACACGTATTCACAAATGAAGCAACATTTGAAACACACTGTACCACGGGGACTTGCCTTAGTCACAAAGTCACAGGAACCTTGAGTTTCCCCATGTTATATGGTATTTGCCCTTTTCACAATTTCAGAATGGATCCTGGAGCTTATTTCTGTTTATTGGACTGGTGCAGAGTGGAGGAAAAGGAGTCATTTTGGGCAATCTGTCACCTAGACAGCAAGAAAAACCATACATAGGGCTCTCTTGAGGCATAAATATATTTATTAGCCTCTTCCATTATTATCTCTTGGTTTCCTTTGAAAGTGGATGCTCGTCCCCATACTGTGTGTTCTTTTAATATTCTGGCATAGTATTGAATATTGGGTGTGGGGAGAAGGAACAACTTTGTTTAATTTCCTTTGCTTGGTGCTTTGTACAAGTCACAAGCAGGTGGGAATTTAGAAAAACCATTTGATGAGAAGGAAATAGATTAGTCAGAAAGTCTTGTTTGTACAGGCTTTGATCAATGAAAAGATTGTATTCATTTCCAGAGCAGAGGGACATAAAGACCTTTTATTAAAATTCTTTTAAAACAAAACATTTAAAAAACACAATCCAAACTCTTGATTTTATTAAAAAACAAAACAAAAACACAACCCAAATTCTTGATTTTTTGTGTTCATTACATGTTTAGTCTAAGGAGCTGGCAAAATCTAGTAATCGTTTAACATATTCCTGATAATTAAATAGGGAATTGAAAGCTTTGTAAAATTATTATGTAACAATGCCAAGTGGCTGAAAAGGCTCCTGAAGTCAGCTCTCCTACTGATAATCCCATTATAAACATGCCTTGCTGTTTTATTACATTATATTACAGTACAGCTATACTACTCCAGATACTCTCAATTCTAGTGTATACGCTAGGAGTGTTTACTATTTCAGCTACATTGGTTTTATAATGGAATCTCTACTCATTACTCATGCTTATATCAACACCCTCCATGTGACTGAACTCAAAAACCAAGTTGGCTTGTTGTCACCGCATCTATTTTGTGACATCTATTTTGTTTCATCTAATACATATTTTTCCTATACTTACCTATTAAATTATATATTGCTCCACAATTCCAATGATTCTCCTAATTAAGAGAGAGTAATTAAATGGCCAAAAAATATTTGTTCAACCACTACTGCACCATAAGATATGCAAAAATACCTTCTGTTTCATTCCATTTAAATAGCACAAGGGCTGGCACACCTGAGTATGTCACTGGCCTTACAGTAGTTGGACAGATGCCAGGTATGCCCAGGAACACCAAGTAAAACTGCTGCCCGGCTGATGCCAAGGAAGAAGAATAACCCTCAAATAGACATTTAACGGAACAATCCCTTACTGTATTTATCTTTACATGCCTCAGGTCTTCATCCTAATCCTGGTTCCTACTGAGATATGTGGTTTTATTGCAAAATGAGAAAAAGACTCAGGTACGAACTGAATGGCTAACGAAAGTGACTGCCTCTCATTAGCTACAACCTTCAGTTCTTAATTTTTCCATTTTCTTCTAAAGACTGAGTTGGATTCTGTAATGGAAAACAGACAAAAAAGCAAAGCCCCCAATTTTCTTCTTGTCAATATAATTGTTTTTCTGATCTCAATGAGGCAAAAATACAATTTGACTTCTAAAATGTGTAGCTAGAAGATTTATGTTTCAGGAAAAAAAAATTTCCTACTGCATTGATATGGAAAGAGAAGGCACTATAGTATGTAAGTGATTGGAAAGGAAATTCGCTCTCTCATATCTCCAGAGGTGGCTTAGGAGGGGCAGACAGATACTCCAGGGTGTTTTGAAGGGAGGAGTCTCCACTGTTCCCTCAAGGAGCTACGGCAGAAGGGACTGAGGATGCACTCTTCCTCTCATTTTCCTATCACCCAGCCTCTCCCAGCACTACTGACATCTTGGGCTAGAGAATTTTTGTTATGGGAGAGGTGGGAGGGGCTGTCCTGTGCATTTTGAAATGGTGAGCAGCATCCCTGGCCTCTACCTACCAGAGGACTGTGGCACTCCCACCCTGTGGTTGCGACAAGCAAAATTATTTCCAGGCCAACCGTCTCCTGGGGGGCAAATTCCTCCCGTTGAGAACCATTGCTCTGGCCCCAGACACATCGCTCCCTTTGCAGGACCCTCCACTGGCAGTTTGCAACCACAGAAGTCAAGAGAATCACTTGGGTTTCTTTCTTTTTTCTTTTTTTTTAAGTCTATTCCTGGGACCATTCCAGGCCAGTGGAATTAGTATCTCTGGGGCTGGCACTTAGGCAAGGGATGACCACAAAGCTCTAAGAGTTTTTAATTATAGTGTATACACATATATTTTAGTACGGAAAGAAGTAAATATTAACTTACAGGCATCATCTTTCAATGTTAAGTTATTCACAAAGAGAACAAATAAAAAACCCAAAGGACACAGTAAAACCAGGCTTTTATCATTGTTTGGAGAGCCAGGTATCACACAAAAGTGGCTAAAATTTGGAGAATGGTGTGGGGGGAAGCATGGCAAAAATCGGCTGTGATAAGCCTGCAAAAATGAAGAAAAATTGTCTTTTTTGGACTTAAAGTGGCTCCAAGGACCTATGTTTCAACAATTTTATATTATTTGGGCATCCAAGGAGCAGCCAAGTGGGAATATGGGAAAGACTGTCACATAGGTTGTTCTGAAATGCAACAGCCCCACTGGCAATTTCCCATTTGGGAGGCCATCTCAAGCTCACGCCCTAGAAACAGGGCACAGTATTTAAAATGTCTCAGTGATGATATCTGGTGTGTGTGTGTGGCCACCCTGTTGATCACCCTGATAATCTGTGCGTGGTTTTGCCTGGCTACCAGCAGAGCTTCAGTAGCAGAAGAGAGGGATTTGAGAGATACGAAAGATAAATTTATCTCAAAATAGCTTTTCCTTTGGCCTGAAATTTGCACTTTTAGGTTCTTCTTTTGGCTGGGGGAGAGAGTCTCAAGAGAGCATTTGTTAGCATGCAAATATGTCACTTTGGGAGGAGGACACATGGTCATCAAAAGGATGAGCTAGTAGTTACACAAGACAAATGAGTTTCAATGGCAAAAAGAAAGGAAAAGGGACATGGCGATGCCATTCTAAGTGCCCATCACTGTGGTGTCACGGTGAGGAGCCCTGGTCTCACCGCCCCAAGCAGGAGGCAAGAGGATGTCCTCCCTGTCTTGGCTGTGGAGGAGGAGACTCCGAGATGAGGGAAAGCTGGCAGAGGAAGGGGAAGTGGGCAAGGGTTCGGGGTGGGGGGGGGAGCTGGAACTCCTGACCTACTTTCAAATTCTGCTTGGGCCAGACCTGGAAATGCTTCAGGAAAAAATATGCACGAAGCATAGGAACTTCTGGCCCCTTTATACAGAACACATGCTTTGACTGATCTTCCTTTCCTATCTGAAAGCAAAGCAGCCTAAAAGGATTGCCCCCGCCAGACCTGGTTCTCTGCAACGCCTTCACCCCGTCCCCGCCCCAGCACACGCTGCCCCACTGGCTCATTATCGTCTTCCATTTTCTCTCAGAGTGCTTTTAGTTAGGTGTTAGATTGACAATAGCACCTAACAGAATTTTTACAGCTCTATTTTGAAACACTCCCCCCCCCAGCATATGGCAGAACTATCAAGTATTATTCTCCTTTCTCAATGTTTTTTTTAATTTAATGTTTTATTGCTCATTTTAAGCCTTCACAATCAACTTGGACACACACTCAGAGATTTGCGACGAGAAGCTAGACTAGTTTGCATACAAAGCAATTAAATCTGGCATCTATGATTCCAAAGGATGAATATTTTCCAGTTGTGGTAGGAGGCCAATCATACCGAAGAGAAACCAGCTGTTTCATGTTAGCTCCTGATGTGACTTTCCGCATAGATGCTCAGGTCGCAAAATTTGTTTTCTGTTAATACAGATTGTGAGAGTATTGTGTCCTCTTTGTTCTCCTCTTAAACACCCAGTTCCTTCTGGGAAAATGAGAATGCTCTATGTTGTGGTCATGTAGCCTCATATAACTGTGTCCTGGTTAAATACCAGGTTTGATTTTGTATTTTAGCTCCTTAATAGTTTTCTTCAATAACTGTATTGAACAAAGTAATTCTTCACAGCCTTGGAAAGATAATCATTTAGCTCATTTTGCCTTGATGTGTGCTCGCTTGGTATCGAGGATGTGCAAACAACGGCTTTCTCCCAGCCTCCTGAAATCATCATTCTCATGAATTCCAACAGTATTTTTTTGTGGGATTTAGTCAAGTAGGACTCACGTCCTTAAGCTGGCACTTTGGTAGCAAGGTGAATGTTTATAATCTTTTATCTGAGAGTTTCCATTTCTAAACTATACATGATACCTGCTGAGGACTTTGGGGTTAAAAGCGTTGGGTGGCCCAAAGTTGGGAAAGGAGAAGGGGACCTGGAAATGGAATATGTACGTCCATGTGCTCCACATCTAGATATATCTTACGATGTAATACTGAGGTTATAATTGTACTAAAATGAGTGGCACTACATTCAGAGTTCTCTCTAATGCTTACAGTACATGATTTCACCATCAATAGGAAAGCTTTGTTTTAAAACAATTTTCAAGAGCACCACAATCCCCAAAATTCATCGTTTACTCTCCCTTGGAAAACAAGAGGGAGGCTTTACTAAAGTCCGGCACCACGTTTGCTGGGCTGCAGGCTTATTTGGAACTGAGGCACAGTTTTTCCATTTGTCAGACATGCATGTAAATGGTTGATTTAAAAAAATTACACTGGTTTTATTTTTAAGTTAACATTTATGCAATTATTGTGGGATTGTTTTTTATTAAGAGTTAGATCAGAAAACAAGTGCTGGTGTTTATTCATTTTATAGCAACAGCATACCCAAAATGGTTGATCTAAATGTTTTCTTCTCCAGTTTCAAGGAAAAGTGCCATTTTGTTAAATAGGTGGCTTTTAAACAGCAGCATGGCTTGGCAGAGCTCATTCAGAAGTGATCCCTTCCATCGGTTTAAAACCCAATGTGAATTACAAGCAGAGAAAAGACACACAACTTCCTTGGGTGCTGGCTTTCCTGGCCCCACACTGTCAGCTCTTGAGGAGTAAAACACTCAAAGAATCTGTTACACATCTCAAGATGTCTTGTGACCCATGTGATGTTCATTTTACTAAGAAATAAAATAAAATAAGAAGTACTCAGAGCAGCTGGAGGAGAGAGGTGATTTGAGGTCATCGCTACACTTTGTCAATTAGTGTGTGAGTCACTCAGATGGAAGGTGTACAGAGGCCGCAGAGGACGACTTGATTCTAAAATGCAAAAGAATAAGACAGAGTGGTCTTCTCTGAGCAGCTAACTAATGCCTTTAGACAGGGGTTGGCAAACTATTTAATACAACCCCCACGGGCTGAACGTGGCCCACCACATTTCTGCATTATCCAGGGCTGCCTCTGTGCAGCAGTAGCAGAGCTGGGCAGTTACGCAGACACCGTACGCCCGCAGTGCTTAAGCTATTTACTAGCTGGCCCTGCAGAGATAAAGTCTGCGGACCCCGGCTCTAGAGAACAGTTGGGTGTACTTACAAGTAGTGGGGTAACCTGCTTAAGAATAGATTGGAAAAGTCATATAACTATAAAATAACAATAATAATAACACCTTTCATTTGTGTAGCATCTTTAACTTCTCTAAGTGCTCAAACATATTCTTGGAGTTGCTTTGCGTAATTTGTTAGGGTTATAACCTGATCAGAGAAGGGGTCCAGTGACATCCAGACGCCACGATGAGGGTAGGTAGGTGAGTGACACTTTGCCTCAGAGTGCCTGTGAGGGGCTGGATGACAGCAGAAGGAGATGGTTTTCTCTCAAGTTCCTGGTGTCTTCTGCGCCCTTGGGATCTCATATGTAGCAGTTGATTTAAAACTCATGAATTTTACATTAGGCTAGTGTTAAGCTTAATCCTTAGTTTTACACAACTCTGCAGTTTCTGCTAAAAAGCACTTGGAATAGAAAAAGTACGCAGAAGATGTGATCGAATTCTAGAATCATGGGAGGCCAGTGAAATATAGGGAACATGCTACATGAGCCTGGGCATTGCAGATGTGTGTTTTCTTTCTCCTACATATCTTCTCTCTCTTTTGGTGTTAGCACCTCAACTTTCCTCTGGGGAACCATGGCTCCTCCACTCTCAGTGCATGGGGCTGAGGTGCGGCTCACCCAGCTGCTAACTCTGTGGTAAGCGCTTGACCCCTGCTCGGCTGCTGGGAAGATTCTGTGCCTCTTGCCAGAGTGACTGGTTTGGAGACAGATATGGGACCCAACCCAGCCAATGGAATGAAGCCTTGGACTTTGCTGGAACTATGGAGACAAAGCTCTCTCTCAGATCTTAGGGACTAAGGATTATGTAAACTGGGAGCTGCAGGAGGTTGTGGGGAGGTCACCTTTGCTGCCACATGGAGAGATGCCACCTAAGAACAAAGCCAAAAATAAGCAGAACAAGGAGATTGTGGGAGACACTGAGAGAGGAATGGGGGGAAGTGGAGGAGAGAGAGAGAGAAACTGAGTCCTGATAACATAATTTGGGTTTAGAACCAAATTTGTTTGAAGGAAACTTCTGGAATTTTCCTGTACTTCAGCCAATAAATTCTCTTTTCTCTTTCACTACTGTGACTTGGTTTCTGTCATTTGAAACTGAAAGAGTCCTAACTGATATACCAAGAACATTTTTCTACTGATAATAACTAAACCATTACTAACAGATGTTTCAACTGCGGACATAAACAAATGTACGGGGCTTAAAGAAATGTCTTCCATCAGAATCAGTTTCAGGGCAGGGCACAGTGACCAAAACCATATTAATGTACCATTTCTTAATTCTAGTCTTAAAGATACCCAAGGATGGGCTTCTATCACTAAGCTTACATAAGATGTTTCTGAGTTTTGTTAAGGGAATTTTTCTTATTTTATAATTATATTGCTGGAAAATATTTTGTCTTCTTAGTAGCACTCATAATATTAGCTTTCCAGGGATTTGTCAAAAATATTATTTTTGAAGTTTTGTTCTATATCATTCATATACTTTTGGGCCAACATTAAACTCTAATGAACTATGTCTATCAGGTTTCTTTTTATCCAAATACTTTATCTTCTTTTTTATTCCCAAGATATATGCTTCTGCCTGCAGGGCTTTAAAAAATCTGCTGGAGAGTTATTCTGTCATGTTTATGTATTAAATAAATAACGTTTTCCATCTGACGCTTTTACCTATCTGAACGGCTCAAGCACCATAAATTTATAGTTCATTTATAGTCCCTAAGTCGAATAACTCACCAGTTGTGTAATTCAGCAAAGGCAGCTTTGATCTTCTTCACGGAACTATCCACTTCTTCCTTGATCATGACGCGATATCTGGTTAGAGAAACAGTGCAGCGTTGCAAATCCTTCACTGATTTCTCAATATTTGGGCCTAAAATTGAGGTTAAGAAAATAAAATTGTTAACTTGACCACTTTATCCTTTATTGTAAGCTAAACGACAAAACAAAGCAACTAACCTACCAATAAAAGACTCATCTTTTTTTCTTCTTTTTTTTTTAAACCAACCATAAGAAGCACTGGATCTTTGGTTTTTCAATGAGAAAAAAAAAGAGTTCCGTTAGGAGGATGTTTACAACCCAGAGTGAGTGGTTTGTACGGCACCTGAGACTGCTATGATTTCAACAGCGGGGGCTCTGGCTGGGCCGTGTGGGGTACGCTTGTCTCCTGTGCTCTTTGGAAAGAGGCTCTGTTCATTCTGTTCTATCACAAACGGCAGCGTCTTAGAATCTGATATGTCTAAAGACCGTTTGTGCTGCTGGCTCTCTCTATAAACACCACTTTGTGTGGTTAAAAGCCAGCAGGGCTTTTGGAACAAGAAAATGACACAGAGATTGGGAGAGGTACAAATGAGCTAGAGGGAGGATGGCGCGACGGTGCCAGGTATGCTGGCGCTGGCCCTGTCACCCTGAGCCAGGCCTGTAATTATAGCAGCCGCTCTGTGGGTGCCCATCTCGCCTGATTTCCTGAAACTGCCACCAGGGTCTACAGATAGTGCACAGCAAACAGGCAGATTGTATTTATCCCAATAAGAGCATGTTTCTTAGGAGAAAGAAATCCCCCTCAAGAAAAGTGAGAAAGTCTATCAAACCAAAGCCAAGGAAATCAGATACAACTGAGGTGGAATGAGAAGAATATTATTTAATTTTCTGGAAATCAAAAAGGAAGTGATTTAGCCCCTTTCACTTTTAATACCAGTTACGTATCAAGTATATCAAAGCTCAAAAAATCATAAAAATCCAGCATGTCAAATATAAAACACTTTTTCAGTGTTACATTGACAGTTCTAACATAGAATTGAATTTACATGGGGAAGACCACATCCAAAGAACACAGGCCAGCCTCCAGGCTCATCTTCACAATGCAAGTCAAGAAAGTGTACATATAAGGGAAACATTCGTCTCTTTCAGCATTCACATTTTTAAAAGAGCTCCTATATGAACACTTGCTTTATAAGATATTAGGGTAGAAGGTATTTGTTTATCCATGCCTACAAAGAGAAGAATAGCCACAGAGGGGCAGAGAAAGGGGATGTAATTCAACTTAAATATTCAAGACCTTTGATTACATGGGAAGAATCACATCTGCCTTTCAATCTATGTAGGTCACAGAAAGAAATCCAATTTCATGTGCATCTCTCCTCACTAAGCAGCATCTTTTGGAAAGTTCTGTCATTCTGACACTTCTCTGTGTGTGCAAAATATGTTGAATCATTTGTGCAAAAGAAATCACTTTACCTCTTTTCTTTGCCAACTCATCTGGCTTTATTTCAAGATGAGCTGCGGGGGCATTGGACTTAACAGGAGATGTTTTTGCCTTAGGCTTGCTTGGGTTACAAGGCTGCTCAGCTGACCACTGTAGGCCATCTGACCTCTCTGTTGTTCCATGTATAGGTTTGGGGTTCCCATCTAAGGACAGTTTCTGTTGCAGTAGTCTGTTGCCTTCTGTAAGAAAACACCAAATAATGACTGTGAAGTGATAAGCTAAAAACACTGATGATAAAGTGATGAGGGATGCCAAGATTTTTATTTTTGTTTACATGCTGGCAATAACGCCTTTCATTGCAAACAGTCAAGAAACTGTTTTAATAGAATCCCCAGAAGATTAGAGGATATACTAGAAAGAGCCTGGTACTTAGAGTCAGAAGCCCTGGGCGTGTGTTTCAGCTCTGGTAATTGCTTGCAGAGTGACCCTGGGCCGGCCACTGCACATCTCTCAGCCTCAGTTTCTTCACCCAAAACTATCCAGGAAGGTTATTAAGGGGCTTATAGGAGATACGCAGGGTTTCCTCCCACCTATTCTAGTAAAGGCTTAGGAGTCTTTAAGTATGATTTCATATTAAGGCTATAAAAACATAGCCCTCCTATCTCCAAGTGCTACATTAATGTCTTGTGGTATTTTATTCTGAATTAATGAAGGCAGAGGAGTGATTGGAGATAGGGCAAGAATGAAGTGACAACAGGTACTATAATCACTGCATCTAATTTATGGAGGGCTTAAATCAGGAAATATCTCGACTATATTTAAAATCCAGGGAGTCAGATTCTCTCTGGAGCTTTAATAGATGTGGCAATAAATTAGCAGCATGTTGCTTTTGGCATCTTTTAAAGGCAGATTCCTATTTAGTTATTGCTGGAGTAAATTAAACGGCACCTTAGTGGCCTGTAAAGGAAATGTATCACCCTTAACATCTTACTACCAGAGAGATTTGGGTGTGAGAAAAGGGAGGCCAGTGTGCTTGTGAAGGCCAGGTTCTTGGAGAAAGCGCGAAGAGTGCAGTTTGGATCAGGGAGACCCAAGTTCTGACATTCCCCAGGTCCTGGATGACCTTGTGGGGCTGTCTTCACTTTTCTGGCTTGAATGCAAATAGAGCACAGTCATCTAGGGAAGCCCAGCACCCTTTTCAGATGGTCATGCCCATCCCTGCTTCTCTCTACTCCCATAGTGCCTCATAAAAACTTCACACATTATATTTTAACAGGAGGCTTCCATGTCTGCCCCTCACCCCTGCCCTGCGGAGGCCATGACCTTGTCGAGGGCAGACACTGAGTCCAATTCGTTTCTGTAGAAGCCTCAGCACTTGTGTCTGGCTCAATGGCTTTCTGTAGAATTATGAGTGAATTAAAGTACACTCAAAATGATTTCATAGAAAAAAATTAGAAACAATGAAAACCTTTCCTGAGACTGTCAAAAATATTAGAGACTACACCTGAGGAAAGTACAAAAGAATATGATCTGAGTCCTAATCAACTTGATTTTAGACATTAGCCCACTTATGATCAATATAATTTGACTCTAGTTGAATCCATCATTCATAAGGTATTATATATATATATCAAGAAAGCACAACATAATTTTTATAAGCTGAATGATGAGTACTCTTAAAAATTTACTTACAGTACACAATGAAATGTTCAGCAAAGCAGTAAACAAAGTAAGTACTGAAAACAGCATTTCCTCTAGTAATAAAACAGATTCAAATGGTAGTATGCAATTTTATCTTTAATAATGCTAAAGTGGAACTTCACTGCAGGGCAGTGGTTGTCAAACTTACATGTGAAATGAGTCTCCCTTGGTACTCATTACACACGCAAATTCCCAAACACCACCTCCAGGGATCCCAGTTCTGCAGTGGGCCCAGGATTCTGCTCCCCAGGTGATTCTGCTGAATTGGAGATAGGTGGTATCGGCTGAAAAACCCTGAGAAACCCTACTGTAAAAGGTGAAAAACTAATTTTATAATGAATCTATAAATGTTTGTGTTAAAACAGTGATTAAGTCCAAGCTGGTTCCAACTCATTCCTTCTTTAAATCCCAGTTGAGATTCAGTCTTGATGAGACATCATAAATTGAGAATTTAAAGCACAGCTCTCTGTGCATAGTGTAGTAAATTAGTCATATTCTTGAAAATAAGAGGACTTATGTTATAGCCTAAGGGACCTTAGAGTATATGGAAAAATTATTTTGTTGAAATGCAAAAGAATTGTAAATGAAAGACAAGCATGCAAATGAGCATGGACTCATTAATTCAGAGCTGAAAATATTTTGTGTATCAGAGATCTCATATGTGAGCTATTGGTTCATTTCATCATTTGTCTAACAAATATTTATTGAGAAATGCAAGTAGCAGTATTTTTTTTAGGGTCCTGAGAAGCTGTCTCATTATTGGTGGAATCATTGAACACTGGAAAGGTTTAAAATTCTCAAAGACTACTTGGATATATTTGCACACTGGCTGAACAGATCTGTCTCCAAATACAGTATACCTCTGGGTCTCTTTCAGATGAAAACTGGTGGAGAGCCATACAGCTATAGCAGAATTAGGTCCATCTTGACCACAAATCTTGATACTTCCAGCAATAGAATAATGGGAGTTCTTTTCTGGATACAGTGATTTTCCTCTAACATTACAAGCCAGAAATACCACCAGTTCTCTATTTCTCTGGAATCCACCTGTAAACTGCAATAGATAGTAGCTCAGTGGGAGCTGATTCACATAAACCTGCACTGTCCCGTAAGGTGCCCACTAGCCCCACATGGCTACTGAACACTTGAAATGTGGCTTGTCCAAATTGACATATGCTGCAAGTGTAAAATGTACACTGAAATGTGAAGATTTAGTAAAAAAGAAATAATTATCACATGTTTCTTTATACTTTTTAAATGTAGCTACTAGAGAATATGAAATTATATATGTAGCTTGCATTATATTTCTGTTGGATAACACTAATATAAGACAGAAGGAGCATGAGATGGGTGATCTACAATGTACAATCACTGCTAATTTATATTCTAGAATAAGAGTATTCTAGTGAGGCCTTAAAATATCCTTGGCAATTTTTACATGAGAAAAGTGGTGACAGAGTGATGTATATCTTGTTTATCATTGCTGTATATGCTTGGTACCTAGTAGGTACATGATAAATATTGAATGAATGAATGAATCATCATTGCTTTAGTACTGTGCATGTCTACGGAGGGAACCTGGTTTGACATGAGTCTCTGGTTGTGTCTTTATCTAATATTCATCAACTATATGAACCAAAGTAGCCACATCTTGGAAAGAAAAGTTATCTCTGGCAACTCCCAATCTGCCTAGATTTCAATAAAAATTACATAAGTTTTAATTTTAATCCTTGTCCATGTATCTAAAAATGGATTCCTAGAAGCTTGTGTTTTTTAATTTAACTATTACCTGAGCCTTCCTTTTACTGAAAATACTTATCAAATCCCAACATAGATAAAATATAACTTTCTGAATATCATTTTGGTTTCTGATTCAATTGCACTCAACAAACACATAGGGAGCATTCACAATGTGTTAGCTCTGACTTATTTATAGGAGATAAATGAGACATAGTTTCTCTGACCTTAATGACTAGTATATAAAATGTGAAAAATTAATATAAGACTACAGCATAGTAAATCTGAGCTGACCTTTCCCATTGAATTGTCTTGGTACCTCTGTTGAAAATTAATTGACTACATGTGTGCGTCTACTTTCGGATTCTCCTCTATTCCACTGATACAGTTGTCAGTCCTCACACCACGACCACAGTGCCTTGCCTACTGTAAATATATAACGAGTCTTAATATCAGGTAATGCGTGTCCTCCAACTTTGCTTTTCTTTTTCAAGATTGTTTTGACTATCTTAGGTCCTTTGCATTTCAATATAAATTTAAGAATCAACTTGCCTATTTCAACAAAAATCTGATGGGATTTTGATCAGACTTGTGTTGCATCTTTAAATCAACTTGGGTATAAGGCGTATCTTGACAATACCTGTATTGTATCTTTTGACACTTGAACATGACATATCATGCCATTTATTTAGGTTTTCTTTAATTTGCCTCAGCATCATTTTATAGTTTGTATTGTCTTGTGTATCTATAGTCAAGTTTATTCCTAGGTATTTTAGACTTTTTGTGTTATTGTATATAATATTTTTAAAAATTTCAATTCCCAAATTTTGGTTGCTAAAGTGCAGAAATACAATTGATTTTTTACACACTGAACTTGTATTTAGAGACCTTGCTAATTTCCTTAATAGTTCTGGTAGTTTTATTTATTTGTTTTTTTGGTAGATTTCTATCTTTCTACATACACAATAATGACATCTGTAATGAAATTTAACTTCTTCCTTTCCAATCTTTCCTTGCCTTATTGGACTGGCTAGAAATCCTGGTACAAATGTAGACTAAGCATCCTTGCATTGTTCTTGATCTTAGGGAAATTGCATTCAATATTTCATTAAGTATTACATTAGCTGTAGAGTTTCCATATATTTATTAGACTCAAGGAGTTCTCTTGCATTCGTACTTTTCTGATAGCTTTTATTTTTTCAAGTGATTTGTTTTACCTATTGACATGATCATGTCGTTGTTTTCCTTTATTTTGTTAATTAATAAATTAGGTTGGTTGGTTTTCAAATATTAAACCAATGTTGCATTGCTGTGATTAAGATGTTCAGTCATGGTGTGCTATCCTTTTTATATATTGTTTACTTCATTTGACAATATATTGTTGAGAGTTTTTGCTTCTTTACTCCTGAATAATATTGTTCTGTAATTTTCTTTTCTCGTAATGACTTTGTGAGGTTTTGATAAGGGTTATGCTGGCCTCATAATATGAGTTGGGAAGTATTCCCTTCTTTCTATTTTCTGAAATTGTTTAAGATTGCTATTATCTTTCTTCCTTAAATGTTCATTAGAATTCATCAATGAAGTCATCTGCTGGAGATTTTAATTATGAATTTCTTTGCCAGGTAGAGGGCTATTCAGATTTTCTATTTCTTCTTGTGTGTGTCCTGGTAAGTTGTGCTTTTAAAGGAATTTTTCCATTATATTTAAGTTGGATTTATTGGCACAAAGTAGTTTACTATCCTGTTGTTAGCCTTTATATAAATGAAAGGTCAGGGTCAATTTCATTCCTGATATTGGAAACTGGCTTACTATATTTTCATTATGATTCAGTTCAAAAATTTTCTAATATCACTTGTGAATTTTTGTCTTTGACCAATGAATTATTTAGAAGGTTGATTAATTTCTAAATTTTCAGAGATTTTTCTAGTTATCTTATGACTTCTAATTGTTAATTTAATTCTATTGTGGTCATATACCACAGTCTAAAAATTTCAATATTTTAAAATTTATTTAAACTTACTCCTGTGCTGGTCTATTTTGGTAAAAATGCTATGTTTTCTTGAAGTTGTTGGGTATATTGTCCTATAAATGCCAATTGCATCAAGTTGGCTGATAGCATTGTTCAAATCTTCTGTTCTTACTGATTTTTAATCTACTTGTTCTTTAAGAACATGATATTAAAATTTACAACTACTGTGGATTTGTCTCTTTTTTTAGTTCTATCAATTGCTGGTTTGTGGATTTTGGAGCTCTATCATTAGGTGCATGTAAATTTAGAATTGTTATCCCGTTTTTTTCCCCAAGACAGAGTCTCGATCTGTTGTCCCAGGTAGAGCCAGTGGCATCATTGTCATTGTAGCTCACAGCAACCTCAAATCCCTGGGCTCAAGTAATCCTCCTGCCTCAGCCTCCCAAATAACTGGGACTACAGGCGCACGTCACCATGCCCAACTAATTTTTCTATTTTTAGTAGAGACGGGTCTTGCTTTTGCTTAGGCTGATCTGGAAATCCTGAGCTCAAGCAATCCTCCCACCTTGGCACTCCCAGAGTTCAAGGTTACACTGTGACCAGCCACTGTGACCAGCCTTGTTATGCCTTTTTTGATTAATCAACCTATATATCATTATTAATTGATCCTCAATATCTCTGGCAATATTTCTTGGAGTAAAAATTTCTTTGCCCAGTATTAATATAGCCACATCAACTTTATTATACTTTTTGTCTGGAGAGTGTATCTTTCCTATCCTTTAACTTTTGGCCTGTCTCTGTCTTTATATCTAAAGTACATTTCTTAGAATAATTGTACATAGCTGGGTCTTTTTATCCAGTCTGTTAATCTCTGATTTTTAATTAGAATTTTTAGTCCATTTACATTTAATGCAATTATTGGTATTATTGGATTATATTTACTATTTTGAGTTATATCTTATTCTAAAACATTTTTTAATTTTTTGTTTTAGAGGTTGTTCTAAGGATTACAAGACTATATCATTAATTTATCATAGTGTCCTTTGAGTCAATATTGTGCTACTTCATATATAATGTAAGAACCCATAAAATATTATAATTCTACTTAACCACTCCTGTCAATTGTACACTTATGGTCATATATATTTTACTTTTACATTTGTTGTAAACCTCACAATACACTGTTATTTTTGTCTTAACCAGTCATTTGTCTTGTAAACAAATTAAGAAAAGAAAAAATCTTTTATCCATATATTTACTATTTCAGTGTTTTTCATTTCTTCCAGCAGATTCAAATTTCAATCTAAAATTTACTTTCAATCTAAACAACATCCTTTAGCTTGTTTTCTGTTGCAAGTCTGCTAGTGATGAATTATTTCAGCTTTTATATGAGAATATCTTTGTTTTACCTTAATTTTTGAAGGATATTTTCTCTAGATATACAGTTCTGTATTGGCAGTCCCCCCTCCCCCCCTTACATTATAGATTTCATTCTATTGTCCTCTGGTATATACTGTTTTGATGACAGGTCAACATTTATTCTTTCTTATTGTTGTTCTTCTGTTTACAATGTGTCTTTTTCCCTCCTCTGGCTGCTTATAAGATTTTCTCATTTTTGACTTCCAGTAGTTTGATTATGATGTGATTTCTTATAATTTATTCTGCTTGGATTTTGCTGAACTTCTTGGATATGTGGGTAGCTGTTTTTCATCCCAATTTGGAAAAACTTTGGCCATTATTTCTTCATTTCCTCTTTGCTCTCCTTCTGAGACTCCAGTTACACGTATGTGAGACTGCTTGATATTGTCCTTTAAGTCACTGAGACCCTGGCTTTGTTTGTTTTAATCTTTTAATTTTTAATTTTTTTTCTCTCTGTTCTTCAGTTTGAATAGTTTCTTTTGACCTGTCTTCAATTTCACGATTCTTTCTTCTTTATTGTCCAAACTACTGTTAAGCACATCTGATGACTTAAAAAAAATCAGATATTGTGCTAATTTTTAGTTCTATGGTTTCCATTTCTTTCTTTTCCTCAGTCCTGAAATTCTCCTTCTCTTAATCTATTACCGTGTTTCCCCTAAAATAAGACAGGGTTTTATATTTATTTTTCCTCAGGAAGACACCCTAGGGCTTATTTTCAGTGAATGTGTTATTTTTTTTAAGTATGGCAACAATCTACATTTATTCAAATATAGTTAAGTCATTTTCTTCTGGAACATCATCATAACTCTCCAAACCCCGAATTCCATCCTGAATTTCTTGCGACTCTATTTCCTTTAGAACCATTGGCCCCAATCTCTCATGTCAAGCAATAGAGCTCTCATGGGGCAGATGAGAAGGGCTGCTGGTCTTCTTTACCACTCTGTGAGGAAATGCATGGGTTGTGCAGATACGCTGCGTAGCATGCCTATCACTAGGTCTTATTTTAGGCGTAGGGCTTATATTGCACAAATGCTTAGAAATCCTGCTAGGGCTTATTTTATGGGTAGGTCTTATTTTTGGGGAAACACGGTATATCCATCTTTTTTTTCCTGTAAAATTCTTAACATATTTATAATCAGCAATCCTTGTCTGCTAATTCCAACTTCTGGGTTATCAATGGTCTGTTTCTAATGACTAAACTTTCTCTTCATTATAGGTCACATTTTCCTGCTTCTTCCCATGTCTACTAATTTTTTAAATTGGGTACTGAACATTGTGGATGATACATTGAAGAACTCTGTATCTTTTTATTTCCATCCAAAGAGTTTTGACTTTTGTTCTACAGGTCATTAAAGTAGCAGTAGATCACTGGCCACTCCCTTCCCCCATTTTGCTCAAAACAAACTCATGATCTCTCTTCCCAGTCTTGGCTGTCTTTTAGTCTTCCTGTTTTGCCTTAAAGATAAATGTTAGGTATCTAACAGAACAAGTTGGGGGGTAGAAGAGGTGGGAAGGGGCTAGTAGATTGTTCCTTAAAATACCTTCATTTAATTTCCCTGTTTTATACCTCTCTTCTTAAGCTTGCCCTCTATCCTCTCTGCTGAATCTAGAGCTTCCCCAGTTCCTGCTGGGCAGTCACTCTCCTCCCAGCCAAAGCTCCCTCCCTCTGCATTCTACTTTCCCTCTTACAGAAATCAATGCCCTCTTGTTCATTTTCTTCATTATTATGGATTTCTACATTTAAAAATTCTTTTACTATAAATTCATGGGGTTTGTGATGAAGAGGATATAAATTCATGCCTTTCTTTTTCTTGCAAAGTTCTTGACATGCTTTGTCAAATTATTTTCAGTCAAGTTGTGCCCATTTACACTCAGCTGTGATGTGTGTAATTGTTCTCACATTTAACTCTTGCCAACACGAAAAACTATCAACTTTCTTGTCACTTGTATCAATATACATACTTTACTTGTCTTTGATTTGATTTATTACACAAAATCAATGAACTGTGCTGGTTGCTTTTGTTAACAGCACCAAAGAAAACAAACTCTCTTTTTGGGAGAAATACATGAACTTGGATTCAAAGGTTTTCATAACGTATGTATAGCCAAGTATATATTCAAGTTTGAAAGTTTCTAAAAACTCTTTTTTTCTCTCCAGTTTTTACTTTTTAGTGAGAGCTTGATGTACTTTTAAGTAGAATGAAGTATGCAGCATAGAATTCAAATCTAACTTCAAGGAATGTATTCAATATAGAGTAGTTCTAAAATAATTCTTTTAGCACATAGAGTTAAGATGGTTTCCTGGTCCCTTATACACATGTAATTTCAGTAAAGCACATCATCTGATCACAAGTAACTTAAATATTGTAAAGTAGTTCTATCTGGAAAAAATTGATAAAGAAATGCCATGTTCTCCTCCCTCCTTTCCCACGACCAGCTGTGTCTTGGAGCAGCTCCGTCTATCCACACCCTCAGGCAGTGGCAGCCTCTCCACAGAACAGCTCAGTCCACGCCCTTGGCAAGTCTCTTCACCACCACAAGGCTGCATGTTCCCCTCGTAGCCACACACCTTCCGGGATGAGGTCAGAATCTGTCTTGGGTTGGTGGCTTCTCCCAGTCCTTAGTTTCTTTATTGTCTAATTTTCCTCAACATAGAAATAGATAGTAACTGCTCTCTTGCCATGTCTAGACATTGTATGGTCCTCATTCACCTCTTTTAGTAGTTAATCACCTCCCACTGTTTTAGTTAATAATTCTTTTTATTACATTTCTCCCATTCAGATAACCAGTATGGCTTCTGTCTCCTGACTTGACCTTGACGGATACCCATGGCCAATATGAGGGGGCTGAACTTCGAGGACTAATATGGCTAGAATAGAGAGAGCAAGAAGGGGTGCGCCTTGCAGTGAGGCTGGAGCAGGACACAGTGGCCAGACTCTGCTGGGCCAGCAGGTGTGGGCAAGGCTTTTGGTCTTTATTGTAAGAGGTCAGATTTGTGTTTTGAAAAGATTACAGGACAGAGAATGATTTACAGAGGAACAAGGGTAGCTCGGAGATGAAGGAGTGGACTACTACAGCAGCACAGGCAAGTGAGGATGGTGGTTTCAGTGGGAAGGCAGAGGTAGAGACTGGGAGAATGGATGGATTCTAGAAATACATGGAAATGAGAATCAACAGAATGCAGTGATGGGCCGGATGAGGCAGGTGAGAGAGAGGGAGATGTTGTGACTGATGCCGATTTCTGGCTTGCACAATTGCATAAATGGTGCACTAGGGTCAGGAACACTAAAGACAGCCAAGACTGGGAAGGGAAACCATGAATTTATTCAAAGCATGAGTCTGTTGAAGTGCGTTAAAATGTCAGATAAGACTCTGGAGTTCAGAGTGCAAGCCTGGGCTGGGAAGATGAGTTTGTGAGCCCTCTTACATGATTAAAACTTGGGTATGGTTGAAATGATCTAAGGAGCGAGTATAGCTTTAGACGATGAAGGACTTGGGACCAATCAAGCCTTGATGAGCTTCAACAACTGAACAGCCAGATGAAGAATGACCCTCAAAGGAAACAGACATGAAGCAATAAAGACAGAGGGGAAAATTAGGAGAGTGCCATGTTGTAGAAACCAAAGGGAAAAGACAGAGTGGTTAAGAGTAGAGTGGTCAACAACGTTGAATACTGCTGAAAGGAAAAGATAAAGTGAGGATTGAGAAATGTCTGCTGGATTCAGTAACATGGAGATCACTGACTGGTACAGGGAGAGGGAGGAGTTTCTTTGGAGAGATGGGGCTGTGAACCATAACCAATAGGTGACGAGTGAGAGGGAGGTAAAGAAATGGGGGCAGTGAGTAAAGATAACTCTATTAAGATGTTATAGAATAATGGTCTAGTGCAGAAGTCTCAAGAAAACTCTTTTCACATGACAATAACATATACCTTGATTTGCAGGTTTCATCGTTCTTCTATCTCTACATGACTGGGTGATTGGCAATTATTCAGGGGAACCAATAACTTTGGAACAGAGACTAAAACAGACAGGTTTATGCAGCAGACATAATATCAGTTCTGCCTCTTCATAATTTATCAAATACAGATAGACTTTATTATCTCATTCAAATCCTATGAAGCTTGATCAGGTCAGAGGACATGAAGCTGGTGACTTTCTGATTGCAATCAAATCTTTTAGTTTTGTCTATATTATATTTACAAGGTCTCATATGTCATTAATACCTTCATAGGTTTATTTACATTAAAAAGTAATAAAGTCAATGGATTAAGCTGTCAATGATTCAAGGTAGGCCTGCTGACTTGATTCGTCTCACTGTCTTATTTCCTGCAAAACAGGTTTAATTTTCATTGTATTTTAACAGAGCCATTTAAATCTTTGTTCAAAAATATTAAAAAAATTTTTTGAAAGTCTTCGATCTTTGTAAGGAGTGCATTCCATTTAATTAAGTCCATTTGTAACTGAAATCACCATAACGAAGTGTGAGTGGGAAGTTATAAAGGTATTGGCTGTTCAGAGATGAGCAGTTTTGTGTTTTTGCTGTATAGTTGCAGCAGAAGTAGTTTTCGAATGAAAAAGAGAAGGGCACTGGGTGTCACTCTGCCCAGGTGACAGAAAAGTACCTGAGGGGTTTTATGTTTCCTCTGCCCTCTTGTCATTATATCCAGTGTCTCTGCCTCTTTCTGCTTTGTCATACACAGAGAAAGGAAGCAGGGCTCTAAGTCACTGGAAATGTAATCTAAGGCTGCTCTTAATATGCCCTGAATAGTTCAGACACAGTTGAAGCTGAGGTTGAGGCTGAGCCACACAGAACTATAAATGGGAGTTAACGCCAAGTATTTAGATGCAAAAATAATAATTCAAGAGGAGTGAGGATAGTAATTATCTGTTTTAAAATAAAAACTTTAAAAATGCATGTTCATATAATAGTACTTAACACCAGCTAAATGTAATAAATAATGTATTTTATCACTAATTTTAAAAAATAGTAAAAACCTATGGTTATAATTGTACAAGGGCTTCAGCTAAGGTACTTAATAAAAGTTTAAATGAAACATTGACTGTTCAGATCACTATAACCTGGTATGAGAGAACCTAAATTGAAGCATCTGGATCTCAGCTTAAATGTCACCTCTCCAGATATCTATGTCATAGTAGGACCTTATCTGAGGTTGCTGCACACACAGAGTCCCCAGTTGCCCTTTTACATGTGGCCTTTATAACATTTATTATGATCTATAATTATCTTGGTAACTTAGCTGTATTCTGGCTTAGGGTCCATCTGTTCTCCCTACCCCTAAAAGAATGTAAGCTCCATGAGAACAAAAACTTTGTCTTGTTCATTTTCCATAGAAGAATTCCTGGTACATGCTAGATGCTTTAAAATATTTACTCAGTGGATAAATAAATGATATGAGGGTTTACTCTAAACCAGATGCTGTGCTAATCACTTTATGTATCTCATTTACTGCTCATCACAATCTTGTAAAGTGGAGTTACAGTTTTTATCTTGTAGATGAGGAAAGTGAGACACAGACTGGTTAATGTGTCCAGGGTCACATACCTAGTAAGTGATGAGGCCAAGATTTGAATCCAAACAGGTCTAATGCTAAAGCCCTGGTTCTTAGTTATGATATTATATTGCTTCCTTTTGAGAGCTGACACTGCTGCGATCCTAGAATATACACGTTTGGCTTTATGATTAAAATTTTAAGCTATCTGCTTTCTTCTTGCTGATCTTTTCTAATCCTCTGGTCCAATATAGGGCTTAGAGAAGCAGGGGATGTAATCTTGAGGCTAGGGCCACATGCATGAAAAACATGAAAAAAATCTGCTTGGAAACCCAGAGGGGAACCTGACACTATAAAAATATTGTGAAGCAGTGGAGGGATGTTCTTTGGTGGTTGTTAATGTTGTTTTTACAGGAAGTACAATTGAGGGACAAGCAACCAGCATCCTAAAATACTGGAGCTCTTTTGCTCACATTTGGTTCCCTTCACTGTGAGGATGAGCAAGCAGCCTGTGCTGGTGCCACGCTGGAGCGCAGAATCTGCACTGTAAAGGCGGCACGGCAGGGCTGTTCCTGCTCTGTGTAATGGGGCAGGCTGCAAAGTCCAGCATGTGAAGGTTGGCAAACACAGCATGGAGCCTTCTGTTTGAGACAAGCAACAGGGGACAGAGGACGTGCTTCCCAGGGTGCTTTGCAACATGAAGGGCTGCACAGCACGGCTGCTGGGGCCAGCAAGGGGAACTGCAGAAAGGGAAAGCTCTGCCCCAAGGTTTGTCTCGTGCAGCTGTGAATGGCCCACAGTCCGGCTCCTTTCCTACCCAGTGGGCATCGTGTCCAGCGGGAGAAAGACAATAGAGGAATCTGAGTTCCTATTCTGGCCTACATGGAGACAAGCACCTGTATATTTTACTAATATGAGCCTCAGGAAACAAAGAGCAGGAGGAACATTTGGGAAAATTGGATCCTAAGACCCTAATGTGCTTTAGACATTTAGACGGGGCCTTCTGAAAACAACATCCTTGGCACTTCTTTTGGTAAAATTAAATTTTGATCTACTCCTTCCCTGACTTTGTATCTGAACCTGGGATGATTTTGATTGGATTATGTAAAAGAGCTGATTTGAGCTGGTATTAAAAATTCAGAAATACAGAAAAAACTACTCTCAGGCTTAAAACATACTCCTGAACTTCTAAGCTATATGCTGACACACAGCATTGTCCCACTTGACAGTGCTATATTTGCAGCCTGAAATGATGATGCTTTTGGTGGTTATTTTTCATGTAGGAAGTCACACTAACACCCCTGAACCACCTGCATATATCTTAGAGCTAACTTTTCCCCTACGAGAAAATGATTCTGTTTAAGACTTTTAAAAAGAGAGATCGTGAATGTCAAGGTGTTATAAAAAGATAAAACATGCATTACCCATGTTCCCGGCCTTCTGCCCAGTGGGCATTCAGGGCAGGCTTTGTTGAGCCAGTTTCATTACTGGAGAGCTTGATAAATGCTCCACTATAAGTAGCCTGGAGATTTCTTTTAGGCTCATACTGTGAACCCACTCAAGTACAGAATATCATTATATGGCTTTGTTATTATTACTTTTTTCTAATTTTTCAATTATACATTTTTTTAGGAGTTAGGGAGCCCCTGGTATTTGCAGTAACTCTACTACATGCATAAAATTACATGGATTTGAGTCAGGCTTTTGCAAACTAAAGAGAGTTAAAGAGGTTCATCCTCTCAGCTTCTCAACCCAGAAGCCTCCCTTTTCTCAGCTATAAAGTGAAGAGACAACTATAAAGTCTCACGCTCATCCTTACTAGTTCCAATGTTGTACTCAAAATGGGGTGCAGAGTGTCCAAGGCCTAACACTGATCTGTGAAATATCTATTAGAGGTCTCAGGATTTCTGATAGATCCAACCAGCATCTTAAATCCATTTGACAGTTTTGGCATCAACTTCCCGATGAACTTTCATTATCTTTGGGAAAGGAAAATCTAACTACAGTAGTCTTTCCTTATCTGCAGTTTCAGTTACCCATGGTCCATGAAGGTCCGAAAATATTAAATGGAAAATTCCAGAAATAAATAATTGATAAGTTTTAAATTTCACACTGTTCTGAGCAGTGTGATGACATCTTGTGCTATCCCGCTCTGCTCCTTTGTCCAGAGAGTATCCATACTGTATACTACCCACTCATTAGTGGCCGCTTTGGTTATCAGATCGACTGCCACGGTATCTCATCAAGCAGGCATTTTATCACCTCGTATCATTACAAGAGGAAGAAGAAGGATGAGTACAGTACAGTGAGATATTTTCAGAGAGAAAGAGATCACACACATTCATATAACTTTTATTATAACATATTGCTACAACTGTTCTATTTATTATTATTTATTATTAATCTCTTACTGTGCCTAATTTATAAATTAAACTTGATCACAGGTATATATGTATAGGAGAAAACATAGTGTATGTGGTTTCAGCCATCCACTGGGGGTCTTGGAACATACCCAAGTTTGTAACTACTTTAGTTACAAACTCATTTTAAAATTTATGATCATAACAAGTGGGCTGCTAGTGAAGTTAATGGTCCACAAGGACGATCCCCTTCCTTTTGCAAAAAACATCTAATAACCTTCTATTACCATCATTTATTCTTTAATAGAAAAATTTACATGATGCACAGAGATTTGTAGTGAATTAGTGATGTTAACAAATAATACTTTGACTTGATCAGGAATTTAAAAAAACAAAAACAAATAATACTACTGACATACCTCAATGCCTTCACACTAAACTTACAAAATGGAAGAGATGTTGGGATGGTTCTTGGTGCAATAAAGAATTCTGCACAGAAAGTTTCATGTTAAGGTTTACAGAAGCCCCTTGTATGAAGAACTCCCCTGATGGGTCCTTAACTTTTCAAGGCAGCTATCCACTGTGAAGTGAAGCCCTTCTACATTGTGCTTACTCTAATGTCATATCCTTGATAGAGTTACTGAAATTGTTTTAGGAAGAAGGTATAAATTATAAGCAAATGAAAATATATACATGCTAGGCTTTTAGTCTATGATTGATATCAAGACAGCAACTTGAGTAATTAGATTTTGAAAGTAATTCACATGAAAGCAATAACAAGTAAAGTTGGGAATCTGCTGCTTGATTATTTAATTTCTTTCTCTTGCTCTGACTATAAATCAAAACATTCTTAAAATTGTAGGCATAGTAAAAATTGAATTAAAAAGTTCCTGGAGAATTTGGATTCAAAATGAAATAGGTTATTTTTGTTGTTGTTATTGTTTGGTTTTAAGAAACCATCATACAGTAAATAAGGATGATCTGAATTACGACACTATTAATGGAGTTGTTAGGAAATGTGTTTCCAGAAAATAATTAATGTGCTTTGACTGTGAGCAATTTAAGAACTTAGCAGTCTATTACACAGTGTGTCAGTTATTTAATGCCTCCTCACTGTATCCCTGATTTGGTACATGTCTCCACGTACCAAAACAGATTTTCTATTTGCATCTCTGTCTCTTCTGCCAGACTGAACTCTTCCTAGGCAGGGATGGTGTCTTGTTCATTGGTTTGTCAGACGCTAGCACTGCCTGGTATACAGCAGGTGTGCAATGCATGAGGGTGCTGAGAAAAGTTCTCCTTACTTCTCTCTAACCTTCCAAGTCCTTTCTACCACCTTGAGTCTTTTGGGCCTTCAATATCCATTGCTCCCAGGAAATCTCCCTAGATCACTTGTTAGATGTGGCACCTGTCTTCCCCAAACCTTAAACTCGCCAGGAAGCCCTTAGCCTTTTCTTCAAGTATATTGGAATGTGATTCCCTCAGGGCCTAGACCATACCTCATACATCCTTCTCTAAATCTACTGGGGCAGCTAGCACAGTGCTTTGAATATAAGAGGAGGTTAAAAAGTCACTGATTCAATAAACTCAGGATTTTAGAACTAGAAGAAGGACTTTGGGGATTAATTGGTATAGTAGTTCTAACCAAGAGATCTACCACCTCTTAGGGGGCATTCTGAAAAACCAAGGGAGCAATTTTAAAACTTATTAAAATGATTGGATATGTGGCGGGAGGGGATGCTAGATGATTTATAATCCCAGGAATGTCCTGCGCAACAGAGAACTGCCCTGGGTCCTGAACCTTCTCATGTCCTCCTGAACATTCATAATTGTTTTAAAACAATTATAATTATGTGAGCCTAGACAGTTTTACTATGGATTTCCAAGATTTACTTAGATTTCCAGTATTCAGCTATTGTGTAAATAAAGGGAAGATGGCATTTCCTTAGGACATCTTCCTAAGAGTGTTCAGACTGTGGCTAAGAGCTTTTCACTAAGTGGAAAATTACACAGCCAACCGCACTAGCAGCCATGGTGTTGGAGCTGACACCCACCACCCCGCCTTGGTTTGCATTTATAGCAGCTGCATTCACAGTGATTCCATGTACACATACAAATATACTTTCCGAGCTCTTACTGCACAAGTCAAATATAGAGAAACAGTGTCCACAATAGCCAGTTAACTACTGACTTCTTTTAATTGCAAAGTGATTCATTATAAGTGGATGTGAACATCTGGCCACTTTATTAGGCTTTCTATTGTATTAATAGTTATTCCTGAATTTCTTATATTTTTACTTAATGAAATTTTATTTCTAGGTTGGTTATATTACGTATAAATTTTATTTTAGGATTTGCTATAAAAATTGGGCATTGGGTCAGATAGTATTGAGAACCATTGATTTAATAAATTTCCATATAGTCTCCTTATTTTTCAGAAAGGAAATGAGACCATAGAGAAGAACTGATGCACCCTAGGTCAAACGGTGGATTAAGAAATAGCCTTTTATAGATTAATTAATGTATAGCTGTAGCACAAATAATTAACACTCCAGATCCTAACACCCTGAAGGATTATGTTTTATCATATCATATACAAAATACCAGAAGTTAAAATAATTTGGTCTACTTTTTCTAAAGCAAAACATTTTATAACATTTCCTTTTGTCAGTGATTATCCTTCCCTTATCCCAGGTGAATTCCAGCAAAGGTATCTATATAGAACGTTTCATTAAAGTAGAGTTTCCATTTAAAAAACCTCTGACTTAGTATAGGGCTAGATGGAGCATTTATTCTTTGGCCCTGTTCCATCTTCTTTTGCCCCTCCTCTGCTGTGCACCCTGCAGAAGAACAACCATTCGTTTCCAGCAATATCAACAGTGTCAACGACTGCCCCAAGGAGCTCCATGTGCATTCTTTTCCTCTGTGTCTCCCTAAGCAACTTTACTTAAGCATTACTGACCTGTGACCCCACGAAGTGCCTTTGAGGGTTCCTCCAGTATCGAGATCTTTTTCTCACGAGGGATCAGGGCTGGTTTTTCGTTGGCAGAGTCAGTGGACGAGCTGTCCTTCTCGCAACCATTCACGTGGCCGTTCTGTATCTGTGGTGCTTGCGGCGGCAGGGGCCCTGCTTCAGGCCTCTCCGCCTTGTCTTTAGCATCTTTGTTGCCTTGGTGCTGCTTAGACTTGCTTCTTTTTCTTTTATTGTTCTAGAATGAGAAAGTAATATGAATAATTCAAGCTCAGACCCTTGAAATAAATACAAGGTGAATCTGAGAGATGAAAGTAAGATCTTTTGTGGTTCCTGGCTCTTAGAATGGGTGAAGACACCTACATCTTTAATAACCACCCAAATTAATTTACATATCTTCTTTCTTCCAATAAGATGTATAAACTTTCATAAACGGTAAACAAAACAGCTCCATTAAAAGGAAAAAATAACAAGGAATGGCTTAAATAGCTGACACATTATTTGAGCCACTTGAGGCTCCACATATATGAATGGTGATACAGTAAAGTCTTGTGATATCCATCCTGAAAAAACGTGAATTGAGTTATTATGCCATTGGGGAATAGCTCCCATTTCTTAAAGTGGTGACAGGGCTGGAGGAGACAGGAGGGCACTGAGGTCCCTACTGTCTGGGGAGGAGACGGGGTGAAGGGGACGATTGGGAGGGAAAGCTGGCAAATGAGGATGGAGAAGGTGGATCCCACCAGGAGATTCCTGGAATTGCTGCCACGGCCCAGGAGGTCCCAGGTAGCCACAGGATCCATAATCATCCCCCCATATTTAGCTGGAGCAGACAACTGCTCCAAGGTAATGCCAAACTGATCTGAGTCCACTTGGATTTGGATTGTGCAGCTGGGCCCCTGGACCTCCTGGCTGCTAGCGGAACAGCATTACAAGGTTTCCTTTTATTTACTTTGAAATAACACAACACTGCATTTTATGCCATTGAAATTTTTTATACCCTAGTATCACAGGGGTCTAAAAGTAGGGTTTTACTATATCTCCCCTAAAATGCTCTAATGGTGAATAATAATGTCAAAGAAATTAAGAAGACGTGCCTCCTAATTATGCTGTGTGCTTTACTTGACATGCTTTTCCAGTTGATATTTGAAGTACTTAACAATTGGCATGGCACAGGCCCTAGCCAATCGGAATAGACACGGACCCATTGGGAAGATCCTGTCTCACCCGCTGAATCAGTGAGTCCAGGTGAACATCACCCTGGCTTTGTCTTTCAGTACATTTAGAAAAGAAATACAAAGAAACAGTTTTGCTTCTTAATCTCCTCCCTACTCCTTTTCTTTTCCTTTGAAACCCATAATCATGTCCCAGTACGTACTCCTCCAGGGTAGCGCTGTGCGTCCAGGGGTGAAACTAAGGGCTCATGGCACCTGTTCCCTGGCAACCCCCCAGTGGCTTCTGGTTTCCACACCACACACCTGCTGGGCTGGGAGACCATTTTCCTTCTGAATCTCCAAGAGGGAGACTCAGTAAAGAGCTGGGTCTGCAGCTGCTGTCTGCTCTTCTTTTCCCCATCAAAGAAATTTAATACCCAAACCACACATGTGAAATTTTTCTATGTAAGTATAAATACTGCCTTTAAATCACTTGCAAATCAACCTCATCTCCTCCTCTCACACAGAAGCCTGGGAAATTATGATTAAAGACAAGCAGAGGTTGTCAAAGATGGTGGCATATAGAGGTTATAAAAATCTCATAATTCTTCCTGTTCTACGTGGAACTAGGAAGAGAAAAAAGGGGAAAGGATAATTCCAGTAATTTCAGTAATCTTGAGATTTTATGAAAATAATACTGCTTTTTTGTTTGTTCCAAACGTGTTTCACGGCCCTGTAGACTGGGAAAGGTAGACTGGGGTACTGTATCCCGGGAGGGCCAAACACAGGGCCTTGCAGTGTCAAGGTGGGCGTGGCTGGGATGGTTACTTTGAAAAGAGCAGGACATTTTTGCTAGTGTGTGCATAAGCACGCCTCACCTGTGCCCAGAAGTCACAGACTCTTTGTGACTAGACAAGAAAGCAAAATAATTCAAGTGAGACAGAGTGAGATCTCCTTCCCTCTGTTCTGAAGGAGTAGTATGCCGGCGTTCGAGAAGGCCTCTTACTTATGGTCTAAGGCATTTTCTTTTCTTCTTTTATTAAAGATCTACCATAGAATTCAACCCAAAAAGTATCTCAGGGCAGCCTTGGAGAAATTATTTCAAGTGGAAACACATGTGAAAATAGATCTAGAGCTTTTCTATCATTTTTAAAACACTCCTTAATTTTTTTCTTTGTGCTACTGGATATGTTCAGGCAAGTTCATGTTTTGAATCCTTTAAATTCTCTGGCTGGGCTCCCCTTAATACTTAAAAAGAAAAACAACTCTGGGACTTCTTAAGCACACCTGGTAGTTTAAAACACCAAACAGAAAATAAGGGCATTAGTAATGACAATGGCTGGTAATTTAAGAGAGTCAAGAATTTGGAAGCTTTCTGAGTATATATATTAACATATTTGAAAGAAGTATAAAATTGGCAGCTTGGTTAAATGATAATAACTATGAAGATATTGATTGAAGATTTTACTAACTTAAAACCAGTATTAATCTTACCTTCTTTTTTCCTGTCATATTCCATTCTTTTAGAACTTGAATTGCACTGCCTAGACAAAGACAAAGAATCTTCAACAAACATTCACATAATAAAACACCACACAAAATTCATCTCTGTCTTTCCATCTTGGTAGCAATTTTTTTTTGGCTTTTTCATTTGTTTTGATACACCCTACCTTAATAAAAATGCCAGTTTCATTTTTTATTTCCCAGATTTTCATTTAATTCACTGCATGATCTTGGTTTTATCAAAGTATTAAGCCCCACTCCATGAAGCTTACTATTTTATCATTATATTGTCTTAGAGAAAATGAAATATATCTTCAGAATTTTCTGATAGCTTCATTGCCATAGGTAGAATTAAAATTGTTCTGTTTGATATATGAATAAAGATGCCTAGAATCTTCTGAACCAAACATGGGATTCTGAATATTATTAATCATAGCTTTCTTTTGGCCATTCCCTTTCTTTTTCTGCTGCTACTCATTATGTTCACAACTTGCAGGGGGATGAGGAAGACAGATTATATGATGTGAGTTTCTCTAGAAGCACTGTGGATAGGGATGGGATGTGGTTTTTACAAGGCTTCCACCTTGAAATCAAAGAAGCTCATTAAAGGGAGAGTTGGGTCCCAGGTTCTGTCCATTCCATTCACATACATATGTGGAACTGCACTGGCCCAGAGGAAAAACTTAATCTGATTAAATTATAAAATATTTTTAAAGAAATGTTTTATTACTGGTCAGCGACAATCAGTGTTTCCACACAGTCTTACAAAGTTAATTAATTCATTCCAAATATGATAGAAGTAATTTCAAGAACAAGTACATTGGTAATGAGTACATCAGTTGTTTCCAAATAAAGAGGTACAGTACTACTGAAAGAAAGTACCTCTTAAATGTAGTCTTTGAGCAATTTTAAGCATTTGCATACAATCTTATTATACTACTGCGTTTCCCCGAAAATAAGACCTACCCATAAAATGAGCCCTAGCAGGATTTCTAAGCATTTGCACAATATAAGCCCTGCCCCGAAAATAAGACCCAGTGATGGGCGTGGCTACGCAGCGTATCTGCACAACCCATGCATTTCATCGTGGAGCTGTAAAGCAGATGAGCAGCCCTTCTCATCTGCCCCATTGTGACAGCTGCTATCCCAGAGGTGACCGGAAAGGTGCGGGCAGCCCCACCAAGAAGGTCAGCTCCCCCTGTCAGGTCCCGGCCATGCCGTGCGTGCTGCAAGCTGAGGCTTTGAGGGGAAAATAACACATCCCCTGAAAATAAGCCCTAGAGTGTCTTCTTGAGGAAAAATAAATATAAGATCCTGTCTTATTTTCTGGGAAACACGGTAATAGCTCTCTACAAGGAGTGTGTTGGCTAAACAAAGATCAACTTCAGGCTGGTCTTTATAACAGATTTCAAATGAATAGGGTCCCAATTACTGAGTGTACTGTCACTCTCAGAGAAGCAGAAGGCCATAGGGCTTTGACTAATGTTTAGACAGGCTAATTATTCCTATCTATTTAAAGTTTCCGACCCAATGCCCCTCTTAGACTTGTTTGAGTTACATGTACTTGAAATAATAAGACTGCACCTACAAGTAAGCTATAATTCAGACTTTTTATTAACGGGGCTGGTCTTTCTCTGATTTGCTCAGAGAATTAGTTTCATAGTATTTTCCTTTTGAAGAACTTTAGAGAGTCACTTTCATTAGGTTTCTTGGTAAATCACTCTAGTGGTTAACAATAATTAGGGTAGTTCTTATAGCTAAGCTTCAGTTTTCTAAATAAAATTAAATTTAAAAAAATGTTAAATACTGTTATTTTTAATCAGAAGAAGGTGGTGAGTTGCTTACTGCTTTCATAACTGCAATATTCAATTAGTCCTCTCATTTTCATATTTTGACATAAATTCTATTTGTAATTTGGACAAGGAGCTTTAGAGAGTAATTCTGAAGAAGAAATACCCATATTTACAGAGAATTTTAAAACTGTTATTATTAAATTTTAATTATACTGAAACTACTTGAAGGTTTTTTTTTAGCTACTTGGAAATAGTGCTTTGCATACACCTCATAAATGACTCCTAACAAATATTTTTTACTCTCAGTGGTTTTTAAACAAGTTTTCCTGTTGGTCCCCAACCAAAATGATAGGAGAGTTCTCAGTAATCAGTGAGTTTTATTAATGAGATCTCAACATCGACAAGGTGAACATTTCAAGGAAAAGCTAGGTGCTCTATTTAAATACAAACAGATTCAATGACAGTCCGCCAGTTACATCAAGGTCATTCTGCAATAAAAACTTTCACGGTGGGGAACGTGGGGGCCTCAATCCAAGTATGGGTAGGAAGGAATGGGGATAACAACCTTTTTCCGTTCCTAAAGCTTTTTTCCATGCAAGTGATGTTGGCAAGTGAAACCTGAAAAGAGAATTTAGCTGGGCCAGGATGTGCATATTTCCAAAAATTTTTTGAGACAAATTGTACCTAATGTTGCAAAGTCAGATTATTATTGCATTCTCTACTATTTTTTCCCTATGACTAAAGATTCTCAGTCTGTTAGTATACGAAGCAGGGGAAAACAGTGAGAAAAGTTATGTGCTGTGGATTTGCCTGCAGGTCTATTTTGAATGTTAATCATTTGTTAATTCAATTAGGATACTAAACCTTGACTACTGATATCAGAATGTAAGCATGTTGCTTGGTTCCAAGATCTTGCCCTGAAATGCAATTATACTTGTAGAAACTCAAGAAGGTTTTCTACTTCTAGGAAGATAAGTAAATCAAGCTGTCCTTGACAAATAAAGTGTAGATATTAATAGGATACAACTCAGAAATGTGCAGGCATGTCTTCCCAGACCTTATTTGTCAGATTTTATGTAGCTGGTCCAAATTTACAAAATAGAAACTAATACCAGGACAGAAGACATATGATAACTAAGGACAAGTAAGAGATCTTTGTTCAAAACTGAAAATTCTTTAATTTGATTAGGAGAGGAGAATTTCCCCATAATTGATAGGTAGTCTAAAGCATTAAGCTGTAAATTTATAGGATAAACATATTCCTGAGACTTTAGATTCTATGACATCCCCGGCAATGGACTGTCTAAACAACACATTTTTTTTTCAAGAAAGTAAAAAGGTTTTCGAGGTAGGTAAGATAAACTAATACTCTGATTAATTAGACAATTTAAAAATCATAAACTAATAATATTAAAAGATAAACCAATCCTCTAGACTACACAGCATCAAGGACAAGGATTCCAGTCATACGCCAAGTAGAATAATGCTGACTGAGGAGGTGAGAAGGCACTCTGGGTCAGGAATGAAGTACATTATCCTCCATTCACAAGGACATCACCAAATAAAGGATGTTTAAGAACAAGTTGGAAGGACTGGTAGACAAGGAAATTAGAAGCACGATAACCAGCATTCTTTGAAAACTATCTACAATCCCTTTTATTTCAAATGAGGGCAAAATAACTTCCAGATTCTGCTCTTATTGAGTATGTCCAGGTGTTTTAGCCTAGCATATTTTTACGAGAACTAGAGTATTGGTAACTGATATTCAGTTCATTTAAGGAAAAAATATGGAATATACGGAATATTTAGTTTCAACATCTTCAGCTCCAGGGGACATGTATACCCACCATCCACGAAGGCTTGCACGGCTTTATCCACATTAAAATCAAACTGTTGTAGCACCAGGACTATTTCATTATTGCTTTTGTTGGGAACAACTGATCTGACTGCATAGATCTGTAAAGGAAAAGAAAAGAAAAAGAAACGTAAACACTTTTAAATATTTTTCATCTATAAACACCCACTGGATAGAATTATAACTGTTAGGCCTTGAAAAGCCAACTAATCCATCTTCTTGCCATCAAGCATACTCAAGGCATTGCAGACCAGTGACATTCATCCTGGTAATAACCTTGATACCCACTGTATTTGTGTACACATTTTTACAAAGATCTCCTTGTAGGACTATAGGAGCAAGTGTGAAAAGCCAACTCTGGTTTTGCAGTCTACCCTCCCCCAAGACAAGATGTGTTTTCAGTGAGGACACAGAATCTTTTTCTGTCTCAGGCTTCCTTTCCACTGGCTCCGGGGGTATCTTTAGAAGCTATACAGAAATAGCCTCATGTCTCAAGCTTCTCTATCTGCCCAATGGAAACAGCCATCTCCGGGGTCACAGAAGTGTGCCATGAAACTCCACTAATGTTTATACAGATACAAAAATGTGGGGCATTGTATTTTTGAAATATAATGTCTTAGCCATCACACAGAAAATGTTCTCAAACACACTTCTGGAAATCAAACATTTCGAATTTTAAAAGCATGCACTGTAGGATGTTTTGTAGCAAAAATTAAAAAGTAACTAAATAAAATAGTAAAAGTAAATATATGTATGAGCTAAGGATTTCAATAGGTTAAAGCTTATATTCAATGTTTAATGACCTATATCCACTTCTTAGTCAAATTTAGCATGTATTCTTTCTTCCTGCTTATTAGAACTAATTGAATTTTATCTCACAGAATTTGCAATTACTACAGAATGCTGTATCTATTTTAGCAAAACGTGGAGCAACCCAGTTTTCTATCAAAGGGATTACTGAAGCTGCTACTGAAAAATACTAGAGTACCGCATGGTACAAAGGTGAGTGATCATTAAAGCACCGTGCATTCTTTACATGTTTTCATCAGCGGTTAAATAATGACCAGAGAGTTTTAGTCAAATGCAGTTTAGTGTAATTGGATTCATGGAATATGGATTCTATGGGTACAGTATGTGTAATGTGATGTTATTGACCTGAACATTTATTTGAGCAGTATAGCCTATTTCCCGATTATATTAGAAAATAGGCAGCCTACTCCGTATAGCTCTGGATATGAGAGTCTTTAGGTTGTAATGAGAAAGCAGCATGAGCTACGGGTATATGACTTGCAGAGGTGCTGACCCTATAGATGAGAAAGCTAGTTTTGAATCTTGACATTTATAAATGCTAACTAAATATTTGGGCTTTACCAAGGACTGTAATACAATATATATATTTGTGTATAAGTGATTCAAGATTCCTTTGGTTATTTTCTATTCTCACATTCCATGGTTCTTAATTCTTTTAGCCTCCATTAAAAAATTAACTTCTTCAAATCTAAGTTCTTTCTCACTTTTTCTCTGTACTCTCTTTAAAAATCCAGTTCAGTGAATATTTTTTGAATGCCTATTGTTTGACGAGACACCACACTTTCTGGAACTCAGAGACTAGAGGGGGATACACACACTGATCAAAGGATCACACAAAATAAATACACTTTGTGTGTAACTGCTATAAAATTGTATGAGACAGACACTTGACTTGATGTGATGTGCTTAGACCTGGAGGACGAGTGAGAAGAGAGGGTGGGAGGGGAAGGGGAAGGGCATTTTGGGCAGAGGGAACAACATGAGTGAGGAGCGAGGCACAGATGAGGAACAGCTGGAGGTGAGTTTGGAGGGCAGAGGGCAAGGCTTCTAGAGTACACGGTGGGGCCAGACGTGGGTGGGGACCGGATCCTGCAAGGTCTGTGAGGCTGTGTAAGCCCTGTGGGTCTCCTGAGCATCCCTCAGCTAGCCAAGATGGGGAGAACAAAAACAAAAGCAAAACCCCCACATCCAGCCTAGGAAGGTCATTAACAGAGTATGTCTGACAATAAATAATATTTGCCGCATAGTTACCAGTGCATTGGAGTTAGTATAAAAATTACATGTTACCCTTCTAATATTGTTCTTTTAAACAAAATCTAGCATTGCAAGCCATCATGGTTCAGCTCATATTATACAAAATTTCTTAATAATCATTGCCATTATTACCACATCAGGCATGCCCTTCTAAACAATATAATGCTTAGTTATTAATTATGTTAACTACCTTATAGTTACATTAGACCAAAGTTTTCAATCTACCTACACAGCTGTGTGAATAGTGAAGACCCAGAATTATGGAATAAACATAAAATAATTGCTCTCCTGCTTCCAATCCCTCCCCTACAAAACACAATACATTTTATTACCTTAAGGCAAAACACAAAATAAACCACTGCTTGTAGAGACACTTCCTTTTTAGATGTTTATACTGCTGTTGACTATCTTCCTTTAAAAGAAAAAAAAAAAATACAACCATGGCCAGATGTGCACAGAAAACATTTTATATTCTTGTTATTTTATATATCCTAGTTTCGAATGTAACCTTAGAAAACTGTCCATAACTGAGTCCTGATATCAAATCTAGCTAAATATTGGATACAATTCCAAGAAGAAGATATTTAATTAAGACATGTATTCCAAGTATTACAGAAATGAAAAAAAGAGAGAGAGAGAAAAAAAAAAAACCCAGTTTCTGCCTCTTGGATATTACACAGTAATGCTGAATTCTAGTGAATTTCTGGGCCAACCTCTGTGTCTGCTTTAATCACTGGGCTTGGCTAATGTGAAGAGAGCAAGCAGCATTGTTTCTCAACCGTGTTATTTATAAATTCGCTACATTAATTTTCCTACGGAAGTGCCTTTGAGAAAGATGGAGAAATCGTGTGCACTCCTGTGTGCACATAAAAATACAGGAACCTCACTGTGCCACTATTCGTGACTCAGCAGAACCAGAAAGGGTTGAGCACGTTCATCTAAAACAGCCCTCATTACGAAGTAGCTTCGAACATCAGGCGAGGGTGACCGAAGCAGTGCTATAGCGAGGCTGTGCTGCAGGGCTGCCTCTGCAGTTGGAAATGAAGCTTCTGAGGACCGGTGCTCCCGGAGGCCTGGATCAATCAATGCGTGACTAATGGTAGTTTGCATACGGAGAACTCATAAAATTCACGCCCGCAGCGGCTGTTTTGCAGAGGCTGTGTTCTGGCACAGCTTCACAGGCGCAGCCTTTACTCCACTGCCACGGCCCGGGCGGGGGTGCCGGCTGCCGCGGCTTCTTCACACCTAAGCCGCTGTTTGAAGCTGCACTTGAGTGCACCCCTGCAGGGCTCTCACGCCATAAACAGCGTGGTCCCATCAGGCGCCTCCTCTGGCTGTTGGGGGACAATCAAGACTGCTAGTTAGCTAGCGGTTCATTTAGCAAGTGCTCTACCTTTCCCAAATTACGTTCCCCTGTTTTGCTGCTACTAATTTCAATCTGGTTTGGCGAAGTCAATTTGCTATCTAGAAATAGCACGTTGTTTTGATGTTACCTTTCGAGCGTTTTAACCTCGATTCTCTCCTCTCTCTGGGGCTTCCCTATCTGGCTCCGCAGGCTCTGCCCGGTTCTGCTCGCCTGCACTGAGCAGGCAGCCAGGCGGTGTGACTCCTACGGACTCGTCCCCCATTAACCTACCTCCCCTGTACCCCAGTTGTCTGCTTTAGGAGCTGTTAACAGATTTCCTGGTTCACACTGTGAATTTTGAGGGCCTGTCTGTGATGACTGCTTAGAAATTCTTCCAGGCTTCCCAATGAGCCACTTCAACTGCATCTGAGTTTCAAACGTGGTTCTGACCAAAGTTTTCAATCCACCTACACAACTGTGTGATTCAGCAAAGAACCAGCATTATCAAATAGCCATAAAATAACTGCTCTCTCTGCTTCTGACTCTCCCCTGCAAATTCATTCTGAGATGGCTGCTCTTTCTGAAGTATTAATATCATCTGACCATTTTGCTCCCTTCCTTAAGAATTTAAGCATAAAGTGAAATTCAAGACCATCAGCAACTGGGCTCTGACTTGCTTTCCAAATGTCCCTCCCGCTCTACCCCTTCACAGCCAAGCTCCTCAGGCTCAGTTTACCTCCCCTCCCCACACCCTGCATCTGTCCCTGATGGTTCCCTGGACCTGAGATGTGTCCGCTCGTCTGAATCTTACATGCCAGCAAAGATGCCATGTGTTCCAGGAGGTGCTCCTTCATCCTCTCTGCCAGAAGTCATCCCTGCCTCAACTCCCATAGTGCTTCGTCGGCAGGTGTCTTTTAACCCTTAGCACCTTTTCCTTTATAGCCCAAGTATTTGTGTGCATGTTGTGTCTCCTAGATAATAAGCAATGTGAGAGTGGAATCCTGGTCTGTCATTTTTGCTAATCACTGTGCCCATCCCCAAGTGACTAATATGGTTCATATAGGAAGTATGTAATGAATACTTACCCAGGGAGAGAATGCCAACTTGTAGCCATACTAGGCTGCTGCTTTGAGTCAAAGGAAGACAGCAGCGCGTGTGGATGGGGACCACCCCAGCCCTCTGCATCTACCAGCAACAATAACAGGGGGTGGCTCTCACTGGACCGTGATGTGACTAAGCATTATACGAGTAGAACATATATGTGTTCTTTAGACTTCAGTAACAGAGACTGGAAGAAGATTTATGAGACTTTTAAATTCTTACAATTTTACTTCTATATAATAAGGTACTAATGGTATTTTGTGGAGTTTAAAATATATGAAAAAGCTCAGTAACTGCCTATCTATCCTTCCAAAGCACAGCTCAGCAGACAGACATCGGCTGAGCTCCACTAAGTGACAGGAACTGAGGATACAAAGAAGACCCAGATAGAGTTCTGCTGTAAGGAGGCACAGTCTAGCAGTGGAGCCAGAAACGTCTATCATAAAAGTATGCAATAAGTACTGCACTCTCTTTATGAACAAGGTACTGTGCTACTACAGAGAAGGAGGCAATTAAGTTTGCCTAAGTAGGGGAGAATACTTTATAGAGGAGAGAGCCAAATGTCGTGGAAAGAGCTCTGGAATTAAACAGACCTATGTTTTAATCTTGGCTCTGCAACATGCTAGCTCTATGACCTTGGGTGAACTACTTAAATCTTTGAAACTTCGTTCCGTAGCTGTAAAATGAGGATAGTATCTGTTAGAGTCTCTGTAAAACAGAAAGTGACGATGATGCATGTAAAGTGTCTGACACAGAATTTGGCATATATTAGCTGCTCAATAAATTTTAAAAAGAAAAAAGTGTGAGCATTTTCACTCCAGGTGTGGCTTTGAAATTGAAAGACTACATGGCTCAAGTATTGGTCAAGACTTATTTGGGGGAGATTGCTCTGTACACCCTCCTTCTTAGGGAACCTCCTTCCTCCACAGCCTTGTTAAGAGGTCACTGGACCCAAGACTCTGCCCCCACTGCCCTCTCCACAGGTACCATAAAGAAGTCCATCTTTAGGGTGGCTAACATATGCTTTTGTCCTCCTCTTATTCTTTCATTTAATTATTTACTAAATGTCTGCTATGATCAGGTACTTCACTAGCGGCTGGGTACAGCAGTAACTAAACAGATACGGTTGAGAGGGAAATACATGTAAACACGTCAATTAAAAAAATCTCTAATTGCAATTGATGCTAAGTGAGTGCTATGAAGGAAGCAATTGGAATATAGTGACAATGTATCCCAGTGGTCAGGAAGTGGCCTGGCTAGAAAAGACAAAGTGGGCCAATCAGACTCTCTGCCTTAGGAGTCTGAACTATTCAACACAGAGGGAGAGAAGCCAGAGTGGAGATGAAAAGGGGCTGGTCTCAGAGCTGACTCATTTTCTCTCTTTCCTGCTTCTTTAATTTTTCC